>CM053788.1:271126839-272326839 GCA_028749045.1 Cupressus sempervirens | reverse complement strand
ATCTTTAAAGAAGCTCTGCAAATCTTTCTAGGCAAGTTGTGTCTATAATATTAGAAAGACATAGAGAGTATGCTCTCTTCCTTCTTGGAAGATCAAAAATCAGATTGTCTTCACTGATAGCTAAGCATTCTATATCAATTGTGTCTGTCAATTGTGTTTGTATATATCTAAATACCCTTATGAGGGTATGGTATAATCGATCCTTGCTGATCATTCTTGACTACTACTTGCATTTCAATAAGCTTGCAAACAGACTTTGACTTATAAGACAGAAATCCTAAATCACCATAGATTTTGTTCCATTTCTTTGAGGGTAACTTGAAACGTTTAGATGGAAGATCTAATTTACTTTGACCAAACTGAAAAGCATCTTCATCTATATTGACATCATTTACTATATCAAAAATAGAGCTTAGACTTACAAGTTGATCTTCTAAATTATTGCTATCGTTCATAGTATTCTAGAATTCTACCATCTTGTTTCGTTCTACAACATGGTATGAATGTGCTACCTTCCCTGCCTCAAAATTCCTTGCACACGACTGGAATACAAGGACTTTTTTCACACAAAACCAGACAGAACAAAAAAGACACAAAATTGAATCTAGATAAGAAACACAATAATTGTTAAAGACAACTTTTATTAATCACTAGCTCTGATACCAAATATACAAGGATCGATTATACCATACCCTCATAAGGGTATTTAGACATACACAAACACAACTAATAGACATAATTGATATAGAATGCTTAGCTATTAGTGAAGACAGGCTGATTTCTAATCTGTTGAGAAGGAAGAGAGCATACTCTCTATGTCTTTTTGATATTACAGACACAACTTGACTAGAAAGATTTGCCGAGCTTCTTTAAAGATGGATTGATTTCACTTAGACTCGACTTGTCTTGAGCATGGAGATTGAAACCCTTTTATAGGAGAGGCATCATCCTGGGCAACTCAAACAAGTTTACAAACATTTAAAATCTATCCATAGGAAGTGGACGTGTGTCCAAACTTCTAGAAGCCTTATTGCTAAAGAATCTCGCACCACTAACTGGAAAGGGAGTGTGAACAGTAATGCAAGATGACAGAACAATTATTACAAACATCTTTTTGACCTGAGAAGGTTAACTCATGGTTACATTGTCAATGTAACCTGACCTCCTTTACACCATGGTTAGGTCCATGCTTAATTTTTATTCTCTGAGTATTAAGTAACTCAGATGAGTGACAACCCCACTTATTAGGTTAATAACCTCAACTCTTTGGAGATTCAACTTCAGAATCATATCCTTCGTCTGAATTGGAAGTAGACATCTGATTTTCATGCAGTATCCTTTCCAAGCAGTCTTCAATAGATTCTTCTTTCCACAAGATGCTTTGATCAAGCCTAACAAAAGTTGTGGGTTGACTGGTTCCTGCACCGGCTATCTATGGCAATGTTCTGTATCGGGTGAATATGAAAATGGGCTTTTGTTGAGTGACAAAATGATGTAGATTGCGGAGCTCTATAGTGTCATGTTGCTTAGGAGTTGGGCCATAATTATAAAAAATAAATTGATTGATTGGGTTAGAAATATGGGAATGGAAAATCAGTTTATGCAAATACCCAAAATTTACCTCTATAGGCATGAGAGCATGAGAGTGAGGATACAAACCGTGAAAGTAATGTTCAATGGGATTATTAATCATTAGCCATCTTTGTTGATGTGGGATATGGGTGCTACTAAGCACATGGACTGGCCATTCAAAGGTTGTAGCATTGGTTGTAGTGTGGTGAAGATATATCCTAATTTCATCATGAGTAGGTTGACAGGGCTCCTTCTGAATTACTAAGTCTATTAACAATCTTTGAGATGCTACAAAATTTTGATCTCTCTGTTCTTGATAGATCTTTTGTGTCATTGATAATTGGTTAACTTTCCAGGGAACATGACTTATAAATGTATACACTTCTTTTCTTTCCTAAATCATCCTTACATGATATTCTGGGGCTAGCACATGATTAAATTCATGAAGGAGAACATTATACCTTTCATCATGCAAACGTTCATCTTCCTTTTTAGTCTCTACTAATTGTTGTAAGACTTGGTGCATATGATCAAGTACTTGTGTCTGATCTTGTTTAGCTTCAATAACTAAATTTGGTTGCTGAACTTCTTTTTGTTCAGGACTTGATTTTTTAATACCTCGAGCATGATGCAACATTTGTTGTCTATGTTCTTCTGCTCTTCTACCCCTAGCATTTTTTGCAAGAATAATTTGATGCCTTTGTGCATAGGCTTCCCATGTTCCAGGTTCAGCATATACCCTGTAATGAAGATTCTAAAAAATATCTTGAGGACTATCTGCAATAATGTTGCGAAGATTAGGTTGCAAAACTCTAACACCTTCAACTGTAACTACAGTTTGATTCAAAGTGTTTACATGATTGACTATTTTTGGGTATCCTTCTCTACTGAGAAAATCAGCTAACACATTCTTGGTACCTCCAATATGTTGTCTCAAAATGAAAAATGTCCAAAAACTGAGCCCATCTAAGTAATCGAGTTCAAACAACTTTATTCTTTGATTCTTTCTTAAAGAATCCAACCAAGTTTTGGAGATCACTTCTAAGTACAAATTTTTGATCACCAATGAATAACTAATTTTTAAAAAAAGCATTCATAACAGCCAAAAGTTATTTATGAGTGGAATGGTGATTTAATTCAAAACCTTTGAAGGCTCTAGATTCAAACCTGACAATTTCTTCTCTTGATTTTCCATTGACTGTGATGACTTCCAACAGAACAGCTCCCCATGCCTGATTGCATGCATCTGTTTGAACAATTTTCTTTCCTTTTCCTAGAATGTGAAGAGGTGGTAATTGTTGGCACTATTGTTTGATTTTGTCAATAGCTTCATTGTGCTGAGTAGTCCATGGAGGTGCATTTTTATGAAGTAGCTTATTCAATTCTTTCCTTACTGTTGCAACATTCTGGAAATATCTTGCAATGTAGTTTACCATACCCAAGAATCTTTGCAGACTCTTTTTATCTTTGACCTCAACCTTTTCAATAGCTTTTAACAAGTGGTCTTGAGGTACAACTTACCATTGGGTTCTATTCTTGTGCCAATAAAAATTAGACTTTCAGTGCACCAACTTAATTTAGTAGGATTCAAACAAAGACCGTGAGTTTGACATATTGAGAGAAACTTTTTTAAATGTTCCATGTGTGATTTGTGGTCCTGACTAAAGATGAGAATGTCATCTATATATGGCTAGATGAATTTTGCATAGGGCGCAAAAATTTGATCCATGAATGCTTGGAATATAGATGGTGCTATCTTGATACCAAAGGGAAGAACATTCCATTCAAATAGTCCTTGTGGCACAGAGAATGCAAATTTATATATATCTTCTTCCTTTAATCTAATCTAACAGAAACCCTTCCTAAGATCAAATTTGCTAAAAACATTGCATCCTTGAATTCTTTTCCACATATAATTCTTATTGGGAAGAGGATGTTAATTGCTTTCAAGGCAAGCATTGAGTGGCTGATAATCAATGACAAGGCATTTTTTAGCTATCTTATTCCCATGTTCATCCTTTTTTGGAATATACATAGCATGGCAAGAAAAAGGACTTGAACTAAATCTTATAATGGCCTTTTGCAATAACTCAGCAATTTCTTTTGCACACATTTCTTGTTCAGTTCTGGAAAGTACGGTATAATTGGCTCTACTTTTGGGTAGAATTTCCTTTCCATGCTCATCCCTTTTAAGAGGCAAGGAGCATTCAAATTCCCTGTGATATTTTTGCAGATCCTTGGTTAAGACAGTATTAGCAAAATCTTGTTGGATCTACTCCAACTCCCCTTAGGTGGAAAGAGACTAGTTGGTAAACCAGAAATGAGAATTAGGTGAAACAATCTTGGGAATGGAAGGTAAGGAAATTTTGGGAGAATAGGCATGAGTCTCATTAATTTGGGGAACATAACCAAATTTAAAAGTGATAGTAGTTCTAGAGAGACCAATGGTGGACAAAATCGAAGCTTGCAATGTATGACAGCCAATAATACAATCGTATTGGTCAACAGGAAATCGAAGAAAAGTGGTTGTATATTGGTGAGATAGAAATTGAATAGGAATATGTGCTTGAAACCAAATAGGGTTATTATTATGAGAAACTGAATGAATTCTGGTAGAGGTAGGTAACCAAAAATCTGATGGAAAACATTGAGATCACGCGAGGTTGCAATCTACACCAGAGTCAAGTCAAGTACAAAGTGTATATGGCTTAATGCCTAGCAATTTGATAGTTAACAAAAATTTTGGGCAAGGATTGGAAATTCCTTTTAAGTTTGCAAAAGCTTGACTAGTAGGTGGATGCTAGATTTGAGGTGAAACACACGGTTCAGGCTCAGGGTCAGAGGTAGGCATAGTAGACTCCTGAGTGTGTTCTAGTTCAACTAGTAGTTTATCAAAAGCACTCAAAGAACTAGTGCTAGCATTATACTCTTGCAATTCCTTTTGAATACTGGCTATTTCTTTAAGAACATCATTCTTAACATTGTATAGGAATGCAAGATGATTGAATAACCATTCTTTTCTGGAATTTTTTGCAAAAACTTTTTCTACCAGAGGATGAGAAACATACCCATGTGTTGGCCGAATGACTTCACAATCATCTTCTTGTTCTTCATTGAGGGGTGCTAATTCTTCATAGAGCTCAAGATTTTCCTCCAATAACTTTTGTCATTCTTCTTCAAGTTTAACTAGATTAGCCAAAACTCTTTGATGCTGGAAAGGAGTAAGAAACTAAGTCTTGCGAGACTCAAGTTGCGAGGCTTTAATAGCTAACCTTTGAAGCTATTCTATAGGAGTTAGATTAAGCCATTGAGGATTACTCTGAATGAGTGATTGTCCATGACTAGCTTGATAAGGAGATTGTCTAAATATGAAACAAACAAATGAAATTTCAGAATTAGATGATGAATCATCTTGAGAAAATAATTCCTTAGGACTTTGTTTCTATAGGAAATGGTGCACTTGTATATCATCTTGATCTTCATCTTCACTAGAACTTTCAATAAGGATGATATCCTCAAAATCTGAAGGTTCTGGTATCTCTGTGAGTGGCAAAGAGTCCAACTTTGCTTCTATTAGAGTGTAGACCCTCTTGGAATTCTTCTTACCCTTATCAAGACACTTATTGGCATAGTGCACTCCCTTACAGATATAGCATGTAGGAGTAAAATTATTCTTCTGCACTTTTCGTTGATTCCTTAGAAAGACTTTCCTATGTTTAGATTTCTTGAAAGGCTTTGAGGAAAATGACTTTCTATCTGGATAGCTTTTAAACTTTCTAATGGATCTATGCTTTCCTTTCTTTTGGAAGCAACCATAGCTATTCTGTTTACAGTTACACAAACCTATTTTTAGATAAGGAAGAACTTCTTTCTTCTTCTTCCTATTTTGGTTTTCACTATACAGGTCATTGTTAATTTCTTTTATGAACTGAACCAATTGAGGGAATGTGACATCATTGATAGTCATGTCAGGGGTGTTAAGGATGCTATTAAGAATATTTTCCCTATATAAAGATTGCAACTGAATAGGGAATCCTTCAAGAAATTTATTATACATCCAAACATTGTTATTGGTTTGCCCTGACTGATAGAAGTCGGTAAATTGTTCACTGCAATAAGCATTAAAATGCCTCATGTCACAAATGTGATTTTCTTTAAATCACTTTTACACAACTCTTTTTTCATTATCATGTTGGCCTACAAACATTCTATACAAAGCTTCACAAACAACATTTACACCACTATTAATCAAATCTTCTTTGTATTCAGGTGACAGAGAATCCCATGCAGAGCAGGCAATACCCATTAGTGCATTCAAAGCTTTTTTGATTGCTTGATCTTGAGAGATATTAGCTACATAAACAACATTATCTATCCAAGTTCTAAATGCATCAATAGTGGCCTTATTCTTAGTGGGATTATATTCATCAAAATTGACCAGTGGTGGAACATTCTCAAAAAAACACATGCAATTAATCATATGGTCCTATAGGCTCTAGCTTGACCATATTAACACTCTTCCACTTACCTATCTTAGGATCAAATTCTTGAAGTTTGGGCTTAGGCACATCAAGAGTGAGAGCCTTTCCTTTAAACTAACTTTGTAGCCTAGAAACATCTTGGGAAGAATCTGGAAAAGCACATTTTGGAACTTGTTGTGTTTGGGCATTAGTTGCAATTGCTTGCTCAATCTTGGTAGTGACTGTGGTTAGGGATTGAGAAAAAACATGACTATTAGCCTATTGTTGAGAGAGGATTTGAGTTGTGGTTTGATCTATATGAGCAGTAGTCTGGGCCATAGTTTGCAATTGGTTCATTTGGAGACTATTATCAGTCCACCATGCTTCAGCAGCAGTACAAAAAGTAGCATAATTTTGATGGAGAGTGGAAATATTAGCTTGCATGCTAGAATTTAAATGAGTAGTAAAGTGAGATTCAAGTGTTTGAAGCTGAGCAAGAACAACATGAAAGTTGGAGTTTATACTAGCTTCAGCTTTTTGGTGAGCTAGTTTAGCTTGCAAGAATTTGTGATGCATATCTTGTTGGACTAGCAAAGCCTTGCGTATACACAAATTGGCATAATTCAGCATCTTGGTTTGTGTAGTGGCATCAGGTTGACCAAAAGAAACAACATGATGGGGCCAGAAAGGAATGTTGAATTTATCATCAGGAGACTGCAATGTGAAATCATGAAAAGGTGGAACTTGGGGCTCAAAAAAATGATCTTCTAGGAAAGAAGTTTGTTGTCCAGAAAAACTCATGTGGACATGGAAAATAGGTTGGACAAAAGGACAGTGATTCCACTATAGGCTACCATCATCAAGTTTGGTGAACTGAGGATGTGGATAGCAAGGAACCTATTGAGTTAATGGATTGGAAACAATTTTTTTTTCTTCAAATGACTGGTGAAAAATAGTACAAAACAAGGAACTAGTAGGACTTGGAATTGCATCATTATGGGAACAAACTAGCATAGTTTTTTGACTCAAAGTGGATTTGGATCGAGGGAGCTTGGACTCATGAAAATACAATTGACTACTAGCAGTTGAGGAACTTGAGGGTTGGCTTTCATCAAAAGATATGTGAGCTTCACTTGTAGTTTCATGAATACTAGCAATTGTAGTAAGATTGTGCGGTGCATCTAATTGCTTTAAGGCTTAGACATCAATGATCCATTCTTTGGGTACTTTGATATCTATGAGATTGATCATATGAGGCACAGTTAACCGGGACCTTTGGATTCAGTTTGCCAAAGCAAGGAGTATTGGGCCTTGGACTTATTAGACCTTGGATCTTTAACAATAGGTACAATAGTATTGAACAAATGACCATATAGTGCAAAGAACAAAGCATGTGTTCGAGATCCAAGTTTCATATCCAAATATTGGGTACCAAATTGAAACATCAAGACCTTATCCAAATGATCATCAAGAAGGCTGATAGCAAAATTAGGAATCACATCAAAAGCAGTAGCTCCAACAGCCATAGGATCAGAAATACCTCCCATAAGCATATTGGTATAACAATTATGCCTAACATCAAGAAGAGTCATAAAAATAGTAGTAGGAATGCTTTTATGATAAAGGGGTTCAACACCAGAAATAATACTTCCTATATGCAAATGCTTAAAACCATTTTTTTGTTTGGCCTATTTAATGAGACCTTGAATTTCCTTATTAGAAAGAAGATTGATAAAACTATGCGGCTGATTATTCTTGACTACTACTTGAATTTCAATAAGCTTGCAAATAGACTTTGACTTATAAGACATAAATCCTAAATCACCATAGATTTCATTCCATTTCTTTGAGGGTAACTTGAAACATTCAAATGGAAGATTTAATTTACTTTGACTAGACTGAAAAGCATCTTCATCTATATTGACATCATTTACTCTATCAAAAACAAAGCTTAGACTTACAAGTTGATCTTCTAAATTATTGCTATTGTTCACAGTATTCTAGAATTCTGCCATCCTATTTCATTTTGTAAAATGGTATGAATGTACTACCTTCCCTACCTCAAAATGCCTTGCACAGAGCTAGAATACAAGGCCTTACTTCACACAAAACTGACAGAACAACAAAGACATAGAATTGAATCCAGATAAGGAACATAATAATTGTTAAAGACAACTTTTATTAATCACTGGCTCTAATACCAAATATACAAGGATCGATTATACCATACCCTTACAAAACAAGGAACCAATGGGACTTGGAATTGCATCATTATGGGAACAAACTGGCATAGTTTTCTGACTCAAAGTGGATTTGGATCGAGGGAGCTTGGACTCATGGAAAGACAACCAACTACTAGCAGTTGAGGAACTTTAGGGTTGGCTTTCATCAAAAGATATGCAAGCTTCGCTTGTAGTTTCATGAATACTAGAAATTGTAGTAAGATTGCACAATGCATTTAATTGATTTAAGGCTCAAAAATCAATGATCCATTCTTTGGGTACTTTGATAGCTGTGAGATTGATCATACGAGGCATAGTTAACTAGGCACCTTTGGATTCAATTTGCCAAAGTAAGGAGTATAGGGCCAACAAACTATTTCTGGATGCCAGTGGTCTTGAGGTTGACCCCCACTTTGGCCACCTACAACCAACTTTGCTGACATGTGATGACGTGTTGCCATGTTGGATACCACATAACGCCAAACCAATAATAAGGTGCCACGTGGCTTCCCTGCCATACGTGTGGCACTGGCATTTTTTACACTGCCATGTTGGTTACACATGTCACCTCCTAATTGGTTTATCTATATCCTTTGCCATGTCATCATGTTGATGTCACCCATATGGTCAACCAAGTCACTTCGGTCAACTAAACTTTGACTGAGCATAACTTTCGCATACGAACTCCGTTTTCAATGAAACAAACATTTTTGGAAAGCTCTCGACAAGACCTTCATTTTGATGTTGAATTTGATCAATTTTGAAGAGTTCAATATTTTGCCTTTCTAATAGCCTTTGACCAAGGTTTGACCAAACTTTGACTGTCATAACTTGAGCATACAGACTCTATTTTTGTCCGTTCAAGTTGTGTTGGAATTGGGACGCCGAAATCTTTCTAATGGTGCAAATTCTGGAGAGAAATGAGACACTTCAGTTATCACTGAAAATATCCACCTGATCAAGTAGCAAAGTTAATAGTCTAATTTTTTCATTTAGAAAGATACAAAATTATCATTCTATTTTAAAAATTTAAACATTTGAAAAAAATACCACTTAACATGAATTTTTTAATTAGAAATAATATCTAATTAATCATATAAATGTCATCCTACTATTATAATTAATTGAGTTGCATCTTAGAATATTAATATTTTATTTAAACAAAAAAATACTACATAGAATATTCCTCATTAAAAATATAATCATGAGGATACCACGTTAAAATCTACAAAATTTAGCCCTTCATATTTATAAAATAATTGTAGGATTTCTTAACAAGAAAAATATATTTATAATATGATATTATTACATAAGTATTAAAATTTAATATGCTGAAATATTATAGTACATATGCTAAACTAAATATTTAAAATTGAAATATGTGTATTTCCACAAAGTTAAAATGTAGGCCTTTGATAAATTTTAACCTAATAACAATTTTTTTACCTTTTTACACATAATAGTTGGTTTTGGTAAATGTTAACCTCTAAAATATTTGGTAATGCTTCCTCAAAACCTGCTCCTATAAGACCCCAAATATAAGAGCCAATAAAGTTCAAGTAAAATAGTTTACCAATTTAAGAAATTAAAAGTCTCACAAATAAACATAAAGAAAAATTAAAAGTTATAATTTAAACTTAAAAAATACATACATCTAATTGGTTGAGATAGAAAAGATTAATCACTAGTTAAGTGCAAGTGATTAAAATAGTATATTGCCTACAACAAATATAATAAGGTGAATTTTTTCATTACAAGGGGGGAAGTTAATTTTACCATCAAATGTTTGAGGTTACAAGGGAAAAAATATATAATCATTGTGGTGAGTGTGTCATCATGTGGATCCAATGACACATGGAAATCCACCCAATATATAATAAATGAAACATATTTTCACATTTATATCACCTATTTGGTTTCCAAGTTGGGAAATGGCTAAAGGGTAAACTATTTTGTTTGCCCTACCGTTGCCCACAAAATGCATGTTGGTCATAGGCAATGACAGGGCAAACAAAATAGTTTACCCTTTAGCCATTCCCTCCAAGTTGTCTGTCATCAATACATGATTGTATTGATATGTGTAACCATGTAGGAACATACTATAAATGGATTTATTGAGACCATTTGATTGATCGTAGATCAATGATTGAAGTTTTATTTTGGGCTCGATTTCTCGAAGGAAATATCCAATATTTCTTTGAAATGAAGACACAAATGAATCCTTTACATGGGTCTTACATGATAACTTATAATAAATAAATGTCTCATTAGTGCCTTTGACATTCTTTAACTATTATCGAATGATGGCATAAGTCACACAATTTTAAAATTGATACTTCAGGTTTAATGCGAAAATCATCAATTTCTCATGATTTTGGATTAATGGGAAAGATTTATGTATGTATATGAAATAAAATTGCTATTTGTAGAAATTTTTTATTTTTTCTTCTCAAACTTTAATCGCCTTTTCCTTTTGGTAGGTACAGTGCTCGAGATTTCAGCCGTTGGAATTATGTATTCTACCTATGGTTGGTTTTTGGTTAAAGGCTTTTAGGTTTGGGTCTATAGGTTGTGTATGTGGAGATGGACACTCCAATTAGGTTGAGAAGCACAAAAGTGGAGGATCTTATTCCCTTTTGGGGCATGATACTACATGTTGTGGTCTAAGAGAAGAATATATGGTGGATGACATCCTCGTCATTATTTTTGTAGAGGTGAGCATGGGGATCTCTTGGTCTAGTAAAATACTCAAACTTCTTCATCATAATAGAAACATGGAAAGGAAACCCTTTCTAATCTTTATGCATGCAAAGAAGTTGACATGATATTTTAGGTGGGAAACTATGGAGAGAGATTTTATATGGAAATGGTTCCACTTGGAAGATTTGGTGGATAGAAGCTATAGATGGCTTGAGGAAGTATCTATGATTATCCACTTTAGAGAATTCTTTGTGGATGGATTAGGAGACCCTTATTGGTCCAAACTCCTAATGACTTGTTAGTTGGCCTAAGTGTTGTAATCTGATCGATAAGTAGATTAATAGACTTAGTCATTTAAAGGTGTTGGCATTGATGGAAACACTTGTGAAGAGAACTTGATTAGTTGTACATAACAACCAATAAGGCACAAAAATGTGCATCTCTAACTCACACCTAAATAGTGTGATTTAGAGAAGATGTAGAGGCCAAAGTAAGATGATTCACATTAGAAGAGGTTGTTGAGAGAAGATAGTGTGCACAACAGACATCAAAGTAAAAGGAACAATGAATAGGTCAGCAAGAAGATCCAACTTTAACATATACATCAAGAAAAAAACATGTAATTGACTAGTCATGTAGAGGGTAAGAGTGCATTTTATTTTGTATTCAATGGTGATGGAAATGAAGATCAACTAACGGTCAGAAGAATTTCAATTTTAATTCTTCCTATAAAGTATGGACCTCTTAGGGCATGCAACACGCATGACCTCTGTATGAACACACTACATGTGACAAAAGTGGTTCAGTACTACAACATGAAGAAATGCTAGTAGTAGGGATGAGAATTCAAAATTTGAATTTGAAGTCTAAAGAATTATAAGTGAAGTTGAAAGAGAAATATAAATAATATGAGATAGGAGGAGAAAGATTTGCATTGCCTAGTGATTAGTCATAGTTCTAGAAATATTCGAGCTAAGAGGAATCTCAAGAAGAAAAGAGGAGTGACAAGAGAAGTCATTCTCAACAACTTACTATTCTTTAGAAAGCTTAAGAGGTCTGCCACCATAGAACAACACAAGGATATTGTGTGCAAGAGCCAAAAGAGCCAAGCATACCAGTGACAAGAATCTAAGGGTTGTGAAGCTAAGAGAAGGAAGAGTATAGTGGTAGATTCATCAAGAGAGTAAATGAGAGATCTAGATTAGTATAAACTAAGTAGCTAAACTATTAGATCACTTTCTTTTTGTTTACTTACCTTTGCAATAGTAAATCTTGATGAGGATGAACCCTAGCATGTTCTTTATATAAAGCCCTTAATAGGGTGATACATTAACTTGTGTTCCAAAGTCCTTTAACTAGGTTTCTCCTAATAGGGAAAGATCTTGATAGGTGTCTCTCAAATACCTTAATAGGGGGGTAGTTTACAATGTCATTGTAATATTTCAAAAGAGATAAGCTATTGATTGGGTACACTTGGGAAGAATGAAAATTTGTGAGA
Source organism: Cupressus sempervirens (assembly GCA_028749045.1). Classification (NCBI taxonomy): domain Eukaryota; kingdom Viridiplantae; phylum Streptophyta; class Pinopsida; order Cupressales; family Cupressaceae; genus Cupressus; species Cupressus sempervirens. The sequence goes on along the minus strand of CM053788.1, from coordinate 272,314,387 downwards.
ATCATCTCACACACCATGGTTTTTACCCTAGTTTTGTTTCCATGAGATAAATTATGTGTTATGTGTTTCTACTTTCATGAGAATGTTTTTTGTTGGCCCTAATTGGTTGAGTTCTAGCCTACATTAACTCATTAGCAAGTGTTGAGTATAATTTAAGAGAAGAAAGTTAACCTGCTAAGTATATTGATTCACCCCCCCCCCCCACAAAGTATATTGACATGTGGTTGGGAAAAACAATTGATATTAGATCCTAGGTCCTCAAGAGAAGAGAGTATAATAGCTTGAGGAAAAAGATCAAGATGTTCAAAAGAAAGGCACCAAAATTTTCTAGAGAAAACTACAACTCAAGGTGCAAAATGATGTGTCTACTTATGAAGACTCTTAAAGATTCCTACTAGATAAATATTGAGTTCAAATATGTCAAACCACAAGGTTAATTCATGTCAAAAGAGTTGAAGTAAAAGGAGATACACATGGCTACAATGGATTCTCTAGCAAGCACCCTAGCATACTATGAGTACAAAGATGTGGAGGAACTGGAAACCACCTATGAAATGTGGGAGAAGTTGAAGGTTGCTGATGGTGGAGAAGCATGTCATTAGGGCTATAGCTGAAAGCCTACAAGGAAAGTTTCATGACATGAGAATGCAAGAAGGATAAGATTTTGAGACCTGCAACAAGATAATAAAAGATATATAATATCCATCAGAGCATGTGGTGGAGTGATATCAAAATATGAGTGCATTAGCAAGATGTTGAGAACCCTGTTACCCAAATATGTCATAAAGGTGTCATCTATTCAAGAGTTGAGAACAATAGACAAGATGGAGGTATCACTTGATGCTATGATACAAAATTTCACTACATTTGAACTTAGAAACTTTGACAAAATCCAACCACCAAGGGTTGAGAGAGTGTTCAAAGCCTTGGTTTCTTAGTGGCAACTCTACAAGATAAAGGAGAACCAAGTACATGCAAACAAAAGAAGGGGTTGGAAATTTTATGTGCTGAAGAAGAAAAACAAGAAGAGTTGGAGGCTTTATTTGCAAACAAAATGATCAGAGGAAAAGAAAAGTATAAAGACAAGCTTCCTTCAGATGCTTTAACAACAAAAAGGTAGGAAACTATGCTACTAGATATCTCAAACCTATTAGAGAAGAAGCCAGTGATTGGAGAGAAAAAATAAAATCAAAATGGCTCTATCAAGAAGTGATCAAGGGTAAAAGAGAATAAGTGATGTTACATCATTGAAGATGGTGTGATTAAAGAAGAGTCAACCAGTGACGAGAAAGATGACTTGGAAAAAGTACCTTTTATTGCCATTATAGAAGAAAGGGTTGATAGATCGCTACTAACTAGAACCAATGTCCACAAGAATTGGATAATAAACAATGGTTGATCCCACCACATGTCAGTGGATATGAAAAATTTCCACAAGGTTAAGCCCTATGATGGAGGAATGGTGAAGTTTGCAAACAACTCACCATGCATGGTTATGGGTAAGGGTATTGTAGCCCTAAATGAATCCACTTCCTATGAAGATGTGTATCTAGTGGAAGGATTGAAGTATAACCTATTGAGCATGGCTCAACTAATGGACAAAGGTTACAATTTTGATTTTAATGAAAGATCTTGTAGAATATTTGACAATGTAGATGAGCTACTTGCTACTAAAGAATAAAAAAGAGGTAACCTCTTTTATCTTAATATTTCTAATAATACTTGTATGGTAGCTGGGAATGATAATAGCTAGCTATGGCTCAAAAGGTCGTGTCATGTAAATTTTGAAAGTATTGTTAAAGTAGGAAAGAAAAATTGTGTAAGGGGTTTTCCCCCCATTACCAAACCCGACAATGCTATGTGTAAGAATTTTCAGCTAGTTAAGGTGGAAAGCTCAAGCTTCTCTATCAAGTCATTTACTTTTAAGCATGTACTAGATCTGGTTCATAATGATTTGTGTGCTACCATGAGTACGAAGAGTGTATCTAGAGACATAAAATTTATGTTGTTTATTGATGACTTCTCTAGAATGATGTGGACCATCTATTTGAAAGAAAACTAAGAATCCTTCCACATGTTCCAAATCTAAAAAGATAAGGTGGAAAGAGAGACCGATAGAGAATTGAAGTGTGTAAGATCTGACCAGGGAGGTGAGTTCACCTCACAAGAATTTGAAAGCTACTACAAGGAGCATGATATTAGAAGAAAAATGTCATCTTCGAGGACAACTCAGTAGAATGGGGCTGCAAAATGAAGAAATAGAACTATCATAAACTGTGCAAGGATACTAATGATCCAAAATAATGTTTCACAGATCTACTAGAGAGAAGTTTTAAGTATTATTGCATACACCATGAACATGGTACAAGTAAAGAAAGGGACAAAGAAGACTCCCCATGAATAGTGGTTTGGACACACACCATATGTCAATTACTTTAAAGTATTTGGAAGCAAGTGCTACATCAAGAGGGATCAATAACAAGGTAATTTTGAGCCCAAAAGTGATGAAGTTATCTTCTTAGGATACTCTACTAGTAGAAAAGCTTATCAGTAATTGAACTTTTAGACAAACAAGATTGTAGAAACTCCTAATATGAAGATAGATGAATTCTCATAAAAGAATGAGGAAGATAGTAAGAAAGAACGAAAAGAGTATATATCATTTGAGTACATTACACTAAGTAATATAGTGAGAGAAATATTGGTAGAGGAGGAACATGTACAAGAAGTCATACCAACTCGAGCAAAAGAAGCTCAATAAAAAGAATAGAGAGTTAAGGTACAAGGAGGAGAACCTATTCTAGAAAAATATGTAAGAAGATACCACTCGGTAAACCAAATCATTAGTGATAAGGATGTAGGACTAATAACTAGAAGAAATGAGAGATAAGTTGTATATTTTCTCTCACACATGGAGCCCAAAGTAGCAAGAAAAGCTTTGAAATATAAAGATTAGAGAAAGGCCATGGAGGAAGAAATGGATAAACTAGTGAAGAATGAGACATGGACCTTGGTAGCCTAACCTAATGACAAGAATATCATTAGAAAACAATGTGCATTCAGGAACAAAGAAGGAGAGATGGTTAGAAACAAGACTAGACTTTTCTGTAAAGGATATGCATAAGAGGAATGCATTGGATATGGTGAAACATTTGCACTAGAAGCCAGACTGGAATGAGTAAGAATACTCTTGGGATTTTTTGCACACAATAACTTCAAAGTATATTAGATGGATGTGAAGTCAACATTCCTAAATGGAGTTTTGGAGGAAGAAGTCTACATAGAACAACCTGACGGGTTTGAAAATTAACAAGGAAGGAATTAGGTTTACAGACTGAGAAAATCCATGTATAGAGTCAAATAAGCACCAAGAGCATGGTATGAGATACTATACTCATACTTGATAAAGATTGGATTCATAGGAACCAACAAAAACTATAATCTATAGATGAAATGAGAAAAAGAAGGAGACAAGCTAATCAAGGAAATCTTTGTAGATTAAATCATCTTTGGAGGAGATGATAGGCTAAGTGAAGAATTTTTAGAAGCCATGAAGAAGTATATGTATGATCAGAGAAATAAAATTCTTCATTAGACTTCAAGTGTCCCAATTAAATAGAGGAATCTTGATTGAACAGACTATGTGAAGGAGGCACTTAAAAAATTTGTCATGGAGGAAGAAAAACTAGTAGGCACACCAATGGTAACTGGTTTCAAATTGTCAAAGGAAGATGAAATCCCTAAAGTGAACGAGACACTTTACTAGTCCTTTATTGGAAAATTAGAATACTAAAAGATGGATAGAAACAAGGCTAGACTTTTTTGTAAAGGATATGCACAAGAGGAATGCATTGAATATGGTGAAACATTTGCACTAGAAGCCAAACTGGAATGAGTTAGAATAGTGTTGGGATTTTTTGCACACAATAACTTCAAAGTATATTAGATGGACGTGAAGTCAACATTCCTACATGGAATTTTGGTGGAAGAAGTCTACATAGAAAAACTTGACAGGTTTGAAAATTAAAAAGGAAGGAATTAGGTTTACAGACTAAGAAAATCCATGTATGGAGTCAAACAGGCACCAAGAGCATGGTATGAGATACTATACTCATACTTGATAAAGATTGGATTAATAGGAACCAACAAAAACTACAATCTATATATGAAATGAGAAAAAGGAGACATGCTAATCACATAAATCTTTGCAGATGAAATCATCTTTGGAGGAGATGATAGGCTAAGTGAAGAATTTTTAGAAGTCATGAAGAAGTATATCTATGATTAGAGAAATAAAATTCTTCATTAGACTTCAAGTGTCCCAATTAAACATAGGAATCTTCATTAAATAGACTAATTATGTGAAGGAGGCACTTAAAACATTTGTCATGGAGGAAGAAAAACCAATAGGCACACCAATGGTGACTGGTTTCAAATTGCAAAGGAAGATGAAATACCTAAAGTGAATGAGACACTTTACTAGTCCTTTATTGGAAAATTAGAATACGTGGTGCACAATAGACTAGAAATTGCACAAGCAGTTGGTATAGTGGCTAGATTCTCAACTAACCCAAAGGAGTCACAAATGGTAGTCGTGAATAGAATCTTCATATATGTGAAAGGTACTAAAGAATATGGACTATGGTATCCTCACAAATTTACTTTTAAACCTAGTGTCTTTAAAAATTTTGATTGGGAAGGGGATAGATATGATAGAAACAACACAATTGGTTGTGTATTCTTTCTTGGAGGAAGGTTGGTAGCACAGATCAAATAGAAGCAGAACTGCATATCAGAGTCAACCACTAAAGTAGAATATGTTGTTATAGAAATGAATCAACTCAAGTTTTCTAGATCAAACAACCACTTGAATTAATTCAAGAGAAAATGGAACAACTTATAATCATAAAGTATGATAACACTAGCACAATCAACATATCCAAAAACCTAGTTATGCACTCAAAGACTAAGCATACATCTATCAAGTACCATTTTTTGAGGGAACAAGTGCAAGTAAAAGAGGCCAAGTTAGAATATATCCCAATCAAGGAAAAATTGGTAGATATCTTCACAAAGCCCCTTCAAAAGGATATGTTTGAGTATTTGAGAGAAAGGTTAGGGGTCTTACCTCTATCATGTCTGAACTAAAGCCCCAATCAAGCATACATCAATCAATACTCTAAGAGGAGCATAAATTTAAAGGTGAGTTGATGAAAATGAAGAACTACTCTCTAGGGGGAGCATTCAACAACAAGGAAAATGAAAATACAACCACCTTTGGCATTGTTTTCAAAGGGGGAGAAGTTGAAAAGAAGGAAGAAAGAAAAGATGGAAGGAGTTGAGAAAAGATGCAAGTGATCAAATGGATGAAAATACACTAAGGGGGAAAATGAAAGTAGGAAAGAAGAATTTAAGTGTGTTCAAATGACCAAGTGTTGCCTTCAATGCAAAAGGGGAAGATTGTTGGCCTAAGTATTGTAATATAACTCATTGTAATATAACTTGTAAATAAATGGTAGACTTAGTCATTTAAAGTTGTTTTCATTGCTGACAACACTTATGAAGAGAACTTGATCGGTCATATAGAATAATTGATAAGGAATGAAAATGTACATCTCTAACTCACACCTAAATAGTTTGAATTAAAGAAAATATAGAAGCCAAAGTTAGACGATTCACATGAGATAATGTTGCTAATAGAAGATAGGGTGCGTGATAGATAGCCAAGAAAAAGGAAAAATGAATAGGTCAGCAAGGAGATCCATCTTGGACATCATGAAGGACATCAAGAAAGAAACCCATGACTATCTAGTTATGTAGAGTGTAAGAGTGCATGTTACATCACATTCAATGGTGCTAGAAATGAAGATTGAGGAACAGTTGGAAGAATTTGAATTTTATTTCTTCCTATCAAGTATGGACTATCGAGGGCATGCAAAACTTGTGACCTCTGTACAAACACACTACATCTGAGAAAAGTGGCACACTAATACAATGGGAAGCAATGCTAGTAGTAGGGATGAGAATTCAAAATTTGAATTTGAAGTCTAAATACTTTTAAGTGAAGCTAAAAGAGAAATATAAATAAGATGAGACAGGAGGAGAAAAATTTGGATTGCCTAGTGATTAGACACAATGCTAGAAAGAACCAACCTAAGAGGAATCCCAAGAGGAGAAGAGAGGTGAGAAGAGAAGTCATTCTTAATGATTTTCTATGCTTTGGAAAGATTAAGAGAGATTTTCCCATAGAATAGCACAAGTAGATTGTGTGCAAAAGCCATAAGAGCCAAGTGCACCAACGATTAGAATCTGAGGGTTGTAGAGCTAAGAGAAGGCAAAGTACAACTACAAATTGGTTAAGAAAGTAAATTAGAGATCTACTTCATGGTAAGTTAAGTATCTAAATTGATCACTTTCCTTTTGTTTACTTACCTTTGAAATAATAAATCTGATTAGGGTGAACCCTATTAGGTTCTTTGTATAAATCCCTTAACTTGCTCCTAATAAGGCAAGATCTTGACTTGTCTCTCTCAAATCCCTTAACAAGTTGGCACTTTAAAAAGTGTCATTGTAATTTTTTAATAGGGATAAGCTCTTGACCAAGAGCACTTTGGAAGAGTGCAAATGTGTGAGGAGTGGCTTACATACTATGGTTTTTAGTTTCCACAAGATAAATTTTGTGTTATGTGTTACTACTTTCATGAGAAATTTTTTGCTTGGCCTTTTACCGGTTGAGTTGTAGTCTACACTAACTCATTAGCAAGTATTGAGTATGATTTAAGAGAAGAAAGTTTAACCTGCTAAGTGTATTAATTCAACCCCCACCTTGTAAACTGACATGTGATTGGGACTAACATTGTCACCATGTGCTAGCTATTTTTTCAAATGAGGGTTTCCTATACTATGTGTCTTTTGTTTTAAATTTTTGTGATATGACTAATGGCCTATTGACCAAATTTCAAATTTTTTGGGTTTTTAGGATAGTGCCTCGTATACCCCTTATTTTAGTTTAAATTCTTTGGTGAAGTCTAAATGATATTTATGATCTATCAATGTATCTATAAAATTTTGAAATAATTAATGAAATTTATGCTACTTTGGACCAATCAATGTGTTTCATTTTCCTTTTTATGAATGTAAAAATATGGATTTTGTATTTATGTAATCAATTCACCAAAATTATGGATTATATGCTTTGGCCATAAATGAGTTTGCAAAATATGAATCAAACAATTGAATCAATTTCTCAATCAGAAAATGAATAAAAAAATGATTCCATAACCTTGATTTGGTAAAGAGATAAGAGACATAAATTTAGATTTATCATTTAATTAAATTTAGTGTAATTTTAATTATATAAAGAACCATAATATGATTTTAATTTAGTTTAATATATTAATTAATTACCTTATATATCATTTTAAAAAAAATTACAAATGTAATTAACTCTTTTAAGTTTTTAGTTAAATGTGTTATATGTAAGCTTTTAGTATTAATCAAAATATAATAAAATTATAAATTGTTAAATTTTTAAAAATTAATCATCATATAAACATCAAATACTATCATAACTAATATAAGCATCAAGGATACCTTCATTCATTGCATAAAAAATGGTGAAAAATTCAAGGTGTATTTTGGGCAAATGATAAGTTTTTTCATGCTTCCTCTAAAAATGTGAAATGTGTCAGTGTCATCAAATTAAGTACATTAGTTAAATGTTGTATAAACATTAAAAAAATTATGTATAATAAATCATATAAACCTAGTTGTGCTTACTGGATTATCTTTTGCTTTTCTATTAAGGGTTTTGGGTCCCTTCAAAACCTAATTTTACCTTAATCTAAAACATCAAAGATAGACTTCATCCATTGGCTCAAAAAATATCAATGATTCACAATGTATTCCAAGATAAAGTTAGGAACAAAAGAATTTTTTTCTCATACCTCCCTACAAAATTGTGATATGTGTTAGGGTCATTGAATTAATAAATATTGTAATTATAAACTTAACTAATGTGTCAGATTAGTTGGATTCTAGGTAGAAGGGGGAAAGAAATCCATTTTTTCAAACTTGCTCTAGAAACAAGATACTTGTCCATTGTCAATTGAACTACACTTTACTTAACTATTATAAACTTATAAGATCAATTTGGAGTCATTGAAATATGATGACTAGACAATGACATGTTTATGACTATGACACGAAACTGGAAGACTAGAAGTATATTTTTTTAATGAGACAACAAATTTGAAGAAAATAAATGAGACCCACTGAAGTAATGACCAAATTAATGACCCATGGTAATTTGTTTTAGTATTCTTTTCATATATTAAATTAGAAAATTTGCATATACCAATAGTTGTTCAATGAGCATAGATCAACGATATTGTTAGATAACTAAGAGAGGGTGTGAACCAATTATGTCTAATTATTCTACAGTCCCTTTTAACAATTTTAGTACCAAACAAACTTCACAAATATCAATAGCAATCACTCGATGTATACATTCATCATCACAGTTAAAATATTCAACCACTTTTCTTCAAACTTGCCATTCATTGTAATGTTATAATTGACTAACACTAATATCACTTAGTTATTACCAACCATTTACTTAGTTGTTACTAGGCTGCAGTAAAATGAAAATAACATGAAAAATAACTTGTAACATAACAACATCAACATATTTAACACCAATATTTTAACATGGAAAACTTGTGAAGGGAAAACCTACCTAGGACTGGCAACCCAAAAATTGTCACTCTTCTAAAGTGAGCTCTATTAGGAGCCAACCTTTTTTATGTTTACAACACATTATTTTGATTAGGTAAAAATAGTTTTGAAGGGGACCCAAAACCCCAAACAAAGAGTAACAAAGACAAGAACTGGTTTTATAAGGACTAGTAACCCAGAATTTAAAAATAAAATTCAAAGGCTAGTTTTACAAGGACCAACAACCAGGTCTAGTTGGTTTTACATGGACCAACAACCAAAATAATTCAACTAAACCAATAGGGGCCAAAAGACTAGAAATAGAAAAAAACTTAAACCAAATCTTTAATAGCTCTAGTAAAAGAACCTAACAAAGTGTTCTCTTTGAGAGAATCATTAATGCTCTTTACAGGGATCTAAAGGTCAACTTTCTTGGTATTTTGTCTGGTGTGCCTGCTCGAACCACCATCCAACATTGGAGCAAGACTAGTCAAAGTCACTTCATCTAGAGAGGCTTTCCCTATTGATGTGGTAGTAGCCAAGATGGATGAAGTAACACCCTACATTCCCATTTCATTATCCTTTATTGGCTTCTTGAGGGAGGCTTCATACACCTAAAGTTTAGTTGGGATGTTCCCAAACAGAGCTTCAAGCTCCATCCACTTCTTGCATTCCTCAACTATCTTTGCCTGTAAACTTAGGGTCTTATCATGCAAGGAAGAAACATAAATGTGGAATTTTGTGATTTCATTATACAATCAATTTTCTAGCTCCATCCCAATATTGGCTCCATTTTTGTCTTTGTTCAAAAATTTGAGGACATTATCATCATCTTTTGGATCATGGGCATCCTCAGAAACCTAATCTAGTTGAGGCTTTTCCTTGAGTTCTTGGGTGTAGGCAGTGGGTTTTCTAGGATTAATATTGTAAGAATTTGGCTTAGGCTAGAATTCACCCAAGAACTAAAGAACTCAACACAAGCACACAATAGACCAAAATAGATAGAGTATGATCAGAATGACGATATTCATTCAATAACTAGTTTAGCCAACTTGAGAGTACACTAGGAGTGCATGTATATAAAGGCCTCAGGAGAGCTTCTAGAATGCATAAAAGTCAGCATCATGATATGTCATACAACTAGGCACATGTCCACCAGATATAGGTTATCCTCCATTGAGCACGAGATTAAGTACGATGATGTGAGGATAAGCCTACAATGGCGTAGCAAACAAATCAATGGTGTAGACAACATGTGCTAAATGAGGAGTGCAGATAACTATGTTTTCATCATGACAACTCAGTGAATGATGCATACTCCTATGTTGTAGACACCTTGTACATAATTAGAGTTGTGTAACTCAATGAGAGTACACAAACTCCTAAGTGTCTCACCTAAAATAATAATTAAATAATGAAAAATAATTAAATAATGCATTAATCTAAGTAAACTTAAGTGTAAAAAGTAAATACTTATTTACACCAACAAGTATCATTATGGTCTCTATTGTCCAGAGGAGTATCAATAGACACATGATTAGAGGTAAGGGTAGCAATAATAGGGGTCATAGCAATCTCTATTTCTTGAGCATGGGAGGATAGGTTGATGGCCTCATCAATGCCTTTGGTGTTGGTGTCCTTTGAATCATTCATACCCTTTTTTTTCACCAAAGTTTCCCTATCCTCATTGATGGTAGCCTCTTTGGTTGGTAAACTAGAGAAAACCTTTTTAATTATTTTATGCTTTGAGGAGGGAACAAAGTCCTTACCCTTATAAGAGAAGTACTTACCATGCTTGCTGATAGTGCTTGGAGAAGAAAGCAGAGAATCAAGAGCTGAGATATCATCTTGACTTAAAGTGACATCCTTGTTCTTAAAGGAGTACCCATCAATCACAGTTTGGGTAGTGTCATCATCTAAGGGATCTTTGACCTCCTCCATATCTTTTGAGCTATACTTTTTTTCTTTCAGAAAAGAATCAATGGTCATTTCCTTTTTTTTTTTCTAGTGATCCTTCCATTTCCCTCTTCCATTTACAACACATTGTCTTAGATTACAGTAAAAGCAAGTTTTGAAGGGACCCCAAAACCCTTTAACAAAAAGCAGAAAGATAAAGCATTTCAACCCAATAGGAAAAAGAAACCTGCAAAAAACTATAGAATAGTTTCAAAATCAGGTTTTATAGGGACCTGAAACCACTAGAAAAGTCCAAAAATAAACTAAACCAGGTCTTACAAGGACCTGGAACCACTAATAGTCTAAACAAGAAAAGCCAAAAACCAGGACCAGAGACCCCAACCAGAAACCAACACCAAACAGGAAGAAAACTAGAGAACCCAACCCAGAACCATTATTGCAGCTCTAAGATCATTTTAGTAGCTTCCTTACCAATTGTTGTAGTCTCTTGAATGGTATCAGTAGCCTTGTTCTTTTGGTCAGACCCTCAGTCGAAGTGATTTCTTCATTAGCCCTTTTGCCCAGGCTTGCAGTGGCCACACATATACTCAAGGTGACCTGATCCATCCTAGTGCCACTCTCCTTGATTAACATTCTGAGGTTCTACTCATAGTTTTTAAGTTTGTTAGGGATGTCTCCCATCTGCCCTTCTAGTTGACTAAGTTTGACATAGATAGTGTCCTAGTTTTGTTGCACAATTTCCACCTTTTTCTTCAAACCCATCATTTCATTATAGATCTAGGAATCAACTTTGAGCATGGTGTCAGCTTTAACCTTTGTAGAATGCAGGAAGGTGAGCATGGTATCCCTCTACGTTGAATCACTATCATCTTTAGCAGTCTTGTGTGGGGGGGAGCGGACATTGTCATTTTTATCCTCCATTTCCATTTGATCCTCCTTTCGAGCCCCAGTAGAGTCCTCTATGTGAGCAGAGTCCTTCCTTTTTTCTTCCTCTATCTCCTTGATAGGAGAAGAAATCATAGCCGTATGGTCCTCCTTACTCTTCTCAACAGGGTTCCCGACAGTGTTATCTTTCACTTTATCACCCCCACTAGATATAACCTGGTTACCCTCATTAACAAATTTACTCTATTCAGGATTATCTTCACTATTGGCTTCCTCTTTCCCTTTTTCATTATTACCTTCAGTCTCTGGGTACATGTCCAAATTAGAGCTTAAATCCCCGGCATCAGTATCATCCTCATCCTCAGGTTTAATATTCTCACAACTTTCTGATTTCTCGGTCTCAGACTCCTCATCCTCATCTTTTTGAGAAGTTGAGGGTTTCAAATTCAGGGCTTTATCTTTACCTTTAGTAGAGTCACCCTTCTTACTCTTAATGGAGTCCTTCTTCTTGTCCTTAGAGGGAGTAGAGGCAATGTATTTATTTTTACAATACCCCTCAATAAGAAGAATCATCATCATTAATATGACCTTGTTAGAGGATTTAACCAAAATATCATCTATACCTTATCACTTCTTCATCTTTTCTAAAGAGTGGCCTACTCAAAAAGACTTAAAAACATCCTTAATTGATGTTACCATATAGGATTTCATACACTTGTTAGGTCCACTTGGTCTATGATATTTTTTGCTACAATGATTAGAAAGTAACAATGTAAAAATGATCTATTTAGGTATAGCACTATGTTTCTTGTTCAGATCTCCTTTATGCTCTTGTCTTTGTATGGTCTTTATCTTCTTTCTCTATATACTCGACTTGCTAATTTACTCCTTTTTCCTCAATTCTACTTTGTTCTCCTAGCTCAACTATCTTCTTCCGCCTTCAATAGTTTGCACTTTGATATCCTCTTTAGAATTCAATAAATATCACCAAATTAGTAGCATAAGACTATCTTGAACATCTCCTTAAATAGTCATTTATGTACTTCCAAATTCTTCCATTTATTGTCACTTAATCACCATTTTGGATCTCAAATTTGATGTACTTAATCATATAGAAAATAGAAATTTTCGTAGAAATTTTTTGTATTTCCTTATCTTTTTTTGATCTCTGTCTTCAAATACTTATTTAATTTTCTCATTCATTGATCTTGTAACAAAATTTTACTTGTATCTGTGAACATCTTGAACTTTCCTAATTTCCACCAAATATTGGCCTTAGATTCCATTTCTTTCAACTTATTCTTTTAGTTGTTACTCAGTGAGCACAAAATTTCACTTGATTAATATTCTACTTAGTTAATACTAAATTTTCTTGGGTAATACTAAATTTCACACTTGCTTTTCCATTTTCTCAGTTAACACTGTAGTCACTCAGCAAATTCATTCATCCTTTTTTAACCTTGTTACTAGGTTAAGCTTGAGTAACTAAATACATTACAATATTACATGATTGTAAACTAACACTAGTAAATTTTGATCCATTTTTCAGCAAAAATTGGTCAATATTTTGACCCATGTTGGTCAAATTTGTGACCAAGTGGTGTGTCATAAATTTTCTCATCGAAATTGTGATGAAACCTCGAATTGGTTAAAATTTCCACCAAATATTTGGTCAAAATGGACCACATTTGGTATGACCATTATTGGTGGCCATTGGTCAAAATTTCAACCAATCTTGGTCGAAATGCTAGCCAAGATTGGTCAAAATTTTGACCAACCTTTGGTTGAAATGGACACCATAGCAACAATGATGCCATACTAATGATCAAAGAATTGGTCAAAAGTTTGACCAATCTTGGTCAAAATGCCAACTAAGATTGGTCAAAATTTTGACCAATCTTTGGTTGAAATGGACACCACAACAATAAGGATGCCATACTCATGACCAATCTTGGTCAAAATGCCAGCCAAGATTGGTCAAAGTTTTGACCAATTTGATTTGGTTTTTTTATAAATATAGCAGATGATGCATGACGATGCATGCAAATGGATGGAAATAAATTGGTCCATCTTTATTTATAATAGTAGGGGCCTTGGCCCTACCATTTTATAGGAAGATGCACCACCCACCTATAGAATGGTAGGGCCCCCCCACCCTATCATAGATCTATCCTTTGTATGTATGCACCACTACATGGTAGGGACCCCCACCCTATCAAATCATTTCACACTCCTTCCCAAGGACTCCAGATAGGCTTTGGGTAATCTATGCCTATGTTTGTAGCATTATTATTACATATACAGGTTTATAGGATCCCATCAATTGCCCCTAGTTTTGTGTTTCTATATTTCACATGCATGCAAGACAGGTGGAGAAACCTATATTTAGTAAAGAGTATATTTTGATTGTATTCTTTGATGGGGTTGAAGCTCAGATGGGTAATGGAGTTGGACCAATTTTTGGTAGTCCCACTCTACATGTAGAGGAACAACTACTCTTGCATCTAGCAACAACTCACTAAAATCTCATGTTGATCTCCCCTTAACGTGGCATTTCACCATTTACAGCCCATAGCTATGACTCATCTATCTTAGCTACAACAAGAAGTTATCAGGAGAGATATATGTTAGTTTGGAGGAATGTCATAAGTTGGAGCTCCTTGACTTAGCTCACAATAATCTAGAGGGACGATACCTCTTGGAGTCATTGTTAGCCTTGGAGACCTACAACTCGACCTCAATATTTCTTGGAATTCTCTGCAAGGGCCATTTCCATGGAAGGTGAGTAAAATTGTAATGTCTCAAGCCATTAATAAATTAAATGTGTTTCTTTCTATCTTAATGCATACTTGTGTAACAAGAGCATAGAGAGGGAGAGTTACATAGCTACAAAGGATTTGAACTGCAACCCTAATGAAAAACAAATGCATTTTGAGTTAGCAATGTTGTGGATATGGATATAAATGTAATATTGAAAGGAAAATATTTACAAAGAGTGACTAGAATTTTGTAATATTTTGTGTGTTTCATGGTCATGTTTGGTCATTCCTTCTAATACCAAACATTTCAATTTTTTCTATATTAGGGCACTACCAAACCATTATATTGATTATTTAGGGAAATTTGACACATCAAGTAAACTTACCCAAATGTTATTCTGATTACAATGTCCACCGCCTGATCATGGAAGTAGGATTTTAGACCATATTCATATTGCATCAATCATAACAAATAAATGTAAGTTTTTTTATCAGATAGGAAAAATTATACAAATCCAAGCTTTAAAATCAACTAAAAGTAGATATACGAGGATATTTATATAATGATTTTTGTTTCTTGCCCATGCCCAAAAATAAGAAAGCTAACTGAAATGCACTCTACAAAATAAATATTCAATGATTAAAATTTGTCAAGAAGTGAAAGTTAGTAATACTAAAGTCAATAGCAATGAACCTAGGAACACTCAGACCCTACATAGTAGAAAGAACATTTCATTGCATATATCAAATTACATTATTGTAAATAAGAGAAAAAAATGACTTGACTAGTTAGTAATTTACTATTCATAGTTGATGGTAACTTTGGTAGCTTCAAGACAAGCAATATTAATGAAGGCATCTTCAAATAAATTGATGGTGCAACAACATCTGACAAAGCAATGCTAAATGGATAAATTAAAAGATCCACACCTTTTACTATAGAAATGAAACATACATAGTCCTATAGTTGTAGCTGATTCCACCATATCATGTTATTATCTTTCTCCAAAGATGGGTGAAAGTACCAAGCTATGTCACCCTTTATGATATTGAAGAGGGTTACAAACAAAACACTTATAGTTGTACCAGTTTCAGTTGTACCAATTTTAGTTGTACACATGTGGTAGTTTTACGTGCTGATATGGCTCGTACCATTTCAACCAAAACACTTTTGACTGAAACACCCTAGTTTTATAAAACCACCAAAAAACACTTTGTGGCTACCATTTTCACTCTAGCGGTTCTGAATTTCTTGGAGAGCAGTCTAGGTGTTTCAGTCATAATAGGTTAGTGGCTTTTTTTCCCATTTAAAAATTTTTTAAAGTGTTTTTTTATTAGTAAATTTTTTTGATTAAGGAAAACAAGTTTTACAGGGACCTGAAACCCAAAAGTTTTATGGCTTAAAAGATAAGACAATAAAGTCCAGCAAAACATGAAACAACAACCAACAGCCAAAAAGAAATAAAAAGCCAGAGGCCAGGAGGCAAAAGCCAACTTCCAGATTGACAAGGAAAACCAAATCTAATGGTTCTCCTTATCCAAATCCTATAGAGTTTCTATAGCTTTATTATCCTTCTGATTGTTTGCTCCTTCCTGGTTGATGTTCTAGGCTTCCTCCTAGTCCAAATGATCCACCTGGTCCCTGCCTGCATTTAGATCAGCCTCTTCCTTACCAAATTTTTGGCTAGTCAGCTTCCCCATGTTCCCCCTGACATCAATTCTCATTAGATTATCCCCCAAGTTGACAATGTTCTCGTTCAAAGTGTGCAAAGTGTCCACAATTTGATTAGTTAGAATCTAGATGATGTTGTCTAACCTCTGGACTTTCTATTCAACCTGGGAAAATCTATCCTTTTGATCATTTCTAGAGTCCTGGCTGCTGCAGTGCTTCTGGTTGTCATCGTGGTCGTTCATCCTTTCGGTGTTCTCCTAGACTTTGCAGGGGCTCTGGCTTCTATCCTGGATAATCTTTTCCTTTAGAGCCTTGATTTCTTGAAATAACCATTTGATAGATTAGAAGTTATCTATCAAGCCATTCTTTGCATTGTTCAGAAGGTTGAAGCCAAATTCTTGCATGTTATCAGACAAGACTAGAAGAGCGGGCTTGATGAGCTCATCATAATGGGTAGTGTTATTGAGGTCCTCCATCACCTTGATGTTCATTGGCTCTCTGACAATTTCCAACCTAGCAGTATCCATGTTAAAATTCCTCCAAGCCCTCCTCTTGTCCTTTGCTATTACCTCCCCACTTTTTTTCATAGTCTTCTCCTCAAGTAGGGAAGAGGGCGGGACAAGACTAGGGGTCTTGGAGGTCAAGGTGAAGGGGTCTTCCTGAAGTAGGGCTTGTTTCACTTTTCTTTTTTTGGGGTTATCTGGGGGAGCATCGAGGGTATCAAGGGTTTTCTCCCTGTCTCTCCCCCACCCCTTTTCCTCATCCTTCATAGTGTCCTTCCCCTTCACCTTGTCCTCATCCTCAAACTCAGTCTTAGTCTCCTCTTCTTCTTCACTATCATCTTTCACCTCCTGGGGCTCAGGCTTGGGAAGAATGGGAGGGAGACCTCTAGGGCTCTTTCTACTAGGAAAGTGGGGGTTGAGGGTAGCAGAGATGGCTTTGGTGGAAAAATTCCCATCCTCCAATTTAACAACTTGAACATCCTCAGAGTCTAAACTGGCAGTGTCCTCCGAAGCATTCCCAGGGTCACCAAGGGTTTTTCCCCTTGTTTGAGCTTTTAGAAACTCATAAACCAAGAGGAGAAGGCCTTCATGGAGGGTAGGATTACTGGTGGGTTTTCTCTTGAAACCCTCAATATTCTTAGACATGGAGGTGAAAAGAAAGAAAGAAAAGGAAAATTTAATAGCATGCCTAAAGTGGTTAAACAACACAAAATGGTGTGTTCTTATCCTATCAAACCTGGAGTCAAGAGTGATATACTCAATGAGAATCCTAAGAACATACCTCCATAATTTTTTGATGGATTCCATCTCATAGTATGTGTCTATCTTGATAAGATTTTTCCTCTCAGCATTATCCTTGACAAATTTGCTAACAACATTGGTCGACATCTTTTTATCCCTGAAGAATGTTATGCCAACCTGAGGGATTTTTGTCACCTCTGCTATCAATCCCTCAGTGATTTGGTGGGTGAGACCATCTATTTTAACTTTTCCATTGTTCCATGTTTCCACCATCCCCTTGGTAACCCCAACATCAAAGCCATGAAGCTTCTCCATGAATCTAGTTATACCCCCTTTTTCAAGCTTGTGCCAAACCTTCCCCTTCCCCTTCCACTTCTCCATTTTCCCCCAAGGCTCTCTTCTGATTGTTTCCCCAACCATGGAAGACTTCGGCTTTGTAAACCCTATTCCTCTAGCAGAAATGCTAAGCTCAATTTTCCTTGAGACATTGAAAAAAAAATGTAATTACAATTTTTGGTGGTTCTGTTCATGCCAGCCCTTAAAGCATGCCATCCATACATGTGATTATGACTTGAAAAGATTTGTGCATGACTTGTAATTACTCCCCTTTCGGTGTGTGATTTGGAAAATCTTTCCATAATTTAAAAGGGGTGATATTAGTGCCCTGGATTTGATCCTGTCGAAGTAACTCAATTGTCGCTGCCAAGATTTTGTCTCCATCCATCCATGTCATCATCGAATTTATGGTAACAACATCATTGGCGAACCAGTCAGCAATCGAGTTGGCTTCACGGTAAGTGTGGCTGATGAAAGTCCTTTTGAACTTTCCCAAGTCAGATCTAAGGTCCTCAATGATGTTAGAAATCATCCAAGAGGGTGAGGCATGTCCTTTGATACAATTGATAATGTTTAGAAAGTTTCCCTCAAGCCATAGGCTCTCGATCCCTGATGCCAAGGCCAACTTAACAATCTATCTAGCAACACTGGCTTCAGCAAAGTGATTGGTCTAGTGACCAAGAGGGAAAGAAACAACCACAATTCCTCCTCTTGAACAATTTCTAATGATGCCACTACTACCGACCGGTCTAGGATTCCCCTTAGATCAAAGTTGGCTTTGTGCTAGTCCTTAGGGGGGAAGGACCATCTTGCTTCCTATCTTCTCTTTTCCCTGTCTTTCTTCCTGGCTTTATTGTTCCCTCCTTCCTTGATGTTTCCTCCCTTTGTGATAGAAAAGTTCTCCATAGTTAGACCTTTAATTTTCTTAGCAATTATGAACTCAAGAGCCTCTTCATCTTTGAAGTTTTGGTTGTTGCGCTCTTTCCAGATTCCCTAACAAAAGTGTGGGAGAATCCAAGACCTGAAAAGTTGAGTATCCAAATCAGAGTGGTGGCTTCTCCACTGGTAGAAGAAGTCCTGGATGTTTTCAGGGGGACACCAGCTAAAGCCAAGATCCCTAGTCAAAAGATTCCACACCTTTGAGGAATAGGGATAGAGGATGAATAGGTGATTTACCAATTCTAGGTTAAGCTTGCAAAGGCTACACCTATTGGGGATGAATTGGCCTTTCTTGGCTAAATTGTCCAGGGTAAGAATTTTGTCTTGTAGTAGCAGCTAGAAAAATATATTAATTTTGGGAGTGAGGCCAGAAATCCAAGCACTAGCCCACAATGGCTTCTCCATTCTGGCCCATAAGAAGAAGTAGCTAGAGGCAATAGAGAAAAACTCATTTGAGTTATCACCCCAAATGATAGAGTCCCTATTGTTGTTGATGGGGGTGGCATTCAACAAAATCATCAAAGGGATAAGATTCAGGGATAGCTTAGTGAGGACCTGCCAACCTTGACCAGTTTTGTAATCACTAACTTTCCTTCCATAACTTTCTATGCACTGTTCTGCCCATCTTCCATAAATGGGGTGGTTGATAAGAGGTCCCTGACTAGTCCAATTGTCCTGCCAGAATAAGATATTATCCCCTTTGCCAACTTTCCATTTGGCCTTTGACTTGGCTAGGGGTTTAGCCTTTGAGATCTCATTCTAGATATAGGACCCCTAGGGAATCTTGGTCTCTTTTATTAGGAAGTTAAAGGGTTGACTTCTTAGATATTTCTCAGTCAGGATATCCCTCCAAACACTTGTGCTTTGAAAGATACACCATAACTATTTGGCCAAAAGGGCATTGTTGAGGTATTTAATTTTTCTGATGCCTAGACCTCCATAGCATTTTGGGAGACAAACAAGATCCCAAGAAACAAGGTGATATCTCTTATGGTCATTAGCCCCTGACCAAAGGAAGTCCCTCTAAATCTTCTCCATTCTATCCACATGTTTGGCAGGGATAGCAAAGAGGCTTAAAGCATAAGTGGGGAGGTTCTGGAAAATGGATTTCACCAGGGTACACTTGCTAGCTTGGCTAAGGGTAGCCCCTTTCCATCTAGCAAGTTTCTTATTTAATCTATCAATGATGTTGTTCCATAAGGAGTTTGGGGGTCTAGAGCCCAAGGACAGGCCAAGATAATTGGCTAGCAGGGATCTAATGCCACTTCCCAAAATTTGAGCAATTTTCCTCTGTCTCTCCAAAGTGGTGTTGATGAAGAAAATTGAGCTCTTCTCCTAGTTATTAGCTTAGCCTAAACCCCTGGTGCAAGTGTTTAGAAAGCCCTTGAAAGCTCTGGCTTCATAGATAGTAGCTTCTCCCCCCAAGATGGTGTCATCCACGAATTGCTAATGAGAGAAGGTAGAGGGGCCTGAAGAGGGCTTGAGACCCTACAGACTCCTGTCCTGACATTTCCTCTAGATGAGTATTCCCAAGCATTCAGCCAGAATGTTAAAGAGAATAGGGGAGATGGGGTCACCCTATCTCAGTCCTCTCGAAGGGAAGAAGAAAAGAGAGGGGGATCCATTAACCAAAATAGATAAAGACAGAGAGGAGACAAGTTGAGAGATAATCTGGCATACTTGAGCATCAAAATCAAATGCCTGAAGGATCGCCATGAGAAAATTCCAATCCACCCTATCATAAGCTTTAGACATATCCAACTTTAGCAGAAAGCCTTCCTTCTTGCTAGCTTCCAGATAGGAGATGATCTCGTGAACCGTGACAATAGAGTCAAGAATCTACCTGCTAGGGACAAAACTAATTTGTTGTGGGGAGATAAACAGGGGGAGAATGATGAGGAGTCTGGTGGTAAGAACCTTAGAAATGATTTTTTAAAAAGAATTGCAAAGAATAATAGGCCTAAACTTGTCTAACATATCAGCACCTAGAATCTTAGGAATGAGAACCAGGAAAGTGGCATTGAGCTCTTTCAAAAGGTTTTTAGCCCCAAATAATTCTTGGACAACCTTAATAACATCCCTTTTGACCACCTCCTAGCATGTCTGAAAAAAGAAAGTGAAGAAACCGTTCGGACCAGGAGCTTTGTCCCCCGAAAGAGAGTTGAGAGCCTGGAAGATTTCCTCCTGGGAGGGGATAGCTTTTAGCATAAAATTGTGGTGTTGTTATAGCAATGAAGGGATTGCCAACAGAATGTTAGCTTGATCAATCACTGATAGAGAGGGGTCCTTGGAAAGGAGGGATGAGAAGAATCGAATAGCTTCATCCACAATCTCAGCTTCCTTGGATAGAAGGTCCTGGCCTTTCTTAATGCTTGTGATCCTATTGTTTACATGATGTTTGAGCATGGTCAAATGGAAGAAATGAGAGGTCTAGTCACCTTCTTTTAGCCAACTGACTCTAGATCTTTGTTTCCAATAATGTTCTTCCTTAGATATTATGTTGTGGAGGTCAAAGAGGATGGCCCATTCTTCCTACTTGTTCTTGTCATTATATCCATTGTGCTGAATTTCTTCCTAAATGATATAAAGTTGGTCTATTTTTTCATCTTTATCTTGGAAAATGTGACCAAAGTCAGACTTGTTCCAAACTTTAATGTTTCTTTTCACATTCTTCAGTTTCTAGGCAACCCTGAACATTGTGGTGCTTTCAACCTCAATATCCCACCAAGAAGATATCTTAGATTCCAGATCTGGGTGGGAGATCCACATTTTCTCAAAATAGAAGGGGAAAGACCTTTTGACGACCACGGGGCTAACAGAGAGAGAAATAGGAGAGTGGTCAGAGCCAACTCTGGGGAGAAGGGAGAGTCTACAAGAGTGAGTCTGTAGCCACCCAAGAGAGATGAGAGCTTTGTCAAGATGGACCTGGATGCATTCCCCACCAACTCTTCTATTAGACCAAGTGAATCTTCCCCCCAAGAGGTCCAGATCCATGAAAGCCAAGTTGAGGATGAAGTTGGAGAGGTCGAGCTTGCTATTCTGATCCAGGGCAAGACCTCCACTTTTTTTGCCATCTGTGAGGGGAGAGTTAAAATCTCCTATAACTATCCCTTTGTTAATATTGTAGTTGGCAAAGAACACTGAGATCTTATCCCCATAAGCTTTCCTTTCCCTTATTGAATTAGGGGCATGCAGGTTTAAAATGAACCAAGAGTCATCACTTGGATATGGGACACCTTGCAAAGGAGAACATTCTCTGCAACAAAAATGGGGGACAACTTGAACACCCTGCTATTGTAAAGAATCATCACCCCTCTCAAGGCTCCTTCCAAATCTGTGGCTTCACTATTCATGGATTTACTAAAAGAAATCTTGTTTACCAGATCCCTTTTCATCTTAGTTTCCTGGATCAGCAAAAAATTGAGTGTTTGATCTCTGATCAAATTTTTGATAAGTTCTTGTTTATGGGCCCCATTGAAACCCCTAATGTTCCAAGAAATGACCTTCATTTCTTGCTTCCTGAGAATTCCTTGATGGTTCTCTGGCTCCCATCTGCTAGGTTTCTTTTAGTTTCTTCTTGCAATAGCTAGTTGGATTTCTTCCTACCAGGTTGCTTGGGAGTTATCCCAACATCAGCCTTTACCTTGCTCTTGGTTGTTGCTAGGGATAACAGGGGGAGGTCATGAGGTTGGTGTTTCCTATGATATTTTTTTTTCATACACCAGCCATCTAAACTGTCTAGAGAGAAGTTGTCTATCCACTCTTCCCAATGAGCAACCTAGTCAAGGGAAGAGTTGTTGATAAGTTGAAGGAATTTTACCTCTAATCCTTTAAGAGCTAGCATAGTCTTCGCCTGATTAGAACTCGAACTCAGAGGTCGGGTCAAGGGGACCTTAGGCCTTGGGGAGATCTTCTGAGGAGAGTCCAGCCTACCATCTAAATAGGGGTGCTGATTCCTCTGATCAATGTTCTCTTTAGAGCAGGGTGTCTCTTGCCTCTGGCCAACTTGCTCTGACCCTACCACCTTAGGACCTTCCTCTACATTAGGGGATTCTGCCATAGGACCACAAGATTCAATGAGGGCTAGATCCTCCAAAATGGTGTCAATCTTCCTGGGGTTAATCTGCTTAACTTCCTTGTATTTTTGTGTCTCTGAAGACCTAGATGGTTTATGCCTCCAGATCAGTTTCTTCTTCCCCTTGGCTATTGGGTGAGGGGGAGGGGGAAGCTTCTTGGAATTGCCTGAGGTAATAGGGACCATCATCTTTTGCTTGACCACCGTAGGACACTAGTTGGCCTTGTGACCTACCTTCAGGCAGAGAAAGTAGGCAAAAGGAATAGTTTCATAAACCGATTTCTGAATGTGCACTCCAACTTTAGAGTGAAAGACCATAGACGTAGGCATGTCTATGCCTTCCTTGACTCCAATACAAATGTGAGCATAGTTGAGGCGGTGCTTGGAGGCAGTGATTGGATCCGTAGATAGGAGTTCAACAAAAGTCCTCGCAAGCCTTACAAAAACATCTTCATTCCAAAACTCTAAAGGCAACTCGGGTAATCTAACCTAGATAAGGGCTTGGAAAAAAAAGGAGTCATTCAAGTTTGGATTGGAGGTCCACTTCTGGAGCATCAAGGTGGAGCGACCAATAGCCCATTGTCCCTCACTAAGCATGTTGAACAAATCTTCCATGCATGAAAAAGAAAAAGACAAAAAACCTTTTGCCATTGTCATGACTAAGATATGACCTTTCAGAGCCTAATTCTTCTTGATGAAGGACCTTACATCATCTATCTTAGGTCTCGGCCCTAGAAATTTTCCGACCAGAGTAGACGCAATGTATCGAATGTTGTGATCCACGATTTCGTCTAGGATGGCAATAGCACAGGTACCTTTCTTAGATTCTAGAATAGTATTAATAGGCGGGAAAGATGACTTACCTGAAGGTTTGACCCTAAATAGAGAAGACCATTTTGTTGGTAGGTCTGCTTTTGGAAGTGGAGGAATCTTGACCACCTCCTTGGGGGGGATAACTGGGTCCCCATCCACAATCTTTGACTAGTCCTCAATGCCAAAAGATGCCTGTCCGTCCCTCACCTGCGACCCATGTTCCAAACCAAGGATTTGATCCTGACATTCCTATAGAGTCCCACCCTTACTTGAATTCAAATTTTGAAGAACACTACTCCCTCTGCTCTCGATCGCCATTTTTAAGGAGCAATAAGAGTTTGAATTTTTTTTTATTAGTAAATGTTAATGGTAGTCAAATTAATTGTTGTTTACGTGTTTTATGAGTAAATTATTTAGATTTGTTAATTTTTAATATATTTAAATAGTTTTTTAGATTTGTTAGTAAATTATTTAAAACATAAGAAAGATTGTAATCAAACATTAGGTAAAAATGAAGAAAAAGATTAGTTAAAAAATGTGGAAAAACATTAGGTAAAAATGTAAAAAAAGCATTAGTTAAAAATGTAAAAAAATATTAGGTAAAAATGTTAAAAAACATTAGTAAAAAAATGTAGAAAAACATTAGGTAAAATGTACCTTTATATGAATTTACATGAAATTTAGAAAAATTGTTTAACCCTGTAGTTAAATCAAAATCTAATTTAGTCTAGAATTTTTTTTTTTTATTATTATATATACATGTGTACACTTAGTTATAATTTAATCAAGAAATTTTATTTTATTTATCGCATATACATGTACATGTACGAATATTTATTTTTCACATTTGCATGAGCACGTTAAAATACATTAGATATGGTTTCTAAGATAATTTGTTTTAAAATACATACATTACATGATTGAATAGCACCATACATTTAATGTTGTGTATTTATATGTACGTGCGTTACAAATTAAATTAAATTTTCAATTATTTTAATTTATATACTTGTATGTTTATATGTGTTTATATATATCCATGTGCAGATCTCTAGATATTTATCAGTCTTGTAGCTTTACACTCATATCCTCATACATTATATACATATATACATTATGGCATTTGGTTCTAGGGATCGTGGTCCTACATCCTTAGGGGATGCTGGCGTCCATAGAGTGGATCAAAGTGTTGATTTTGGCACAACACGTAGATCAACATCCTCCACTAAGGATAGAGAGTGGTTATTTAGAGATACACTTGCCAGATTATCTTGTGCTATAAGGGTTCTAGACTCCTCACTTTTCTCTTCTACCACCCTCACTAATAGGGAGAAGATCATAGTGATGTGAGAGGAGTTGTTTCGTATGATTCAGACCATTGAATCATACAACCCTTTTGATGATATTAGTATTGAAACATTTTATTCTTCTCTATCTCACAATGTCACTAGCACTATGAAGTGTAGATAGGTTGACACTGAGGTCTCCACTGCCATGGTGAAGACCATGTTTCCAATTTATATAGATAGAGCTAGAGTTAGAGGCTACTATGCAATGAAGTGTACTAATGAGCATACCACACCATTCATATATCCTCATTGGTTGGATACTCATCATAGATGGCCATAGAAGGATGAGTTCCCTCTATATTTCTACAAACAATTTTTTGCAGAATTTCATTTACACCACAATGTTGATTACACAGATTATCCAAGTCATGTTGGCCAGGGTCTGGGGAGACTTTTAGATAGATTCAAACCCGTAGAGAATCCTACACTTGTTAACAAATGGGAAATGGTGGGTCCAAACCTTTTGGTTATATCGAGAGGTCCACAGATGGTTACTGTAGGCCAAAGTGTTCTTGATGACACAATCAAGACATAGATTTATTCGAGTATCGCCACCATCACCACATAGTTGTAGGAGATTTCTTCTGATTGGTGTGGTAGATATATGTTACAATCTCAAGGTACCATTCCCATAGCTACATCATCTAGTGCAGTTGTTGATGATGGATATGGGGTAGTAGACATACCTTCTCCACTAGAGGTTTATGTAGTCTCAAATGTGGATGTATTGCATTGTTTGGGATCCTGTTTAGCATCTAATCTTTTGGATTCATATCAAGAATTATCTATAGTCATAGGGATTCCACTTCATGACATCAGCTCTCAAATTAATCATATTTTGTCATGTACAGTAGAGTCAGAGGGTTCACAGAGGCAGGAGGACATTCCTGCACCTTCTACTACTCCTACTACTACACATGCCCCTACAACACCAACCCCAACTACTCAAGACCCTACAACACCCCCCTCCCCTCCCCCCCCCCCCCCCCACTCAGTATTTCATTGCTAGAAAACTTGGTCTATTTACCTCTATGCTTTTAGATGGCACTATTGACTTGGATGCTGATAATGTTTTATCATTGCATGATTTAGATATCAGTGAGATCGATAGAGCATTACATGATGCTACGGTAAATATGTCTATATGTTTAACTTTATTTTAATTATGGTAAATATGTCTATATGTTTAAATTTATATATATGTGTGTGTTTGTGTATGTGTTATAGGGTCTGAGTGATAGTATGTTACATTTTGGTGATCTGTAGACACCGACAGATCCTACACGTCCTGAGTCTCAGGTATGTTACAATTTAAATTTATATTTGATTTATATGTATGATGTAATTTGTTTGTACATAATTTGACACTATCATTTGACATAGGGTTTAGACGCAACTGATAGACCCTTTTGGGGACATCCAAGATCAGGAGGGGGATGTAGTTGATTAGATCATGGCCTTTTATTTTATACATGTTATTTTGGAGACATTTGATAAAGTATTTTGGATTTACATGTTTATATAGAAACTTTGATGTTTTATATGTTAGTTCTAAATACATGTTTATATGGACACTTTGATGTTTTATATGTTATTTCCAGATACATGTTTATATGGTGATTTTGATGTTTTATATATGTTATTTGGAGACATTGATACATGATATTTTTATACATTTGATATGGGTACATTATTCTCCATATATGTTTTATTATATATATATCTAAATGTCCCAGATGTTATTTCATAGATGTATATGTACATATGTTCATGTTGAATGTGCATGCATGTTTTCAATATTCATATTTTTATTAATGTTTCTGTATATGTTATTCATCTTAATGCCTTAATCTGAGTGTAATTAACTATATTTAATGACATGTCTTAAGGGGAGATCATAAATTATACATAAGAATATAGATTAATTTAATGTATTATTTTTTTCATAGATGTATGTATATATGTTCTTGTTAAAAGTAGACATGTATGTTTTCAATATTTGCATTTTTATGTATATGTTATTGATTTTAATGTCTTTATCTAAGTGTAATTGACTGTATTTAATGACATGTCTTAAGGGGAGATCCTAAATTATACATAAGAATGTAGATTAATGTATAGTTTATTTCATAGATGTATGTAAATATGTTCATGTTAAATGTAGACATGTATGTTTTCAATATTCATGTTTATGTATATGTTATTGTTTTTAATGCCTTAATCTAAGTATAATTAATTATATTTAATGGCATGTCTTAAGGGGAGATCCTAAATTTAATATGTTATAAGAATGTAGATTAATGCGTAGGTAAGAATATAACATATACATGTACGTAAGAACATATAAAGAGTATGACTTGAAGAATGCATGTTACAACATTTAATTAATAAAAGTTAATACATATAAGAACATAACTTAGATTATATAAAAACATAAAGAATGTATATTTTATTTCATAGATGTATGTAAATATGTTCATGTTAAATGTACACATGTATGTTTTCAATATTCATGTTTATGTATATGTTATTGTTTTTAATGCCTCAGTCTAAGTATAATTAACTATATTTAATGACATGTCTTAAGGAGAGATCCTAAATTAAATATGTTATAAGAATGAAGATTAATGCACAGGTAAGAATATAACATATACATGTACATAAGAACATATAAAGAGTATGACCTAAAGAATGCATGTTACAATATTTAATTAATAAAAGTTAATACATATAAGAACATAAAGATTATATACATAAATACATAAGAGCATTAACAATCAATAAGAAAACATAAACAATGTATATAAATACATAAAAATTTAGTAAAGGGATTTTCTTAGGGAGAGGTCCTAAAAGGTGGTACAAAGGGGATGTCCTAATAGGTGGAGTTAAGCGGAGGTTAGGTAATAGGTAGTCCTAAGGGGAGGTTTTAAGAGGTTTTCTTAAGGGGAGGTCCTAAGAGGTTGTCTTAGATGAGATATCCATTTCTAATTTAAATAAAAATAAAAAAAATGTCTAATTTTGCATATCCACTTGATAAATGATCCAATGTATACAAATTTATAAAACAAATATCCTATCAACATTAAATGTGAAAATATAATCTAGCTATATAGACATAGCTGAACTAGAGCTCCAAAATAAGTACATAGGTAAATTAGAGCTCCACAACATTGTATTGTTAGGATCCTCTCTAGTTTTTATTATCTCTAGAAGTTTTTCATGTTCTTCAATAGACAGTTTCCACTTTTGATTTCCACAATGTCCTCTTCTTTGTATTGCTTCAAATTGTAACTTTGTTGATATAACATGGTTATTGTAATGTAAAACTTTTCCTCCAAGCTTGTATTCAATAAATTCAATACCACTATTAGTTACCCTTGTTTTTTGATAATATGTTCTTTCAATAACAACTGATTCGATTGGATATGATTGTCCATCAGCATCTATAGTTCCTTCTAGCAACTTGTGTTTTGCTTTTGTGCATCTTAAAAGATAATAGTCCATATTTTTTGCATTATCTGGTAAGGCTTGAACTACAAAAATATCTCCTACATGTATATAAAAATAGATAAATATAAATTAATTTTAAAATGAATATACATGTATATTAATTTATATATATGTATATATGCACACAAACTTTTCATAACTAAATAAAAAATGCGCTCATAATCAGCTGAATATATAGGATCATGAATGTTAATGTCAATGTTAGCATCTTCAAAAGGAGGCTTTCTAACTATCTCCTTCAAATTCCAATGTGAAACATATCCATTCACAATATTTTCACATACACTCACTGGATTGTCCTTAATGTAGTCATCACAAAAACATGTTTTCTCTCTTACTTTAATTACTGGAGGTTTATGGTTTCCTATAGTCATCACTTGATATAAACTTATAATACCAGGAATCATTTGACAATTATAAGGATTAGATCGATCTATATTTGTTACAAATGCAAAAAGTAATTGTCATATTTCAAAATAAATATTTAATAAAAAACTCAAGAATTTGAAAAATACATTAAAAATAAATATAACTTAGTTCACCTTTCACTTCCCAAAAGTAATGCTTATTGTATTCAGTATCTCAAGTAGCAAAATAAACTTTGCACCATTCAACAATTTGATTTGCACTCTCTATCCTATTCCATGTATGTACATACAACATGCATATATATAATTTAAAATATATGCTACTAGTATTAAACATGCACATTAAATGGATATTTAGCTACAAGTTCATGTTGTCAAAGCACATGCTTTATACATGCTCCTGCTCCATCATGCTCCCCTTTTTTGTGTCCACTTTCAAAGAAATTCCATAAAAACCTAACATCGGTTCTAGCATGTTGCATTGCTAACCAATTAAATGCTTTTGCAAATTTGAATTGTCCTGTGAACATGAAACATGATAAGTAGAAACAATTATCTGTGTACATGTATCAAATCAAAATAGGCATGCACAAATAAATATAAGTTAAAATAAAGTTAAATAAATGTGTAAGTTTATATATACTAACATGCACATCCATCAAACTAAATCCAATGCTCTAAAACATTTATTCCATGATTTCTAACATCTTCAAAGAACATTGAAAAATAATGAGCCACATAACTCCTATCATGAACTCTATCATCACTAATATAGAAATGAACCTCTTTGATGATGATGTATTCATTTTCATCCAACCTTTCTATCTCATCCACCTCAAATTGTGCATGTTTATAGGTCACTTGCACAAATATTGCAACTTGTTCAGAATGATAATATTGCCCTTGAAGCTCTATTTGAAGTGCCAATGTATAATTCTTAGAAAAATCTACAACTAAAAGTATACAACTAGGTGGAAAATAATTTTTGGAATCACAAAACTGTTTAGCGTGCCATCGTGCACTATGACAATATTGGATGTGGATATATCAATGGATGAAACTTGATCATAAACTCATCATAATGCAATTCACTCTCCTTCAATACATTTTTTTTGGATTCATCCCCTATCTTTTTTTGGTATGTCTCATATTCATATCTCATCCATGAAACTGATGTTGATTCATTAATATTCTTAATTTGCATTTCATAAAATTTGCATAAATTTCAAAAATCTTCACACTAATTTTTGATACATTGCACTTTGAACTCATCTAAATCTTCTAATTTATCACATAATATGGACTTCACAAATTATGTTGTACTGCTAGGGATGACCAAATTAGGATCAAGTATTGCCATAACTTTTTTATATGATTGCAAGTGTAGACCAAATTCAACATGATTTGGACAACAACAAGTTTCACGCATCTTATTTATGCGTACAAAGGAAGGACACAAACTCTCAAACATCCTCTAACATATTTTGACATTTGAAAATTCTTGCTTGAATGTTTGAAATAATTTACTTCGAGTTATATCTGTGAAATATTTTGGATGTTCAATTTTGGCACCTATCTCTTGATCTTTAATTTGTGTAGTATTATGTCTTTTGGAAGAAACACGAGAATGTGTGGTCAAAAATTCAATAACTTATCTTTTCACATCATCAAAAAAAAAATCTTTTCGAGGAACTCTACAAATATTCACCTAGTTATTCTCAATGTTATCATTTAGGATATTTCTCCTCTTGATGTATCTCTGAACAATTCTTCTAGATATATGTAGTACATCAAAAATCGCATGTACCTATTTTCTATGTGTCAATTTTCTACTAGATATAGTAGTCATCAATGCTCTACGTGCATTACTCAAATCACCTCCTCAAGTTGTGTTGTCAATTTTGTAAGTATTAATTGCAAGTTTTCAACTATTGTTTTATTAATATTATGTGCATGGTTTTTCCTATTATCAACACCCAAAAACTCTAAAATAGGTCTCATATTGTTTCTCCTAAATAACTTGACAAATAATTGTACCTATCCAAATATACTTTTATCTTTGAAATATTCATCCCAAATGTTCTAACAATGCTTTCTAATAGTGCTATCATTTATCATATCTTTAGATGGAATTTGGTTTAAAAGTAGTTCCTCATCCAAATCCATCAAATTTTTTATGCCTTCTAATTTGTTTCTATTAGTAGAACTGCCAATTTCTTCCTCTTCATTACTTTCATTCTCTTCATGAATCTCATCTTGTTCAAGAATTTCAGTAGGTTGGTTTTGGTTATGTTTTGGATGACCTTTCATTTTGTCATCTCTTATTCTATCATATTTCCTTGATCTTTTCCTTTTACTACCCATTGAATACTTTAATCTATAGAAACAAAAAAACTAATTTAGATTTTGAACACTAAATACCAGCTAATGCTTCAATGTAGAATACATAAAAATAAAAATAAGTAGATGGAAAAAAACACCTTAAAAATATTTGATCCTTTGCAATTTTGATTAAATCCATGAAATAGTTGTTGAAAATGGCTTCAAAAATTGTTGTCTTCCAAAAATGCTCTTCTATTTTTCATTGTTTTCTATATTTATTAAAAAAAAGAAAACACAAATCTTATTTTATACATGAAACAACCAAACTAACCACTGGCGGTTTGATGGGTTGACAAGGGTTTCGGCTGGAAGGGTTATGGCCAAAAGTGTTTCAGCTGTAACTATCTATGTGGCAGCCACACAAGCAAAAATAAGAACTTCTACAAACATCTCACTTTGAAGGCCAATTTGACCTACTAAATTGAAGTTTTTTTTAAAACTAAAAATATACTTTTGTAATCTCAGAGTCAAGATTATGGTCATATAATTTTATTATTATTTTTATATGGATAATATGTTATAATTTAAAAATATTGCAAGTAGGTATTTTAAGATTTAGGAAGATGTCTATTAAAAAATAGGGAAAAAATAGTAAATCATGTTCAAAAATTATTATTTTTTAATGTTGCACTAGAGGAGAGAGTCTTCTTCAAGAACATGTAATTTTTTTTTTTTAAATATGTAGATTTGATGGAAAAAGTTTGACGGGAGAAAAAAACTATCAATTTCTAATAAATTTGACTTTGACCAGTTATAACTTGAAAAATATTAGCTGAATTTCAATTTTTCCTTTTTGGTGCACTAGGTATACATGTCAACTCTAACATATTCCATAATTAGACCAAAATATGAACATTTGTATATATTTATTTGATGGGAAAAAAAATCTACATTTTCAGCATTTATAAAAAATTTAAAAATAGACTTTAAAAATTCAAAAATAAATAAAATTTTCAGTCAATGTTTTAAAAAAAATTTATAGACATAAACTTCATCCAATTTTACACATTTCATTAGTTTACATCATCTTCAAATTCTAAACAAAAATGCCACTTTTGTGTCGTTAAAGTTGAAGAGTTTAAATTATGATATCACTTTTCTTTTATAAAAGGTGACATAGGTTTGTGCTTTTACCTAGATATTTAAAAATAGATACAATGATAAAATCTATTGGTACATGACAATAAATACGCAACACCATATCTCACACTTCATAGCCCATTTTCCTTCTATTAAAACTGTATTTTGTGGATTGGACAGCTACACATCAAAAACAAACAAAAAAATCTGATCAAGTGCTCTTCCATTTCAAATCAATGTCTCCCTCCATTTTATTTGGTTCGATTCTTTTACAGTGTGTTTTGATCAAATATAAAATACATATAATTCTTTAAAACATCTTTACTTTTTCATTTTTTACAGAATGTGATTTGAAATGAGATAAAATGAAATGGTTTTTATGGAAACTATTTGATTGAAAATAATTGTCTATCCCAGTTCAATCCATAAAGTTGATTAATAAAAAATTGACATAGCTTTTCTAGAAACATCCTACATTTTTCTGATAACATTGAAAACCCGGTGAGTTCAATCCAGAACATCATGTGATTTGCCTTCATTATCATGATATTGTGGTAAGATCAACAACAACAAAATCAAGAAGAAGAAGAAGAAGAAGAAGAAGTCATCAAACTAAAGAATATATGGGCAATTAGAGAACCAAAAGTGACATAAAATCAATTTCATTCTATTTTTTTATTTATGGTTTACATGGGACCCTGAAGAATATAAACAAACAAGGAAAAAATAGAATATTATAGCAAAGAAAAATATGCATTGCGATGTCCAATACTTGTTCAATATAATATTACATAATAAGGGGGATCACAAATAAAATATCATGGCATTTTATATAGTTCCTCAGTACCCAACACATTGACACAATGAAGAATTGGCCTAAAAATGTAGAAACTCTCATTTTTAGGTTTGCACATAAATATCATTATACCAAGAAATGCCCAACACCAGATTAGACATGTTGATACAATTAGCATTGTAAAGTTTCTTTTCCAACCAAATCAATACATGAGGTCTTTATGTAAAACACAGCAACACCAAATGCCTTGACATGATAGTTTTATTTTTGTGGGAAAGATGAAGTTCAAGGTGAAGGTTTTCATATAGAATCTAGGTGCATAGAAATTCTACTACAACAATGATGGTTGTTGAAACTAACCAAAGGAGGTTGGAAAGTCTACTACAACAATGATTCACTTGTCTTTTATCACTTTTATCTTACAACCTTAATACTTATCCCAACTTTTGAGTCATGAATATTGTTATTAATGCCTAGAAAATAATATTAAACTCAACTATTGAATCAAAAGGTCAACATGCTCCAAGCTTCTTACAAGTAGCCTTCAGATGTTTGTGCTTTGGATGATGGGCAATATGCAATAGCAGTAGGAGTAGAGCATGTGACTTTCTTGGTGAGAATTTTTGTGAAAGGAGGTTTTTATGTATGGAATACTCATCACGAGGTTTAGCTAAATATGGAGTTATATGCTACTTAAAAATATTTGATATAATTATGAATATGGTAATGTATACTATGTAATGTAGACTAATAGACTAAACTATGATCATAAATAATAACTAGGCCTAGGCTTGTTCATGCCCGTCATATGATCATGCAATAGGATATCCATATAGTCCTTAACTGATCTTAGCTACAACCCCAAAAACTCATTTTTGTTCCCTTACCTTAATCAAGTTCAAATACATTTAAATGAAGGTCTAATACACAAATCAAATCAATAATAGTCGGCTATTAATATTGGATAAAAATTGAGTGCCTGAAAGGTTCAAAGATTACAGTTTTCTCATTAAAATTGTACAAGTTATGACATGTTATACAATTATACTTCTATACCTCATGGTGGTGACCACTAACAATTTATTTTCCATTTGATTGAACCTCTTTTGCATGGTATT
Organism: Cupressus sempervirens; assembly: GCA_028749045.1. Taxonomy (NCBI): domain Eukaryota; kingdom Viridiplantae; phylum Streptophyta; class Pinopsida; order Cupressales; family Cupressaceae; genus Cupressus; species Cupressus sempervirens. The sequence continues at coordinate 272,280,426 of CM053788.1, read as the reverse complement.
AAAAAGATGGATTGGCCCATTTTAGAATGATGGGATGGTATTAAAATTTGTTTTCCATCTTTTGATAAATTACCTATTGTGGACTTTTGCCTAGAATAAAAAGCCACGTTCAAATATTTCAAGATTAATCAGTTCTTTAAAAAGTGTAGACTAGGATAATGTAGACCAAATGTAAACCAAATGTATCAATGCATCAACACCAATTTCATTTGATTCAATACTGAATAATGTAAGTTTAGCTATATAACTAGTTTTTCAAAACCAAACCAAATGCTTCAGCAAGAGATTCTTTCATTCAACAACATGAAAAAGATGGATGGTAGTGTAGCTGAATCCCCAATTTTTAGAATCATTAGTACTGAGTTTCATTTGATTTAACATTGTTAGCACTAAGTATCATCCCAAGTTGTGAAAGAGACCAATTAAACATCTTCACATCTAGAATACATAAATAGATACAAACTTACAACATGAATGAAAATAAAAATTTGGCATACTTATAAACAAAGCATATGGTTTAAATTCGTTGTAGGAATAAATACCTTGTATGGTGCTTTTCTTGTGCTCAATGCATGATTTTCATTGAAAATTAGAACTAGTGTAGCTATATCAAAGAACCTACAATTTCACTCAATTATTTTTTGAACTCTGAATCCTTGAATTCATTATCAGTTACAAGAAGTTCAGATGATGCAACATCTAGTTGCACGATAGCAAGACATACTTTAATTTGTGTAATGTATTGAAATAAATTATCTTTCCTATTTATCTCCTAAGAAAGTATATTGAGCATTAGAAATATGGAAATCATAAATAAGATTAAAGCTATTGTAAACCTGACTAAACGGACTATCATACAAATCCATGAGACCACTTTTCCCAAGAGCAATACATGGTTTTCCATCAAGTTCCACCTATGGTTTCTAGAGATCTATAAAACTATTCAAATTTGTAGACATCAATGTCAATATAATAGAGTATTATCAAGTCATGACTAGCAGGGATGCCAGTACAACCACATTAAATATGAATATGAGCATCATACAGGAAAGTAAAGAATGTTGAACAAGTTCAACCATGCATTTCAACACATGTCTAATCTTATTTAAATAAAAGAACCAAGATTTGGTTTTAAATTCTATGCACTATCTTTTTGAGGTGATTTTAGAGCATTGTAAAGGAAAATTACATTCATATAATAAATATTTCATCTCCATAGTTATCTATAGTTATTAACCTTTCACATGATGAAATGATAGTAAAATCCAAGGCTAATATGGATAACAAAAAATGAAGAGAAAAGGTTTTAGATTGAATATTTCAAGTAGAAATGACACAAATGGAAGGTTTCCTGATAAGTCAAGGTAGTACCTACTAGGTTAGTCATATTAAAAGTGATTGGAACCTTCTGAGTTAAATATCACAACAACACCACAAGATCTACAAGTTTCTACAATAACATTATAAGTGAAAGAATGGTCAAACCTTAAATGCCAATACTTGTTACCAAAGAATACTCATTGTTATTAATTATAATCATTCTTGAGAACAAGAAGGTACATATTTTTTCTTTTTTCAGGATGTTTTTGTATACTAATTATTGATACACAAACATCACATAGCTGGACATAGAGATAAACTACTATTACGTGATACACATACATGGCACAATTGAAAATATAGTGAAACCAAATCAATAGGTTTGATGTGTTGGCATACGAGTTCTTGTTGTGTAGGTTGTTGCTAGTAATACTGAGCACTTTGAGAATACCACAAAACAACAAAGAGAGATCCAAAAATGATTCTTGTCCCTAGATTAGATGCTACTCAATAGAGTTGACAACTTCTTAGCTCTTAATAATGATAAAAAAGAAACCTTCACTTGTTGTTGTTGTGTTTGTTGTGATGGAATATAACCTTGTTTTGGTTGTGAATAATATTGTGTATACAACTATTGAGTGTTCTGTCCAAGCTATTGCTGAAAAATATTAATATACAAAACAAAATCAAGAATAAATAACCAACAAATTACAACATTCAAGAGATAATTATCCGATGCAATATATAACATATTTTATTTCGAACAAAAATTTCTAAAAGCAAAAGAATATTTGAGACTGAAAACAAACTATATATGGCCATAAAAGTATAAAAAGAGGAACAAAGATACTCCAGAATCTTTGTATGCATGTGATAGTAGATCATAGAACATGATTGTTGTAGGAGCAGTTGGAGCACCTAGAAAGCTATTTTGGGTCTAGGGTTTCTTTATTGCATTTTTGTCTTGTAGTGATTCTAGCCACATCACTACATGAATCCTTGGGTGAGAATAGATAAGTTGTCAAGTTAAATCTTGCTCTTAAGTTGCTATTGTGGCTCTAAGATGTAAAATAGGGGTTTGGTTGACCAAAATGGGTAGAAGGATTGATCAAGGGTAAAAAAAATTTTGGAATATCTCAATAAACCTATTCATGCCCCTAAACAAGTTTGGTGATCCATATTATTAGAATTTCAAGATTTTACAAAAATTACTAAAAAGTTGAAAAAGTTGCAAAGTTGCAATTTTAGCAATCTTGCAACTTTTCTTGCCCAATGAGAAACTTTTCTATCAGAGTTAGTTAATAGGTTTTCAATGAAAAAAAAAGGCTGGTAACACCTATATAAGTCCATTCTTGATCATTTGCAAGGGTTGGAAGAGTTTTGGTTGTATAATGTATGGATTTGGCATTGAAATGTAATTGTAGCCACTTAGAAATAGAGCAATTTCACTGTGTAAATGGATTGAGTTGGATTCTTTCTTGATTGGAATAGTTAGCTACATTTATTTCAATTTTTCCTAGGTGTTCAAGTCATCAATTTTGAGTTTTATTACTGATGTACATTGATTTTTGGTTCTTGACTAATTTTCTTGTCCATAATAGCCAATTTTGTAAAGATGGATTGAAACTCTATTTCCCAACGTTGAAAATTCATGAAACTAAGGGGAAAGATATCTCATTCAATGTACTATAAGATAACAAAAGTAGAGCTCTTCATAATGGTGGCAAACAATTATTTGTGCAAGCCCTAGTCAAGAAATCTAGCCTTGACTTGTGGTTTTTCACTGGTAAATAGCAACAAGAATGAGTGATTAGTTTACTCTTAAAAATGATGGAAAGCATTAGGTCATGGTATAATCTTTCTCCTTGTACAATTTTAAGTGTTGTAGTGACCTTGGAAATAAGTTATGCCTATTTTATTCCAAACCAGGCTAAATTGCTTGGAAACCCTCATGAAATTGGGCCTAATTGATTTGGGTTATTTGAAGGGTTTGAAATATTGAAAATGATGAAATACTTATTGTATTGGTAAATAGTATCCATATCTCATTTGGGTTTAAGGGATTCTTAAGAAGTTTATTATGAAGATGCTCAAAATTCTCTTTTGTAACCCTCATTTTTATGGTATGATAGCAACATTATTCCCTATCAAAATACATCGTATAAATCTAGGGAAAGTCTTTAAAGACCGAGGAATAGCTTGGAAATCAAGATGACCCTATTCTATCCCTATTTGAGAAGGAATAATAGCAGCAATATGTAAGATTGGCCATAAAGTTGGAAGAAGCTTTGTGCATAGTTTATGTGATGGTCCAAACATGTTTATGTAGTCCTAATTATGCATTTGGAAGCCTCAAAACCCTCAAGAAAATCCTAGGATTCATTAGTGGCTAGTGAACCAAGAGCTAGTGAACAACTCCATAGTAGGAAGTGCGCATATGAGCAACAATTTTTTGTGTTTTTATTGATCCTAAGTTGGTGAGCCAAGAATCACCATCAATGTCATATAAGTTCTCTAGTAAGCACCTAGAAAGAACTAGGAAGTAAGGAAGGAAGCCTTGTTGTTACATCAATGATGCAAAATTTTGATACTTAAATTGTTCACACAATTAAATCCACAAATTTATTGACATATATTATCAAACCTCAAGAATGTTAGTATGTGTAGTCTAAGTAATGTGAATTTGACAAGGAATTTTTTATAGTAGTTAGTCTTTGTTAACTCACACATGCTATAAGTTTTGGGGATGACCACTTATTCTGAACCAGCTAATGTTTATAGCATGTGCATGGAGTGTGACATTTTTAATCAAGTTATAGCACCATTAAATTATTTTCCCTAATAGTGGCTTAGAACCATTAGTTGTGTCACACCTTATAGCTGATGAGTATATTTGTATTATAGGTGGTGAAATCACTCCTATAATGAATTCTAGAGAAAAATAGTGGAGAATCACCAAAGAATCTCAATAACAATTGATTTCAATATACTTTCTTGGCCCACATCCTCCCTCATTATAGTTCAAACCACTTTGTAATTCATTTGAATACCATTGAGGATTCAATCCCAAAACAATGTCCTTTCAAGTTTTGAAAAAATGTGGGTGAGGGATGAAAACCTAATGAATACAATAGAATGGTAGTTGAAGGAAACAAAGGTATCAAGATCAAAATATATTATATTGCTTGGTAACTAAGCTAAAGATGATCAAGAATAAATTGCTACTTTAGTAATAGTTTTGAAGAAAAAGAAAGAATAGATTAGGAAATTGAGGAGCCTAAAAGGGTAGTGACTGATAAAGGAATAGACACAGAACTCTATCTCAAAGAAAAGAAACTATTGGCAGGTTAGGAAGATATCCTTGGTATGTTAGTTTGAGCTTCACTTGGTTTCGAGAATACTTTAATATTCTCTAATTAACAAGGCCAACCATGTGAAGGTGGAAGTTCATTTGGTCTCACCCCCTTCCCCCTAACATCAATCTAAATTACCCATTATCATCTAATTACATACTTCATTCATTCATTCATTCATCCATCCATTTATGAACTATAACATTCAATCAATACAATCACAACATTCATTAATATGATATAAAATTCATTAATACACAATACTAATCAAGACTTCATTAACATCTAACAATATTCATTAACATGAAATAAAAATCAATATTAATATGCAACATTCATAGATAATTACTTAAAACAATGTTCTTTCATTATCCAACACAGTTTATCAAACAAGGTTTATCATAGAGCATTTTTTAAAAATCATTTCTTCTTTTTGTTTTTCTTAGTTCTCTTAAGAAAAAGGTTGATAGGATCATCAATATCTTCCTCATTCTTCTCCTCTTGTGGCATAGGTAATGTCAAATTATGATGCCTCCTCCTATTTTGAGGAGTAGGAGGCTGGTGCACTAAAGGGGGCTCTATTGCAAGAACAAGTAAATGGGTTAAATTGGCATAATCTTTTTCTTTTTTAAAAAACTTTTACAAGTATTTAAATAACCAATAAAGCATAACATGCATTTTTCTTACTTGAAAATACCACATCATGTACATAAAAATTCCGATCTGCTGCCACATCAACATGTTGAACACTTGGAACATGCTCCATTCCTTCACCATGATGTTCAACATGCTCTAAAATATTCAAAAAAGGTTACACGTCAAATTTTAATTGAAGATATTAAATTGTATTCATAATTGCATAATTAATTTCCAATAGAAAATTAATACCTCCACCACTATGATGCACATCATGGCCTTCATCAGGCACAGGTTCTATGATAGGATATGAAGGATATAGTTAAATGTTATGTAGTCAATTTATGTTTGAAACTAACACCAAATTATTTTTTCTCAACTATTCAATTTGATTTACTTTTCATCTGACCAATTTGCCTATGTCTCATTTGGTGCACCAAATTCTTGGGTATGGCTTTCAGATTTTTGGTGTAGGCGTGTGGCCATGACTTTATAACCTTCCTTCAAGAAAATTGTTTTATCTTCATCTGTGAGCTATACATTTAATTTTGCGCCCTGTATTTTTTGCTTAATATCGTCAATTTTGCATGTATTTTTAGATTAAACAAAATTGTTTGCAACATTATATTTAAAAAAATATATGAAATTCCATTGCTACTACTTACAAGTTGAGACTGAAGATTCATATAGCCACTAGAGCCAAGTTTGTGTTCACCAACCTTTTCTACTCTCACTTTTGTAGCCATTGATGTATCTTGCAATCTATGAATAGTTTGAAACATGTTAGATTATATATTTACAAAGATCACTAATTAGTGCATGATTACATTCTACTTAATACTATCATAACATACCTTCTTTTGCCATGTTCTAGTTCATTTCTTTTATTATCACATAGCCTTTTCTCTTTTGTATCTTCTATCATTTCATTCCACTCCATTAGTGGAATCACAGGAGGACGGTCATACTTTGGGTTCTCCTTTAGACCCCTTCTATATTGGTCCCTCACAATCTTTATATGTCTTGATGCTCTTTTCAAAAGTAAGGCAGTGTCAAAATGTTTTTTTTTCCAAAAAGGTCCTCAAAAGATGTAATGAGCTGATTTTTAAATTGAGGACCCTAGTCATTCCACCTTTTAATATATATAAAAATTGTTAGATCAATAACTTTATTATAATAAAATAAATTGAAGAAAAGAAAAGCATTTTAGTAATGATATGAAACTACATACCTTTTACATATGGTGGGTCTAAATAGCCTCAATGTCATATCAAAAAGATGATCAAAGAAAACATTATTTCCTACAAAAGCATCATGGGACTATCAATCCAAAATGAGTTATGTATAAGTAAACTACAATTACACTATAAATAATAACAATTTTAAAGCACCTGGAAGCTTTCATAATTTTAACAGAAATATAGTTTTCTTTTTCAACAACAATGTTCTTGCAAATGAACTAGTACTAGTCACACAAACTGCTCTAGAAAATGGATCAACTTTGGTAGTACTAGTCTCTGTTTCTCTATCAACTGAAGATCTATCTATTAGTGCACAAAATAGGTACATGAGTATAAAATCCACCCAACAAAAAAAAAATCATGATTAGCACATTACAAAATATTTTTAAAAATAAGGTTTTACCCATTGTACTTGGCATAAATGAGGATATTTGCATGCTCCTTGTTACCGACAATGCACTCGGCAATATCAAAGTGACAACCAAAGGAGGTATTTGTACTTCATCATAAGCTAAAGAATACAATATTATTATAAAAGACATTTTCAATGGATAAAGATCAAATGGGATGCTAGCTAGAAGCATCCAAAAATGAAAGTTAAGTGTTATAATGTTGATGAAAATAAACAATGTTGCACCAGTTTCACTTTCAACATTAGATGTCCTATATATTTCAACACTGAGTAATTTCCTTAAATAAACTCAATGGTGCAATAATACTATAATTTTCAATAATGTCGTAAAGATAAAGTGTTACTTACATGAAGGTTGTGTGCTACAACCCTCACCATGTTCACCATGCGGTGTCACGGGTGTCACATATTACTATAGAAGAAGACATAATATTTTAGATCATGATCCATAAGATACTATAAAATATAAACATCTATTGAACTTCAATTATTATTTGAGATTAATTACTTCTTATCTTCAAATATTTGACTCTACAGGCCAATTCTTCTTTCAGTGCCACTTTCTCCTCACTTGTATCACCCTCGATGATAATGTTAACAATTTCATCACTATATATTTGTTTGAGTTGGTCCATGAACATAGGGTCAACACTAAGGGTGATGTGATATAGAAATGACACCTGTATTTCAGATCTCATTTGATCTACTATCATTTTAGCTTTTCCCTATCATTTGTGACATCAATATTAGTAAAATTCCATCAAAATAACTCCAAATCCATAAAGAAAAGAACATAATAATACGAAATGTGTTTCTATATAATTTGAAAAATTACAATAATTAAGGTTTACCTTCACTGAAGAAGGTGTGTGAGATGGTGCATCATTGCTTGTGGGTGGTGGTCTATCCATGTCGCCCTATGAAAAAGATTAGTAATTCTTAGCAATCAGCAGCAAAATGAAAGTAATAGACTTACCAAAAAAATTATTAATAATAAAGTAGATTGTATATTGGAGTCAATATTAATTGGAGGCAATTGTTTTAAAGGTTATACTTACCAATCCCACGATAGGAAAAAAAAATTGTATCTACACGATTCAAATTATAATCTATCAAAAGCTCTTCCCCTACACTTATTGATTTTATTGCACATACAAAAATACAATTTCCTTCACATGCCTCAAATATACAATTCACCAACTTATTAGTTGACACAGGTTGAGAACTATTTATAAATCCTGCAATATTACTTGTTGCTTTTGGCCTTCCATCAATATACATAGTGAATGTTTTACTTTGATCATTTTCTTTACATTGTATATAATTTGGTGACAATGCATACCTATGCATACTTTTTTTATATTGCACAATCCACATCCAATTGTTGTAATTGTAACAAGGTCTTACATACTCCACCAATTCAACAAATTTATTATAACAGACCCTTATGCCATCCATGGAAAATAGGTGTAATGCCTACCCCTGCTTGACTTTTCTAATTTGTTTTGATTGGATTCTTTTAGGCCTATTATATTATTATGTTTTATGATTAGCAGTGTTGGATTACCAAAATTGATTACTTGTATTTCATATTCAGTTGGTGTGTGTGTGTGTGTGTGTGTGTGTGTGTGTTGAGGTACTTAGTGCCAGTTACTTCAGTTATTGAATGGTGTTAGTTAGATGAATGATTTTTATGCAGTTTCTATGGATACTTACCCCATACTTGCATGTGTATGGTGTGCGTGTATGTTTTATTTATGTTTGACGTTTCTGATGTGGTTGAGGAAGGGAGTCGTAGTCACCTGCTAGTCAGGATCTACATAATAAACCACTTCCTACCATTGCCTATTTAGTTTAGAACATTGTGTTTGTACATGTGTGGATTTTATGCAGATTGCAAGTACCAAATATTGACTTCCCTGAATTGCCAGGATGAGCGTACCCTATCATAGTATTTCAATGGTATAGGTGGGTAGATAACTCTTGACAAATCCTAAACCCTAAGCCAATTGTCCTAGAAAGTAGGACAAGTATCTAAGTTAGTTCACCCATCCAAGTTTGTCAGGTGACGTGAATTCATGATTTTAACCTTAGAATTTGATTTTTGTCCTGTGTCTTCAGTTGAGTTGTCGTATTTGGTTTTGTGAGTCTGTTGTGATTTTCTATTATAATTAAATCAAATTAAAAGATAATTTAATGGAAATTTTATAAAGAAATTTGATATTTGATTATATTTAATTAATTGAGAAGTTAATTAAATAAAATAATTAAATTTAAAGATTTTATTAGATTTTTAATTTTGACGTATTTATATTTATTTAATTTAATGATAATTATTTAGGAGTTTTATTTTGATAATAAACTCTAAATAATGTTATTAATTAAGTTAATAAATATATTATTAAAAATGTCTCATGAATTTATTTAAATTAAAGAATTCAATTTAAAGATAGAGTTATAGTGCTAATTTTGGTGTTTTATATTTATTTAATTTAATAATAACTTATTTAGGATTTTTTATTTTAATTAATAAACTCTAAATATTATTGTTAGTTGAATTAATAAATATATTATTAAAGCATCTCATGATTAAATGAGAGAGAAAACATAAAGTTAATAAAGTTTATTTTAAATTAAATTACATAAAGTTGTTGCATGAAAATTGTATATAGAAAATTCAATATTTAATTATATTTAATTAATTGAGAAATTAATAAAATAAAATAATTAAATTTAAAAGATTAAATTAAAGTTCTAATTTTAGCATATTTATATTTATTTAATTTAATAATAATTACTTACGAGTTTTATTTCAATAATAAACTCTAAATAATTACTTGTGTAATAAATATTATTTGATTAAAAAATATTAAAATATGTGAATATTTGATTAATTAAAAACTAATTAAATTTATATTTTTAATAAAAAGTTTAAAATTAGAGGTCTAAATGTAGAAAATTGGTTAAAGAAAGATTAGAATATGATGTTATTTAATTAATTAGAAATTAATTACATATGTACTTCAATTTAAAATATTTATTTTAAAAGTCTAATTTAAGAAGTTGGATAAAAATAGAATTAAAATATTAAAAGATTGAAGATTTAATATTGTTTTATTATGATTATTTAAGTAATAATTATTAAAGTAGAGTTACATTCAAATGACAAGCTTTAATTTTTCTTATTAATTTAAATAATAAACTATGCTTTAAATAGTGCTTATACTAATTAATAATCGGAGGAAAAGAAAATATAAAAGAATATTTTAATTAAAAAGTTTTTAAAATGTGCATGAAAGAATTAAATTTAAAATATTTGATTAAAGTTCTAATTTAGGCATATTTATATTTATTTTATTTAATAATAATTTATTTAGAAGTTTTATTTTTAATAAACTCTAAATAATATTATTAGTTAAATTAATAAATATTATATTAAAAACATCGCATGATTTAATAAGGGAGAGAAAGCTTTAATTTAATAAAGTTTATTGTAATTAAATTGCATAAAGTGTGTGCATTAAAATAAAAATATAATAATTAAATACAAAGAGTTCTCGCATGATTGCATGATCAAAGCCTTGATTTGGGGGAAAAACTCTTTATTAAGAAAATTAGAGTTCATTTCTAGATACACAGGTTTGGAGGAGCCAATTTCCGAAAAGAGGGTTTTTGAAGGAAAAGGAAGATTTCTGCTTGTTTGTGCCTTCATTATTTTAGCATTAGATCTAGGTAGGATCTTGTGGGATTGTGTAGTAGTTGCTCGTTCTTTGAATTTCTATCTTCTTCGTGTCTGTTGTGTTTCTATTTTTAGAAGTTCTCTAGGTTGAAACTCTTGTTTGAGAAAATTGATTTCTATTATAGAATTGTCTGTGATTTAATCTGAAAACTTTTAGTAAATATTGAACTTTAGGGTTTTCAAAACCTAATGAATTATGAAATTCACTTTTATATGCACTTTATGTGATGTGTGATTTACTGGTGTTGGGGTTTTCGGATTTGACTTAGCTTTGGCTAGTCAGGATGTTTACCAAAGGCTCGAGAGTTCTATTTGTGATATCATGATGATGCTTTGATCTCAATCTTTTATACTCAACCACAGTAATGTGTCCGGTATGCTCTATGAGATGTTATGATTCATTGATTGTTATTGCTTTCCAGTTTTCTTGTGTGAAACTATGGTAAATGGTGTGACTTAACTGATTTAACCTTTGAGTCCTCGATTAGTTGCATTTGGATTGTTTTCCAATTGCCTTTATAGGACTGAGGTGTTTGTATGATTTGTTCTTGGTGATGTCATGTTATGGCATGGATTAGTTTATGTATACTTGATTTTGGGATCAGTCTGATTAGGATGATCATATTGGTGGAATCTGTGATTATGATCAGTGTTTTTTAGTACTTGTCAGTTACTTGTTTAAGAACTAATGTATGGTATGTGGTCTTTTGTGATCTTTTGATTTGACTGAGCTTAGGGTAGGTTATCTATATGTAATGTCAGTAAATGGCTTGCAATGGAGGCTGGAGCCCAAAGTGGCTACCAAGGTAACCCATTGTAAGTTGTTTAATAAGTGAAAAAATCTACACTAAATGAGAATAAAATGAACCTAATAAGAGTCTTTATATCTTCTCATCCATGCCTTGAGTGCTAGTACAGACTAGGATGGGAGTAGAGAGAACGCTTGGTTGTGACCATGCATCATTAGTATGCATTTTCAGTACAAAAGGATACTAATGCCACATAGTGTCACTAGGGGGCTAGGGTCAAGTTAGACTACCAGGGTAACTCTAGCATTGATTCATGCGATGACACTTTCCCAGTTGCATAGTAGATTTTCTACGTGTCTGTGTTTTTCTCTGGGTCTAGATGTCAATTTATCTTGGAACCTTTGAGTTAGATTACTTTTAGGGTTTCCTTGACTTAGACATTACTTTTGATTATGGGATTGATATCCTATTTGGGACTTGAGACTTTCTCCTTAGCATAGTGGGAGTGGGCCATTTTGGGTTACCACAAGATCGGGTGGTAGTGCTTTTTTTGTACCATTGAGATTCAACTATCAGATGCCACTGCTAGATGTGTTTGTGTAGATCTTCCTTTCTATCTAATCTTGAATTTCTATATGGATGGTTATGCTCTAAGTGTATTGTATTTTATTTCATAGATCTTACTAGATGATGTAATCTATTTCATGATGTGTATTATTTTAGCCTTTCATACCCTATGACCTGTATAGTGGATGATTGTGCATTTTGATTATTGCCAAGTGGCATTTGGGATAATTATATATTTTTTAAATGGAATTTGTACTTGTAGTTATTCTTTAATATAGATGTGTTATAAAGTGGTGTTAGTATTAAATAAACTTAAACATGATTCAATGTCATGGGACCCTTAAGAGTTGTAACATGTTTATGCGTTGTTGATGTATGAGTGTATGAATTTATTTTTCTATATCATTCTATTTTTGTTAAGTTATTATCTTTATAAAAAAAAAATTGACAAACTTAGTGAAAACTTTAGGTTAGTTCTTTTGGGTTCCTTGGCGGGCATTACAATAGGCCCAAACCATGTAATGAAGATAGAGCTATGCTATATATCCTTTCTTTAATAGAAATATCAGTGTCAACTAGAGGTAGTTCCTTGGGTAGCATTCAATCTAAAGATGTGTGTACTTGAAGGGGACCTTCCTATCACCTTCACTCTCATTATCATAAGAACAGGAACACCCCCTCAGAAAGAAAAAATTTCATTTGTTTGTTGAATTTTCTTCTAATCTTTTGACCTTTAGTTGATCTCTCTATTTTAGACCCACTAGATGTCTCACTTTTTTCTTCTATTCTAGCATTTTCCTCACTCGAGGAAGATAGATTAGACAAATACCTATTTGGTGATACCTACAATCCATAAAATGAGAGACATACTAGGACAAAATTTGATGTTGATGGTAAAGAGAAGATATGCAAATAAAAAATTGTATCTATAGGGTCTATTGACATATACCTGTTGATCCATGTGACTGTGTAAGATCCTAGTCAAAGGCATTGAATAGCCTACATATGTAAATCATTTATCTTAAGTTAGTCAAAAAATTAGTCTAATTAATGTGTATATCTAAAAAAATATTGGACATGTTGTACTTGATGTTTATATCTATACATATGGTTTTGAAAGAAAAATTTGGTCACCTCGCTCGTCAAATTTACCCATATTATAATCAATAAAAAGTTGTTCTCTTCCAATGCTCTATAAACTAAAAATTACGTAGAAGACAAAAATTACATGATGCATCATAAAAATTAAACAAATTTCTATAAATAAAAATCATGACCCCATCATGCTTGACATTGATTGTACCTCAACAGACATTTCATTGATCATGTCATTGATCATCATCTTCATCCATGTCATCATCATCATCACTATCATAATACTTGTCACATTGATCATCATCTTCATCACCATCATTATCATCTTCATCACCATTATCATGACCATCATCATCATGACCATCATCGACATGATCATCACCATTTTCATCAGCATGATGATGATCATCATCATCTTCTTCTTCATCATCATTATGTAACAATCATTCGTGATCATCATTTACTTCGTCTTTTGATTCTTCAATAATTTCTTCTTCCATCACATTATACTTTACTGACATCATGTTAACAACAAATGACCAACCTGGTTTGTGTGGAATGCCAAAGTAAAATACTTGCTTGCATTGGCTTGGAAGAACATAGGGTTCATCTCTAGTTGGCTCAAATGACCTTGTATTAACCATTGTAAATCCACTATCATGTTCAATAACAGTCCTATCAGGATCATTTCAATTCAATCGTAGCCTATACCATTTGATAATAAATAAAAATAATTTGAATGAATCAAATTCCCATTCAAGTATATCATCCAAAATGCCATAGTATTTATTTTTAGATTTTTGAGGATGTATGTCATTTCTAGACAAAATATTGGTGACCACAAAGACTACACTTATCCAAGAGTCACAAGTTTTCTTTGTTTCATCTGACTTTTTATGCGAAATTTATAGTCATGGTAGTGAATATCTTTGTGGTGTTTTATTTGTAATTATTAAAACATGTCAAGATTATTTGCATCAATCTATGAGTTGATATTAAACTTATGGCTCATGATTAGTAATCTTTTGCATACATTTCTATCTCTTAAGCCATATGCTAGATCAAGTACCATTGGTGTAACATTGGGAGCTTCATTAAGATGAGCTTCTTTAACCAATGATGCAACACCATCCCATGTTAATGAGTGACTATTTTCTTGAGACTATTGAATCCATACCATCATCTAATCAAGATTGTTTACAATATACAAATGTAGTGCATCCCGCTCATGACCAACTATAAAGAAAACAACTAGACCAATTAGAAATAACTTATATTGATGATGGATAAGAATTAATTAACTACAAAAAAAACTTATAATTACCTCTCACTCTCCTCAATCTACCTTTTCACATCAGGTACTCCCCTTCAAATGTGTTAATAGAGTTCGGATCCCAAATGCAATCTACATGGATATTTATTACAAACTTTGAAAGATCTTCACTAATGTACACCATGGTTTGGTATACCATATATCCCTCTACCATAGAACCCTCAAGATGTTCTCTTTGTCAAACCAAGCCCTTCATTAATTTCAAGTGTCTCTCAACCATCCACATTGACCTAATTTGTATGGGTCCACACAATTCAATCTCCTCAACTTGATGTATGAGGTAGTGTTCTTGAGCATTGAAAAAGGTTGAAGTTAGACACTTTTTCATTTCACATATAAGTTGTGGAATTTGTCTCTTTCAATATTTTTTATCAATCTCTTTAGATGATAACCATCTAAAAGAGATTCAACATGCAAGAACATATAAATGAGATTTCTGAAAAAATTATACAATAGATTACATAAAAATTAAAGAAAATCATAAATATAATATATGTGCAACAAATTTAAGAAATAAAACTTCTAACCTCATGTATTTTCCAAGATCATATATAACTTTTTTAATACTGTTGTCAAACTAGTGTGGGAGGGATAGAGCTAAGACGTATTACAATCATTAAAAAATGATCATTTCAATATATTATGAAATAATGTAATAGGTAGTACATTCAATTTTACAAATATATTGTAAATAGAGAAGATGACTTACCTTGACAAAGGTATGCCAATCATGTGTTTTCAACCCTGGCCCAAAATCACCTTTCTTTGATACAAGAGTGCTTATATTTGCAGTAAATCTTATGAGGAATTTTGTTTTTTTATGACTTTTTTTAATGCATCACTTTGTTTTTCTATTAATAACCAAGGAAGGGCACTCGTATTTATGCAATCTCCATTGTTATTTGATTCAATAAAATATTTTAGTGCATGATTGGATTCATGAATGTTAGTACAAATTTTGGCAATTTTTTCTCTATCACGCCTTCCATCCAATATTTTTCATAGTGTCTATGTTACATTCTTTCCAATATGAATAGCATCAAACAAATGCATGATTGGGAGATCCTTGTAGTATGGTAACCTACTAAATCGAGTAGGATAAGTTTTTATTCCTCTAGGAAGTTGGTCATTGATGCATTGACTACCTTCACAAGCATCAATTACATCATTACTAAATAAAAGACAATATCAAAATATAAATTTCAAACTTCAGATCACAAATTAGACATTACCTCAGCGATTTAGTCGATTGTATTCCAAATTCTATAGATGAGGTGTCATTCTTTGTGGTCTTGATGTTGTCTCTTATTTCCTATTAAAAAGATGTTTTTCAGTAATTTGATAGTCATGATTATTATAGAGAAAGTGCTTAAACTCATCAAACGCCTATTTTCCTAAACTTCTTGAATGATGAGATTTCATCTTCAGACCACAAACTGGACATGTGAATTTTTCCTTTGTTTGAAGACCTAAAAGATCATGTAGAATTATCATGCACAACTTAAGCATACAACAATAATATGTAAGCACTATAATAGACCAAAAATATGTGACCTTAACAATATAAAATGCCAGAAAAATGAGTTAGCTTAAGGGCATCATGTATTGTCCATACAACCATTGTATGGAATTGAAATTATCTTTTTCCTATTGATCTAGAGATGTCATACATAGTGACCCCATTCCATAACTTCAAAAACTCGTCAATAATGGGATCAACATAAATGTTCATATCTTTAAGTCAGTACTTACCTAGTAATTGAATGAACAGAAACATTACATAATTATTATGACCATTTCCATGTACTATTTATAAATTAATTTAGATAACTATTAAATGAAAAACATGTAATGTCCCCATTTTAGCAGTTGATCAAGTTTGTGTGCGTTAGCCTTGTTCTACATGGTCTTGAGGGCTAACGAAGGGTTTAATGGGATCCTGGAGTGTTTTGGCCTAGTCATTTCCAGTTTGGGCCAAAACGAAGTTGATTTACTCAATTTCAGGCATACGTACTATTTTTAGTAAGTCGGCAGGACACAGTGCAGGTCAATTTTGGTGATTGGATTCGATACTCCTCGGTGAGAGCTTTTCGATGAGCTATCACTCACATTATTTGGAGTTCGATTGCTAATACATTTTAATGCCTGAAGTTTTATTAAAGTAATGTCTAATTTAATTGTAAAATATTAAAGTGTTACTTTAATATTTATTTTATGGTGATGTGTATCCAAGGGAGACATAAGGGGTATTTTAATATATGTTTTATATATTACACATCTTTTATCCCACATTGCCCATATGAGTTGAGCGGACCCTTGGAAATAGAATAAAAGGAAGCATTTGTGGCTTCATTAGACAGGTTGAATATGAGAAGAAATTGGTGTGTGAGTTGCAGCTCCATTCTTGGCATTTGAGGATGTCTATCCTCTCTTATAACATTCTAGACATCATTCCCTTGGGGTTTGGCCTTTGGAATTCTTTGTTATTGGCTTCATTATCAGGTAGTTTAGTTGCATTTTTGGCTACAGGCAGATTTGGTATTTTTCTCATATCTTCTTCACTACTTGTCCGACGCTTATGCCACTTTGAGGGAATGGTATTATGAAGGTAGTGGACTAATTGAAGGACAAAGTATTGTAGCAGCAAGTTCGAAGGCATGGGCTGGAGTATTATGTCAATACTGTTGAAATAATTAGTGAGTTGATAAATCTACCATGTATTTGGTTTTATGAATTCTGAAAATAACATTTTATTAGCAGCAATTCATTTCCACTTTGCATATCATTTTAGTTTCTTTCTTGTTTATGTTGTATGATACCAATTCTATGCATGAAACACAACAAACAAATAAACGTTTGATTTTCGAAGTTATAAGGGGTTTAAAACATTAAACGGAGAAATAAGAAGTTGAATGCAAACTGTTTGACATAATTCCTTTCAGTAATTTGGTTTAGTTTTTTTGGGACATCCAGGGGTGTCCATTTCAAAACACCTATTCAAGAATTCTTTGGTGCCAAAAATATTTTGAAAGAACTCAACACCACATTCCTGGTTCTCATTCTCAAGATTTCAGGAGCTGACTCAATGGACAAGTTCAGGCCTATTAGCCTTTGCAATTCTTTCTACAAAATCATATCAAAGGTCCTTACTTCTAGGCTCCTCATCATTCTTCACTTGATCATTTGTCCTCAATAGACTAGCCTTGTCCCTGGGTGGCAAATTCTTGACTCCATTGTCACGGTCCATAAGGTCATCCACTCTCTTGAGGCTAGTAAGAAGGAAGGTTTTCTGCTCAAACTAGCTATGTCTAAAGCCTATGATAGGGTGCACTGGAATTTCCTTATGGCTATTCTTTGGGCTTTTAGGTTTGATGCTCAGGTTTGTAAGCTCATCTCTCAACTTGTTACTTCTCCTTCTTTATCTGTTTTGGTTAATGGCTCCCCCTCTCTTTTCTTCTTCCCTTCAAGAAGACTGAGGCAGGGTGATCCCTTATCCCCTATCCTCTTTATCATCTTGGCTGAATGTTTGGGAAGATTTATCTAGAGGAAAAGTCATGACAAGAGTTTACAAGGGCTCAAGCCCTATTTAGTTTCCTATTCCTTCACTCATTAGCAATTTTTGGATGACACTATCTTGGGAGGAGAAGCCTCTATTAGAGAGGCCAAAGTTTTTAAGGATCTCCTTAACACCTATACCAGGGGCTCAGGCCAATCTATCAATTGGGAGAAGAGCTTGATTTACTTTATCAATACCCCTTTGGAGAGACATAGGAAAATTGCTCACATCCTGGGAAGTGGCATTGGGTCCTTTCCAGCCAGCTATCTTGGTTTGCCTCTAGGCACTAGACCCCCGAATTCATTCTAGAATAGCATCATTGATAGATTCAGTAGGAAGCTTGTTGGCTGTAAAGGAGCCACCCTAAGTCAGGTTAGCAAGTGTGCTCTAGTTAAATCCATATTCATGAACCTCCCTACTTATGCCTTAAGCCTCTTTGGTATCCTCACCAAACATGCAAACAGAATGGAGAAGATTTAGAGGGACTTCCTTTGGTCTAGGTCTGAAGATCACAAGAGGTACCACCTTGTTTCTTAGGACCTTGTTTGCCTTCCCAAATGCCACGGGGGGCTAGGTATCAGAAAAATTAGACATCTCAATAATTCCCTATTAGCTAAACAACTATGGCACATTTTTCAAAGCATAGGTGTTTGGAGGGATATCCTATTTGAGAAATATCTGAGAAGGTAATCCCTCATTTTCCTTATTTATGAGACTGAGATTCCCCAGGGGTCCTACATTTGGAATGGGATCTTGAAGGCCAAACCCCTAGCCAAATCCAAGGCCAAATGGAAATTAGGCAAAGGTGACAAAATTTTATTTTGGCAAGACAACTGGATGTGTCAGGGACCACTAATCAACCACCCCAGCTATAGAAGATGGGTAGAGCAATGCATAGAAAGGTTTGGCAAAAAAGTTAGTGAGTACAGATTAGAGAATGGCTAGCACAACTTGTCTGTGATATCCCTAGACCTTAACCCCTTGATGGTTTTACTAAATGCAACCTTCATTAACAATGATAGGGACTCCATCATTTGGGGAGACACCTTGAACAGGCTTTATTCTATTGCTTTTGGCTATTTCTCTTTATGGGACAGGATGGAGAAACCTATTTGGGCCAAAGCTTGAATTTCTGGTCTCACACCTAAAATCAACATTTTCTTCTGGCTCCTCTTGCAAGACAAAATTCTCACCTTGGATAATTTATCCAAGAGAGGCCAAATTATCCCCAATAGATGTTGCCTCTACAAGCATGAACTAGAACAGTCAATCATTTATTCATCCACTACCCCTACGCTTCCAAGGTGTGGATCTTCCTGACTAAGGATCTTGGATTAAGTTGGTGCCCCGTGGCCAGTATCCTAGATTTCTTCTATTAGTGGAGAAGCCATCACTCTAGTTTGAACTCTTAGTTAATGATCTCCTAGACTCTCCCATACTTCTTCTGGGGAATCTAGAAAGAGCGCAACAACAAAATATTTAGAGAAAGAGAGTCTCTAGAGTTCATAATCACTGAGAAAATAGGTCTCATTCTAGAAAACTTTGCAATAACTAAAGGAGGAAATATCAAGGAAGGTGGAATTAGAAAAGCCAGTAAGAAAGATAGGGCCATGAGAAGACAAGAAGCAAGATGGTCTTTTCCCCCTGAGGAATGGCACAAAGCCAACTTTGACGGGGCAGTAAAGGGGAACCCTAGTCTGGCTGGAAGCAGAGGTATAATTAGAAATAGTTTAGGAAAAGGAATTGTGTCCATTTTGTTCCCTCTTGGTCACCAAACAAACTACTTTGTTGAAGTCAATGCAGCTAGACATATTGTTAAGCTAGCCTTGGCCTCTGAGATTGAACACCTGTGGCTTGAGGGCGACTCCCTAAACATCATCAATTACATCAATGGTCAATCTGCACCTTCCTGGATGATTGCTAACATCATAGAGGACATAAAATCCAACTTGGGAAAGTTCAAAAATACTCATGTCAGCCAAGTTTACTAGGAAGCCAACTTGGTTGCTTACTAGTTTGCCAATGATGCCATTGCCAGAAACTCAGTGATAACATGGATGAACGGAGATGAAATCCCAGTTACAGTGATTGAGTTGATCTAATAGGATAGAATCTAGGGTACAAATATAATCCCATTTTAATAATGAAAGGATTTTCTAAATTGCACGTCAGAGGGGGAGTTATTAGAAATCATGTGAAACCCTTTTCAAGTCATAATTATGCATACAGAAGGTACACTTCGAGGGCTGGCAAGAATAGAACCACTAAATATTGTAAAAAAAAATTCATTTTAACTACCCCAAGGAATATTGAGCACTATAAAATAGCTATTGGTATAGGGGTTGCAGAGTCGAAGGTAGCCATGGTTGGAGAGAGGATCAGAAGAGAGCCCTGGGGGGAGTTAGAGAGCTAGAAGGAGAAGAAGAAGGTGTGGCACAAACTTGAAAAAGGTGGCATCACCAGGTTCATGGAGAAGCTTCATGCCTTAGAAGCTAGGGTTACCAAGATCATGGTGGAAATATGGAGCAATGGAAGAGTCAAAATTGATGGTGTCACCCATCAAATTTTTGAGGGCTTGATCATAGAGGTGACAGACATTCCCCAGGAAGGCATGAATTTCTACAAGGACAAAAAGATGTCGGCCAATGCAGTTAGTGATTTTGTCAAGGACAAAATGGAGAAAGATAAACTTGTCAAGATTGACACCTACTATGACATAAAATCCATCAAAAAAATTTGGAGGTATGTTCCTAGGATCCTCATTGAGTATATCTCTCTTGACCCCAAGTTTGACAGGATAAGAACACACCATTTTGTTTTGTTAAACCACTTTAGACATGGTGTTAAAATTTCTCTTCCCTTTTATCTTTAGACTTCCATGTCCAAGAGTATTGAGGGTTTCAAGAAAAAACCTGTTACTAAACCTACCCTCCACGAAGGCCTTCTTCTCTTGGTTTATGAGTTTTTGAAAACTTAAACCAGAGGAAAATCCCTTGGTGACCCGAGTTGTGCTTCAGAGGACATTGTTCGTTCCAATTCTGGGGATGTTTAGGTAGTGAAAATTGAGGATGAGGAAAATGCCACCAAAGCCATCTCTGCCAACAATCCCTACATTCCTAGTAGAAAGAGCCCTAGATGCCTCCCTCCCCCTCTCCCCAAGCTTGATCCTCAAGAGGCAGATAGTGAGGAAGATGAGGAGACTGACACAGACTCTGAGGATGAGGATAAGGAGTAGGGGAAGAATAATTTGATAGAAGAGGAGAAGGGGAGAGAAAGTGACATGGAGGAGGTGGCTCTTGATGCCCCCCTAGGAAACCCCAAGAAAAGAAAAGTTGACCAAGCCCTGCCCTAGGTAAACCTGAAAGCCCAATGTGCTGAGACCCCTAGCCCTGTCCCGCCCACATCACCGCCTAACAAAATGATTGAAATTATGGTGGAAAATAGCGGGGAGGTGACTAGGAAGAATAGGAGGAGGGCTTGGAGGAATTTTAACTTGGATACTACAAGTTTGGGTATTGTTAGAGAGCCAATGAACATCCAAGTTTTGGAAGACCTTGACAACAGAACCCACTATGATGAGCTAATTGACCCTGCTCTATTGGTCATTTCTGATAATACATGGGAAACTAGCTTCAACCTCTTGAACAATGTGAAGAATAGCTTGATTGATAACTTACATTCCATCAAATGGTTGTTTCAAGAAATTGAGGCTCTAAAGGATAAGAAAAACTAGGACAGTAGCCAGAACATCTGCAAGGACCATGTAATGACAAGAAGGAAGAGAAATTAGGAAGGCAGTCAAAATATTTGTAGTGGCTAGGACAACAAAGATGAATAGGAGGAAAAACTCTCCTTGGTTGAACAAAAAGTCCAGAGGTTTGATTCCATCCACCAAATCATCACAAAACAAATCGTGGACACTCTACACACCCTGAATGAGAACATTGTCAATCTAGGGGATTCTTTGATGAGAGTTGGCCTTGGTGGGGACATGATGCAGAAGACCAAGCTAGACTTTGTCCAAGAATAGGCTACTTGGAAAGACTCCAAGGACCAGGTGAACTAGATGGACCAAGTGGAAAGCTAGAACAAGAACCAAGAAGGAACGAACAATAAAAAGGATAACAAAGATGCAAAAACTCTACAAGATCTAGATAAAGACAACCATTAGTTTGTTTCTCTTTTGGTTTTTCTTATAGTTTTTTTGGATGTTGGATTTTTCCTCTTGGCCTTGGGCCTTTTTTTAGTTTTGGCTTTTCGTAGCAGTTTCATGTTAGCTGGACTTTTTTAATTTCTATCTTTATGTTGTAAAACTTTTGGGTTTCAGGCTCCTTGTAAAACCTATTTTACTTAATCAAAAAAAAATTTTGCTCCCTCTTTATGGACATCTAAGGAGGAATGTTATTGTTAATAAAGAAAATAGGCCACACTGAGTAAATAGATCTAATATCTCTAAATGGATTGACATCATCCGCTGCCAATGAA
This sequence comes from Cupressus sempervirens, assembly GCA_028749045.1. Classification (NCBI taxonomy): domain Eukaryota; kingdom Viridiplantae; phylum Streptophyta; class Pinopsida; order Cupressales; family Cupressaceae; genus Cupressus; species Cupressus sempervirens. Next base: position 272,257,940 of record CM053788.1, on the reverse strand, counting down.
AGCTTGAGATTATGAGGTTCTTCTTTAAAGTATGACCATGTTTCTTCTATCTCTTTAAATGTAGAACCATCCATATACATTTTCATAATGTCATCTTGACTTCTATTGCATGCATGGTAATACACAAATTGTGCTAAGCTAGTGCACCTGAATAATAGTTGAAGATGTGGAATAAAGGGAATGTACCAAAGAACCTTGTGAGGCACCTTTTTTGTTATTTGATCTAACTAATATCTACTAATATTACAATCAAGGCATTCTATTGCAAATTCATGTTGTTTATGATATGTAATGTGATCATTGGGACATGCATGTATTGTGTGATACTCTATTCCAATTTGATTCATAATAGTAGATAATTCATGAATGAGGAAGAATGTTTGATGTTGGTAACAAAAACTCATCTATCAACCTACAAAAAAAAATATAAATTGTTAATATAATGAATAGTAATGTATGCTAACATTGAAGATGACAAAAATGGCATACCTTAGAATGCATGACATTTCTAAATTAGATAAACTATTCATAACCTTCAAGTTCACCAACAACACCATAGAAGAGAGAAGAGTTGTTTGGGAGCCTTCTATAGGGGCTCATGTGCCTTCTCAAGTATAGGTATATCAAGGCCATCATCATCATCATTATTAGATGTGCTAGTTCCATCATTGTAAGCATCTTCGTCACCTGCACCAATACCATCTTCTTCAATCATGTCCTCTAGCACATTATCATCTTCTTCCATGGGAGTGTTATCCCCAGCTTAGACATTCACACCTCCATGTTCCTCTAGTAGGAAATCCACATTCAGCAGTTGACAAAAATCATGGCCCCCTTCAACATAACCATGTTTCCTACAATTAATTTGGGTTGTTGTGATTAGAATTCTTCTATTCTTTAAGCCCTTACACTTTTTGCAATGACAATTACATTTATCAGCTTTCTTCGAAACTGAGATCACAATTTAACCATTGTCTCATTATTATTTTTTGGGTTCATATTTTCAGATATGGTCTTTCTTCATAGGAATATATATATATGCAAAAATATTGGACATGTTGTACTTAATGGTTATATTTGCACATATGGTTTTGAAAGAAAAATTTGGTGTAACTGATGTGTATATCTACAAAAATATTGGATATGTTGTACTTAATGTTTATATCTACACATATGGTTTTGAAAGAAAAATTTGGTCACCTCACTCAAATTTACCCATATTATAATATCAACAACTTTTGTTGACATAAATTCAACAACTTTCATTGAGCCTTTCGATTACTACTTGTTTATCATGAGTTGGGTTATTTAATAGAGCAAGTTTGTATTCAGTGTAGAGTATGCACATATTAGAGTTGTGATTGTTTATTTTAGTAGTTTGGTATGATTAATACATTTTAGTAGTTGTTTGACTTTCCTCGTGTACATGTATACTCAATTTTTGGAAGTGCTAGTATTTTTTGTTTTGTATCAAAGGCATTTAGAACATTCAAGTTTTTTCTTCTCATATGACACAACAATTAATTCCACTTCTATATATTGGCCTGATAGGATGGAGAGAATGGATTCTGGTTTGGGGAATTATGTGTTGGCAAGAGAGTGGCTTACATGAATGCAATCAATAATTAATAAATATGCATCTTGACATTTTCATTTCTAGCCAATCATGACATAAAGGTATGAATTTGATGAAGAAATTTTTCGGAATGTCTTCTCCATAGAAGGTTCAGTATAATGGATATTAGAAGAGTCAAAAATGAAAAAAGAGGTGGAGCATTGTAGTGCAATTTGAAAATTTTCCTCCTACATGATTCATGTTATCTTTTTATAATAGTTATGCTCATTGGCATCACTAAACTAGAAATAATAAAGTACAATGGAGAAAAGATATGTTTCTCAACAAATGAACCTCCAAATGCTCAAAAATATGTCAAAGAAGAATAAAACATGGAGGAATGCAGCACAATATGTCTTTCAGAGAATGGAAATTTGCTCATCCCTAACCCTATTTTTATTTACACTTATTGCTATCACTACAGTATGTCTTTCAAAGTGTGTTGGTCTATCTTAGACTTATAAGGAATCCTAAATAGAAAATTTCATTTTCAAAACAAGGAAAATAATCCAGAACCTAGAATACACTGACTATAGGCTGATGAAGAAGTGATCAAAAAATAAGTTTAGAGTTAGTACACCCCCACCTTGTCCAACTTCTTGCAAACATAAGGTTACATATATTATCCATTATTCCTATAAGATGTGTCATCAAACAAATAAAACTAGTTTGAAAAGATTATAAATGCAATTTTCATAGAACACACATAGAAAGACCTCCTAAGGTCTAAAATACACAAACACACACACACACACACACACACACACACACACACATAAAAATCAATATAGACAGCAAGATGCAAGCATGGATAAGCATAGCAAACTAGAAGGTTCAGTCACAAGGCATTCCAAAAGACAAGCAAGCATGGAGTATGCAGCGACAAAAGTACAAATGTGTAAGGGACATGAGAAGACATGAAGATTCAGTGGGAAAAGTTTTTTTTCAGAGCATTCCAATAGGACTTGGAACAATCTCATAGTTAGGGAGTATGGTGCAAGAGCACCAAGGTCATCCATGGAGAGAACCATGATCACTGATGGATCCTTGGGAGGAGTGGAAGCCAAATGGGCTTCAAAGGTCATTAAAACATGTAAAGAGAATGTTCATAGTCATTTAATAATGTTTTGATCATAAGTTGATCTTATTGTAATCAAACTTTGATTGTAAGCCTTAATGGCATTATTAAGTCTATATGGTACCTAGGGGTCACTAGGTAGAGTTATGCATGGATCCTAGGTTAGGTTGATGGAAAGTAATAATAATAGTTCTAAATGATGTCAAAAGCACTTGAAGTGCATGGTATTGTAAATTTTCTATATTGGAAATATAAGCCAAGCAAGGGGTTAATTAATGTTAATAGGGTTAGTATGAATAATAAGTTAAGTTTGGTTTTAAATGTTGTCATTAGAACCTTTTTAGAACTCTTTGGTATAGGTCTTGGATGTTCAATTTTTGAGTTGACAACTTTAGTTGTCAACATGGCAACTTTAGTTGTCAACTTGACAACACATTCTAACTTTATTTGGTTAGTACAATCAATTTGGTGACTGTTATCAAACAGTTGAAAGGTAGTTAGTAGTTTCAGTTGGTCTTTTAGGAGAGTCAAGGTCTATTTTGGAGAGAACCACATGAGTGGAAGGAGAGGGAGGGTTTTTTGTGTACTGATTCAAGTTTGTAATAAAAATAATCAATAGAAATAAAATTCCCTACATACTTATAGTTCATTGTCCCATGGAACAATCCTAGCAACAGTGACTTGGTAATAGCATATAGAATGTGATTCTTTTTTAAGTGATGTGAGAATGTCTCTTTGTATTTTTTTTTTTATGGTTAAGTCATCTTTTGTATTGTTTTTTCACTGAGAAATTCAAGGAGTGATTGGTTTGGTGTAGATAGTGACTGGTTAAGGGTACAACCAACAAATTAAGTTTTGAAACCTCTATAAAATGTAAGGAACTCCCACCACTGTGTTAACTATGGGTTGGTGGGAGATGCCAAAGATGTATTGTATATATTATATGTGATGTTGATTGCACGGAAGGATGCCAATTGATCTCACAAGTCGGGTGAACCCACAATAGTGGGTTACACTTTTTTGCCTAAACTGACACTGAACTCTGAATTTTTAAGAAAACGTTCACTTTCAAATGCAAATTCTCATTTAACGGTTAGGAATTTGAAGATGAAGTAAACTAGAATCTTTTAGGATTTTGTGTCTAAATTCTAAATCTATTTTTTTAATTTTTTTAAAATTGATTTTATTGAATTATTTTTTCTCCTACGAAAATTGGTATGATATCAAAAACCTGATTTTTAAAGAGTGACACTATTTTTGACACACATAACTTTTTTTCTACAATAGATATCAATGTGATTATTTCAAATTTAGTTTTTTAACATCCATACCTAAACCGTATAGTTTGTCTTATATCTTTATCATTAGTATTTCATATATTATTGTAGTTTAAAGTTGGCATAACACTAATTTAGACATATGTGGCTTTTGACACATGTAACTTATTATATATTTACCCAATTTTTAAAAAGAAAAATTTGATTGAAAGGTGACTCAAATATGGAGACCGTACTTATTTTTCAAAAAAATTATTTTTATATTTACTATTTTTCCATGAGCGTCGAATATCTCAGTTTATTTTTTATAATAAACCTATATTTAATTCATGTTAAAAAATATATACCTAAAAAATTCAAAAAGCACCAAATTCATAGTCATTAGAAAGCTAGTTCAGAGTACTTCAATCATGTACAATTTTAGGTCTTCAGTGCTCCATTTGAACTTGGTAATTCAGCTCTGAAGAGAGGAAATCATTGAAAAAACTTGAAACTATTCTATCTAGCTAGTTTTGATAGAAACTTAGTTTCTATCGAAACTATTTAGGAAACTTTCGATCGAAACTAAAATTCTTAGTTTGTATCAAAACTGTTAGCAATTTATAGCCACGGCTAGCAAACCGCCTTCCTAGTTTTGATCAAAACTATGAAGATAGTTTCGATCAAAAGTAAGAAAGCAAGATAACCCCTACTCGAATCATAGGGGTGTTTCTCTAGTTGGCCCCTTAGGGTTTTTCCCTAGTCGGCTAGTAAGGAGGGTTTTTTTAAAAAAAAAAATTGTATATAAATATGAGTTTCATTTTTTACAATTTGCATTTATGTGAAATCAAATTATTGGTTTTTAGATTGGGAAGAAAGAAATATTTGACAAAATTCAACCTATTTTCAAATTTTGGAGGAAGAATTTACGACATGGGCAATAAAGATAAAAGAGCAAGTAAATATGCACGAAGAAGAACTAAGGAACAAGAAGATCAAAATCATCAAAAAACTCTAGCAAGATACTATCTTAGATCAGGTACACATGCACAATCTTTTTTCCAATGTATTTAATTAATTTATTTAGTTAGGATTAGGGTTTAAATCCAATTAGGAATATGATATTTATCTTAAATTAGCATTACTAGATTAACTTAATATTAAGAGTTTATTTGAAATTATGTTCATATTTAGGCCATTAGGGTTTATTCAATTATGTCCATATTAGTCCTTAGGGTAAATATTACATTATGAATAAATTTAAATTATGAATTTATTTAGTACATGGGAATTACCTTGTTTATTCAATTATGTTAATACTTTATAGTCCATTAAGGTTTATTAGATTATGATTAAATTTAAATAAATGAATTCATTTAGGACGTAGTCAACCAGGACAACCTACCGACATTGGAGAAGGTTCATCCCAAGTTCAAACAAGTACATGTGCATCTCTTGCAAGTATATAATATAGATCTCTCTAGAATTCTAGGTCTCTATCAAACTTTATATCTTTAATTTTTAAATTTAGTGAGCCATATTTCCCCTTATAAACTTACTTGATTTTATTTGTTATATCGTGCACATGCAACTCTAGTAGATGATGAAAATGTTGGACATGAGGAAATTGAAGTTGAAGCAATGGATATTGAAGAAGGACCATCTGAAGGTTAGATAATTTAATCAAGTACATAGTATTTCACTCAAGTTAAACATGTATATATGTATGTACATATATGTCCCCTAAAGAGATTGTATCTTAAGACTTTGTTTCATTTTTACTTGTGCAACTCGAGATCAAACAACAAATGAGAATGTTAATTTAGCTCAAAGATTGAAGAGAAAAATTAATCATAGAAACATAGATCATTTAACTGAAATGGATGTGGAAAAATTGAGAGAATATGCTAATCAACCTACACATACTATGAAGAGGAAATTGAATAAAAAGTCTAAAGACATAATTGCACAGTTTGAGAATCTATCAATAGTGGAGAAAACTCAAATATTATCAATTTCACTTCTTAAAGATGAATTAAAAGAGCCACTGAGACTATTGGGTATAGATACAACTATAAAAAAGAGGAGGACTTCTAAACTAGAAAAAGATATTGTTGAAAGTGTTAAGGAAGGGTTATATTCCATTGGGAAAAAACTAGATCTGTAGATAAATCCATTGCACGAAGAGTGATAATGACATCTATTTTAAATAAGAAAATGTCCCAAAATAGACAGATCTCTTCATTATCATCTCATTTTGAGTATAGTCAGAAGACAGTACTACATTATCTGAAAAGGAGAAACAATTTGAATGATAGTACATTAGAAGGCAATTGGGCACTAATGTGTAGAGCTCCTTGATCTGACATGATTGGGGAAACAGTTAAGAACTTAGTTATTCAATTTTGGATTGATAATACTTTTCCTTCACCAAATAGAAGAGATATCATCAAGCAGAGGATTGGGCCTAAGGAATATATTCAACACGCAAAACATTGGTTGGATGTCACTCAACATGAATTGTATCTCTCATTTTGTAATTTAAATCCTAACATAAAGATTGGACAAACAATGTTTGAAAGATTGAAGCCCTATTTTGTGAAGATAAATAAATCTTTTGAAACATGTTGTTGTCGATATCATGTTGAATTTGATTTTTACTATGAAGGGTTTCGAAAGATGATAGAAGAAAGTGGTGGAACTTCTCAAAATACTTTTCCTAAACGACCGAGTCAATTCATAACATCAATCTTATGTGACAAACCAAATGATTGTGGAATAGGTGAAATAGATTGCATAAGAGGAACTTGTGAAACATGTGGTAACTTGACTAAATTTCCTTTGAGAGAAGAAGATACTAATAGGACAAGGATGGTAAAATGTAAGAGATATAAGTACATAAAGTCAGAAACAAAAACTGGAAAAGAATCAACAAGGTTAGAATATGTAGAGGATGAGATATCGGCTAGAGAATTTATGTCAAATTTTTGTAAATTGATTCAACCATATATACGCCATGCATTTTTTGCTAAGTGGCAAGCAGAACAATTTCAAACACTAAGAGAAACTTTCCCACTTGGAACAATTCTATCTGTTGTTGACTTTGCAAAGAATTACTCTTTCGTATCTCAAAAACAACTTCAAGCAGAATACTACTATATAGAGCAGGTTACTATTGTGGTTCAAGTGTCTTATCGACATGCACAAATTGATCTGGATGGTGTGGAAAGTATAGATCAAGCACGAGTCATTAAAAAAGAGTATCACTTTTATATTAGTGATGAAAAAGAACATGACACACATTTTGTGGAACATTATTTTAAGACATTTTTTGAATATTTGAAAAACAAAAGCATTAAAATAGAAAAACATTTTGTATGGTCAGATGGATGTGCAGCACAATTTAAATCAGCTAGACCATTTTATGCATTATGTAGATATCATCGATACCTTAATATACCACACATTTGGAGTTTTTTTGAGAGTGGACATGGAAAGGGTGAGCATGATGGTGCAGGGGCTTGTATCAAATGTGCTTTAAGAAAGTATCAAATGGACTATAAAGGATATCACATTAATAATGCTCATGATGTGGTTCAGTGGTGCAAAACACATTTTTCGGTGCCAACAAATATAGATAACACATCATCAAAAGCGGATTGAGTCATACCATTTAGAGTGTTTTGGGAGGTATCATGTATATATAAATTAATTTGTTCATATTTTTGAATTGAATCTTAAATTTATATTTAATATGTTACCTTAGATGATCTCTAACTAAATTATGGACCTTGTGTACATTCAGGTGTTGATAGAAGATCAATGCATGCATGCAAGAGGGTAGAGAAGACACGATCTTTGCATTCAATTATGAGTACAAATAGTAATGTGTGGTCATTTTACACAAGAGAATACTCATGTTTTTTTCCTAATTGTATTGATGAAGACTATGGTGGTTGCATTAATCAAGAACGTGGATATGTGGGTGAATGGACTTTGGTGCCACTAGATGTTATTAATACGAATGAGTTTGAGGATGAAAACTATGATGATATTCCATTGATTTCTAGTGATTATAACCATATTTTAGGATTGATCATAGTTGGTATGTATGAACTATATATATACCTGGATCATGTACATGTATACATTTTTCATAATTTTGGTTAATTTTTATTATATATATGTACTTATGTAAATGACGTGTATCTAGAATTTTGACATATATAAGTTTGTGTAGGAAATGTTTTTGCAGTCATGGTAAAATTAGAAAATGTAGAAGGTGTTAGCTATTATTTATTACATTGCACCATGGAAAGAGAGAAGCTAACAAAGACTGAAATAAGTGATGAAATTATTTTTCCCATAGGTTAGTATACAGTTGAATTATGTATATATGTATATCAAGTATCTACATGTTTTTAATGAATTCAAATTCTTTGACTTAAATTCAAGATTGATGTATTCTTTAAATGTGTACATGTGCAGGTTCTATTGTTGTACAAGGAACATATTTGAAGCAAATAAAAGTACTTAAAAATGGGATTCATTTCACCGATTATCAACCTAACAATAAGGTATATCAATATAGTAACCATGTTATTGCCACTGGTCTAACTCTTCATCCAGTCAAAGGACCTGGAATACGTAAGTGGAGGCTCCATATTGATGATCATGAGGAAATATTAAATGTTATCCAAGAATGAGCTAATCCACTTGATATGAGATAGAAACAACTCCTAATTTGAAATGTAACTCAAGAACAATTTGAAATTTGGTTCAAACTATCTGAAATTTGGTTGAACAATCATTTGATCAATTTGAAATTTGGTGGAATAACTAATTTTCTAAATTGAGCTTTTACTCTTTCATTTTGAATTTTCTAAAGTAACTACTTATAGAAATTATGAACTTATATGTATGTGTGTACACTAATTACCTGACATGTGCACCTTGAGGGAAAGAAATTCGAACACCACTTGTCTTACGGGGATGAAATTAGGAGTTTGTAAAATTAATTATATTATATTGAACTTTTTATTTCACTTAACTTGTCAATTTTAGGACACATGTACACTTTCTATTTAACTAATTAGGACATGTGCTTTCAATTTCAAGACATGTGAGCTTTCAATTTTAGGACATGTGAGCTTTCAAGTTCAAATTGTGATTTGTTTAACTAAATTTTGAACATGTACATGTTTTAAGTTGGACTTGAATTAGAACATTGGGCTTAAGGGGATAAAATTCTAGGATACATGTGTACTTGAATTAAAATTTCACTATGATTAAAATTTGAAATGTAACTCAAGAACAATTTGAAATTTGGTTCAAACTATTTGAAATTTGGTTCAAACTATTTGAAATTTGGTTGAACAATCATTTGATCAATTTGAAATTTGGTGGAATAACTAATTTTCTAAATTTAACTTTTACTCTTTCATTTAACTCAAGTCAATTTTAGAACACATGTACACTTTCAATTTAACTAATTAGGACATGTGCTTTCAATTAAATTAGGACATGTGAGCTTTCGATTTAACTAATTACTTGACATGTGAGCTTTCAAGTTCAAATTGCAATTTGTTTAAACTAAATTTTGAACATGTACACATGTTTTAAGTTGGACTTGAATTTTAGAACATTGGGCTTAAGGGGATAAAATTCTAGGATATGTGTACAAATAAAAGGTATGAGTTCTACAGATTTACTCGAGTTAGGAATTATGTACAACTAATTACCTGATACTTGAACATTTAATACATGCATGATATATTACCAAACATTTAAATTACATGAACTATTTATATATATATATATATATATATATATATATATATATATATATATAATCAATCCATTAAACATGCATGTACATATCTAAATAAATTACTTACATATCTTAGATAGAAACAATTTATAATATACTAGATCTAGATCTAGTATGTATGTACAATAGATTCCACAACATAATGTAACATGTATCAATCATCTCGAGAACAAATAACAAAAACATGTATCTATCTAGAGATCTATTAGAAGATAATATCAAATATAAATAGCGTGCACACATGTAGACATGTAAATCTAGGTACATCTATATCAAATCAAATATAAATATAACATGCATCATGTGTGTATATAAAGTGTCTATCTAATATATATGAATGTCTCTCTGGATGAAAGTCTACAACAAATCATCTAGATAAAAAAAACTATAGATCATCAGGTGCAAGACTATCATCACCACGCCTCCTCACAACGCGCTCTGAAGACTGACTAGTATCAAGGTGCTCACTAGGATGTGCTAACCCCTATATATAAATTCAAGAGAAAGTGATATCAATACATACATACATTTAATCAAGAGAAAGTGATATTGAAATTTACATGTACACATAATCAAAAAACAAATAAACATTACCTGTCCACTATTGACATCATCCAATGAGTCTTGATGACGTACACAATCTGGCATCAAAGCTGGAGTAAAAAGAGGCATGTCCCCCTACATTGTACATGTGCACGTGCAACACATCAAATTAAAATTTGTCTACATGTGATTACATTTGAATCTACATGCATGATATACATACATGTGCACACATGCACATGTCTAAATTAAATTAGTTTGAAATGATTGAAATTTTAACATGAACAAAAACAAATTTACATATGTAGATGGTGGCATCTGATAATACTTGGACTGCCTAGCATTGATCGTGTCCACTAATGCATCCAAATTTTGTTGTGTCGCATCAAGGTCAATCTTTGGATCTACGCAAGGCCCGTGACTAGTCATTGGCACATGTCCTAATAATGACGAGCCAAGTGGACTATGTAGATGAGATGGCATAGAAGTAGACTCATCACGTGTCAACAAGTCCATCCATCCTGTGGTCAACAAGCTCAAATCAACATCATCAAGGCCCACACCTGAACTCTGAGCCTGCACTGTAACACTGGTTGAAGGGTCTGTGGTATGTATATGTCTCTCTGGAGAAAAAGAGTGGTCAGTAGATGGATCATCACGTGCACTACCACCATGACCACTACCTGATCAATGAGAGGAATATGGTTGAGGATGTGTCCTAGTACTACCATGGACACGACCTCGAACATCTGATATGGGTATGCTAAGATGCTCTAATACAAATCTATATGTATCTAATAGATCCTCAGCTAGACCAATCATAGTATCTCATGCCAACACTCCAGTGAGACCCTCTAAGCTAGCCACTGAAGGGATGCCTGTTGCACTGTACAAGTCTCTTGAAGATGAAGCATAGGATGATGATCTGGAACACCGACAAGACATCAAATACTGACCAACCTCATAACTCGAAATAGATCTGACAATTGTTGCAATATCTCCAACTCCCTGAAGGACCCCACATAACTCAGTGCTATGCATGGCCTCATCAGTTGATGGACCTAACACAGGGGAAATAGCAAGTGCCCTCTCTCTGAAAATCAATCTATGTGCCAATGGGGGATGACCTGGCTACCTATCAGCCAATCTACCATGTCCCTGTCCTAAATTTCTTGGTAAATCTGTGTAGTTCACCGCCCTAGGTAAGCGAACCTCTGCATAAAGCTATCGGGCAAAATAAAGTGGAATTTGGTCGTTATTTGGATAATGACCATGGGCAGCAAGGAAGTGTGGGTATATCAATGCAGCCATCTGTGGATCTATACACTTAAGGGGAGAATACCCCTTCACATACTTTTGCAAAAGATAATGAGGGAAACATTCCCTCTTTAGGACATCTTTGGGCACCAAGCCCTACACCTCCTGGAGTGAAAGACAAGAGGAGACCTCTCGTCTCTTACTGTTAAGGACAGTCTGTATAGTATGTGTAGAATATGGGGCAACGCTATGAATCTCATCTCGAATAAATGTCAGGCTGCATAAGATACTCTAGCATGTACCACTATAAACACTAAAGCATGTGCCACTAGTCAAGGATTCCTGAAGTTTATGAATCTCCTGGTTAATGCAATCATAGAGCTCCTCAGGTGGGATAGGTAGCTAATCACGGGGGACATGCTGCTGCTCAGGGCCTAGGATAGGCTACTCGGGCTTAGGTATGGGCTGCTGCTCAGGGCCTGGGATAGGTTGTTGGGGCCCGGGTATAGGCTACTCAAGGGGGACAGGCTGCTCAGGGGGGATAGAAGGTTGTTGATCAGCCATGTCAATGTATGTAGGTGCATGTATAATGTGTAAACCTAAAAATTTAAATTAAAATGTATGACATTTAATAAACTTGAAATTTATATTAACATATGTATGTACAATTTGACAAAATTAAAAAGCTTACATATCTAAATTATTTTAATAAAATTAAACATGCACATACATGTCTACATATATATAAAAGTCCTAAAACATAAATGAACATATACCTTAAAAGAAAACTAAATTTTAAAACACACATGTTGTTATATATAATGTTTGTAACTCAAGGACCTTTTAAGAACTACATATGTGCAAGTTATATTTCTATCTAAGTTAGATTGAATGTTAAAAGGTTTTAGACATACATGTGTGCACATAAACTTTTCAAGTGTACAATTTAGGTCCATGAAGTAAATATGTGTGCATATATATCTATATATATCTATATATGTGTATATGTGCATGATATGTATATTTGCACATATATCTATCATGCACAAGTGTATATATGTGCATACATGTGCATATATCTATACACACGTGCACATGATATGTGCAAATATACATATGCATGTATATAGATCTATTTATGTACATATATATAATGCACACTGTATCATTTTGAGACCTTGATATCAATGTTTAATTAGTTTTAAGATTAGGGTTCAATTTGGTTTGTACTATTTGATTATGTTTCAATTAGGACAAGAGTTAATAAATTGAATTAAGTTTTAAAGTGCTAAATTTGGTTTTAGATATAGAATTATAGTTAGAGCTTTTAGATTAATTCAAAAAAGTTAGGTTTGAATTTTGTTTTAATAAAGTGTTGAATATATTATTGAGTTCTAGTTTACCTAAGTGATTTGGTTTAGTCTTAAGGTCAACGTTTAACTTGGTTAAATCTTAGGGTAACGGTTCAATTTGGTTAATGGTTGGGGAAAGAATTTAAGGTTAAATTCAAGGTTTCTACTATTAAGTTGGGATATATAATTAGGTTTATGATCATGGTTTAATTCAATTTGGTTTATAAGTATAATATTAATTAGTTAAGGGCCAAGGTTACCTTTCAATCTAGTTTGATATATTCAATTTGGTTTAGGGTTAACCCAGGTTTTAGTTTATTTTAGTGTTAAATATTAAGATATAATGCTTTGATATCACTCATTTTTTGATATGATGAACATGTCGTAAATGACATTTCTATATGATTCTTTTGATATGATATATAAATATATATATATTTTATATATATATATATATATATATATATATATATATATATATATATATATATATATATATATATATATATATATATATAATGAAAATTTTAAATCCTTCCTATGTAATAAATGATGTAATTAGATATGTACAAATGTTTTTTGATTCACATGTACATGACATGTAGATGTAGATATGATGCTCCTCTAGGATAATTTAGTTTAAATCATAAATAAGGTTACAATTTTAGGGTTTGACATTTATAAAATTAGTACTCAAGGTAAGATATGAAAGTTATTTAATTATTTATATATTACCTGGTGTAGTTTTTAGCAAATTAAGATTAAGTTTAAGATGATAGTAAGGGTTATAATTAGAGTTAAATTCAATACAAATTGACATTATAGTTAATCCTAAATGATGCTCAGCCAAGGGATCCAAAGAACTAATCAAAAGTTTTACTAAGCAAGCAATAACATACATACAATTTAATTTACATTTATAAAAAACATAACTGATTGCATTCCTTAATGAGCACATTTACATTTCATTTTTAAATAATTATAAGTACTAAAACTAAAATAAATCACACATCCACATGAAAGAATATTAACTACTTCAGTTCAATCCATTTAAATAATTTATATACATTTGTTTCGAATGCCACTTGGCATATTAATTCGGAATGCGCAATCATCCATTGTACATGTCATAGGGTATGAAAGGCTGAAAGAATATACATTTATAAAATAGTTTACATCATCCATTTTTAATCCATGAAACAAAGTACAATACAATTTAAGTAAAATTATTTTAAATACTAGAAGTTTTTTGTTTGGATCCCTTGGCGAGTTGTTATGTGATTAAGTACTTAGTTATATATGTTTAGAGTTTTATTGTACATAACTATATGGTTAGGTCGAGATTATAGTTTAAATAATGAATTTAGGTCGAGGTTATATGGTTCTAGGTCAAATTTATATTTATTTGTAAAATTACATGTTTAAACAATGAATTTACATCTAATCTAATCATTCAACATTGTAATAAATACATAAATTAAACACATTTCAAAACATCTAAATAAACATAAATAAACTTTAAATTAAAAGATAATATTATATATTTAGATCTAATATGGATGAAAAATTATCTTAGTTGTGTATTTAGAGATTCACAATGACATTAGAAGCTTTTAAGCATGAACAGTAAAATAAAATATACAAAAAAAACATATATTTAAATACTAAAAACATATAAATTTTAACTAAAACAATAGAAAAAGGGAAAAAAAAAATATTTCATACCCTTTTCGACGGTCGATAAGGCGGATGTCGGTCTCTCTCCAACTTTCGATCGAAATAATGAGGAGAGAACCGGCTTCACTCATATATATATTAGCAGCTTAGCATTTCGATCGAAACTTGATTCAAGTTTCGATCAAAACTTTGAAACCCGCGGGCAAACCCACTTTCATTGTTTCAATCAAAACTTGACTTAAGTTTCAATCGAAACTTTGACTGGTACATACTTTTGATCACAAGTTACTTTCAATAGAAAGTAAAAAATTTCGATCGAAACTTTCATGATAAGTTTCGATCGAAATTGTACAAATAATTTTTCGAGTCCAAACTTTTTTGGAGAAATTTCTTCCTCCACAAAAGTGTAACCCACTATTGTGGGTTCACCCAATCAATATTTCATATTTACTTGGATTTGTAGGTTAAGCTAGTCGATGATAATTAGGATAGTTTGAGGGTAGAGCATGCTCACACAGGCACTTCACTTGATAGTAGAAGACAAGTAAGATATTTGTCACTTAAAATGTATATGCTTCTATAAGTAGGTTGAATAAATTATATGTAACATTAAGATATACCAAGAACACATCTTATATATATTGTATTATATTTGAAACTAATATATCATATTTGCGCATTTGTAGGTTAAACCAATAGATGATACTCAAGATAGTTTTGGGCTAGAGCATGTATACATGTGCACTTCACTTGACAACAGTATCATGATGTTAGGATTTTTGGGTTTTTAGAGGCAATGATGATGTCTATTTTGCTCCATGATGCTCCATTTTTCCCCCTCAAATAAAAATCTCTATGAACAAAGGACAAGTCATGTGTTGGTGCTTTTATATCATATTGGCGTTGATTTTTGAATCTCATAGTTCCTAGAAATAACCTGCAACCAAAACTGTCATCATATGAAGAGAGACAAGAAGTAGATAATTTGCATTCAACTTTGAGAATTGATTTGATGCAACCAAGTATATGATTATGTATTGAATGGGATTGGATTGGATTGGATTGGATTGGATGATTAGAGTGATGAAAATTGAATCCTTATAAGAGCAAAAGGGCAACCCTTGATGAAATCCTTGGCAAGGATTATATTTCTTCACGATAATTGTCCTTATTTTATGTTCTGTGACAAAAAAGCACATCACCTTAAATAGAGAAACAATTCCAAATTAACTCAAGTATAATAAAATAAAAGGAGATCTAATGAATAAATCAATTATGTGATTTTTTAAATTTTGTCGTTGTTGATTTTATAACAGAATTTAAGACAAATAGAAATTATGTTGATTCATTCAATTTTAATTTTATAAAATTTAAAATTTAATTTGATTTTTTTCAATATCAATGGTACCTAACATATAAAGTCCACCCATTCCATAAGTATTTTCAGTGAGAAAGACAACTGAAGAAGATTGGTGGTAGAAAGAGGGTTGCAAAAGTGAAGGCAAAGAACTCAAAATTTCTAAAGGAAGAAATTCTATAGACTTAACAAGTAAAATGATCTTTATTATTTACAGTTAACCATTGAATAAATGATTCATTAAATGCAGGTAACAATAGATAGAGGGAAAATAATTGTGATGAGCCTTATAGTAGATGTTGCATTATTGAGAGAAGAACAACTTCCATCTAAGTTGGAAGTTAGGTCACAGTTGTTAAGGAAACTCCACAATTGTAGATATGAGTAAAGTGTTGAAGCCTAACAGGGTAGAGAAAGCTTAATGGTTCCAAAAGAGAAAGACAATATTATCAAAAGTTCAAGTTGAGAGGAAAGAATATTGGTGAGGTACTTATAAAACAATGAAACAAACTTGTTATTGCAGAGGCTTAGTGCAACTCACAAGTTGAAAAGGAAAGTTTACAAAGTAAGAGTGAAGATAACGATTAATGTTCATGACAAGGGTTCATCTGTAAGCTACAATATAATGTAGGAGAATGCCAAGGAATGATGAATTGAAATAAAATTTAAAGAAAATTTGCTAAGATGAATGAACAACTCAATAAACTAACGTTGCTTCTATAGGAAAGTAAGAGAGACGAGATACCAATGGAGGATGAGAAAGTATGTCACATCACTTGTTAAGGGATTTTGTGCAAGAAAGTTAAGGAAAAAGATAAGACACATGTTGAGTGCTAATGAATAAATTCAAAGTTAATGAATCAACATAATGGTACAAATACTCCAAGTTGATCCTTGTTCAAACGTTCTACTTGAAGACCAATTCTACTATTAAAACTAACATTTGTTATGAACTCATGATATCAATAATTATAAGTTCCTATCTTAGATGGACTAGAAAATATTCCTAATACTTGTTTCTCCCAAGTACTATCAAGGTTCCTCATACATGCTTCAAATCAAGATCTTTACACTGATATAGTTGTTCGATCAACCAAATTCCTAGATAGAATGCCACATAATACAAGCATCACTACAAAAAATTCATCTGGGTAAATTATATTGAATTTCAAGTGTTCAAAAATTTTACTACTTGAACATTAAAAACAAAAAAAATTTTAGAAATATAATTTAGATGCTAATCAAAGCATGGTATCTACAAACTAGAAATCAATTCTCTATTATTTTGACTATTGTTAAGGGAAAATGCACAAGAAATATTCTTTTACTTATTTTTATCTTTGTATTTACAGTTTATTCCATGAATTTTTCATGATTTAGAAACATCAATTTCTAAGTTAAACAATAGTTTGAAATAAAATACTCTTCAAAAAATTTAGCAAAAATTTTCAGAGAGCACCTATACATTAACCCCAACCTTTCCCTCTTCATCCATGGATTATGCATTGACTCACTCAAAATAGTGACAATTCTTCTCATGTATTGTGCTTTGAAAATATAAATTACATCTACTCATGTAAGTCTCTAAATTTTTAAGAAGTGCACACTAGATTCAAATTTACCTTCAAGACTGTTGCAAGAAAAATTTGTTGGGAGAAAGTATATACTAGTTCTGTGATTTCAAATAAAAAACAATATTCTTGTATGATTATGGGCAATGCTAAGTCAAGTAGCATGTATATACATTCTTGCATTATAACAAGGTTCATTACTTCAGACCTATAGTCATAAGAAGATATCGGGTTTTATTCGTTGTTTCAAAAAAATATCCTCATGAATCGAATAAGATGGGTATACCTTGTTTTGTAAAGCTAAATTAAAAGAGGGAATTTTTCTGAAGTCCAAATTTATCATATGCACTATTTAAAAGATGAAGGAAATCATTAAAGTAAAAGAGGTGCTAAAGCTGGGGAATAATTTAAGTCCAGAATTATTATAGTCACTATGAAAGAAAAGAAAAACATAGTTAAAGTAAAAGTGAGTTGAATAACTTGGGCCCTTGGAAGTTTGAGAATCCTTGCTATCCATTCTCTTAGAAATAGCTTCATTTTTTACTTGCTCTACTCACATTGCTGCAATTTAGTAGTGATCTCATGGTTTTTAGGAGGCATCAAATTTTAAGAGTGCTTCAAGTTTAATCCATGTACTTGATAGTACTATTTGAGAGTGTTTAAATCTCTCAATTGTTGCAAAGGTCAATTATGACATCTGTTGTGGTTGGTGTTCTTAAAAATCTTGACAAGATGTTGATAGAAGACATAAAAAAGTAGATTTCACTTGTTTGTAACTTTAGAAGTGATTGTGAATGGTTGAGCAAAAAGCTCATAAATTTAAGACTCTCTCAAAGATGCAGATATCCAGAGTGTACACTATGCACCCATGAAAAGATGTCTATTGCATGTTATAGAGATCACTTGGGATGCAGAGGATATATTGGATGAATGTGCTCTTCAATCAAGAGGTATTGATAATGAAATCTCTCAATCCTCTTGTGTTCAATTCTTTTAGTTAGTCTCAATTAGTGTTTCACTTAAAATGGCACTTTGGATTAAGCTTGAAAGATAGAATGAGTCCATCATGGAAGATGGAAATGAGTTGAAGCTTGATGGGGATGTCATTCATTCAGACTAACCTTCCACAAGTACAGTGCAGGATCTAAACTAGAAGGGGTCATCTATAATAGAGAGTGGTTCACATCGAATGGCTATTGAGTCCAAGGTTGAACAAGGCATTCTCCTACTTGATGACTCTACCATGCTTGTCATTGGCATCATTAGTATGGGTAGTGTGGGGAAGAATTTTTAATGCAAAATGTTTTCATTAGAATAAATAATAGATATTAGAAATTCATATGGTTTTCTATTTCTCAAACTTACTCCCTTAAAAATTTGTAGGTTGTTTTGGCCATGGAACTATATTTGAAGAAATTTTTAATGAGAGGGTAGATGTAGTGGAGGCAACAGAGATGATTCATAGTCGTTCAGCAAGCACAAGCTCCCTCATTGTGTTGGATGATGCATGGAGGGAAGCCAAGCATGAGAACTTGGTATTACCACTAGGATTTTCTAGGGGGAGTAACCATCATCGCAAAATTTTGGTCACAACCGAAAGCAAACATTTTGCAGCAACATGAATGCTTGTGTTTATGAGTTGCAACCTTTGTCAAAAGAAGAGAGTTGTAACTTGTTTTGTTCCTTTTCTTTCCATTGAAATCAATTGCCAAATTATCTTGAAGAGATTGCTCATCAAATTGAAGGGGAATTTGGGAGACTATCCTTGGCTATTAAAACAATGGCAGTGTCTCTAGAAAATAAGACATTGTCGAGGGAGTGGGAATCCTAATTGGAGTAGCTAAGAGCGACAAATTCTACTGAGGATCCAATTATGCAGATTCTCAAGCTGAGCAATGATTCTCTTCCTTGATTTATGTATTTTTTATTCTTTATGGAAGATGAGGTAATAGAGTTTGATATCTCATAAACTTGTGAGTAGCAAAAGGATATGTTTCTCAAGAAGGGGACCAGGCAAATACTGGATGGAGTTATATTTCTCACCTTCACAACTTATGTTTGGTAGAGAGAGTAGATCATATGTATGATGTGGATTTTAGTTATCAACATATACATAGATTTTTCACATTGCATGATTTATTTTTTGATTCCAATAATTGCATAGCAAAAGAAAGTCAATGTGCATTTAGTGTGGAAGAAGCCTTGAAGAGAGGTATCACTGCACAAATGGGTGGGAGCTACCACAAGTTTTTAATGGGAAAGAGAAGCATAGGCAATAATAATGTAGATGTGATGGCAAGAAACAGGGCATATTCTACATCATGTCTTGACACTATTCATCATTTTCATAAAATAGACACATTTGAAATATTCCAAGAATCTTGCTTCGTGGTGCAAGAGTATCGTACATACTTGACTCTAGTGGCACTGGAATTCCATCATTGCGAGATTGTGTTGGGAGTTCAAAGCTCTTTATAATTTTAAATTAAGGTAAGACAAGTTTTATTGTGGTATTAGATTCTGTGAAAAGCAATAAATCTTTGCTTCCTTATCATTTCTTATTGTAGAAATCTACAACACTTCCCTGAGTGGATTGATGAACTTCATTTCCTAGAACAACTAGATATCTGGACAATGACTAAGAAATCCCCACCAAAAGGAATGTCAAAGCTTGTATCTTTGGACGTATTGAAATCACATTGGTATTACAAACTATGAATGGAGGAGAATGGATTCATAGGGTTGGAAAATTTTAGTTTGGTCAACCTCTACAAAGTGAACATAAGTATTTGACACGAGGTTGAATTGAAAAGCATAGAAGATGGAATCCTTGCAGCATTGGCAAAGGTGCATGTTTTCACAATAGATAACAATTGTTCTTATGAAGGTAATCTTCCACCTCTATCAGAAAAAATGTTAGCTATTAAGGGTTATGAATACCTTTCATTACTTTAGGTTGCAGTGCCAATTTGGATCTATGGTTTCTAAATTTGATGCAATGGAAGTTATAGAATTGCCATTGTGCTTAATATCCTACACTAGAAATGATACCTAACTTATAAAGTTGGAGGTGATAACCAATACAAATAGTGAGGATTTGCCAAAATGGTTTGGGAAGTTTCAGGATTTCCTCAGCTACGTTATTTTTAATTTTTCACTGTTAGAGGAGTTGCCAAAACTAGAGGATGTAGTGATACCACACCTTGAGATACTAAAATTAAATTCCTATGACTATCTGAAAAATGTTCCATGTGAATTTGAGCTCATTGAAAGTCTGAAAAAGTTTCACTTCATCCATATGGCAGTGAACCATATGCTTGATAAGGGGGGACATAAAATAAAATAGAAGTTAGTATTCCCAATCCAAAATGAAAAATGACATCATGGAATAGTGAAATGTAGGATGAGTGTATTTTTTTTAATTTCCTTTTGTAATTTAAATGATCACTCACTACCATGTGTATGGCTTATTAAGCATGAAAGTATGAATAATGTAGTCTTGTAAAATATCCAAACATGACAAAGTTTCTATGCTAAATGAAATTCTCACTTCTATTTCTATGATTGAATATTGATCTTAGAATTCTATGGATGGCTCCAATGTTTACACTTAAGTTTACACATGACATATTATTAGTTTTAAAACTATTGTATGCAAAAAAAAATTCATGGTGTACAAAATTTCAAAATATTTTCAAAATACTCTTTTAATTCAAAAGTGTCTAACCAATCAAAATAAACTAACAAAAAGAATTTAGTTTTCATTCTCATAAATGATATTAACTTCCATAGGAATTAGTTATAGATATAACATTGCAAACATTCTAACTTTGAAAGAACTCATATCATATAGGTTTTAGGGGAATAAAACCCTAAATTTGATTTTTTTTTAAAATTAAATGGAGATATGGCAAAATTAAATAAGTATAACTCCACCTTTGATGATTTTCTGTGAATGAATTTGAATGTGATTTTATGTCACTGATCTGGCCACTTCTGAAGAAAAGAGCAAGTACTTCAATTTGGGTAAATTATATTGAATTTAATAGCCTTATTCAATCTCAGCCACTACAAAAACTTAAATATATTATGTGGCATTCTATCGATCAATTTGGGTAAATTATATTGAATTTAATAGCCTTATTTGATCTCAGCCACTACAAAAACTTAAATATATTATGTGGCATTCTATCGATCAATTTGGGTAAATTATATTGAATTTCAAGCATTCAAACATTTTGCCTCAAAAAACTCCTGCAGCAATGCAAACTAAACCTCCTTCGGTCAGCGTGAAATAGAATTACATAACTTTTTTCTTTTTTTGTTATGAACTCAAGTTGGTCAAAATTTTGACGAACTTTGGCATAAAACCCTATTTCGGTCAAAATTTTGACCAATAGGGGGATAAAAGCAAAAAAAAAAGATAAAATCATAGGCCAATATAGCCTTTGGTCAAAATTTTTGGTAGAAAAACAAGGGGAAATGTACTAGTGTAATCAAACCAACATTACATTATCATTGTCCAACTTCTTCAAGTGTTCATTGAATACCATGTACTTATCAACTCTCTCATCAACATACTTCTTCAAATCATCTTCATCAATTATAATGATATAGCATTCTACTAAGACTTTAACATCAATGAGAACATAACAACTTATATGACTCTTTTACATACATTCATAGCATTACCAATTACATTATCAATTAGGGCTAACAATCTCCCCCTTTGGTATTGATGGCAACACATAACATATGATTTTACATTACAAAACATTACATAAGATAATAAAATGTATGCATTAACAATAATACAACTTTTTAGCTCTTTGTCTTCATCACAAAGTTCCCTATAACTTGGTTTATATCTTCAGCAACAACAATCTTCATCAACATTTCTCCCTTTTTGAATTCTCTCCCCCTTTAGGTATACTTCACCATTTGATAATATTTCATACCTATACTTCTCCTTCTTTTGTAATCTTCTCCCCCTTTAATATTATTCTCCCATTCGTATACTTCTCCCCCTTTGACAGAAATGCCAAATTTCATTATAAATTTAAATATGAAACTTATAAAACCTTGCAGTCATTCTTGTACCTTACATGTGTAATATACATCAATTTCATCATAGTCATTTTCACAACTTCAGAAATTTTCCTAAAGTGTGAAGTCTTGCATCAACTTCACAAAGCTACTACAATTCATTCATGAATTGATGCAACATGCCTCTTTGTCTAGTAAATTTTGGATAGGGGCAGGATCCTAAATTTACTTCTTAGATACTCAAAATCATCCTTAGGAATTGACTTAGTAAATACGTCTACAATTTTCTCTTTAGGCTTCACATATTCAAGCCTCGCTTGTTTCTATTATACTTGCTCCCTCAAAAATGATATTGGATTGATATGTGCTTTTTTTTTGTATGCATCACTGAATTTTTTGAAATATTTATTGCACTAGTGTTATCACAATAAATAGTAATAGGCTCAGTTATCTCTTCTTGCATACCTTTCAATAGTTTTTTAATCCATATAATATTTGAACAATTGATTCTAGCAATAACATATTCAACCTTGGCAGTAGATTGTGAAATACAACTTTGTTTCTTGCTTGTCCATGTAATCAGACTTTCTCCTAAAAATAAATCTCCACCAATTATTCTTTTATGTCAACAATATTACCAACCCAACTAGCATCTTTGTAGAGTTTAAGATTAAAGTCATCATCTTGTTCGTACTCTAAGCCACAATCTTTGAATCCTTTGAGATATATGATTAGCCTTTTCACAAAATACATGTGTGTCTCCTTTTTATTAGATGAAAACCTTGCAACAATACTAATAGCAAGTGCAATATCTGGTCTACTATGCACAACATACCATAGCTTAACAATCATAAATCTCTGGTGTGTCTCATTTACCTCTCTAGTAGTGTCTTCTTTTAATAATTTCACTCCAGTCACCATAGGTGTACCAACTAGTTTAGACTCATCAATCCAAAAAAAATCAAGATTTATTTCACATACTTAGCTTGAGTCATAAATATTCTTCTCCTTGTTTAATAGACTTGTAATCCAATGAAAATTTTGATATCACCAAACATTGACATTTTTAATTCTATACTCATTTGATCAAAGCCTCCAAATATAAAAACATCCACAAATATTTTAGTAATCAATACCATATCTTTAGATCCATTTTTCATATATATAGTATTGTACTCACTTGTTCTAGAAAATTCAATCTTAATAAAATAAGAGTGTTACCTTTCATACCATGCTTTTGGTGCTTATTTCAATCCATACAATATCTTGTTCAACTTGCAAACCATGTTCTTCTTTTAAGGTTTAATGAATCATTTAGGTTATTCAATAAATACCTCCTCTTCAAGTATTTTGTTTAGAAATGCATATTTGACATCCATTTCATAAATGTGTAACTTCTTGTATGTAGCATAAGAAAATAATGTTCTTAATCCTTCCACTATTGCCACAAGTGGAAACATCTCACCATAATTTATTCATTCTTGTGCATAACCTTTGCAAACTAGTCTTTCTTATTTCTGACCACTTCTCCATTTTCATTCAGTTTGTTCCTAAAAATCCATTTGGTTCTAATTACATTTGTATCATCAGGTCTCGCTACTAGTGTCCAAGTTCTTCTCAATATAATCAATCTCTTCATTCATAGCATGTATATAATTCTCATTATCCAATGCAGCCTTAACTGTTATTGGTTCAAAATCAGCAATTAAACAAGTACTTTCTCTTAACTTACTTCTTGTTTGTACTCCAACTATCACCAATAATTTATTCATAGGAATGATTCTTCTCACATATTTGGCCAATATAGGTTTAGTTCTTTGATTTATCAACAATTTCCTATCTTAGTAGGGGTTTAGCTTCCTGCTCCAGTTGTACTATCTAATGCTTGGGTAAAGTAATATGGAACTCATGTGTTATTCTCTAGTGCTCGATGGGTCTCTTCCATAACTCATGCAATGTGTTAGGTTCCTCTTCATGGACATATAAAAAAAAATTGTAATCTTTAGGTTCCCTCTTACTTTCTATGTCATTCTTCTCTGCAAATTCATCAAATCTTACATTTGCACTTTTAATCATCTTGTTAGAAGCTTTTTTCAAACACTTATAATATTTTCTCTTAGATGAATAACCAAGGAATATACCTTCATTTTCTTTAAAATTAAATTTATCATTCCTTGCATCCTTGTGAATATAACACCTACTTCCAAAGATTTTGAAATAACTTACATTTGGTGTGTGACCATACCAAATTTCATAGGGTGTCTTGTTTGTTCTTTTCTTCAATTGAACTCCATTGAGAGTATAAACAACAATGTTAATTTCGTCACTCTATCCTTAACTCTATCATCTCTACTCATGAGAATATTCATTCCTTATCTTGTTCTAACAATCAGAGCTTCATTATGAAAGTGGACATTGCTAAGGCCTATGATAGAGTGGATTGGTCTTTCGTATGTAATATTTTGCTTGCTTTTGGCTTTGATTATAAGGTTGTGGGTCTGATCCACCAATTGGTTTCTACTACCTCAGTTGCGATCTTGGTTAATGGTAGCTCATCTCCCTTCTTTTTTCCTTCTCGAGGGCTGAAACAAGGTGATCCTTTATCCCCCATCCTTTTTGTTATTATGGTTGATTGTTCGGGGAGATTAATTGGGGACTTGGTCCAAAGAGGTTTGCTCAAGGGCTTACAACCTTCTTCTCAACTGTTAACTTGTTCCCATGGAAAATTTGTTGATGATACCATCTTCAAGGGTAAGGCTAAAGTGAAGGAAGCCAGGATTTTAAAGTAGACTATTAACTTATATTATGCTACTTCTGAACAAGGGGTTAACTGGAGCAAAAGTGTTGTGTTCTTCATCAACACCCCTATCCACAGACAAGTTAAAATTGCTAAAATCTTGGGATGTTCTATAGGTTCTCTCCCTTCCTCTTACTTGGGGCTCCCCCTAGGATTGAAGGTCCCTGATGCTTTCTGGGTTGATCTTATTAACAAATTCAGCAAAAATTTGGCGGGATGGAAAGGAATTATTTTAAGCCAAGCTGGTAATTTAACTCTTCTCAAAGCCTATCTCCAAAGCATTCCTACTTATGCTTTAAGTCTTTTCAGAATTCCTTTTAAATTTGCTGAGTCAATTAATAAAATTCAAAGAAACTTCTTATGGTCTGGCTCAAAGGATAAAAGGAGAATGCCTTTAATTGCTTGGGACCAAGTTTGTAAACCTCGCAGTGAAGGGGGATTAGGAATTTGAAAAACCAGTAGTTTGAATAAAGCCCTTCTAGCCAAACAGGGGTGGAGAGTGTACCATGACAATAAAGAATGGAGTTCCATTTGGAAACATAAGTATCTCTTCAATGCTTACTCCCTTCCTGATTTCTTCGAATCTCCTAATATTATTCACTCTTCCTCCATATGGGGAGTTGTTCAGGGGACCAAGAAAACTTTAAAAAAAGGATGTTCCTGGAAAGTTGGTAATGGACTTAAAGTGAAATTTTGGAAATATATCTGGCTTATGGATCACCCTTTGACTGAAGATTTTAGTGACAAGGCCTTAATTGATTGATGCAAGTAGAGATTTGGCCTTCTTGTTTGTCATTACTAGCAGAATGATTCATGGTTGAATTTAACTGATGAAAGTCATGGCTTTAGTAATATCCAATTATCCCTTAATGTTGTTTCCCTTTACACTTATATGGAGGATGAGATTATCTAGCATGCTAACTCTAGTGGGAAATTTAAAGTCTCTTCTATCTTTGCTCCTAAGGATAAGAATAACCAACCCCTCTGGTCTCAAGCTTGGATAAAGGGTCTCATTCCCAAAATTAACATTTTCTTTTGGACTCTTCTCCAAAACAAAATTTTGACTCTTGATAACTTGCAAAAAAGAGGTATAAATTTTCTTAACAGGTGTTCTTTATGTAGAAAGGGACTTGAAGATACAGATCATATGTTTTTGAGTTTCTCTTATACCCAGGAAGTCTGTACTAAGATTTTGAATTTTTGGGGCATGACATGGGCACTTCAAAACAATGTGGATCTTACTTTCAAGAGTTGGAGATGCCCCTCAAAGGATCCTAATGCCCAATTTCTTTGGAAACTTACCCTCCCCCACCTTTGGTGGGACATATGGAAAGAAAGGAATAATAGGATATTTAGAAATAAAGATCTTCCAAGATGGGTGCTTGGTTAGAATATCATCAGAGCCTTCAAGGAGAATTTTATGTCCTAGAGGGAGCCTGCTTAGACCTTCCAACTTGATCACCCTTTAAGATCTCAAGGATCTAAGTTGAAAATTGATAATCCTAGATTGATTACAAAATGGTTTGTTCCTCCTAGTGGATGGATCAAAGGAAATTTTGACAGAGCAGCTAAGGGTAACCCAGGAAGAGTAGGATGTGGAGGTGTTCTTAGAGATCATATGGGAAATGTTATTGATGATGTTGCTATCCCTATTGGTCACTCGAATAGTCATATTGCTAAAGCTACTACTGCCCTTTATACCACTATTTTAGCTGTTGATCTTGGGTACTCCAAATTATGGTTGGAAGGTGATTCTCTGAACATTATAAATATTCTTAATAATAAAAATTCTATCTCTTGGTCTATAGAGGTAACGGTTATGAAAATCAAAACCTTATTTCAAAATTTTGAAAAGGTGGTCATTTCTCATACTTATAGAGAAGCCAACAGGGTTGTTGATTGGATAGCTAATCATGCAGTTCAAATGGGGAAAAAGATGAGGTGGCTCGATTACTTAAACAAACATGTGGATCTTAAAGCAATTATTAATTATGATGTTATTCATTCTAGAGTGGGAAATATTTGCTTGGATTAGAAATTTAATGATTTGCAAGAGTGGCCTTACGACTGTCAGATTACCATTCCCAAGGAGGTACATTCATGTTAAGGCTATGCGCTCTCTACATGTATCCTCAAAAAGGCATCCTCGATATCATGTCACAAATAACTGGTCTCACTTCTACCTCTCTGCTATCGATATCTGGGTGTCTCTGGTTTTTTGTTTGCTCTACAATATGGGAGGTGAACCGAGGAAGTAGGAACCCAAAAAATGTGATGATTGGAAGGCTAGGCAGGACGTTTGGAAGATCCTCCAAAAAGGGAATGTGGTAAGCTACCTAGAGCGGTTGCATGGATTCAAACCCCATGTTACCACTGCCTTCTTCAAAAACTGGGTGGATGATAAAGTTACTTTGCATGGAGTGTCTATATAGCTTATGGAGGAATTCATTGCCGAGGGCACCGGCCTTCCCATGAAAGGCATCAAGTTTTTGAAGCAGACCAGCATTTCCAATGCGGCCTACAAAAAATTCCCAAAGACAAAAGAAGAGGAATTACTGTTGGGAAAGAATGGTGAATTCTATGATGTGCAATAGATAAAAGGTATATGGCATGATGTGCTTGGTTGTATTGGCAAGTACTTCATCCTTAATGGAAGAAATAAAAGGGTGCATAAATTCCACTTTATCTTCCTTAACCATTTCAGGTACAAGGATAGAATTTCCTTCCCTTTCTATTTGCAATTTTCTTTGCTCCAAAGTTTGAATGCCCATAAAAAGAAATAGCCTCGACCTATATTACATGAAGGTCTGATTTTACTCATTGGGGGTTTTTGTAAAAATAAGTCCATTGCTTCGTCTCCATCCACTGGTAAGCATAAGAGTCCTAATCTTGTAAAAGGTAAAATGGATGAGAGTGGTAAAGAGAAAATTAAGGCTAAATGAAAACCCTGCAGCTCTCGAAGACAAATTGAGGAAGAGGATACAGAGGTGGAGAGCACTGAAGGCTTAGATAAGAACACCCCTGAGGAAGAGGAGGGGATAGATGTTGGGGAGTTTAGCTCTAACCTGGATGGTTACCTGAATTCAAAAGACAAAAATGAGGATGGGAGAGAGGAGGATACCATTGAGGTGAATTTGGAACAGAGCATGTCTAAAAATGAGGACACTCATATCATTTCTAAGGGAGGTGATAAAGAGAAAGAAAATTTAATTGATGATCTAGCCATCTTGAGTGAGGAGGAAAACATGGGGAAAGCTTCCATTCCTGTAAAGGAGACTGAGGGACATGATAAGGAGGGCCAGAGCCACCATATTCAAGTGGTGTCTAGTGAGGAGGAGCCATTGGATGGAGGGATTCATATTGATAAAGTTGGCCCCTTACCACACACCACTATTGATGACAAGGGTGACTCCTTGGTAAGGGAAACCAAACTCTCCTTCCTTCACTCTGTTAAACAAAAAGCTGACTCTTTCCTTCAAGTCGATTCCTAGTTATATAATGAAATAATGGGGTTGAAGAAGAAAGTGGATACCTTGCAACAAAACCAAGAGGCTAACCAGGCTATTATTAACACATGGAGGTACAAATGGGAGATATTCCAAAAAAACTAAAGGATTATGAGTAGAATCTTAGAGTTCTCATCAGGGAAAGTGGAACAAAAATGGAGCAAGTAATCTCAAGCATCTGTGCATCTGTGGTGACACTGGGAAAAAGAGTTAATGAAGGAACCATATCTTTAGAGGGCCCTAGCAATAGGACAAGACAGAGTTCAAGGAAGAAAGCTTTGATTATTGCTTCTTCTTTGGCTACTAACTCCATCCAAGACATAGCTAAGATTGGTAAGGAGGCTGTGAAGATGATAACGGAACTACAATAGTTTCCTAGATCTTCTTTTCTGGTCAGGTTCCTGTTCAGGTCCTGTTTGCTGGCTGGCATTTTTGGTTCCTGTGTTTGGTCCTATTTTCTAGCTTTTAGTTTTTATCCTATACTGTAGGTTCCAGGTCCTTGTAAAACCTGGGTACTTTATCTGGAATTTTTTAGTGGTTTTAGGTCCCTGTAAAACCTGATTTTAGATCTACTTTGCAGTAGGTTTATGGGCTCTTTCCTATTGGATGGCTTGTTTTTTCCTTTTTGGAGGATGTCAAAGGGTTTCGGGGTCCCTTCAAAACATGTTTTTACCATAATATAAAACAATGTTAATTTCTTCCCTCTGTAATATCTGAGACACCTCCTTTTCAATCGTTAATGTTCTTACACGATCCATAATTGATGTATTTCTCCTTTCAAAAATCCCATTTTATTGTGGTGTCCTTGATGCAAATAATTATCTTTTAATAACATTCTCAGCACAAAAGTTAGTGAATTCAATAGACATAAACTCACAACCTCTATCAAATCTTAAACATCTCAAAGATTTGTCATTTTCCTTTTAAACTCTAGATTTATACCATTTGAATATATCAAAAGCATGTGATTTCACCTTCATAAACATAAAAGTCATTATTTTTCAATAGTAATCAACAAACAATATGAAATACTTGTCACCATAATAACTATCAACACCCATTAGACCACATAAATCAGTATGAACCAATTCCAAGATATCATTTGAAGTGTGTGTCTTACTAGAAAAACTATACTTTGTCATCTTATCAAGATTGTGTTCTTTACACATAATATTCTTTGATTTTTGTAGGCTTAGTAAGCCTCTTACTCTTTTCTTTTTACTAACTTTCACTATGTTCTGAAAGTTTGCATGACACAAACTTTTATATCATAAGCACACATAATCAATTTTAGCAAATAAGCATGTCTCAAGAGTAGGATCAAGATATAATAAGTTACCTTTTGTTTCATTCTCATTCCAATCAAATTACCTTCATCATCAAAGATCTTGACTTTCCTATTCTAAATTCTAGCTTGTGACCTAAGTTGTTCAATTATGCAACACTCAAAAGATTGTACTTTAATCCTTGAACCCAATATGCATCATAACATCTAATTTTATCATTCAACTTTAATGATCCTTTACCTTTCACTAGACATGAAACATCATTACCTATCTTAAGAGTTCTACCATCATCAATTTTTTCGAATTTATCAAACTTACATAGATCACCAGTCATGTGATGTGAGAAACCACTATCAATAATTCATGATTCATTCTTGCTAACATGTGAAATAAGAGTAGTTTCACTTTCATACCTTTCTCCATTGGGATCTTCTTTGATTACAACATATACCATCTCAATTATTTCCTTGGCATCATCAGAATTGGACTCGGTGTGTTCTTCTTCAACAATGTAGCATGAATTATTCCTTTTGTCTTTGGAATCTCTATTTTTTTTGTACTTGAAATATTTCTTGTTTTTTTTTTCATTCTTACTTATGTTAGGACATTTAGTAGCAAAGTGACCAACCTCATTACATTTGAAAAAAATCAAGGGTAGTTTACCTTTGTATTTACATTTACCTCTTGAAAACCTTCTTGCAAGAAATGCTTCAAATTCATCCAAGTCATCCTCAGACTCAAAATTACTTTGTTTTTTTACTTTTCTTCTATTTCTATGGATTCCCAATGCTTAGTGAAGATTTAAACAAATTTCCAATTGTAACTATATTATTATCATAATTACCCAATTCAAATGCAATAAACTAACCAACTAAATTGTCAAGTGTCAATACATAACCAAGCATGGCTCTCACTTCTTTAATAGCAAAAACTTTGATAGAATAAATAGGTAGAAGAGTCTTGAGAAAGTTACTCACAATTTTTCAATCACTGATAAATGCTCCAGAAGTTTTGATTGTGCTCACAACTTCTTTGATTTGGTTTACATATTGAGCAACATTCTCACCTTCTTTCATTCTCATGTCATCATCTTTTCCTCTAAGACTATTAGCTTTGGCTCTCCTCACATTATCATCTCCTCCATATACAAGTTTCAAATTATCCCGCATTTTTTTAGCAATACTACAATTTTTGATATCATCAAACTTGGCATCATTGAGTGCAAATGTGATCTCAATCATCAAGCTATTGTGATTTCTCTTCCATTCATTTTCTCCACAGTCAAAGGACCAATGGGGGTGTGCATTCATGTTCTAACAAATATGTGACATCATCTCCAATTCCAGATAGATGAAACTTTATTATGTCTTTATGTAATGAGAAGTTGTCTATGTTCAATCCTAGTACCTCTCACTAATACATCTTTGATCTTTATCTCAAGTTCCTTTAAACTTCTTCCTCAAAGCACATAGCTCTGATACCAAATGTTAGATAACTGAGAGGGTAGGTGAATCGGTTATATCCAGTTATGTTATAGTCCCTCTTTACAATTTTAGTTCCAAACCAAATTCACAAACATCAGCAGCAATCACTTGGTGTATACATTCATGATCACAGTTAACATATTCAACCACTTCTCTTCAAACTTGTCATTCATTATTCTATTAAAACCAACTGATAATGATATCACTTAGTCAATAAAATGAAAATAATACAAAAAATCCTTTTAACATGAAAAATAACTTGCAACATAACAACATCAATAAAGTGGAAACCCTATAAAGGGAAAAAAACACCTAAGACCAGCAACCCAAAAATTTACACTCTTCTGAAGTAAGCTCTATTAGGATCCAACCTTGTTAAAGGTTACAATATGTTAATATGACCTTGTTAGAGGATTTAACCAAAATACCATCTAGACCTTATCACTCATTGATCTTGTCCAAAGAGTGTCTTGCTCTAAAAAACTTACAAACACCACTAATTGATGTTACCATATAGGATTTCAAAGACTTGTTAGGCTCACTCAGTCTATGAAATTTTATATTACAATGATTAGAAAGTAATGGTATAAAAATTATATGCTTAGGTATAGCACTACCTTGCTTGTTCAGTTCTCCTTTTTGTTCTTGTCTTTTTGTGATCTTTGTGTTCTAATCTTCTTTCTCTGTTCACTCGACTGGTTGATTTACTCCTTCCTTCTTTTTCCTCAACTATGCTCAATTCCCCTAGCTCAACTATCTTCTTCCACCTTCTTAAATAGTTTGCACAGTTATCTCCTATTTAGTATTTGATCGGTAGTGCCTACCTCTAGTTTTCTTTTTACTTATTATTTCCAAACTCTTTTAGGCCAGTTTATGTTTATGCTTGATGATTAGAGACATTATTTTCCAGATTATTGATATTGTTTTCATACACAGTTGATTATATGATGAGACTACTTTCGTACTAGTTATTTCATATATCTATGATTATACTTTGATGATGATTATTTATAGTGGTTCCAATTAGTTACTGATGTTAGTTAGATTGATTATTTGTATGTATTTTTTACAGATACTTACCCCATACTTGCATGTGTATGGTGTACGTGTATGTTTTCTTTATGTTTGACATTTATGATGTGGTTAAGGAAGGGAGTCGTCATCACCTTCTAGTTAGGATCTACATGATGCACCACTTCTTGCCATTATCTATATAGTTTAGAATATATGTGTTTGTACATGCGTCAATTTTATGCAGATTGCAGGTATTGAGTATCAACTTTCCTGAATTGCTAGGATGAGCGTACCCTATCGTAATATCTCATTGGTAAGAGAGGGGAGATAAATTCTTGAGTCCAAATCCTCACCTTAAAACCAATTGTCCTAGAAATTAGGACAAGTATCTGAGATGATTACCCTTTCAAATTTGTCATATGACATAAATTCGTGATTATAACCCTTGTGTTGGATCTTGTATGTTGTATTTTTGTGATGGGTTTTCATATTTCATCTTGTGTGTCTATGGTGTTTTTTTGTTAATTAAGTCAAATTAAAAGAATATTTAATAATTTAATTTAATGGAAAATTATTAAGATAATTTAAATATTTAATTATATTTAATTAATTAAATTAAAGAATTAAATTTAAAGATAAAATTATAGTTCTAATTTTAGAGCGTAATAACATTTATTTAATTTAATAATAATATATTTTAGGAGATCATTTTAAAATAAATTCTAATTATTATTAATTAAGTTAATAAATATTTTTTATCAAAAAACACTTTGAAAATTAATTAAAGAGAGAAAGAGAAATTAATTTAATAAAGATATTTTAAATTGCAAAAAGCTTGTATGAATATTCAAAAAGTAATAAAATATTAAAAAGATTTGATCAATGAGTTCCCTCATGTGATTGCACAATCAGTGCCCCAAATTTAGGGGAGAACTTTGTATCAGAGATTGGGAGTTCATTTCCCAGGGACCGAGGATTTTGAAGGATTTTTAGAAAGAAGGGTTTCAGAGGAAAAAGGATTCTCTCACATTCTTTGTGCAGTTGCGTTTTAGCATTAGATTCAAGTAGAATCTTGTGTTTTATTCACACAATGAATTATGTTCTTTGAAATTCCTATCTTCATCATGTCTATTAAATCTATTTATAGAGTTTTATTTAGGATGAATCTTTTCATTATCAAATTTATTGCCGTGTATATTGAATTCTATCTATATATGAGGATTGAGAAATTAGAAAACCCTTGTTCTGTAAATTAAATAGTTGATATTTCAATCAGAAAGGGTTTTGGGAAGAAATTGAATTTTTAGAATGCAAAAATTAATTAGTTTATTAGATTTTCCCTATCAAAGTATTGTTAGTATGTATATATATATATATATATATATATGTATATATATATATATGTATATATATATATATATATGTATATATATATATATATGTATATATATATATATATGTATATATATATATATATATGTATATATATATATATATGTATATATATATATATGTATATATATATATATATGTATATATATATATATATGTATATATATATATATGTATATATATATACATACATATATATATACATATATATGTATGTATATATATGTATATATATATACATACATATACATATACATATATGTATATGTATATGTATGTATATATATATGTATATATATATATATATACATATATATACATACATATATATGTGTGTGTGTGTGTGTGTGTATATATATATATATTACTCGGGGGTTTTTTTTATTAAACATAATGTATATTTAGATATATATATTAAATTTTAAAAAAATAATTGGATAGAGGCAAGGCCACCAAACCCTCACCTCCCATTTTTTCCTCCCACCACGATAGTGGAAGGGTTGTCAGCAGCCTTTAAAGGGCCACATGGCAGACCTACTACCATGATAGTAGATGTACTACTATGGCAGTACTCTACTGTCACGACACCAAAGCTGCCACGACAGTGTATAAGCATGTGGGCTTTAAAAAATAAAAATCGTAGGTATTTTTAAAAATATATATTTTTTAAATTTTAATTTTTATAAAATCTTAATTATTATTTATTAATAATTTTTATTAATAATTTTTTTATTTATTAATCAATTAATGATTAATAAACTATTAATGTATTTTTTTAAATAATTATTAATTTAATTTAATTAATTTAGTTTAATCAAAGTTTTTAATTAAAAATAAATATTATTTAATAAATGCTTAAATTTATTTATTGATATTATTAATTAATGATTTTGATTATTAATAAAAACGTAGTAATTTTATTTAATGATCAATACTTATTATTTTAGTAATTTTAAATAGATAATTATTTTTAGTCACCTTACGATATTTAATTGTGATCTTTGTACTTTCATAGGTTAAGGGTAAATGTGCAATTTGTTCTAAAATGAGAAATGAGTTAAGTTGTAAGGTAAAATGTAAATCTTATCTACTCGAAAACTTACATTGAAATGAAAACTTGAACCTTACTGTAAACTCAGACTATGTGTTTTCAAAATCAAATAAAACTACGAAACTACACTATTAAATGTATGTTGTCTTATGTTTTGCATTTGGGGTTGATTAGATTGTTGACCAATCCCAAGATGTTTACTAGAGGCTAGGAAGTATTGTTTTGGTGATTATATATGATGTTATGTTTTGATTTATGTGTACCTTCTTAGATCAGTCCTTTTAAGATGATCGTAAAAGTGATGCTTGTATTTTGACCAAGTGATTTCGCTAATTGTTAGTTGTTTATTTAGAGAACTGAAATATGTTTTTTTGGGCTTTTGAGATCCTTTTTTCTTGTTGAGCTTAGGGTAGTTTATTTGTATGTTAAGTTGGGAAGTGGTTTGCAATGGAGGTTGAGGCCCTAAAGAGGTTGATGGGTAACCCATTGTAGGTAGTTAATAAGTGAAAACACTACACTAAATGAGAGTAAAATGAACCTAATAAGACTCTATGTCTTTCCTTGCCCATGCCTTGAGTGCTAGTATAGACTAGGATGGGAGTAGAGAGGATGCTGACCATGTATCATTAGTATACCTTCTTAGTACAAAAAGATGCTAGTGCCGCATAGAGTCACTAGGGGGCGGATGATTAAAAGACTAGCCAGGTAACCCTAGAGTTGGCCCGTGTGATGATACTTACTCACTAGCATTATAGATTCCCTATGTATCTTTGTTTGCCTCTGGGTTTAGACGTCATTATATCTTGGAACCTTTGAGTTAGATTTCTTTTAGGATTTCCTTGACTTAGATGTTGAATTTGACTTTTCGGATTGTTATCATGTTTGGGACTTGAGACTATCTCCTCAACATGGTGGGAGTGGACCTTTTTTAGTTACCACAAGGTCAGGTGGTAGTGCTTTTTACTTTTTCCATTGAGATATGTTCATTGATGTTGTGCTTGAGTTCCTTATTCTGCATTTCCTTTCACTATATCTTTGTGTAGTATGATGGATGGTTATATCTATATGATGGATGATTTTACGTATTGTATTGTATTTTGTTTCATGGATCTTAAAGGCATGATCTAATCTATTTTAAAAATGTATATTCTTTCAGCCTTTCATACCCTATGACATGTACAGTGGATGATTGTGCATTCTGATTATTGTCAAGTGGCATTGAGAACAAATATATATTATTTAAATGGATTTGAACTTATAGTTAATCTTTAATGTGGATGTGTTATTTATTGGACTTAGTATTATTTAAATTTAAATGTGATTCAACATCTTGGGATCCTTAAGAAATGTAATATATTATGTGTTGCTTATGTATGGTTGTATGTTATTGCTTTCACTATTTTATAATTTTTGTTTTATGTTATCTTTATAAAAAAAATGCTTGGAAAACTTAGTAAAATTCTAGGTTAGTTCTTTTGGATCCCTTGGCAAGGTGTTACATTTGGTATCAGAGCCTGAGTTCTACATTGGAGCTCTGGGTATATTGAAATGCCACTAATTGTTAACTAGTTGAACTGAAATGAAACTTAAATTGTTATGTATATCTATTACAAACTGGAAAATTGAACTAGTTGAACTGGAATAGAACTTAAACTATTAGTTGTATATTCTCAAACTTGAGCACTTAAACTTAAAAACTAAAATATACTTAAACCTAGAATAGGCAAAACTAAAAATTGAACTTGTACTATTTTTAAAACATGTATCTTTTATGTATGCCTTACAGTAGTATGTTTTATCATTATTATAGCATCTTGTTATCTTGGATGTTATTGTAGGATGGTATCTAGGATGAGATCTTCAGTTAGAGGTTGTAGCCTAGGTTGTTGTAGAGGTCATGGATGAGACAGAAACATCAGTGTACATGATTCTATCCATGAAGGCCCTAATTAGGAAGAGAGCCATAGAGAGTACTGGGCTGATTCAAAGGAGGTTGACCTGAGGAAAATGATGAAGACTATCATGGATTGCCTACCTCCTCTTTAGGGTGTTGGTTAGGATGGAGCACATGAGACAAGGAATGAGAATAGACCTAGGTCTAGAAGCCCTCAAAGGGACTGAAAAAGATCAATTGTAGCTACTTAGATGAAGGACTTTAAGATGTCCAAGGTCAAACCCTTCAATGGGTTCAGTTCAAGTTATGTGGTCAAGCAATGACTTATTGCTCTTGATAGGGTTTTTGCTATACAATACTTTGGCTCTAATGTCAAAGTGAGGTTTTCTATCACCAGACTGGAACTCTTTGGAGCCACATGGTGGACTATCAAAGAGAAAAAACTGGGTATAAACATGAAAAATGTCACATTAGAGTTATTTCTGGAAAATTTTCGTGAGTGATTCCTACCAAAGGAATGGAATCAATAGAGAGCAGATGAATTCCACAACTTGAGACACTTCACTATGACCATAGTAGATTATGAGTGCAAATTCTATGAGCTCATGCCCTATATAGGAATTAGTGATAACCCAACATAGTTGGCACAACATTTCATCAGAGGTTTGAACAACTATCTAGTTGGGGGTGTTAAGGTATTTGAACCCAAAACCCTCAAAGATGCGATACATTGAGCCATACTTGTAGAGCAGAGTGTCACTCTAGGACATGGGGGCTTTGTGGGAGCACCTACAGTATCAGGATCCAAGGGTAACCATAACTTAGGTGTGAACAGGAAACCTCCTTTTTCTAAGGGAAATTAGAACCAACAACAATCTTAGCAACAATAGCAACAGAAGGGATCATACCCTCTGGCATAGAGTGGTGGTAGTGGTTCCAATGCTAGGAACTACCGTAACAATCAACACAACAGGAAAAATTAGAACTCTTAGCCTATGTAGAGCAACCAATCTTTTTCTAGTAATGGTAGCCACTAGCAATCGAGTGCACCTCTACTAGGGAGGGAATCTAGTAGAGGCATAGGATGTTATTCTTGTGGACAATTTGGACACATTACAACCCACTGCCCATAATGTACATCTTACTATTCAGGTTCTAGGCTAGCAGCATTTGAGCCTACAGTTGGGGATGCAGGTAGAGCTCACAGGGTATTTGTAGTGGTGGATCACTGTTAGACAGATCATTAGGGGACTATGGTTGAGACTATAGGAGCTATTTGAGGTACACCTCTCTTTATCTTCTTTGATTTAGGTTCCATAGACTCTTTAATTTCATCATCCTTAATTGCTAAATGTAAGTTGGAAGTGTTAAAGCAAGGTTTGGGTTGGTAAGTGGAACTAGGCTTAGGCACTAGGATTTCTACAGATTTTGTAGTGCAGTAGTGTGAACTAAGCTTAGGAGGGTTTGTAACATTAGTTGACTTTCAAGTCATTCCTCTTGGCTCTTATGATGTGGTCTTAGGTATGGATTAGCTTAGCTCTAATAGATCTAGTATAGATTGTAGAAAGAAGACCATTTTGTGTCAAGATGATCAAGGGAAGGATGTAGAGATTGTGGGTATCCAGAGACTTGTATCTCTATAGATGATATTGATAGGGAGAAGTAGGGATGAATCAATCATTGATTCATGCTTCTTATCTACCTCTGAGACTTAGGGTATCTTTCTAGACCACCACATGGACCTATAGGAACATTTTCAAGAAAATATCCCCCAATCCAAAACCCTACTCCACTATCTTGAACAATTTTCACATCTTGTTGTCTGTCAAGCTCTCATACTAGATGAAGAGCATTCAAAGTCTTCAACAAAACTAGGTCTTCTTCACCATTCTTCTCAAAAACTTGTAGGATCATGGAAGGATTCTTAACACCTTGCAATGTACTCCTTTGGCATCTTAAAACATATTTCTATGGTTAAGTTTCTACCTGATTTCACCCTTTTTCTTCAAAACAAGGCTACAAGGAAGAGCCCCAATTAGCCCTATTTCACCTACAAAATAGGGATTTTATCACTTTTCTTCCACTAAACCTTCCAAATTTTTTTCATGTACCTCTACTTATTTTGTGAGGGCTCTATGAATTTCTAGGTTTTAGGCCCTAGAATAGTCTTACAGTGCCAGTGCTGAAATGGAGGGTTTTTGAGGGTTTGTAAGTGGAAATTGTTGTTTGGTCTTGTTTTATAGCTAAATGGATTGGTGGAAGATTTTCCTTCCACCCAAGGAACCTCCTCCCACTCCTCTTTCAACCTCCAAAATCATTCTACAAAAATCTCCACAATCCTACAAGAAACAAGCTTTATAACAACATTATTCCCTAGCTGAGCATGCTTTAGCTTACCTAGGGCAAGAGCTTAAAAATGCTTGATAGCATTTTGAAGGGTCCTGCTTTTTCCACAATATAATACATTGATTTTACTCACTATCCCCAATAGGTTGTACAATTCTAATGGTGGAATAGTGAGTTACACCATTATTTCTACAAGTTGGTAAAAACACAATAGCAAACTATCTAAAACAGGAAAAAAAAAATTATAACTATGAAACAAACAACTTTCAAAAAAAAATTCTTAAATAAAAAACATTCTAATTAACCCTATCTATGATTCCATTAGGTATAGCAACCAAGAACAATGCCAAAAAGTCTTAAAACTTAGAAAGTTAGTAATTTTGCCTTCAAAATGTCATGCTACAACACTTGTCCATACAAAATGACAATCACTTATGAAATTTTAGGGTTTGGGAAGTCTTTTGTATCTCCTCCTAGGTATTTTTGCTCCATCCTTATGGTTTTCATCGGCCTCTTTAGTGTTTCTAAAAGGAAAGTCACAATTTCTTGCAAAAGAGCAACTTTTGCAATTTTTCTTGCTTGCTTTTTTTTTATACTTCTATTTTTTTATTTATGCTATCCCTTAGAAATTCAATGCTAGGGACCCTCCTCTAATCTAGTGACTCATTACCCTATGGTAAGGTATACCTTTCTTTTTAGGCCATTTATGACTCTACCTAGGACATTTTGACTTCCTACACCCTAGCTATCACACTTAGGTCCAAAGACCCTTATTCCTACTTACAAAAGCTCTCTTCAAGAAAAACACAACAAAATTGAAAAGGTGAGAGCCTTATGTTTCAAGGTGCCCCTGCACCATACTCCCCACCATAGAAGCTAAGTCCCCTCTAGAGACAAAAGGTGGAAATTTATGCTTTTTAGCTTGAATTGATTCTCAGGAATCCATGTAGCCTCTGAATCTAGTCTACCATGCCATTTGGGAAGTTGTTATTTGTATGTACCATGCCTGGTCTTTGCATGAATCCAAGAATCCAAAGTCTTTTCTACTTGAAGCTTTGGCTTAGGAGGTAAAGTTGTTGTTTGAGCATTCTTCTGAGCTTCCTCCACATGTTGATCCACCTTAGTAAGAAGGCCTTTATACCTAACCAAGTTTGCTACATTAAAAATGGGAGAAATAGCTAGATCCTTCCATAATCCAATCTTGTAAGCATTCTACCCATACTTGGTCAGTATTGGACATGGGACAATTCTTCTCATTTGTAGCTTTGTAGAAGTTCCCTTATCCATCCTTGCCTTGTTAAGGTGAACCATGGCTAACTCCCCTACACCAAACTAGACTTCTTTTCTTAAGGTCAACTTTATCCTTTATCTTTTTGGTGTTATCAATGAGGGATTGTTTTACTCGTTCATGCACTTCCTTCATAGATTGATTGAAATATTCAGCATAACCACTGTTAGGTACTTGTCCATCTAGGTTTCTTAGCTCACATACACCCCTAGGATGTATCCCACACACAATCTCAAAGGGACTCTTGCCTCTAGTTCTACTAATGCTATCATTATAAGAAACTATGCATGATGAAGGACCAAATCCCATGTCAAACCATACTCCTTGGTTAAGCATCTTAGCAAGCTACCAAGTGTTCTATTGACCACTTCAGTATGACCAGCAGTTTGAGGATGGTAGGCTGAACTAAAAGAGAGATTGGTACCTAATTTTTTTCATACGGATCTTCAAAAAATGTCCCATAAATTTTTTATCTCTATCAAATACAATACTAGTTGGAAAACTATGAATTCTCACAGCTTCCTTGAAAAATAAGCAGGCAATATGACTTGCATCATGAGTGACCTTGCATGGAATGAAATGACTCATTTTGCTAAATTTGTCCACTACTACATAGATGCTATCAAAACCACTCTTTGTTCTAGGTAAACCAACCACAAAATTCATACTTACACATTCCCATGGTCTACTTGGTATTGGGAGAGGCTAATAAAGTCCTACATTTGTAGAAGTCCCCTTTGCTCTTTGACATATGATGCATTGCTCAACATAAACTCTAACATCTTGCTGAATTTTAAGGCCAATAATGTTACCTTTGAACCAACTCCAAGGTCTTATTCAAGACAAAATGGCCACTCAAACTTCCTTTGTGTTTTTCTTGTATAAGGTTCTCCCTCATGGAACCTTTTGGCACACATAGCTGCCCACCTTTGAAGAGTAATCCATTTTTCAATGTAAAGTCTACAAACTCATCATGAAAGTCATTTTGGTGCTCTTGAAACACCTTATATGCTGCTGCAAAATCTTCATCAATTTGCTAGAGTTCTTTAAAATTATCCAACCCTATGCTCCCTACTTGGATTTCTTGAATTGTAAGTAGCCTCCTAATCAAAGCATCAGCTACCTTATTGAGCTGCCCCTTCTTGTTCTTTATGGTGAAGGTATAAGACTATAGATACTCCACATACTTGACATGTTTATGGCTTAGCTTGTCTTGAGGGTTAAGAAAACTCAAAGCTTGGTTATTTGTGAACACTACAAAATCCTTGGGTAAGAGATAACGTCTCCACTTCCTGAGGGATTGAACAAGTCTATAGAGTTCCAAATCATAGGAAGAGTACTTTTCTTTTGTTGCATTTATCTTTTCACTAAAGAAAGTCACTGGTCTATTGCTTTGTCTTAAGACTCCTCCCACTACTATATTACTTGCATCACATTCTACAACAAATGGTACATTGAAAGTAGGCAACTTAAGAATAGGATTAGTAGCTACCTCTTTCTTTAGTGTTTCAAATCCCTTGTTTTTTGATGGTGTCCACATAAACTTGGTCTTTATTCCACCTTTGATAGTATCCATCATGGGAGCACATATCCCATTGAAGTTCCTAATGAACTTTCTATAGTATTGAGCTAGTCCATGGAAACTCCTCGCTTCACTAGCATTCTAAGGAGTTGGCCAACTCAATATTGCTGAAAATTTGTCTTCATCCATTTTTAGATCTCCATGTAAAAGAAAAAAGCCTAGATAGACTAATTCCTACTTCATGATATCACACTTGTCTATA
This sequence comes from Cupressus sempervirens, assembly GCA_028749045.1. Taxonomy (NCBI): domain Eukaryota; kingdom Viridiplantae; phylum Streptophyta; class Pinopsida; order Cupressales; family Cupressaceae; genus Cupressus; species Cupressus sempervirens. The sequence continues at coordinate 272,215,516 of CM053788.1, read as the reverse complement.
TTGATGGTTAAATGTTCCTCTTTCAATTTAGACAATGCAATTCTAATATGCTCTAAGTGTTCCTTTTTACTCATGCTGAAAATCAGTATGTATCATCTAAATAGAGTACCACAAAACTTACATGTGAAGTCTTTCAACACCTCATTCATGAGCCTCATGAATGTGCTCGAAGCATTTGAGAGGCAAATGGCATAACTAGCCATTCATAGAGTCCTTCAGTGGTTTTAAATGTTGTCTTCCATTCATCTCCCTTTTTTATTCTAATCTGATGATAACCACTCTTAAGATCTATCTTGGTGTAGTACTTAGCCCCTCCTAAGCAATCCATTAAGTCTTCCATCCTAGGTATGGGAAACCTATACAAGATTGTGATCTTGTTTATGGCTCTAGAATCTATGCACAATCTCCATGTTCCTCCTTTCTTTAGTTCCAAAATAGTAGGCACAGCACATGGGCTGATGCTTTTCCTTATCAACCCTTGATCCATCAACTCTTGCACTTGCATTGCAACTTCCCTATTCTGCTCAAGAGTTAGCTTGTAAGGTTCTTTGTTTGGAAGAGATGCTCCTAGAACTAGGTCTATTTGATGGCTAATTTCTCTTTTAGGCGATAGTACTACTGGTGTATCATCTAATATAATATTCTTGAAGTCATCAATAATTTGTTGCACCTCATAAGGTATTGACTCCTTCTTAGCTTCTCCTTCTTCCTTGGGTTTCACCAAAATGGCATAATCCACTCCCTCTTCTTTGTCAAGAGTCTTCATGAACTCTTTCCCCTTCAATAGTAGTACATTAGGTCCACTTCCTTGGTTTTCAAATTCTATTAATGACTAAATTTTATTACTTACCCCATCCTTCTTAAAGGTGTATGAGTTGAGCTCACTATTGTGTATGGAATTCCTATCAAACTTCCATGGTCTACCTAGTAATAGGTGACAGACATCCATTGTAGTGCCTCTCCCATTTGACTTCTATAAGTCATCCTGATGGATGCAACCTTGCTGATCTTTTGTTGAGATGGATCATGATTGTGACCCTGAGTGGTCTACAACGTCGAGGTGTTTGGATTTATGTTTCTATATCAGTTGCTTTGATTATGCTTTTGACTGATCTTTGAGTTTATGTTGTGATTTTTGGTTCATTGAGGTTTGTGCCAGTGATTACCAAGATCGATGTGGTATCATGAGGTTGTTCCATGATTACCCTGAGATGTGTGTAGAGATTGCACTGTGTACTATTACCGTGCTACACTGGACTAGGCTCCCGTAGCAGTGGTTAGTAATGTTTATGACTATGGTCGTTTATGTGTGATAAATGCCTTTTAATGTAGAGTAATCAATCATTATTTAATGCTTAAATAATTAGAAATGGATTATTCATGTTGGATTATTTGGTTATGTGCTGCGGACATTTACCTTGTTTTATTTTGATCTGAGAGATATCTGTTCTTATGTGATGTTTTACATTTGAGACGACCCAAGGGTCAGATGTTATACTTTGATTTTAGTATCATAGATATTAGACTACTATGTTGTTCAATTAATCATATTGCATGATGATGCCATTTTGAGATGACAGTGTGTTTTATGATGATATTTGGTTATCTGGTATATGGAGATACCTCTGATTATGTTATGTGAGGGATTTAATGCTATGGTTATTTACTTCATTCCTGCGTTGTTATGTTTTATGAGAACGTGAGTGATGTAAATAGATTATTTTAATATAATTAAATAAATGGTTAAATTAGGTGATTTAATGCATTCATTTCTTTGGCTATGTTATTATATGCAATTGCACTTGATCGTGTTGTTTAGTGTGTAGGATTTATATCCCTGGCAGTGGCACATGGAGTTATTGATTCACCCTTTCATATTTTACCAATGTCGTCCTTATATGGTCGATGTATCCTTTATTAAAATGTTTAAATTAAACCTTTCAGTGATTATTAAATCCGAACTCATTTGCATTATGTGATTAGACCAGTGAGCATGTCTGTGCATTTAGAGTTTCGGATTGTCGTGAAAGTGGTTAAGGAGATTTTTGTGTTTTTGGGTTTTCGAGCTTTTAATTGATTTATTTTAATTTCTAGAAACTTTTCCATAGATGAATTCCTATTTATAGGAATACCCTATTTTCATTTGGGTCAATTCGGGGTTTAACTAGATTGGCTAGTTAAATGCCCTAATCGATTATTCACCCAAAAAGTGAATAAGTATCCAAAAAGGAATTTAATTCCTCACTTCTCACTTTTGAATTAGAAAGTTGGAGAGTAAAACCCAAAATCCTATTCATAAAGATTTAGTGTTTTGTTCGTTGTGGGAGCTACGAGCGTGAGATCGTTTCGAGGTTGGGCTCATTGGATCCAGCTCAAGGAAACCTTGGATTGTCACAATTTTTAGCTACTTCTGCGGGATATTTATTTTATGGTTCAGATTCCCGTTTTACCCTTTTGGCTGTGAGGTAGGGCTTTCCTGTTTTATTATTTCTGCTATGTTTCTGCTTTTTTTTTTGTAGTCGTTTGTTTGGAGGTTGAGAACTAGTGTTCCCCTCCATTTCTGTATGTTAGTTCTACCCGGTTGGGTGGATACGAACATTTCCTTATTTTTTGAAATGAGGGTTTGGGTTTTTGGGCCATTTTTGCATATGGTGTCTGATTCCTTTTATTTTTGGATTTTTTGGGTTTTTGAACCCAAAGGCCAAATGGGTTTTAATTTTGGAATTTTTCTAAAATTTGGAATTTTTACATCATTTTGTGTGCCGCCCTATTTTCTTAGATTTTCTTGGCACAATGTGGGTCGTGGACTTGGATGATCCATTTGGATATTAGTCAGACCACTTCTACATTTTTATGTTGCATCACGATGCGTGTTGCATCCGTACTCCCGATGTTGTGTTCGGTTGAGTGATTTTATACCTGTTGTCATTGTTTCTTTTAGACCTTTGCTTTTGTTTCGTGAAGATTAGGATTCATGTAGAATCCATAGTCTTGGATTGAGGCCAATGGAGTGAGTTCATGACTTTTGGTCTTGTTGCATAATTGGGATTCATGTAAAATCCATACTCTCGGATTGAGGTCGGTTGAGTGGTTTTATGATGTATGGTTTTATTGGCTTTGGGATTTGTGTAGAACCCATCCTTCCTATGTTTCTTTCAATTGGGTGTTTTATTTTCATTGTGTTCTCATTCCTATCCTTGTGTTATGATCTTCATGATGGTGGTGTGCCACACACGAGTACGTGCACGTACATTTGTTGGGTGACTTGTGAGGCCCGATTTTCTGTGGTACTTTTGAAAGTTATGATCATTGGGGCTAGGATGGGAGTATGCATGCCCACGAGCACTTGTCGTAGGATGAGCATGGGTAGGGTAGGGTAGCATATGGAGGGGGCTTCTATCTCATAGCTTGGTGTTCATGGCACCAGAGGTTGGTAGAGGGAGCTTTATATAAGTGATAACTAAAGAAAATGTGTGAATGGTAATAAAACTTTGTGTGATGGTTCCAAGGGAGTACCTCAAGAGGGAAGTACCTTGTGAGAGTTTCCACACATCATCCGATCTTGGGCTTGTTGATGCCAAGTGACTCTCCATGACGTCAGCCCCTACTTAGTAGCCTTTTGAGTGTCTAACCAAGACCTGTACTCCTTGCATTGTCTTAGGTTCTTGGTTGCAGCCATCATACTGTCTGGCATGAGTGTTAGCCTTGGATGTTGTGATTTATGTGTGTTTGTGGTTGGATCATTATCTCCATCAGCACGGTGGGTGTGGACCTATGGGCGCCACGTGGTTGGGAGGTGTAGCTACATTCACCACTACTAGGGATCGATGTACAGAGATGATCTTTTGTCCTAGTGTGACCATTGCTAGATGTCTTCACTTGATACTTTAGGTTCTGGAGTATGCTTCCTTGTGATTTGTGCTTTCATTGGGATGCTTGTATATCATGTTTAGATGATGTTAGTTTATTTGATGCATTCACTTATCATGATGTTTAGCATATGATTAGATGATGTTATTTGATTTAGTAGTATATATGCTGCTTACTATTTTTTAGCATGTGATAGGTGATGTTATCTATTGTAGGATTATCTTATGCATTATCACTAGCATGTTAGATTTCCTTATGTTGATATTGTGTATGTTTTTAGTAGTGACATCCCTATTATGATAGTACCGACGATCTGGTCAGTGGCTTGGGATGTTACGCGTGGGGGATGGCTAGGACCCACGATGGTCTTATGATGCTATTGACGGATGGGAGGATCTGCGTACTTAGTTTGGTTGTTTTGTTCCTGAGATGTATTTATGTACATTGCGATGTTGCTTTTGTTCTCTTTGATGTTTATTTCAGTATGTTCTTTGCTATTGTAGTTTAGACGGATAGATGTTCATCATTTTGTGTTGTTCTTGCACCCGAATGTTCATTCCTTGAGCCTTTGTGGATCTGGTACTCCCTGGTGTCGATGTTCTTTGCTCTATTTTGGTCAGTTGTTGGTCTTTTGTGTTTTTTGAAGTGTTTTCGTGTTCTTTGGGTGACATTTGTTCAACATGGTGCGACATTAAAAATGTATTGCACGCCCATGCAAACTATATCATATGATACTGTAAAGTATCGCACGCATTCTTGAGAAATGTCGTACGACACTAGAAGAGTGTCACACTACTTCTTGAGAAATGTTGTATGGCACTGATAAAGTGTCGCATGATTTAAGGAGAAGTGTCCCCCTCCATTAGTAAGAAGTGTCGCACGGTTTTTTGTAAAAACCTGCACGGGCGTACAGCGGGCACTTTTTATCGTGTTCCAAACTTTTTGAGGGTTGATTTGGCTACCCTTTTGCATGTTCTTCGACCCTATGCTGTTGCATTTTGAATTCTGTCGATTTCTCTTAAAATTCAATTTTTTTGTTTCTGTTTTAGTCTCTTGGGGTTTAAAATATATCGTTTTAGTATAAGTTGACGTACTTAAGATATATTTTAATATATGCGACAAATCTTTTGAGATAGGTTTCAGACCTCTCGGAGATAAGTTAAGGATTCTAGGAAATTTCAGGGCTTCAGAAATCCAGACTTAGCCAATTTTCAAGGCTTCAAGATTTCAAGCTTAGCCAAATTTTAGGATCCTACATTTTACCCCAGCTTGGTGTTTTGTTGATGAGTGGTCGTTTCTTGAGCCCTCATCTTGTTGTGGTGGTTTTTGGCTTTTGTTCGCATGTGTCAGTTCGGTAGTGGCATTCAGAGATTTGTTGGTTGTCAGGATTGTGGTGAACTCTTTTTTTTCAATCTTTGTGATCCCTGTATGATGTTGTCATGTGCATTCATACTTGTAAAAAAATAATTCTTGGCTTGTATTTCATCCTTGTTTCCAAGGATCTTTGGGCGAGGCATTACATCCATGGGTAAAACATCATATAGAATCTTGTATTTATATCCTCCTATGGTGAACTCAATCCATGCTTGCTCATTTACCAAAACATGTTGATCCTTGTTTAGCCAAGTGACCTTGTAGGGAGTGCTATGAGGTATTTTTGGAATCTTGAGTTTAGCTATGGATTCCTCTAAAATTATGTTATCAGTAGACCTTGAGTCTATGATAACTTTTCATACCTTTCCTGTAATGCCCCGCCCGGAGATCCTTGGAAACAAGGATTCAAATCAAGCCAAGATATTTTTTTTTTTACAAGTATGAATGCACAAGACAACATCATACAGGGATCACAAAGATCGCAACGGAAGACTTCAACACAATCCCGGCAACCAACGAATCTCCGAACGCCACTACCAAACTAACACACACAAACAAAGCCAACAAAGACAACACACATGATGAGGGCACAAGAAACAACCACTCATCAACAAAACACCAAGCTAGGGTAAAATGCAGAATCTCGAAATTTGGCTAAGCCTGAAATCCTGAAGCCCTGAAAATTGGCTAAGTCTAGATTTCTAAAGCCCTGAAATTTCCTAGAATCCATAACTTATCTCTGAGAGGTCTGAAACCTATCTCAAACAATTTGTCGCATATATTAAAATATATCTTAAGTATAAGTTGAATATACGTCAACTTATACTTAAACGATATATTTTAAACCCCGAAGGACAACAACAGAAATCCAAAAACTGAATTTCAAAAGGAACCTCCTGAATTCAAAATGCAACAACAAAGGCTCGAAGAACGCCCAAAAGGGTATCCAAAACCACTCTCAAAAAGATCGGATCATGAAGAAAAGTGCCCGCTGATGGCACACGCATGTTTTCCACAAAACCCGTGCGACACTTTTTACTAAGGGAGGGCGATACTTCTCTTTAAGGCATGCGACACTCTTCTAGTGTTGTACGACATTTCTCAAGAAGGCATGCGACACTTTTCAGCATCGTACGACATTTCTCAAGAAGGCGTGCGACACTCTTCCAGTGTCGTACAACATTTCTCAAGAAGCCGTGCGATACTTTACAGTGTCGTACGACATAGTTTGCATGGGCGTGCGATACTTTTCAAAGTGTCGCACCATGCTGAACAAATGTCGCCTATAGAAACACGAAAACACTCCCAAAAGCAAAAAGGACCAAAATAGAGCAAAGAACCTCCACACTAGCGAGTACCGGATCCACAAAGGCTCGAGGAATGAACACTCGAGTGTAAGAACAACACAGAATGAAGAACATCTATCCATCTAAACCATGAAAGCAAAGCACATACTGAAATAAACATCGCAAAGAACAAAAGCAACATCGCAATGAACAGAAATACATCTCAGGAACAAAACAACCAAACTAAGTACGCGGTTCCTCCCAACCGTCAATAGCATCATAAGACCATCGTGGGTCCTAGCCATCCCCCACGCGTAACATCCCAAGCCACCGACCAAATCGTCGGTACTGTCATAATAGGGACGTCACTACTAAAACATGCAACAATATAAGCACAAGGAAATCTAACATGCTAGTGATAATGCATAAGATAATCTTACAGTAGATAACATCACCTATCACATGCTAAACAGCAGTAAGCAACATATATACTACTAAAGCAAATCACATCATATAATCATATGCTAAACATCATAATAAGGGAATGCGCCAAATAAAATAACATCATCTAAACATGATATACAAGCATCCCAATGAAAGCATAAATCACAAGAAAGCATACTCCAGAACCCAAAGTACCAAGTGAAAACATCCAGCAACGATCGCACTAGGACAAAGATCGTCTCTGTACACCGATCCCTAGCAGTGGTGAAGGTAGCTACGCCTCCCAACCACGTGGCACCCGTAGGTCCACACCCGCCGTGCTGATGGAGATAATGATCCAACCACAAACACACATAAAGCACAACATCCAAAGCTAACACTCACGCCAGACAGTATGATGGCTGCAACCAAGAACCTAAGACAATGCAAGGAGTATAGGTCCTGGTCAGACACTCAATAGGCTACTATGTAGGGGCTGACATCATGGAGAGTCACTTGGCATCGAAAAGCCCAAGCTCGGATCTGTGTAGCTCAACTCCCTCAACGGAAGGCCAATACACCGTGTAGCTCAACTCCCTCAACGGAAGGCCAATACACAAAAGTACCATTTTATTATCTTAATTTTTATTACCAGTCACACATTTTCTTTAATTATCACTTAGTTAAAACTTCCTCTGCCAACCCTACGGGACTAAGGTCACCAGGCTGTGAGATAGAAGCCCCCTCCATATGCTACCCTACCCTACCCATGCTCATCCTACGACAAGTGCCCGTGGGTATGCATACTCCCATCCTAACCCCAATGATCATAACTTCCGGCAAATCCATGGAAGATCAGGCCTCGCAAGTCACCCAACAAATGTACGCGTACGTACTCATGTGTGGCGCACCACCATCATGAAGATCATAACACAAGGACAGGAATGAGAACACAATGCAAAGAAATCACCCAACTGAAAGCAACACGGGAAGGACGGATTCTACACGAATCCCAAAGCCAATAAAACCATACATCATTAAAACCACTCAACCGGCCTCAATCCGAGAGTATGGATTCTACATGAATCCCAATGATGTAACAAGACCAAACATCATGAACTCACTCAATCGGCCTCAATCTGAGACTATGGATTCTACACGAATCCCAATGATGTAACAAGACCAAACATCATGAACTCACTCAATCGGCCTCAATCCAAGAGTATGGATTCTACACGAATCCCAATGATGTAACAAGACCAAACATCATGAACTCACTCAATCGGCCTCAATTCGAGAGTATGGATTCTACACGAATCCTAGTGTTCACGAAACAAAAGCAAAGGTCTAAAGGAAACCATAACACCATGTATAAAATCACTCAACTGAACACAACGTCGGGAGTACGGATGTGACACGCATCCCAATGCAACATAAAAGTGCAAAAGTGGTCTGACTAATATCCAAACAAATCATCAAGGTCCATGACCCACATTGTGCCAAGAAAACCCGAAAAAATAGGGCGACACGCAAAACGAGGTAAAAACCCCAAAAATTGGAAAACTTCAAAAATAAAACCCATTTGGCCTTTGGGTTCAAAAATCTCAAAAATCCAAAAATAAATGAAATCGAACACCGTATGCAAAAATGGCCAGCATAACGGCGTAAAATCCCAAACCCTCATCTCAAAAAACAGAGAAATGTTCATACCCGCCCAACCGGGTAGAACTAGCATACAGAAACAGAGGGAAACACTAGTTCTCAGCCTCCAAACAAATGGCTACCAAAAATAGAAGCTGAAACGGAGCAGAAACAATAAAACAGGAAAGCCCTACCTCACAGCCAAAAGGGCAAAACGGGAATCTGAACCATAAAATAAATATCCCGCAGAAGTAGCTGAAAATCATGACAATCCAAGGTTTCCCCGAGCTAGATCCAACGAGCCCAACCTCGCGACGATCCCGCGCCTGTAGCTCCCGCAACGAACAAAACAGTAAATCCTCATGAAGAGGATTTTGGGTTTTACTCTCCAACTTTCCAATTTGAAAGTGAGAAGTGAGGAATTAAATTCCTCTTTGGATACTTATTCACTTTTCGGGTGAATAATCGATTAGGGCAAATAACCAGCCAATCCAGCTAAACCCCGAATCGACCCAAACGAAAACAGGCTATTCCTATAAATAGGAATTCATCTATGGCAAAGCTGCCATAAATTAAAATAAATCAATTAAAAAACCCGAAAACCCAAAAACACATAAATCTCCTAAACAACTTTCGCGACAAAGCGAAACTCTAAATGCACAGACACGCTTACTAGTCTAATCACATAATGCAAATGAGTTCGGATTTAATAATCACCGAAAGGTTTAAATTAAACATTTAATTAAGGATACATCGACCATACAAGGGCGACATTGGTAAAATACGAACGGCTGAATCACTAACTCCATGTGCCACTGCCAGGGATATAAATCCTACACACTAAACAACACGATCAAGTGCAATTGCATATAATAACATAGCCGAAGCAATAAATGCATTAAATCACCTAATTTAACCATTTATTTAATTATATTAAAATAATCTATTTACATCACTCATGTTCGCATAAAGCATAACAACGCAAGAATGAAGTAAATAACCATAGCATTAAATCCATCACATAACAAAATCAGAGGTATGTCCAAATACCAAATTACCAGATAACATCATAAAACACACTGTCATCTTAAAATGGCATCATCATGCAATATGATTAACTGAACATCATAGTAGTCTAATATCTATGATATTGGAATCAAAGAGTAACATTTGACCCTCAGGTCATCTCAAATGTAAACATAACATGAGAACAGATATCTCTCAGATCAAAATAAAACAAGGTAAATGTCCGCAGCACATATCCAAATAATCCAACAAGAACAATCCATTCTAATTACTTAAGCATTTAATAATGATTGATTACTCTGCATTAAAAGGCATTTAAAACATATAAGCGAACACAGTCATAAACATGACTAACCACTGCTACAGGAACCTAGTCCAGTGTAGCATGGCAAAAAGAACATGGTGCAATCTCTACACACGTCTCAGGGTAATCATAGAACAACCTCATGATACCACATCGATCCTGGTAACCATTGGCACAAACCTCAGTGAACCAAAAATCACATCATAATCTCAAAGATCAGTCAAAAGCATAATCAACGCAACTAATAAAGAAACATAAATCCAAACACCTCAACGATGTAGACCACTCAGGGTCACAATCATGATCCATCACAATCATTATCCATCACAAAAAAAGATCAGCAAGGTTGCATCCATCAGGACGACTTACAAAAGTCAAATGGGAGAGGCACTACATTTCCCATAATATTGCATCTCACCCTAAAGAGTGATCTTCTTTGCTTTGTCTCTCCTTTGACTGGTTCTTTGATCAAGATCCTCTTTATCATCAAGTTCTCCACACTTTCAGAATCCAACTGAATGTTAGGTGACTTCACACTTGAAGCATCTTCATGGATGTAGGCTATTTTCTTTTATCCTTGTGATGTTGATCCCTTTTCAGGACACCTATAGGCAGGATGCCCAAGTTGTTGACAATGGTAACATTTCATTGTAGCAAAGTAGGATGGTCCCCTTCCTCCTAGTGATCTACCTCAACCTCTACCTATTCTTGAACCACCTCTTTGACCAGTTTCTCCACTTTGTTCAGTCAGCTTGGACCCACCTTGGGATCTTCCTTCATTGCTCCTACCTCCAAAACTTCCTCTTTGTCCTCTACCATCTCTACCTCTTCCTTCTATCTTTGAGGTACGATCTTTCTTTCTTTTTCCTTTCTCTTCCACCTTTAAATCCATCCAATAGCATTGGTGGACTATTTTAGGAGTGATAAAGCTTGTGTCTTCTTAGATAGACCACTTGAGTCCATTCAAATATCTTTCCAATCTAATGTTTTCATCTTCTACCACCTTGGACCTTAAGCATAGCTTTTGGAACTCTTTAGTATAAGAGTACACATCCATGTCTTTTTGCCTCATATTTTGTCTCCTCCTATGAAGCTATATTTCATAATCTTTAGGAATGTAAGCTTGCTTGATTTTAGCCACCATTCCTTTCCAAGTGACAATGGGAGTTTTCCCTTCTTTTTTCCTCTTTGTTTGAACAAACTTCCACTAGGTTAGAGTAGTACCTCTTAACCTTGATTTTGCCACCTTGACTTTTTGAGAATTAGAGACACCATCACATTCAAAATTGCTCTCCATTCCTTCAATCCATTCCATGATCAAGTATGGATCCATCTTGCCACTGAATAGAGGAATGCCTTCCAAGGCTTTACTATTTATTGTCTTTGTTGCCTTCAAGAAAGGCTCTTCTAGTAGAACAGGGTCTAGTGTTGGAATTTCTTCTTCCAACTCCATCTCTTTCTCTTTGGCTTCTTTATCTTCTTTCTGCTCTATCTTGTCCTTCACTCTATTAGTTGTGTCTTGGACCTTGCTCAATAATTGTTCAAGTTGTGCCAATCTTTCTCTCAAAGACCTGTTGTCTTCCTTTTGCTCTTCTATTTTCTTCTACCTTCTTAGCCAATTCAGCATTAGTCACCATTGTGCTAGAACCACTAGATTCACTAGGTGACAGCATTCACCTTGCTTTGCACTTGCCTTTCCCACACCTTTTGTAGGCTATGATACCACTTGATAGGGAGAAGTAGGGATGAATCAATCACTGATTCATGCTTCTTGTCTGCCTCTAAGACTTAGGGTGTCTTGCTAGACCACCACATGGACCTATAGGACCTTTTTCAAAAAATATCCCCCAATCCAAAACCCTACTCCACTATCTTGAACAATTTCCACTTCTTGTTGTCTATCGGGCTCTCATACTAGATGAAGAGCATTCATAGTCTTCAACAAAACTAGGTATTATTGACCAATCTTCTCAACAATTTGTAGTATCATGGAAAAATTCTTATCACCTTTCAATGTACTCCTTTGGAATCTTAAAACATCTTTCTATGGTTACAAGGAAGAGCCCCAATTAGCCTTATTTCACCTACAAAATAGGAATTTTCTCACTTTTATTCCACTAAACCTTCAAAGGTTTCTTCATGGACCTCTTCTTATTTTTTGAGGGTTTTAAGAATTTCTAGGTTTTAGGCGCTAGAATGGTCGTACAATGCCAGTGCTAAAATGGAGGGTTTTTTATGGTTTGTAAGGGAAAATTGTTGTTTCGCCTTGTTTGATGGCTAAATGGATTAGTGGAAGCTTTTCCTTCCACCCAAGGAACCTCCTCCCACTCCTCTTTCAACCTCCAAAAGCATTCTACAAAAATCTCCACAATCCTGCAAGAAACAAGCTCTACAACAGCACTATTCCCTAGTTGGGCATGCTTTAGCTCACCTAGGGAAAGAGCTTAAAAATGCTTGCCAACATTTTGAAGGGCCCTAATTTTTCCAAAATATATTACATTGAGTTTACTCACTATCCCCAAGAGGTCATACAATTCCAATAGTGGGATAGTTAGTTACACCATTATTTCTACAAGTTGCTGAAAATAGGACAACAAACTGTCTAAAATAGAAAGATTTTTATAATTGTGAAACAAATAAATTTCAAAGAAAAATTCCTAAATAAAAAACATTATAATTAACCCTATCTATTATTCCATTAGGTAAAAAAACAAAGAACAATTCCAAAAATGTCTTAAAACTCAGAAAATCAGTAATTTAGCCTTCAAAATGCCATGCTACAGCACTTGTCTGCACAAAATGACAATCACTTATGGAATTTTAGGGTTTTTGAAGTGTTTTATATCTCCTCCTAGGTATTTCTCCTTCATCCTTATGGTTTTCATCAGCCTCTTTAGTGTTTTTAAAAGGAAAGTCACAATTTCTTGCAAAATCAGCATTTTTGCAAAAATTGCAAAATTGCAAAAGAGCAACTTTTGCAATTTTTCTTGCTTGCTTTTTTTTAACACCTCTAATTTTTAATTTAGGCTATCCCTTAGAAATTCCATGATAGTGACCCTCCCCTAAGCTAGTGACTCATCCCTTAGGTTATTCATTACCCTATGGTAAGGTATACCTTGCTTTTAAAGTCATTTATGACTCTACCTAGGACATTTTGACTTCCTACACCCTAGCTATCACACTTAGGTCCAATGACCTTTATTCCTACTTAAAAAATCTCTCTTGGAGAGCAACACAACAAAATTTAAAAGGTGAGGGCCCTATGTTTCAAGGTGCCCCTGCATCAGATATCCATTATGCAATTAAAGCAGTGCTTTCATAAGGGATGTCAGGTATTTTCCATTATGGTAAGCGAGATGGAAGAAGAAGACACTACAAGAAAGACTATAGACCACCCTATTCTATAGGATTATGAGGATTTCTTTCTTAGCGAGATTCTGGGCATGCCTCCGAAGAGAGATATTGATTTCAACATTGATCTTATTCTAGGAACGGAGCCTATTTCTAGAGCTCCTTATCATATGACCACTCAAGAATTGAGTGATTCATGCCTATAGCTTGAGGACCTTCTCACCAAGGGTATTATCCAATTGATTTTATCTCCATGGGGAGCACCAATGCTCTTTGTGAAGAAGAAGGATGGTTCATTGTGTTTATGTAGATCATAGACAACTAAACAAGGTGATGATAAAGAACAAGTATCTTTTACCAAGGATTGATGATTTATTTGATCAGATCAAGGGAGCCACAATGTTCTCCAAAATCAATCTAAAGTCAAGATATTATCATCTTTGCATTCAATATGTTGACATTCATAAGACCACCCTTTGAACTTGCTATGGGCACTACAAGTTAATAGTAGTCCCATTTGGGCTGATGAACAACCCATCAATTTTCATGTGTCTGATGAATGGAGTGTTTTGTTCCTATCTTGGTCAATTTTTATTTGTGTTCCTAGATATATTTTTATATATTCTAGATCCCAGAAGGAGCATGAGGAACATCTACATTTGGTTTTGCAGTGCTTGAGAGATAATCAACTTTATGCCAACTCGACAAAGTGAGATCTCTTTCAATAAGAGATATAGTATTTAGGGCATATCATATTAGGTGATGGTATCTCTATAGACCATGTGAAGATTTAGGCATAGATTGGACCACACCCACTACCATGTCAAAAATTCATAGCTTCATGGGTCTAGCTGGTTACTATCACAGGTTTGTCCATAACTTCTCCACAATAGCACATCCTATCACTTCCCTTCAGAGGAAAGGAAAAAAATTTGTATGGACAGAGAAATGCAAGGAAGCATTTTAGAAGCTCAAAGAGATTTTGACCAGTGTACCAATTTTATCAATACCTGACCCAGCAGGTGACTTTATGGTGTGTATAGATGTGTCCCTTAAGGGATTGGAGTAGTATTGATGTAGGGTGGATGGGTGATTGCTTATGAATCATGCAAACTCAAGGATCACAAGCTAAATTACCCTATGCATGATCTTGAATTAGTTGTGGTAATTCATGCCCTAGTGAGATGGAGACACTTCTTACTAGGAAATAGATTTGAACTTCATAGTGATCTTCATAGTCTATAGTACATATTCATGCAGCCTAATCTGAATGCTAGGTAAAGGCATTGGATGGAGTTTCTTTTTGAGTATGACTTCAAGGTGAAGTATATTTAGGGAAATGAGAACACGGTAGCTAAAACTTTAAGTCATAGGAGGCATGTGATACTATTTTTGACTCGTAGTGGATTTGAGGACCTGTATAGTTTAGGCATTTCCTATAGATACTTGGTATCAAGAGGTGAGCAGGGAGATAGATTCAGGGAGACCATTAGAGGGCAGGTTCTTAGGTTATGTTTTGAAGTCATATGGCCTTTTGTGATATTCAAGAAGGATCTATGTGCCATTGTTGGATGAGCTTCGTACATTGATCCTATTAGAGGCTCATCATGCACCTTACTCGACACATCCAAGTGTCAAGAAGATGCATGTAGATTTGCAATGTCTATACTATTGGATAGGGGTGAAGCACGATATCGTTGATTTTGTGGCTAGGTGTCGTGAGTGCCAAAGAGTCAAAGCAGAGCACTAGCATCGAGCAGGGCTTTTACAGCCTAATCTCATTCCTTCATGGAAGTGGGATTTCATCTCTATGGATTTTATTGTAGGATTGCATATCACTGCTCATCAACATGATGCTATCATGGTCATTGTTGATCAATTGACTAAGGTGACACATTTTTCACCGATGAGATCATCCTACACTGCAACTTTTGTAGCTAATGTCTTTATGCGTGATATCATGAGATTACATGGTATTCCCCAGAAGATCATTTTGGATAGGGATCCTATATTCACCTCTGCATTTTGGACATCACTACAACATGATCTTGGAGCATAGTTAAACTTAAATTCATCTTATCACCCAAAGAAAAATGGTCAAACCAAGAGAGTGAATTAGGTTCTGAAGGATATGTTCAGGATGTATGTAATGGATAGACAAACCCTTTGGGAGGATTACCTATACCTAGTAGATTTTTCTTATAACAATGGCTATCATAGTTCTATTGGGATGACACCTTTTCAGGCTTTGTATGGTCATCTTTGTCATACACCTTTGAGTTGGAATAGTCTTGAGGATCACATTCTGTTGGGTCCTAAGATGCTTCCAAATATGGAGCAATAGGTAGTGTGTATCTATGAGCACGTGTCTACAACATAGGATAGATAGAAGAAATATGTCGATGCTCATAGGATAGATAAGCCATTTGTAGTCGGTGAGAAAGTTTTCTTGAGAGTGCATCTGTGGAAGAGTCTGATCCGTTATGGAAAAGGTTTGAAGCTAGCACCTCACTTTATGGGACTGTTTGAGATTCTTAAGAGGATAGGTCCAATTGCCTATCGTCTTGCATTACCACCCAACCTAGCTCATGTTCATGATGTTTTCCATGTTTTTGTACTTAGATGGTATATTCTTGATGTGATAAATATTCTTGATTGGAATGTGTTATTAATAATTTTTGTTAATAGGTTTTGTTATTTATTGATTAATTAATGATTAATAAATTATTAATATAGTTTTGTTTTAAAGAATTATTAATTTAATTTAATTAATTTAGTTTAATTAAAGTTTTAATTAAAAATATATGCTTAAATTTATTTATTGATATTATTAATTAATGATTTTAATTATTAATAAAAACGTAGTAATTTTATTTAATGATCAATAATTATTATTTTAATAATTTTAAATAAATAATTATTTTAAGTCACCTTATGATATTTAATTGTGCATAATTTCATAGGTTAAGGGTCTTTTTTTTGGTCTTTTAAGATCTTTTTGCCTTACTGAGCTTAGGGTAGGTTATCTGTATGTTAAGTTGGGAAGTGGTTTGCAATGGAGGCCAAGGCCCTAAAGAGGCTGATGGGTAACCTATTGTAGGTAGTTAATAAGTGAAAACACTACACTAAATGAGAGTAAAATGAACCTAATAAGAGTATGTGTCTTTCCTCTCCCATGCCTCATGTGCTAGTACAGACTAAGATGGGAGTAGAGAGGATGCTTGGTTGTGACCATGCATCATTAGTATGCCTTGTTAGTACAAAAGGATGCTAGTGCCTCATAGAGTCACTAGGGGGGTGGAGGATTAAAAGACTAGCCAGGTAACCCTAGAGTTGGCTCGTGCGATGACACTTGCCCACTAGCATTATAGATTCCATGTGTGTCTTTTTTTGCCTCTAGATTTAAACGTTGTGTATCTTGGAACCTTTGAGTTAGATTTCTTTTAGGGTTTCCTTGACTTAGATGTTAGATTTGACTTTTGGGATTGTTATCCTATTTGGGACTGGAGACTATCTCCTCAACACGCTAGGAGTGGACCTTTTTGGGTTACCACAAGGTCGGGTGGTAGTACTTTTTACTTTTACCATTGAGATCCATCTATTGATGGCATGGCTAGAGTTCCTTATTCTAAATTTCCTTTCATTCTATCTTTGTGTATTATGATGGATGGTTATATCTATACGATGGATGATTTTACTTATTGTATTGTATTTGGCTTCATGGATCTTAAAGGGATGATGTAATCTATTTTAAAAATGTATATTCTTTCAGCCTTTCATACCTTCTGACATGTACAGTGGATGATTGTGCATTCCAATTATTGCCAAGTGGCATTCGGAACAAATGTATATTATTTAAATGGATTTGAACTTGTAGTCAATCTTTAATGTGGATGTGTTATTTGTTTGACTTCGTATTATTTAAATTTAAATGTGATTCAACATCTTGGGATCCTTAAGGAATGTAATCTGTTATGTGTTGCTTATGTATGGTTGTATGTTATTGCTTCCATTATTTTATAATTGTTGCTTTATGTTATCTTTAAAAAAAATGCTTGGCAAACTTACTAAAATTTTAGGTTAGTTCTTTTGGATCCTTTGGCACGGCGTTACAAGGTCAATATCACCAAATCAGCAGCATAAAATTGCCCTGAACATCTCCTTAAATTATCACTTTTGTGCTTCCATATTCTACCATTTATTGTCACTTAATCACCATCATCGATCTCAGATTCAATGTACTTAATCCCATAGGAAATAGAACTTTTCATATAACTTTGTGTGCTTCCTTATCTTTCTTTAATCTCCATCATTAGATCCTTATTGAATCTTCTTAGTTGTCAATCTTGTAACAAACTTTGACCTGTGTCTTTGACCATCTTGAACTTTCCAAATTTGCACCAAAAGTCAGCCTTAAATTCCATTTCTTTCAACTTGTTCTTCCATTTGTTGCTCAGTGAACATAATATTTCACTCGAGTAATATAGTACTCAGTTAATGTTAAATTTTCTTAGGCAATATTGAATTTCCCACTAGCTTTTTTATTTTATCGATGAACATTGTAGTCACTCGGCGAATACAGTCTTCATTATTTAACCTTGTCACTTAGTTAATCTTAAGTAACTCAATAGATTACAATATTACGTGATTGTAAACTAATCAAACCAACATTACATTATCATTGTCCAAATCCTTCAATTTTTTATTGAATACCATAATTATCAAATCTCTCTTCAACATATTTTCTTCAAATCCTCTTCATCAATCAAATCCTCTTCATTAATCATAATGATATAGCACTCTACTGAGTTAGCATAATGTCTAGCCAACTAAGACTTTGACATTAATGACAATATAACAACTAATATGACTCTTTTACATACATTCATAGCATTACCAATTACATTATTAGTTGGGGCTAATAGATATATGGTATATTTTTAGGCAAAGGGGAAACATAACTCATTTTTTGGTGACTTCCTTAAAAAATGAGACACATATCCATTTTCAATATAACTAAAACTTAATTTACTATTGTAAACTTATGCACTTATTTTGGAACCATTGATGATTTGATGACAATGTGTCAGGTGAATTGTCCTAAGACAATTGACAACAGATATCAGCGACCATTGGATGAGCATAAATCAACTTCCCAAGGTTTATTTCAAGCCGAATCGGGGAACAAATATATCTTCCCAAATTTCCCCTAGAAATAAGGCATTTTATTTACCATAATTGTTAATCATTAAACTAAGTTAGACATATATTTAAATAAAAGGGACATATCACATGTGTTAGAGTGATGTGTTCTATGTCAATTTTTAAAAAGAAGCAATTAGTAATTAATACGAACCAACTTCTACTTCTAACTTGATTTTTCAATATTTTCTCATTATTTTTAGGTTTTTAAATTTACCAGAGTTTTAAACCTATTTTATGTGTTCAAAAATGATAACTCATATTGAGAGACTTAGAAACAAATTCTATTCTCTAGCCTTCTACTTTGAGGAAAAATCAATGCAACAAAGTTTATTTGCCTAGTCATATTCTGCTCAAATTATAATTCTAGGTAAAATCTAGAACACCAACTTCCTATGTTTTATATTTTTATATCTCTGTGGTTTACTATTAAGTTTCTAACATAGAATTAGGGTTTTACCATTCATCTTGAAAGTCAAGGGCAATATTTTTTAATCCTATAAATTTTAATAACTTAATTCTTAATACAAGTTATGATCTGCCTAGCATTTATTTAATCATTTGAAAGGGAATTATTAAAAGTACTAAATGCCAAAGATGGAACAAAAAAAAAAACCACTAGTGCAAGAAAAGATAATATCGAAGAGAAAGAGAAAATAGAGTTAACAAAACTAGTTAAAATACCAAGTTTCACTAATGAATACCATGATATTTGTGATCCCATTATATAGGGAAAAAAGGTAATCATAGGAATTGGACATTAATTTTCTTATTAGTGGAGTGATCCTTATAAGGAGATAAAAATTGTCTCTTTTAACATATCAATAAATGTAAAGATATATAAACTTGCAACGTGAATTGTTGGATTGGTGCACATGGCATTACCTAAAGTATTCTCTTGCCCTAAACTTGTCATGGTATGTACCCAAAATTATGATGAAGATAGAAATACAATTGTCAATAAAAATACTCAAGAGGAAATTTTATCCATAACCAAGAGTTAATTTTCTCATTTTTTGGACCTAGAGTCTGAAGCATAAACCTCAAACATTCGCATTGACCTAGGAAAATTGGTAGAGGCTTATGAGAAATTTTAAAATAATCATAAAGATTCATATATTAGAGGTCTAGCATAATAAGGTACTAAATTGGATCTCACTCATAAGCCTCCTAATGATTATATTTTTTTTTATAATGGGTTCAAGATATTATTTCCCTAGCATTTTCCCTAAGATTGGAAAATAATAGTGAAGTGGGATCCAACATTCTTGAAATAAATTTTCATATCCACTATGTAAGTGAACTAGTAAGATATAATTTTAATAAGCACATTTTTCAATACATGCAAGCCCAACTACTAATGATTAAAAGAGGAACTTGTAAGAAATTTAGATTCACAACCTACTTGTTTTATCTTTTTCTATCAAAGCATCATAGAATATTTGAGACCAACAAGCTTCACATTGAGGTTTATAAGTTTGATAAGAAAACTCAAAACAAAATAGAGTGCCCAATATATGAATGGACACCTAAGATAAGGATGTGGAATACCAGAATGAACTACAAACATTTTTTAGTCTTCTTTTTGGCACCCATGTATCGTAAAGTTATAAGCACTCTAGTGCCTAGATTACCTGTGTCTTGTAGAAATTGTTTTTTAACTCAAAAGTCAAACATAGTCGGTTTACTGCTACTTCATGGAAGACTACATTCTGTTAAGAATTTACAGTTCAGCAATTGAAGCCTACAAACTTCCAATACATGTGACAAAAAGGGTATTGGATTGGAATGTGGATGGGAGATGGAGAGTACAAATGTACTCTTCAGTGGTCAACAAAAGAAAATCATATTTCCTTCCTTGCCATTCTAATTTGGGTTCACATTTGAGAGAAGAGGATTCAATGTGGCACATGATTTTTTAGAAATAAGTTCAATGTTGACAATTACTAGCACTATGATCCACTAAACATAATTCTAACAAGGCTTAGGGAAAAGAGAACTCCGCAATAAAATTTCAACATGAAAGTAAGTCATTTATGTAAAAGTTTAGAAATATGGATTCATGGTATGAGGTAAAGAAAGAGATGGAGAACGATGATGCTAATAATAATATTTCGATGCAAGAATTATCATTGCAAATTATGGTATTGTACAACATACAACAACAAAGTAGCTCAAGCCATCCCATTAATTTCTAGGAAAAATCCACTCAACCATCTAAACAATCTATTACAAAAGAAATATTGAATCAATGTAAGGATAAAAATTGGACTCAGGGATAAAAATTGATTTCTAGGAAAAGAGTAAGAGTCCTAGTGACCCAAAGTCCTGTGCAAATCTTTATGAAGTCAACAAGGATCAAGAGTTAATCAAATTGTGAAATGAAAAGCATCCAACTTTGCATTGTGAAAATAAAAATAATATGTGATGAAAGTTAATACAGTACCCACAACAACTCCAATAAGTAATAGACATTCATATTTTTCGAGGGTCAATTTATTGACAAATGAAAAAATTAGCAAAGTGGTAGTGATGATAGAAAAAATGGGTTATAAAGGTGATGGTGGTATGGGTCCTATAAGACAAGGCCCTTGGTTTCCAATTACAACACCACTTCCACAAAAGTATGGTGATAAACCAACTCTTGGAGTTAAATCACTAAATTCATCATATTAAGGTACTAGTTAGTCCCACGCGATTGAAATGTCATTTATTCTAGCTTCAAATCCAATTCCACCTTTTGCAAACTCTCATACTCAATCACAACCACTAGCATAAGTTTCATAATATAGTATTTCATTTCCTATATCATAGTCATAGTCATACATAAGTCAGCAAGCTTGAAATATTCTTATATTGAATCCATCAACATATCACTCTAAGCTAGAGTTTTCAAAAGTTTTTTTACCGATCTTTTTTCTTTGGGGTTATGATTATTATTTTTTAAACTTGATTTCTTGATCCATCCAAAGAGATCCATCTGGTGTTATTAGCCTTAAGCTTGTTCCCATCAGTTAATCCTTCGGAAAAGTGTTGGAATTATCTAAATCGTTTCAAAATTTTATAGAATTGTTTGTAGATCTCTTTGATTAAAGCCTTAAAGAAAACTTACTCGAGGACACTTGCTAACAATTCTAAAAGCTAGATTCATTATGTGCATTGCATAGTAAATGCTAATAAGACCAGGTGCACAATAATTTCTTATCTTTGTGCAAAGACCATTCTTGTGGCCTTTTTTTACGAAAGCTCCAGTTTCTCCAACACACACCAACTTTTTTGCAATCATCATGTCATCTGTACATCTATATTCAATTAGAGAACTCTTTGCTAGTTCAAATATATTTTTCCTTGTCGCCTAAGATTAGCAAAACAAAATTGTGTATAATGAGAGCTATTTATGACCCATTTTATGCCATGTTTTAGTCTATTTCATGTGCTTTCATACATACTTCCCTATTCCATTCATGTTCCATTTCCGTCCCATTTTACTATTCTATGTTGCATATGTTTTAATATATATCAATACTATTTAATATGGTTTTGGGGTTAGTATATAGAAAATTCATTATTGATTTCTTTTTACTAATCTTCATTATTACAACATGTTGATTTGTGGAATAGGTCTTTGTGTCACCTCCTTTATGGAAACCTCATGACGCATTTGAGATAGAAATTATTGTGTATGATGTTGGTACAACTTATTCATATCATCATTTGGTTACCTTTTCAGAATAAGGGAAAGAGTTTGAAGTAAATATTTGATACACTATTGGATGGAGATGGAGTTGTCCTTGTGAGAAACTAAAGCTTATTATAATTTCACCATTTACTATACTAAGCCAAGACTAGCGTAATACACTACCAACCAACCAAGGATTCACGCGTAGTATTTGTATGATGATCAAAACAGAACAATATCGTGTTGGAGATTCTAAGGTAACCCGTGATGTAGATATTTGAAATGGAGGAGGCCAAAACATATCTATGTTGAGATATTTCACATGTGGAGAGGACATCAAACAGGTTTACGTGCCAGAATATGGAAATAGAATTGGCCCAAAATTAACCATTTTCGTAACTAAGAATTTTGTTTGTAATGGGTAAAGATTGGGTAGTTGGGAGATATTTCTAAATATCACGTGGACAAGAAACCCAGCGATCAGATTCTTCCTATATTTGTCTTTTGTTACAAAAGAAACCATTTCAAAATCGTGGCTCGATGAATATGGAGGAAGACAACACTATTCTGTTGGAATGATAACAGCAAATGGCCTATTTTTTGCACGTAGTGGATTTTTATTACATATTGGTTATGTAATTCTTTGTATGGAGTGCATATCAAAGTAGTCATATAATTTTTAAAGTTGTGTCTATATAAGTAGCAAGAGAGATTATTATGGGATATAAAATTTTTGCAGAGTATTGTGAAGAACATTTCTAGATGATAGTTGTGTATCAACATGTATTATTTTTTATGAATAAAATGATATTTCACATTATTACAACAGTGTAGAAAAGTTGTTCTAGCCATTGTGCAAGCCAAGGAGTAAGTAAAGCACGGTGATGCATGTTTATTAAGTGGGTACTTTATTTGTGTAATCTTCTACTTCTTTCTTTCATCATATTAGACGTTATATTAGTTACTGAGTTTTAGATCAATTTATTTAGATACTTTAGATTAGAATATAATATTTCCATCAATATTTATTTTGCCGTTATTTCTTCCATAAAGTATTGTTGTTATTTTTTATGGATTGATGTTTTTTATTTAGTTTATGATGTTTATGCTGCCAGGAAGTGACATATCGTGTTTCCAGAGTCACTTTGATTTGTTGTAGGTTTGTTTTTGTGTTCTAGTTGCATCCATAACTGCTCAGTTTGAAAACTGCACGCCTTGATGGTATATTACCCAGACACATTTCACAAGCTAACGGCCCCCGGATTGACACGAAAAGACCAAGCTGAAAATTAGGTTAAGCTATTGAATCTTCCTCATTATGTGCCCCAGTGTGGGCCTATCAGTGTACAATATAAATATGCATCCATCTCTAGGAAAGAATTGTTTATTGATGTAATTTCATCTGAAGACAATACAATAAAGTTTGAGTCTTTAATTTTTTCCTTAACATCTTTTTTTTCAACCTTAGCAAGACAACTTGAACATGTCATCCATTGTTTACTGGATAATAAGTGTTAAGATACTTATAAACTTTCAAAAAGAGAAATAAATCACTCAATGATGGGTAGTCTTTCATAGCATGCCCTATGCTCAAAATGTAAAGACAACACTTAACTAAAGATTTTTTTATCATTTGTTCTACTTTCTTTGTTTTTCCAAGAAAATCTTCAATTGAGTCTTTTACTTCAAAAAAAATCGTCTAAATTTTCTTTTAAAATTCAAATAATTTTGCATTCCTAACATGTTGAGATTCCTCCTAGATTTTGTCATCTTATCATTGATTGTTTGACTCCATCTATGATTTTCTTTTGGTAAACTTTACCTATATGTGCCTCTATGGTATCAATATTTAGTTGCAACCTTTTTTTCTTTTTATTTATCTTTGTTATCTTATATTTACATTTTACCAAAGGCTTGTCTTGAATAGGATTGTCCACAAGTTCAATAAATTAATACTTTGAGGCCCATTCTATTTAAAAATTCTTGATCTAAAAATCTCACTTCCAATCTTTTTTTAATTTTGTATTAATTTTTTATTTGTTTTCCCTTTTGCCATTTTGTGGTCGTCCACCATCATCATCTCTAACATTCTCATCCATGTTGATTATATTGTTCTAGATATTGTAAGTATTTACCTAAAAATCTTGTTCAATATCACCATGATCAGAGATATTTCCTCAACTTCTTAAATATATTGTGTACTTGTAGGTTGGAAATATTGTAAATGTACTTGTGACAATGTAGCTCTCTAATTTTGGCCACAAACCTTTCCAACACACAAATACAATTATAAATTTCTATATTTTGTTGGCCCCTCTTGGCTTTCACCACATGCAGGACTTTTACCTTATTCATGTTTGACATCTCCAACAAAATAAAAGTTGCCAAGAAAATATTAGCTTGTTGAAGAAGTGAAAATAGAATATAACATATATTTATCTAATATGATTCATTGGTCATATGACATACAATACAACAGACAATTGCCATCATGTCTAAGGTCTTATGGAAGCATTGACCATTAAATTCTACCAAGAAAGATAGAGTTGAAACCTCTGGTGAATTTAGAATTACACTTCAAAAATCAGTTACTTGTCTTTGTGTCAATTGTAGTTTTCAATGCACTCAGCAGATCGAGACTTTGCAATCAATTATAATTGAGAGAACATGATGCAGTACAAAGCAGTTGTACCTCCAAAGAAGATGATGAAGCCCAAGCAATACAACACAGCAGAAGTACACAAGATATAATTACAAGAAAACCACTTTATTATCAACAAATCTTCGATTACATAAAATGTTCACCACACATTCTACTGATTCATAAGACAGCTCACATTATAAAATATACTATATGTCAAGTTGTAAGACCTTCTTGGTTATAGCCAAATACATCCAGATTACAAACCAAAGTTTGATATCCACGATTCCTCTAAGTATCCTCTTGAATTATACTCCTATGCTACTACCTCAATACCACTTCCTAAGACTCAAGGAAACCACATATATAGCCATCACAACACACAAGTTGACTTAGAGTTTACAATCTCCACTAATAGGAAATGTGCATTGCAATATAGGGTTGTTAATTAATTAAAGACTAAATACATAATATATGAGATAACATTATGCAGCTTCAGGTATAGATCAACCAACTACCTAGATCCAAGAACATGTAAGCTAACTCTCAAATATAGAACCTTGTCGAATTAAATATCAAACATCACATGAAGAACAAGTATGTGCACTTAGGGTAAGGATCCATCATATGTCCACAATATGAAGCCAAGCTCACAGAATCTGGAAATAACAAACAAGTGTTTGCCAATGCAAACTATCAAATAGGTAACTGTAAATAGAAAATAGTAAATATATTTTTGGGTGACACAAGATTGCCAACAGCCCGAGGATATTTTTGCATCAGGCACCCAAGGTGATAAAAGGTGTCCCATGTTAAATAGTATCCTACTTGATGGTGCTTGTGTCCACTCTCGCTTCCGCTTCTGCTCCAGCTTCTACCCCTGCTTCATCCGATCAGGCTTCTTCCTTTGGTGATGATGTTGTTGGATGTGTACACTAGTCTTCTCCTTACCGTTCTCAAATGGCCTTTAGGGTAGGGTTTCGCCCTTTGCCCATAGCGGGGGGCGGCCCCTCTACAACGTTTCGGGCTAGGGCTTTTCCTATGGTTCCTATTGGGGAGGCTATTTATTCACCAGGAGTTGTGGTTGGTTCTGCCATTTCTTATGCAGATGTAGTAGCCTATGAGGCTGGTCTTGGTGATTAGGTCGTGCGTCCAGGGCCCCATGCTATTGTGTTTGTTGCTATAAGTAACCCCATTATGATCAATCTAGAGTCTGATATTATTGATTAGATTTCTACTTATGTGGAGGACTTCTCCTCTACAGCTGTCATTTTTGTGTTAGGGGTTTTTGGCCCTCTTTGTTAGATCTACATGCTTGGATTTCAAAATTTTGGAAGCCTATCATTTCAGATTTAGTCCAAATTTTCCCTTTGGAAAGGGGCTTTTTCATTGTGAAATTTGCGACTACTGATGATCGAAATGCCATCCTTCGGTGTGGTTTCTCTTGGTAGGAGAGGTTCCCCTTGATGGCCAAACCTTGTTATGTGAATTTTGATCTATCGATTGAATCCTTTGACAAGATTCCTTTGTGGGTAAGGTTGTCTAATCTTCCCCTTCACTTATTGTTGGATTCTGTCCAAGAGGCTATGGGGGAGGCCCTTGGAGATTTTTTGTTGGTTGATACCGCGTCTTCCAATGTGTTCCAGATGACATATGCTCGTATCCTTATGGAGATTGACATCTCCAAGGGGCTCCCAAAAATGATTAAGTTGGCCTCTCTTAATGGCTCTTGGATTCAACTTCTTGATTATGAGCGAATTCCTGTCAGATGCAGGAAATGCCATAAGACTAGCCACCTCGTTGCGCATTGCTCCTTTGAAAAGATTAGATTAAAGAAGTCACCTTCTAGGTGGATGGGGGTTTTGGATGATCACTGCACGGTTCAGAAAGCTCCCTCTGTTGGGGAGGGGCTAGGTGATTCTTCTCGAGATTCTTTGGTGGAGGATTCTGTTGCTACTTCTGATGATTTAAATGTTAACCCTACAGCGGTGACTAATACACTTGTCCCTCCCTTGGATGCTGCAACTATTGATATGATTTTTGTCCTGCTTATGGCTCTGTCTCGGTTTGGAGTTGTCCCTTCTACTATTGTGGTCCAGATTCTGAGTGGTGGTGGTATTTCTTCTCCTGCTACGAGGGTTTTGGGGGCCTCCAATCCATTGTTTGATATGTCTTTATGCTCTCAAAAGACAAGACAGAAATGTAAATCTTGAGGCTCAGTTTTCTTAACCTATTGCTTGCCTATTTTGTTTGAGGCTGTCCATTTTTGTTTGGCTCTCCTGACATTTTTGGCTTGTTGTTTCTTTGTAGTTTGACAGGGTTCAGGATTTGGAACCATGGGGTTTCAAGATCCCGTTCAAAACCTATTAAGGTGGTAGTAGTGCACTGTGTTATCTATGAGGCCACCATGGTCACCTTGTTTTTGGCGGGCGACCTGTTTCACCTTTAGAATGTTGTATTTTTTGTTTAGGCTTCATTCAAAATTATTTGATCTATAAAGGGTTGCAAGCCCCCTTCAAAACTTGTTTTCCTTAATCAAAAACATCTGAAAGAATTTGGAACAGAAAATCTCATGCTCATTCTTAATCCAAAAATCCTATTAATTGAGGGTCAGCCCTATATTGTAGTGCGCGTTCCTATTCGTAGAGATTGTGAAATCTAAGCTAACATGTGTGTCTCAATGGCTATATATGTAATGTCCTTGAGTTTTAGAAAGTAGTATTAATGTAGTATCATAGGAGTATCATTCAAGAGAATACTTGGAGGAAGCTTGGATAGTGAAATTTGATCTGTAATCTAGAATGTATTTGGTCTTAACCACAAAGGCTTTACATCTTGGCATTTGGTATATTTTATCATGCAAGCTATCTTATGAATCAATTGAATGTATGACAAACATTTAATGTAATTGAACAACTAATGCTAATAAAGTAGTTTTCTTGCAATTATATCTTTTGTACTTTTTCTATGTTGTATTTGTTGGGGGCTTGGTCATTTCCTTTGGAGGTACACCTGCCTTGTACTGCATCACAACAAAAGTACCAAACTAAATTATGTCAAATAGCATTGATCTATGAATACATTTATACCAATCTTTTTTTACAAAGTTAGCGAGAAGTTTATATGTATACAAATATTTGACGAAACCCACGTAATAATAACACATCTTATGTCATTTTTGAGGTAATTATGGATCATCCAATATATTACTATGAATAATAGAGTTGGTAAAAATGGCATTGGCTTGTGACATGGGTCTACAAAATGACAGGAGAATTTGGGGCCTCCTCTATTTATAACACCATGGGAAAATTTAGGTTGTCTGAGATTTCCCTTTAGAAATTGTAGGAAAATGTTTTCAATTTGTCATGTCCAAAACATAAATTTGATTAGCAATATCATGCAAAAAATGAAGAAACATAAATCAATGGGCAATGGGTCTAGGATTGCAACCCTATTTGTGTAAAGTTTGAGTGATACAAACCGTTCCATGTGTACAATTTATTTGCTGAATCCCAAATTATCAACATGCATAATTTGCCAATTGGCAAATATTCACCACTATAGTATAACATCATCCATTAAAGAAAAACAAGAAAATATTCTCTATGATTGGTTCACACATTCATGGATAAACATCAAACATTCATAAAACTACTTTTATGTTTATTATGATATGAAAAAATAGAAAAGCATTTTTATACAATTATGCTTATCCAATTTTTAAAAATATGATTGTACTCATGTATTTAAATTCACATTGAAAGTACCATAAAAACTCCATAAGGAGTTTCATACTAAACATAATTTAGTTTAATATTTAAATTTTCATTTGTATTAACATATGTATATATAGAAGTTGTAAAATCATTATTAATTGTTTAAGCATTGATAAATTATAATGGATTGATAAAAGAACATATAGAAAATGAAAGTAAGAGAAGAAAATTTTGGATTGTGATAGTTTCAATATTCTTTCTTTTTAAAATTAAATTGATTTTAGAAAGTGGATAAATGAATGAAAGATTTTAATAATGTTTATAAGATTGAAACAACATATAAGACCATCCAAAGTATATTAAAAAAGAGATCAAATTTACTAGTTTCTGTTACCACGTTAATTTCCATATATTTGATATTAACATATTTGATAGTATCTAGTTGCAAGGAAATCAACTTCTAAAATTGCCCCAAAAAAAGAGAGCAAAAATAGCATTGCAAAAGATAGCATCTTCATAGTTCAATGAGTTAATAGTTTCTATATTGAATGAAGAATAAAAGTAATCATAAATTTTCTGAATAAAAACTCAGTTAATTAACCAAAAATAATAATTGAATTGCATAGAAATCTAAGCTGTCAACAGCAGGCAATGTGAACAGAATTTTCTCCTAATTATTGAAGGACGTTGTAGACAATACTTGTAATTGTACTAAATTTAGCAATAGTCCACAAGTTCCAACAATGCCCCACATATCTGCTTCAGAAAAAATTGTGTTTTCGCAGATCTGAGGAAAGAAATACAATATTTTGACTTATCAGTGTAATTTGTCGGGAGGATAGTCAGCACTAGCACTAAAAACATGGATCTTGAGTACTGATGGAATGCATTATAATTGTCATTTTTATTGTGATTTCTGCACAGGTGCTATACGAAGAGCAATAGTGGTTCATGTAGATGACTGATTTGAGATTCAATTGGACAAATATTAGTAACTGATATTGGGAAGTGTCTATGCAGCCGACACAATTCTTCAAATAGATCATTTTTCCCAAGTTAATAATTAATTTCAAGTTTATTTTACAATAGTTTTCTTTTTTCATATAACAAAAAATACAATAAAGGAAATGTGTCAGCTAGTTAGCCCCTGGCCTGATGTTGCACCGGCAATGATGAGCTGAAAGAAGCTTTAACTTTTCAAATTGTCAAATTGTTTTAAAAAATTATTATTCAATGAAAATTATTTTTTAATATAATTCTATGTGAGTAAATTAAAGCTTAATAATTTTTTAATTTAAATAAAATGGTTTTTTTAAGTTGTTATAAATAGACTATGCAATACAAGGTTACACCAATGTGAGAGAACGCTCGACAATGCGAGAGAACGCTTGGACGAATATCAGGTGCCGGAAAAAATAGCCTCCATTTGAAAACGGCAAGGGCAGTGGGGGACAAGGGGAGGTTGCATGGTATACATATATGACTTGAAATGCTAATTATGAAATGATACTTCAATATAACATACCACATATATTTGAACAATGAAAATAGAAAATTGAAATATGATTCATGAACCATAAGTTCAAACTTCATAAAACTGAAAACCATTGAATTTAGTAACGTACTCATAATAAGTTGTAACATTAATAACATTAAAGTTTTAAACATAATGATAATTATAAATATAAAATATAAATCATACATAGTACTATGTAAGTCAATCATTGACTATCAAATGACAAAGATGAAAGATTCAAAAATTTATTATTCAAATTATAAATATGATATATCATAAAGATCAAAAATTTTGTTCAAATTATAAATATGATATATCATAAAGATCAAGCAGTGAAATGAAATAATGCATCATGGCCATATCAAAGTGGGTACAATCTACAATGTGACAATAATGAGAATGTAAGGGTGTGAGCTCTCTAATCGTCCCCTAAACCAAAATCCTCATCACTAGAACTCAGAGTTCTCATGGGTAAGAAAATATTTTGAAAACTTTAAAATTTTGACATTTCAACATGGGTGCCAGAAGCACCCTATGCGTCCCCTAGAAGCACCCGGGACACACTCACGGGTGCGCCAAACGATGTGGCCACAATGCAACATCACCCCACGGCAGTGGCAGAGTGCGGGTGTGAGACATACCCGCACCCAGGACATACACGCACCCGATGCACCAAGGCTTTACACATTATTTATTTTATATTCCATTTATCATATATAAATAAATTTACTATGCTCCAAGGAGTTTTCAAGACGGGGATGTTTTGGGGGATGGGGATCAGGATGTGTTTCCACTACGATGACGGATCAAAGCCAAAATTTAGGGGATGACGATTAAAAACATAGGAGGATTTTTTATATAGAGAGACAAAATTCAAGTATGCATATCATAACTGTAACAAATGGATTTTCATATCTAAAACAAAGACGGTTTAAACTAAAAACTCCCAACATTCTTAAATGGATAACTCAATCCTTTTCACGTGACATTAACTGCTTTTAACAATTAACAAAAAATAATTGTAATCATATTAAATTGAAATAACTAGATCAACGATTAACTATTCATAACTGTAATTCATGATTACCTGAAATAAATAGATTAATGACTATCATAACTGTATTCATGATCAACTAATTAACAATTAACAGAAAATAACTGTAATCATATTCAATTGAAGTAACTAGATCAACATTTAACTATTCATAACTGTAATCATGTTCAACTGAAATAAATAGATTTACGACTATCATAACTGTATTCATGATCAACTGATTAACAACTAAAGTAAAAGCTTAACAAGAAAAGAAAAGAACACACAAGCTTCATCGAATGATCTTTAGCTAGTTGTGCAAGCCTCGACTTTGGTGAGAGGAGAACCATTGACATAGGCTTAACCTCCCAATCTCAAACCATACTTATCTCCACACATTTCATTTAATTAGAATGACCCTCCCTACCTCAGAATCGGGCTTGAAATGTTCTTCAGTCCAGCCACTTGAGCATCCCGGTGTTTTGAATGTCCACTCAGTTATGAAACGGACATACTTACATAATTGGCGCTACTGACATCAAGTGATCATTAGATGGCAAAAATCCCTATAAACTACCTTGGCCAAAAAATTTCGATGGGTTCAACGACCTGATCACCACCGCTCGACTTGTCAACAGGTTTCATTACAGGGATGAGCATGAGCTATTAAGTATATTTCATTTAAACTATTCATGTCTGATTTCTCTTTTGTTTTCATGCATATTTATTCCACCTCTTCACCATACTTGGCTACACAGCCAGTGATTCCTAGGTGTATTAAAATTATGAGCACTCATCCCTTTATCACCTCTTCATCATATCATGGCTATATTGTCAGTGAATCCCAAGTGTTTTGGAAACACTATGAGCAATCTGCTCTTAATTATCTTTTATCATAATTTGAGACAGCATAAGACTTGTTATTGTTATCAGTAACTTCATGAAGGCTTTTACACATCTTGAGACTCCTTTTTAAGAGATACTACTTATCTTTAAAAGATGGTTCTGAATACAATGAAAATAAAAAGAAAATCTCATTATAATTCTCAGGGAGCAGTCAGCAAATTGCACAATATATTCAGTCTTAGAGGAAAGAGACTCCTAAGCTTATCTGGCTACAGTGGAATATGCAAACAAAAATATGGAAAAGTAACTCATGGCTTGAAATGTATTCCTTGGAAAACTTGAATCTGATCGTCTCCCTCTCGACTTTCTCCAACGCTTATCCTCAATATTTTAGCCGAAATTTCTTTCTCGGCTATGTTGGAATCACACAATCAGAACAAGATTTATAACAATGGTAAATTGCAAATGATTCAATGGCAGATTGCAGACATTTCAACGATAGATTACATGATGTTTTTAATGGTAGATTGCAAGACGTTTTAATGCAAGGTCGAGTTGATTATTGAAACAAGAGAAATTTGGTACGTAGCAAGTAGGAAGGAGTTCGAGCACCAAGGAAAAAAGGTGATCCCATCTCTCCCTCACGACTTTCTTAAATGGAGAGCGAACATGACTCCTTGGCTCCCACCAGTTACAAAAGATTATAGTCGATTCAAATTTCCAAGTAATAAATCGATTATAAAAAAGGAGGGAAGAAAGAATAAAATAAAAAGTTGAAAAGAGAAGTTGGAAATATTATAATTTTTATTTATTATTATAATATATACTTATATACGTTCATATAAGTATATCAATGGGGTGACATCATTAAATTATGTTATTATAATTTATTGATGTCATTTCATTTTTATATTTATATG
Source organism: Cupressus sempervirens (assembly GCA_028749045.1). NCBI lineage: Eukaryota > Viridiplantae > Streptophyta > Pinopsida > Cupressales > Cupressaceae > Cupressus > Cupressus sempervirens. The sequence goes on along the minus strand of CM053788.1, from coordinate 272,182,685 downwards.
TACATAAGTATTTATTATAATAATATGATGAAGATCAATTAAAAATCTCTTGAGGTTTTATATTTTGAATTAGATTATTTTATATTTTCTTAGTTATTTTTCTTAATAGCTAATATGATCTCAAAAATGTATCCTACCAATCCTGATGACTGAACTAAGCAAACCTCTCATTCTGATAATCATGTTTAACAATGCTTCCCCCCTCTTCATCTTCTCCTGCAATCACTCATGAAAACACTTTCACCATAATAACAATTCTATAATAATTTCATATAAGCATATTACTCGTTATTTTAAATCAAGCAATTGTTAATCATCTAATAACAGTTAATGGTTAATGACCATCTTCATTAACAAATAATACAACATATATAATAACTACCTATTTCACATGATCATGAAAGGATAATCCGTTAAATCTAACAGTTATGAACAAATTTAAAATTAGGTCAAAATTTTGCGATGTAACAATAACATTGATCAACCATTCACCATAGACATTTTAGAAGATCAATACATGAAAAATTATCAAATGACAAATATTGAGTACCTCCATTATAACATATCACATATATATGTAGTAAAATCAAAATATCTCAAGTATGCATGAAATCATAATGGAATAAAGATACGTGCAACAAAAATAGTTAGTAAATAAAAATACTAAATGCAATCTTTCTTCATTCCTGCTACTGTTGTTGCTCTATGTTTTTTTCCCCTCTTAACAAGTACATCATATCTTAAAATGAGTAGAAGAGTTAGTGTTTTAGTGTTTTAATAGACAAATATGGTTTGCACATTTTTATCATGTCTTTAAGACAACTACGGACCCGCACAAAAAATAAAATTTACTGTTTTGCCTTTACCCAACTAGCTGGAAAAAAAGGGGACAGCCAGGGCCATCCCCGGTACTTCTGGCCATCCCCAAGTTTCCTGCCCAAAATTTTTTGACATTTCGGAGATTTTTTGAATTTGGCAAAAAGGGGACAGCTTCAAGGACGGCAAAAATCCATCCCTACGTACCCGTTTCGTCCCCGGGACGCGTACAAGCCTAAAAGCATAGGGGATGCGTCCCCGTGGAACACTGAAATAAAACCATCCCCTGAGAAATACAAAAGGTCCTCCATACTACAATAATTATTTTATTTTCGAGTAAAAAAAAACAAATCTTGGGTTAAAGCATGATACAAAGCAAAAGAAAATGGTATATTCCTTGTTTTTATAGATATAGAGCTCACGAGGTCTTATATACACAGGAACGTCTCCAAAGAACTATGAAAACTTCATTGAAACACTCAAAATATCAAGCATAGAAAGAAACACATATCTAGAATAGAACTCAAAACCCAAAGGCAAAGGCACATAACAAACGAAGAAACCCTCAATGTCAAAACCCAAAAATAGCCTATCAGCTAAAATATTTAAATTTAAGGTGTCCAGAGCATTTCACAAAATCAAATTTGCTATTCAGCAATGTACCCATTTAACTTCCTACTGCACCGCATACATCTCCCACATGGAAATGCCACATTGCAATTGTTTACTTCTAACGTAGTATCTTCCTTTACCTTCAACCAATCGCTTGTGTGCCATGAATGATATCCTCTGCGACATATGTGAAATGGGAAAAAGAGAAACATGAAGATAGAAGAAGATTCCCGTTTAATGCCTTTGTTATTAAGTCAGCACAGAATAGGCAGACACATTCCCAGATCATGCAATCATCACTTACACATAAATATAACAGATGGCATTATGTTATTTCTCTATGAGAATCTTGGCTTTCCCTCCGATATCAGTTAATCTCTACTGAAACATGAATGATATTTGCTTCTATAGGCATAAAATTGGAAAATCCAGAGCATGAAGAGGAAAAGCTGAAAACTAAACAAAATGCTTGTTGACCAAAATTAGGCTTTAATAGTAATTATGAACTGATGGAATAGAGATAATTGCTTCTCCACATATTTCAGGCATCTGCCTAAGCATAGCAAATGAACATGAAAAACATCTATTGCCACAAAGGGACAAATTTGTAGAATCTAAAACCAATTAGCAAATTGCTGACGAACCGAGACAAATTAATATCCATTCCATTGTCATTCCAAAGACACTTGCCAGATATAAATTAGCCCCCAATGCATTTTGAAATCTAAATAGTTGGAACTTTATGCAAAAACAAATAGAGGCCCAGCAAACAAAATACAAGTCAGCAAATGACTGACTCAAGCAATGTGTTTGATGTGCAATGATTGAATTGTCTTTAAAAAAAAGTAGCAGTCATTTCTTTGACAAATGGAAAGTTGATTTCAATAACAATTGCATCTACTGTGATGTCCCCTTTCTAAAAATAGGATTTACTAATAAGTAATAATGAAATATATAAAATACAAATTAAATTTAAATTAAAACATAAAAGAATTGGATTAAATGTAATTAATATTTAATTAAGTTTAATGAATGGTCAACATGCATGATGATGAAATGAAATGAAAGTAATCCCTCAAATACGAATTATAAAAGGGACGCAATTTTCATTTAGCACGGGAGAAGGAGAAAAATGAATCGAGCATGAGAACTAGGAAAGGAGCACGGAAGATTGAACAACTGATAATAGGTTGTGTCTCCTTCAAAATGTGGTAGTTATGAAAAGATGTCTCTTTCAAAAGGCATAAAGGATGAAGGGGTGTGACCCTCTTGAAAGATTGTAATAAAGAAACGTTGCTGACTCCCCCATTCTGTAGATATAAACAAGAGGGATAGTCATCTGTTGAAGGCATGCAAGAAAAGAGAATCAGATCTATAATTCAAATTTAATACAAACTGTAAACTCAGAATCTATACATAGCAATCAAAAGACTATGGACGTTGTACTTCCAAGCCCCTGAACTGGTTGGATAGGCTCAAAGGCGCCTTGTATGACCTCCCATGGGTGCTCCATAATGGTGATGAATGGTTTGGATTAACCTTCAAAGGCATCTATTAATATCTTGAAAATTGTAACTCTTGAGTCTATATGTACAGTATTAAATTTTATGTTTATTTATTTTGTGATGCTAACCTATTGCAGGTTCAAATTTAAGATACCAATTCGATAATACACATTCTCAAGCATCATCCAAACCCTTAGGCAAACAAGGAGGCTTCCTGTAAGGGACGTTACATCTACACTATGACTGTACTGTACAAGAGTAACACACCAACAATAATGATCCATGATAGAATTTGATCCACACGCAGATAATTATGGCACCACATAGCTCTAGCGATGGGATATCCCATGCAAGATGAAAGCAAACGCATACAGGTTCAAGAAACAAACACCAGATTCATCACATATTATCAGCAGTCCCAGCAAAGATATTTGACATTGAATCTTTGGTCAAGTAAAGGAATGTTAACAAATTGCACCAATGCCCATGATCTGTATGGTACATAATTCATGGTCAACTGAAAGTATGGTCACCATAGAGTAGTCACTGGAAAAGTAGATGGTGATGCCTGTAATCACCGAAATTCTGGCATTCCCCAGTTAAAACAAAAAAAAATCATGTAATTCTTCAACAGTCCACCTCACTCTAGGAAACTAGCATAAAACTATCAATGGAATCTTGCCTAAGGCATTTCTGGCCCAAAATGTACAAAACCAGCCCTACAGTGTTATTGACAGATAGTGGCCATATGTTATTTAGCTGAATGTCCAGAAAATAGAAAATAAATGATCCCTCTAGAATTTGGTGGCACATATTCAGTTATTAACTACTAATTATCCTCAAACATGAAATATTTTCTGTTCTGTAGAAACAAAAACATTGATGATGGACAGTATAGAGGTGATGGTCATCGACTTAAATTAATGAATAAGTGACTAATGAACTAATACCTATTAATGAGTTTCCGCATCTTGCACTCTATGCTAAGTGAAACTGCTTGATAATAGCTAAAAGCCTAAAACTGCTAGAACCATTTCGCCCCCAAAACTTCAATCAAGTAATATTTGCTAGGATAACAACTTGTAAAAGTTACACAACTCCAAGAGATATCTTGTAATCTATAATCAACCAGTAAATTTGTTTTATATATTCCCCTCATATTGAAACTCATTGCGAGAATCGTAGAGGACTCGCCATATGCTTGCATAAGAATGACCAACTCTTCTTTTCTTACATTTGCTATTTTAGCTGGTAGATGTAAGCAACATCTCATATCTCAGAAAACTCTGAAATATTAATATAAGCCATTTTAAGTATTTACAATCCAATGAAACTGCCTCTTGAAGATAAGACCAAATTGTAAAAAATTAACAAATTTGTGATACATCAATCATAAATCAGATCAAACACTAACTGTTAGGCAAAAATGCCACCAAGCTGTTTAGCAAAATCGTCATCCTCATCCTCCATATCAAAATCATCTCCACCTGGCTCTGACGTACAGTTAAAACGCTTACTTCCGTTCTCAATTTTAAGAGGGCGTGTGAATGTATCTTCTTTAGCTGCAGAGCTGTTAATTGCTACATTTACATTCAGATTTTCCCTTGTATCATTCTCTCTAATCACTGGCACTCCACTACTCTGGAATTTCTGGAATGGCAAGTCATCTAGTTCAATCTTAGTATAGAGACAAGAAGATGTTTTCTCCAAATTGTCCAAAATCGGTGCATGTGTCTCTTTCCTCCGCTGCACAAAACCCCCTTTTTCAATCTCCTTTTGGGAATGCAATGACAAAACAGTTGACTTCCCGCCTGTGTCTGAAGTTTTGGGGTTTCCGTTCAATTCTGATTTCACACTAAATTCTCCAGTACCTTTAGAAAGCAATTTTCCTGCAGTACAATCACTTGACTTTTGCTTTGCTTTGAGAAGATCACTCAAAGGCTTTGGACCCTCAAATGATTGTAATTTAATTGACTCATTAACAATTACTTTGCCCAAGTTGATTTTCCTTTCCTCACCTAGAAGATTATTTCGAACTTGACTCTTCAAATCAACAAATCCTGAACCACATACTGCAGATTGTTCAGAATTTTGTCGTTCTTTGTTAGCGTCACAAATTTTAGGACCATTATTCAGCAAAGCCGCCTTTCTCTTTGCTTCCTTTATCTGTTCGAGAGTTTTTGGCCTGGCAAAATCTGTATCATTCTTTCCTAGATCAGTTTTACTCGCATGTTTTCTGAAACCGCGTGATTCTTGGGGACCAGCACCCACATGAATCCTACTTCTATCCTTTTCCTTATGTCCACCCCTAAAGTGCTCAATTGACCCTTGCTTAGCTACTGAGCTTCTTAATGGAAAATTTTCAGAACTTTGTTCAAAGTCAGGCTCTGTGTTATTGAATGACTCTCTAGGGAAGCTGTCAATAGCTGACAAAGTCCTGAAGTGTGTTCGCACATTTTTACTTCTTGAACCTTGACGGCGCACATCAGAATATGTTTGGTCAGTGCCTTGTTGCCTGCGCCCATGATGAAAATCTGCAACCCTACCACCTGAATGTGATCTCCTTGGGAACTTGCCACCTATTTGTGTTCTATCAGCCCTCCTGCGCTTACTAAGACGGTGACGAAGATCTGCTTTTTCAGTCCTACGAGGATATTTTTCTACTGGTAAACCTCTCCTTTCAGACAAAACTGTCACATCCAGATCTTGTTCTTCAAAACACTTCCGCTTATGCTGGTTAACATGGCCATAGAAACGTTCATGAGGCAATTCTTCACATTGATCATATGCCATGCGATCAAACTGGCTTCCACCTTCAAAATAACCCAGATCTTCATGCATGCCTTCATAATCAAACTGTGCCAAATCATCTATTGTTGGTAGTAGTCTATCTCTACCAACAAAAGGTTCTCTTCCTGGCTCCATGTCAAAGTTTGAGAGATAATCACCATCATCCTGGTAACCAAGCTGCTCAGGTCCATCATCTACCAATACATCAAATCCAGGTGATGACTCCTCCAACCACTCATCATTTTCCATATCATTTTCCAGCCAATCATCTGTAGGCTGGTCCTGTTGAACCTCAGACCTTGTTCCAAAATCAATGTCATTAACCGGAGGATCTGGTAAACTTTCAAGAGTATATTGAAGGTCGGGCAAAGAAAGTTCTGGGGTGTGTCGATCTGTATTTTCATTATAAAGTTGAGGTCCAACCTCTGAAATAGATTTGCGCTCAACTGGCAACTGTCCTTCTGTAGTTGTGCTTCTTACAGATGCAAATTTAGCAGTGGCAGTATCAGATCCATTGGCATCTTTCTTTTCCACTGACTGAGGTTCTGTGCCTGTACCATTCACCTTTGTGGTCTTTTGTGAAGCTGAAGCACCTGAATTGCCTCCAAAAGATGTGCCATGCATAAAAGTACATTTATCACCCTTCACACAGTATCCCTGGAAAAAAAAATAGCAAGGAACTCTAGTCTTGCTTGTGTTCCCAGATGCTGTTGATGACTCATTCACTGATCCTGGTGAATGTACTTCAAGTGGCTGCAAGGGAATATTTATGCAAAGCTTAATACAAACTAGACAGAAAACTAGAGTCAAAAACCACCCGATCTATACTGCTTTAAAATCAAAACTTTGTTTCAAGCGCAAATGCAATTAAAATGCATATGACATTACATTTATTTATCCTTTATCTGGTATTGTCACTAGAAGGGATCAAGCATACCATATTATGCTCTCTAGTACCCACACCTAATCTTTAGACATCTAATATGCACCAGTTAAACCTTTGGTACCAAGAAATAGAGGAGCGGCTATTCACTATGTGAACAACAGAAGAAGAGAGCATAAGGAAGGTTACAAAATGTTTTGAGGTAAAATGAGCAGGTAATGATAATCCACTAGAGGTACGATGCGACAAAATTGAATCGGAAAGAAAAAAAATAGGTAGGATTACCATTAACAGTGTGTAAGAAACAAAATGAGTGTAACAGAGATCTTTTTCAAGACTAATTTTGGTACATCTAAAGCAAAATCAAAAATTAAATCCAATAGAGTACAAATTGCAAAATGCACCAGTCAAATTGTGAAGTCATAGATTTTATGTTTGATATATATATGCAATATCCCATGCCATGTACACTTATCAAGTTATCACATAGCACCATGGGAACCCAGTCATCTCTGACAGAACCAGAAATATTGTTTGAAAGAAGGTCTGTCAAGGCCTTCTCAACGTCCACTAAAACTATGGTGACAAATAGAATTTTAGTACCCCAAAGAATCTGCTAATAATTTACTTCCTGTATAAGGTCTATCGAAGTGCATCGTGAAAGTCTCTAAAGAAGGCCACTAAGCGCCTCTGAGTGTGAAAGCAATACTAGTTGGTCAACAAATAGCTCAAAAACATGTAAAGAAGCAAATATTGATAAAATGCTTGAACTTCAATGAAGAAACTCATGCAAAAATACTCCAATGAGCAAATAATGGAAGGTTGTGGTTTGCTCATCACCGTTGACTCCCAAAACAATGGATACCCTAAAACACGTTTGGATTCTATCTCCTTAAAATTGAAGTATTTGTTTCATCACCTCAGAATCAATCTTAATGAAATTGAGCCAAAAAAACAAATTACCATAGTGGTGAATTGATAACATATGTAGTCCTGTAGATAGTGGAAACTGATTTGTTGTTTAGAGCTAAACTGGTCATTTTCTAGGTATTGTTTACTCACCACACCTGATTCAATATTTTAAATTCTTCTTTTGAGTATATTTGATAACCAATAAAGAGAATGATGGTTATTAGAGTCATACAGTTTCTGCAGTCCATGATGTTAGACTTCCTCTTTTTCTGGAAGTCATGTGAGATTTTTCATCATCAACGTTTCGGATCATACTGCACGATCCATCATCGGGATGAAAGCAACAGATAGAGAGTAGAACGCTGATGATGCATCATCAGTCTTCCACTTGTGTTATGCATTAGTGTGTGCCACACTGCCAAGCATGTCACAGATGTTTCTATTACACCTAGTGCACAACATAGTGTATTTGACTCGTTCCATGTTAATCTTGAATCACAAAAGATTTGTTCGCTCTAGTTTTTAATTGTTATTGTCTTGGGTGTAAGCTTGGGGGTTTAAAACAACCTGGTATTAAAAAAATCACAAACAAATTCCAAAAAAGGCACGTGTTTAGAAATCAGCAATCAGGGGAAAAGTGAACTGCAATGAGTTGCAAATAAAACAGCTATGCTTCAATTAATAGACCTTTGAATCTAGCATGTAGGTGCTTGGAAAAAGAACAAGCCCATTTGATCAATGTGTGTTCAAATGACAGAGAGGAGGGAGGGAGGGATTGAGTTTTGTACAAAAGAAGAAAGTGTGGAAATGAATAAGTTCTCACCAACAAATGTAGGAACTGAAGCCATACAATCACCTGCAGAGAGAATGCAGCCAGTCGATTATTATTTTTTGTTAAGGGCAACAAGCTACTATTCTTTTCTAGTTAAAGTTAAGATTGGGAGCAAAGTTGCATGGACATGGGTACAGATATGGTATCAGATACAGATACGGCATTTTTTATGATGCCCAATATGGATAAAACTGGATGCAACATCAATAAATAACGCATACACATATTTAACGCAAATTTCCAAGTTACTAGAGGAGATTTAAATTAATTCAAGTTCAACCATATTATAGACACATAAATGCTACATAAATATTACAGGCTAATTTAACATTTTACAATATGTAAGAAATAGCAGAGTTGCATAGGAAGATAACCCAAAAAAATGGGTCGCTGAAATCGAACAACATTTCATTTGTCTTTCTCATTTGGTTTAGGTTTGTTTATGAAAAAAAATTTAAAAATTGCATGAAGTTTGTTTAAATTGAAATTCGGAAGATTTAGATCAATTTTTTAAAACATCAAATCACATACTATTCAGCACAGTTGGAAAATGAAGCGCTTTTTGGGAACACATAGGTACAATATCAACATTTATCTGGTTTGTATTGGATACAGGGATATGTGCGTCCAGAAAGGTCAGAGGAATTTCTGGTTACTTGAATTGGGAGATAACACATAACAGCACTTGTTGATGGGGGCACAAACTCTGACTTTATTGATCTTGAAGTGATAGCACATTTCAAATTGAAAGTCGATGATTTTGCAATTTTCAAAGTGGTAATTGTCGATGGTTTGTACATTGACATGTGCTGTTAGATGAGCATACTATCACCCGTGACTTTTATGTCATCCTACGTGACAAAGCTTGCATGTATCTGGGCATCCAATCATCACTCAACTTGGAGTGTCCACACAGAACTATCAAATGATGACTCTCAACATTGTTAAGCAAGGACAAAAGAAGATCGTCAAGATGACGAGACTATTACAAATGCACCAATAAAAGTTTTAACTCGTTCAAATAGTGAAGATTTCAAGACAAGACCAAGTAAGTTGGATGGAAACCATTGACCAATAGGTATCATGGACTTAGCAATTGATGAATATCATCCACATCTAAGTTTTGGGAGACGAATATGCTTCTATTCTTGGGGATGTGAATCCAAAGCTTCCACTAGATAGGTGTTTCCCCCAGACTATTAAGTTCAAACCAAGAATAAGACTTAATTGTGACAGCTTATCATCATCCCCATGCCTTCAAGAATGAGATAGAATGGACCCTAAAAGAGCTACTGAAATTGGGAGACATCAGAATTAGCACAAGTCCATTTGCAACTTTTATTACACAAGTAATTAGTAGAATATTCGATAGATTAATGAATGAGCAAGACATGCTCACATATAGTTTACAAAGACGATGTTTCTATTACGAAACAGTAGTTGTTATTAGAAATATTCTAATAACGAAAAAAATATTAGGAACATTCTAATACTTACAAGATACACAATATTGAACATTAAAGGAATAATAAATAAGATATTTGGAGATATTACCCTCCCTTAATGGTTAATTTGTCGAGTACACCAGGAGTCCCCTGAGCTTAACAAATTTATTTGAATGAGTGACTTAGTGAGAATATCAGTAGTCTGATTCATTATTGGAACATACTGCAAATCCACGGATCCATCTTCAACCAGCTGGCAGATGAAGTGACAATGAATGTCAATATGCTTGCTCATGGAAGACTAGTTTTTTAGCAAGTTTGAGCACTCCTTGATTGTAGCAAAAGAGGGGTTACAAGCCTGTTTGAGACATATGGATGTCAAAAAGCATCCTTCAAAGCCAAACTACCTCACAACCTACTTTGACAATTTCCCAATATTCAGCTAGTGTTGAGGAAAGAGATACTAGCTACTACTTCTTATTAGTCCAAGTGATAGCATCTATGTCGAAATTAAAGACATACCTTGAAGTGGAGTTTTTGTCATCAATAAAGCCACCCCAATCCGAGTTTGTGTATCTAATGAGTTGGGGATCTTTGGTTCGTCCAAATAGGATACCTAACTCTGGTATCTCTTTGGCATAGCATAGGATGCACCTCATTGCAGCTCAATGATCTAAAGTGGGAGTCCTTGTGAAGCGAGATATTTAACTCATTGCAAAGTTGAGACCAGGTCTAGTGGTGGTGAGATAGATCAAACTGACCACTAGTTGCCTAAACACAGATTCTGTCTCAACAGGAGAATCCAGTTTGGCTAACAACTTTAGGCCAAACTCAATAGGTGTAGACGTAGGTTTGCAATCCATAATTACAAATTTGTCAAGCAAAGCCCATGCATACTTAGATTGAGAGATAAAGATGTCATGTGATTGCTACTAAACCTCGACACCTAGGCACTAGTGCAAAACCCAAGGTCGGTCATGTCAAATTACAGACATAAATTTTGTTTCATTTCTTGAATTAAAGATGCCAAACTGCCAGTGATGATCATATCATCAACATAAATAACCAGAAGGATGATATCACTGCTAGTAGTCACGACATATAGATTTGAGTCAAAAGGACTCTCTGAGAACCTCGCTTTGTAAGGTACTTATCAATTTTCACGTACCATGCACGAAGAGCCTATTTGAGGCTAGAGAGTGCTTTCACCAATTTGAGTACTTGATGTTCTTTACTCACAACCTTAAATCTAGGAGGTTACATCATGTACACCTCTTCCTATAAGTCACCATTTAGGAAGGCACTTTTAACATCCATTTGATGGACCTTCTAGTCACACTGAGCTACCAGAATAGGGCTAATCTGATGGTGCTCACCTTTGTTGTTGGAGCAAAGGTTTCCTCATGATCAATCCCTTTCAACTAAGAGAGCCCTTTGGCAACAAAACAAGCCTTCTACTTATCTAAAGTACCATCAGCCTTGTATTTGTCTTTGTAGATCCATTCGCATCCAACGCATTTCTTTCCTTAAGGAAAATCTAACAGAACCCAAGTGTTATTTTTCAATAGACTATGATGCTCATTTTTCATAGCTTTTGCACTTAAATATCCCTTTTGCCTTTGTATATACTTGAGGCTCAAAAACACTATGAATGTTGGCCATGAGAGCAAAACTTACTAACATTAGAAGATTTGTTCTTCTTTCAAGCAATTCTACCCTTGACGAGCCCATCATCATGAAGATTGCTAGTCATGTTAGCCCACCATTTAAGCTCAAGAGTAGAAGAGGCAACATCAAAGGCAAGAGGTGCAATGGGATCATCATCATTAAACAGAAGATTGGATGAATCTTGAGGAATATTAGGTGGTGTAGTTGTTTATCATGATGAGCTTGCACGAGAAGGAATTGGCAAAGAGGTAGGAACAGGAACAACTAGAGCCTTCTTAGCTGATCCCCCCCCTCCATTATGTGGACCTAATGAAAGATGGACACACAAACCTTGAGCGTTGAGAGATTGATCCTGCAAATTCATAACTAGAGGAAAGAGTTGAAATGGCCCTTGTTCCTTGCCAAAGACCACATCACAATTGAAGATGAAATGATTAGTTTCGATGTCAACGAGTCAATAGGCTTTGTGATTATCACAATAGCCGATTGGCATGATCTTTTGGCTCTTGGCATCTAACTTTATGCCAAAAACTTTAAAATGACCGACTTTGGGCTTTTGGCATAAACAGGGCTCTTCTTCAGTCTACTTCTTGACAACCATTGTAGGAAAGTGGTTGAGAAGATAGATGGTAGTGTCAACTACTTCAGCCCAAAATTTCTATAGAACAATCTTGTGTTCAAGCATAGACTAGGTCATAGTAATTGTGTGGTTTCTATGCTCAACGACATTTTGTTCAGGGGTGTAGGTTGTTGTCAACTAGCACTTTATGCCATAATGTTCATATAAATGGGAGAAGGTAGAGGAATAATATTTTCCCCCATTGTGAGTTAGAAGAGTAACAATATGTTGACCAGACTCTTTTTCTACAAATGCTTTCAACTTTTGAAACAAAACAAACACCTCTTACTTTTTATGAAGGAAATACGCCCACATTTTACGACGGAAATTATCAACAAAAAGTAAAAATACCTAGACCAAGAATAGTAGTATCCATAGGTCCACAAATATCAGCATGGACCAGTTGTAATACCTTAGGAGCTCTCTAGGAGTTGTCGTCTAAAAATGGAGTTCAATGTTGCTTCCTAGCTAGCATGCTCCACGAGCTCCAAGGTTCTAGGATTGAATCTTTCATAATCCAATGATAAGATCTTCTTGAAGAAACTAAGAAAGATAGCGGACATTTAAAGGTACATTTAAAGTTTCATATTATTGATGCCAAAGTGTACTAATTAGGAGTGATGGGTTGTTGTAGCAAGCTCTTGAGAATCATCGAAGTCAACAAGTTTGAAATTTGAATAGCCCATGATCTTCAAGACCCACAATAGCAAACTAAGTCTCTCGATCAATGATACAGCACTAATCCAATGATAAGATCTTCCTGAACAAACTAAGAAAGATAGCGCACATTTATAGGTACATTTAAAGTTTCATATTGTTGATGCTTGAGTGTACTAAATAGGAGTGATGGGTTGCCGTAGCAAGCTCTTGAGAATCATTAGAGTCAACAAGTTTGAATAGACCATGATCCTCAAGACCCACAATAATAGCAAACTGAGTCTCTCGATCAATGATACAGCACTAATGTGAACTAAAGGTCACGTCTAACTGAGGGGAATGTCTAATAATTTGACTAACTCAGAGAAGATTGAGTTCCATCCGTGGAACATACTACACATCAAGGAAAAACAATTTCCCTCCTCTACACTAAATTTGTGTATTGTCTTTTTCAACAACAATGGACTTTTCCTCTCCCTCTCTGTCAAATATAGCAAAATTAGAGAATGGCTGAAAATCTTTAAACCAATCCCGACGATGAGTGAAGTGGCAAGAAGAACCTGAATCGATATACCAATCAAAGGATTTTACATGATCTAGAGGGCTTTTAGTTGTGAAGGCGAAAAAGACAAACTCACCCTACTCAATGTGCTCTGCAACATGCGTTTTAAGCTATAAACAAGATTGCTTGGCTTAAGAAGCTAAGCATTTACGACACTCCAACTTCGTATGACCAAACTTATGGCAATAGTTGTAATGAATATTGTCCTTCTTTGGGCTTTCTGATGATTGAGCAAAGGGAATCTACTGAGAAGACTAATAATTGCATGTGTCCTTATGACCAAAGTTAGCTGAGAAAGCATATGTGTTTTGAAGATGAGTTTGTACCACTGCTGAATTGTTGTTTCCAACAATCTTGTTGTAGAAGCATTATGCACATATCAAAAAACAAAACATCAAAATGCGTGGAAGCAATGTTGAGACTTTCAACAAAATGCTCATAGAAAGACAGTAGACTCTTCAAGGTGATCACCACCCTGTCTTCTTCCATTTTGCATCTAATGTCTTCCAATTGATCTCAAATGTCCTTGATTTTGTTAAGATGGTCCTACTAGAACACCTATTCATCCATCATGACTATGAAAAGCATGTTCTTCAGGAAGAATGAACAACTCTTATCAAAGGTTTCAAGGAAAAATTTGAGATGCATCCGAATTTCAACACATGTTTTGTTGGCAGGAACTTGTGTTACCTGATCATCACTGACTCAAGGTTTGATGAGCATGACATCTTCTCGATTTTGCTCATCCAATTTATCCTAATCTTTCCCTTCTTCCTTGGGATGAATAGTCTTGCCCAAAATAATTTTGCCAAGATATCTATATTCAAAAAATGCTATTATATGTTGCTCCCAAGTGTTGTAGTTTTTGTCATTGAACTTTTCACTCCCCTCATGCAAAATATTCATTAGATATGCCATTGCAAAATAATGAGGTCAAAAATGATTGATTGGAAGGCAGCACATATATCAAGGCAATACACGATCAACATGTGAAATTCACATTTTGAATTAGACAGAGGTAGAAAACTGACACTAATTTTGAGACTAGCCAATATCTAAAACACATATCCCAATGCAAGAATTTTGAAAGATCCAGAAAAATGACCAAAGACCTAGAAAGCTTTGCAAAAAATCCAACAAAATATGTGATCAAAAAGTGAAGCCAACCTAAAAAAATGGGTCTTTGGGCAAAACCCTAGTTAGTTTGGGAAAAAATCATTCCTTCGAGCAGATGGAGAAGCTAAATAATTTGAAACACTGCAAATTGTGAGCTTAGATAGGCAAGGAAGTCTCGTCTATAGTAGAAAAGCGCTTAGAAAAATGAAAAAACAGACCAATGCCTCTTGTCAGCAACAAAAAAGGCCCTATGCGCAAGCAAAAAAGGATGATGTTTGAAGGAGAAATAGATATTGTCTGTAGCAAAAACCGACCAAGAAATGGTCGTATACACAAATAATCATGTTCTTAAAAAATAAGGGGTGAAGTGAGGTGGCATTTGTAAAAAACATGCATGGAAATTGCAATGGACAACACTAAAACAATCATGTCAAGCAAACATAGACAACATGTTTTTGCTAAAAAATGCAAATAGTACAAGGCATGGCAAGGAGCAGAATTGCTGAGGCACGTCATGAGCAAAGAAGAACAAAAACCGATGAAAAACTGTCACTTTCTCATGCATGAGCCATTTAACAATGGCACCAAGAAAATGTGCAAAAAAAAGCATCAAGATGGATGCAAAATGCTAATGATTTTGAAAAAATCTTCAATGAATAATTTATGATGCCATGATAATTTTGAAAAAAACTTCAACGAAAACCTAAGATGGCACCAAGTAAATGTGCTGAAAATAGAGTCAAGATGGAAGCGAAACCCTAATAATTTTGAAAAAAATCTTCAATGAATAATTTATGATGCCATAATAATTTTGAAAAAAACTTCAATAAAAACCAAAATGCCAAGGCAGACTTTTGAAAAAATTTTAAAACTAATAATTTTTTAGACATTATAAATTTTTCAAAAAAGAATGATTAACTTAGCTTTGATACCATATTAGACAGGCAATTGGTAAATTATTCGATAGATTAATGAATGAACAAGACATTTATATATAGTTTACAAAGACAATGTTTCTATTACAAAACAATTGTTGGTATTAGAAACATTCTAGAAACAAAAGAGAAAAGAAAATTAGAAACATTTAATATTTACAAGATACACAATATTGACCATTAAAAGAATAATAGATAAGATACTCGGAGATACTATTCTAATAGCTTTAGCGATGCTTGTGAAGGAGCAAGATGAAAAATGAGGATGTACATGGATTACAAGGTTCTGAATTATAAAACCATCATGAACAAATAGCCCATATTAATTATTGATGAATTGAGAGATGACAGCATATTACACTAAAATTGATTTGTTGTTTAGGTATCACCAAAAAAGGTTTAAAACTAAAGATCCATTCAAGACTAGTTTTAGGTGTGCAGGCACTCAAAACATTTTTGCCAACACACCAGCCACCTTCCAATTGATGATGAATGAAATTTTTAGATGCTATTTGAGGAAGTTCATGTTGGTATTCTTAGACAACATTCTGACTGATGCTCAAAAATGGGAAGGACGCATGAACCACCTAGATATAGTGCTGGCCATACTGCAACAGAAAACATTCTTTGCCAACAAAAGCAAAAGTGAGTTTAAAATGGAAAAATTTGCACTTAAGACACATTATCAACAAGGCAGTTGTAGAAATGGATCCAACCAAGGTGCAAACCATCCAAGAATGGCCTAGTCTGAGGACATTGACACCATTATGAGGATTTTTTGATTTTCGTAGTTACTACAGCAGGTTTGTAGGAGGATTCTCACAGCTGCCATTGTCATTAATAGAATTAACAAAAAGGAGTGTTTTCCACAATTCTATAGCAGCACAAGGCCTTTGACAATTTGAAGAGGGTAATGTGCATTGGACCCATTGTCGACACATCCCAATCCACATTACCTTTTGCAGTAGAGTGCGATGCTTTAGGAGGTCTACGAGCTGTTTGTATGCAAAGGGATGACCCATATCATTTGGAAAGCCATAAATTAACAAAGACTGAGTGTAGTTCCTTTGTATATGACTAGCAGATGTCATTAATTATGCATGCATTTGCTACATTCAAACAAATATTTAAATTTGTGATGTTTTGTAGCTCATATGGACCACAATAGCTTTCAAGGAATTTTACTATCATCACACTGACCTCAATGGCAAGTAACAAAAATGCGTAACCAAGTGACAAGCTTACGATTTTAACACCATGTCAAAAGAAAATAGCTAGGTTGCATAGGTATGCTTACACGTACCCACATACCCAAGTATCAGGTACTCAGTAGAAAGCATCATAGCTAAGGACTTTGATTAACATTTCTGATTTTCTTTCAGTTTTTCATTTGCATATCAGCTTGTTGTTTATCAAGCCTGATTCAAACGTAATCGATTACTTCGATACAATACTGATTAACAGTACATGTTACCACTGTTCAAGTCAGAAGTTTATCATTTGCAATATGTCATTGCTATATGATTTATGTATTAGATTTAAATCTCTCTATCTTTGTTTCTCTCTCTTCCGTAGATTTACTTCTATTTCTAATGGTCACTCCTCTTCTACATTTCCATATATGAAAACTTTATCTATCTTTCTCCAAAATGTTTCTATTTCTCTCTTTGTTCATTATAAAAAAATTCTTACGTATACTTGTATATATAGATCATATATAAAGATCATTTATGATCTATGTTTAATAACACGTTTATTATTTTACCATAATATAGTTTCAGAGCTATTTTTTTCAAAAAATAATAAATTCATTATTGAAATTTTCCGAGTTATTTTTGAAATAGGTTTTAAAAATCTTTAATTTCTTCATGGAATTTTAGACTCGAGATTTTCAACATCCTTTCCCTGGGCGTGTTCAAAAATTTGTGTTCAAAGATATTTTCTACAATCCGTCTAGGGTTTCTATATATTTTTTATTTGGGCGTCTTCTCTCCTACAACTTGTGCGTCATTTGCCTTTCCCCTGCCCGCATGACCTGCTTCTTTTAAAAAACAACTTGCTTTTTGGCATTTTTGGGCCTGCATTTTATTTATTTTTTGTGAGCCTGTTTTTCTGCAATTTCATGGCCTTCTTTTTGGTCAGTTTCAACCTATCTTTTTCTACTCATCTTCTGCAAAGGACAGCATCTAGGGTGTTTTAAACCCTCTCTCTCTCATTTTCGTCCAGCAGTGTTTCTTTTACCACCATTTTTACAGTCAACCTGCACTTTCTTGTTTTTTCCAAAAGGTTAGGGTTTCCTGTGAAACTCTTAGATTATTTGTTGTTTTGAAAAACTTTTTGCCCATTCCTGTTGGTTTTTTGCAGATCCCAACTGGGTTGGTCTCCATTTTTTTGGGTGCATCATTTTTCGTGCCTCAATGTTCAAACTAGTAGATTCAAAATCTAATTTCAGAGTCTCTCTAGGTCTTTCGAGCTCTCTTTTGGGTGTCCTTTCATTTTTTCTAGGTCTTGTGTCAATCTAGCTCAAAGTTCGTGCCTTTTTAGATAATCAAGTTTTTTTGCATTAAAAACATGTCATGGCATCTCTCACCAATCTTCTCTTGGAAGGCAGTCAACAATTCAACAAAAAGAACTACAACACCTGGAAGCAAAGAATGATGACAACCTTTGAGTTCTGTCACCTTGAAGCGCATGTTCTGGGTACTATCACTCATCCTCCCACAATCAATGTTGCTCAAGAGAAGTTTGATGAGCGTAACCATGAAGCGGTTATGCTAACTAAGCTTTCAGTTACTTATGATCAACTGCCCCAACTGTTGTTCGGCAAGACAGCTGTAGAGATCTAGAAAACATAGAAGGATCTCCACGAAACATTAGATAAAAGCAGAGCTTTATTTCTAAAGAATCAGCTATCCTCTATTACTATGGATGAGCACATGCCCTTACAAGAACATCTTCTAAAGATTAAGGACATCAGAGATCAGCTTGAAGCCATTGGTTGTACAATGGAGGAAGAGGATATGGTGGTCATTACTCTGAAAAGCCTACTAACATCTTATGAATAGTCTATCGAGATGCTCACATTATTGCAACTAATGTTGACCTCAAATTTCCAGATTTGTGAACCAAACTTCTGTATTAGGACCATTGGAAACAACAATTTGATAGTAGTGCTCTTTCTTCCTCCCCTGAACAAGCATTTTCAGCCCAATCCTTTCACAAGGATAAAGGCTCATCTCAGTCATCCACTTAGTCTGAGGATAGCTCCAAGAACAAGCAACTCTGGTGCAACTACTACCACAAATTTGGTCATGTGATTTGAGAATGCAAGACTCGCATTGTTTCTGAACAGCGGAAGTAGGGAGGGTCTCAGCCACAAGCCGATATTGTAGAAATGCAAAGCTCACTGATCAGCCCAAGTTTGCCTTTTACACCTTTTAAGGATTCACCTGCAAATTTTTTTGTTTTGAAGTTAGATTGACCATTAAGGGAGAGTATTAGATGTAAATCTCTCTATTTTTGTTTCTCTCTATTCCGTAGATTTACTTCTATATCTAATGGTCACTCCTCTTCTATGTTTCCATATTTTCTATTCAATATGGAAACTGTCTCTCTCTCTCTTCAGAATGTTTCTATTTCTCTCTCTCTCTCTTTCTTCATTATAGAAACATTCTTGTGTATACTTGTATATATAGATCATTTATAATCTATGTTTTATAACACATTCATTATTTTACCATAATATTATGATCTTCTTGTTCATGTTTAAAATCCGCCTTCTTTGTTATGCATCTAAGCATTTATAATATATTATTATTACAAACATATTGCAAATCTGCAACTGAAAATAATACATTACACTGCAAACTTTATCATTGTTCTTGTTTTGAAAAGCCATTGTCATAACTCATAATTTCAGATTTTCTATATATATTCATTATATTTTTAAAAAGTTTGATGTGCCCAAGTACCCCTGTCCCCTATTTTGGAAAATAGCAGTACCCGTACCCATACCATAAGTGCCCAAGTACCCCCGTACCCATAAAACCTTGAAAAATAGGGTTAGTGGCTGCCCTCTCTTGGAGATCTGAATACTTTGTACCCAAGAGAAGTAGCTGCAAAACCGTGTCTGGAGTCTGGACTGAAATTTAGGTGAAATGGAAAGGTTTGGCTCACGAGGATGCCACTTGGGAGACTGCTGATAACCCAGATCAACCAGCACTATCTTGCTTGAGGACATGTGAATTTCAAGCATTCATTGTCAGCAAAAATCAACATGAAAAAGAACTATTCTAAAACCCCTTCTAGACTAGACACAGAGCCTTCAGTTATCAATAGTCAGATATGTTTAAGTACTAAGTCTTGGTCTGCAATTAGAGGGAAGTGGATATATCAGTTAGTTTAGTCTGCCAATCAGGTAGTTACTTACTAAAATCAGGTCGTTGCTTTTGTTAGATGAACTTATTGCCAAATGTACCTGCAGTTAGCAAATGGAGATCAAGATAGATTTGTAAGCTGTCATAATTTTTGGGAATCGTTAGTTAGTTAGCTTAGAGCTAACTCCAATTATGGAATTGATTGCTATAACCTGAAAGTTGAACATCAGATGATAAGGACTATACAGGCAATGCTGGGAAAAAAGGGAGATTATCCTTTGAAATCAAAAACAAAAAGTCTTCTAGGGAGAAAAATGCAGCTTCAGCTATGGGTGCCTGGGATGAAAACCCACAGATGCAGTTGACAGAAGGTTGAGCACAAAGCCTCCAGAGGCAACCATTGTTACACGGCAACAATGGTAATGAGCACAGGACATGTCAAAAAAAAAAAAGGCCACATGCCATGAAGATTAACTTGCGATCTGCAGCACATTTGCAGATTTCTGAAAGTTAAAGAAATCAATCAAATGTGCTGAGTATGCCTTTTAAGTGCATAAATTTATCGCTACCTATAATGCCTCTACCCATTCACATGTCAATTATAGAAAAAGGAAAGTAAAAGGCTATTGGAAGATATTTCTGTATCTGTTTTAAGGCATATTCTGAGAACCTTAATTTAATTAAATTACAGCAAACCTACAGAATACAAAGAGTTCCAACCATGAAAATTTCAGCTTTTTCCGGATATGTATTTATTCTCATATACTCTTCTATACTGTCTCATTTCAGACAATGAGAATAAATTTTGGCAGATTTGCTTGTACCTTCCAAGCACAGAGAAACAAGTATGGGATATATTGCAGGTTAAGTGTGGGTGCCATTCTCGGGCTCATTTTTTTATGTCTGTTATGGACAGTTTAGCTCTTAGCATTATGAATATAGCCATTGCAATTCCTCAAGATGCAGTCCTGTAACAATTCAGAAGTGATTTATCTATTCTGGAAACCTGTTCGGGTTAAATAAATGCTTCTCTCTCCTCAATGACATGTCTTTACATATATATTCTCTATTCTCAAATATTGTGCCATATGCACAGAAATTTAATGCAGAAAAAACAAATTAAAAGCCAAAATTAACCAAAATTCAAAACTAATTTCATTTGGTTTTTTAGCTTGTAAAATATAAGATTAATCTAAAAAGTAACATTCGAATATTATGAAGGATCTAACAAGACACCGCTCAACAGGGCAAGAATTGTTTCTGAACAACTTGAGTTCCAATTTGTGCAACAAACACAGTAGCAGTAGAAAACAATTTATATAAAAGATTAAAAAAAGGCTTGAAATATTGAAGGTGTGATTTTCCTTATCACTTTTCTAAAAATATCCCTGCCATTTTTCTTTAAAGATTTTACAAATTCTGATAACTGGTATTCAATAAATACTACCATAAAAAACAAAGCTGAAGAAAAAGCGGAAAAACACTAGAAACGTGGATTTGCATCGAAAAAATATTTGTTTATACCTACAGAATCCTAATAACTTCATGAAGGCAAAAACAACTTACTGGATGTCTAAATGCACAATGTGGGTTCAGGCAATTCCCATTAAGCCAGTACCAGCAATGCCTTGGATTGATCCTTGCATTTTCACTATGTCGATATTCACATTCAATTCCCTGCATGAAACAAAATAATAATTTAAAAATTACACATGAATTATCTCTGTAGGGCATCAAACAAGGTGCGTGCTATGCTACTCTCTAATTTCACAACATCCAAATAAACTAATAAGAATTCATGAAGTTCTCACAAACGCTGGGTCCAGAGGGATGTGGTCAAATGATTATTGGGCTCGCCCTACCCGCGTGATCCAGCTTACTCCCTCCATAAGTTGCATTGAAGCGTTGCCTATATTAAGTAAATCTTGCAGAGTATAGTTCAATCGCACCCCACAACATGTTAAAGAAGGCAAATAACCACACCTCGGATTTTCCAGAAAGCTCTCAATTACATTGCTCCTACTTCCGGGGATAATTCGATCTTCTAAGCTCTTAAACTGTGTAATACCCTAGCTAAGAGAGCCCCTACATAACGGAGGGGATAAATAAGGGAATCAAATCAAAATCCCTCTTTTCCCAGTCAAAGGACCATATCTCCGTAGATAAAATAGCGTTGTTTAAAAAGCTCATTTTCGTTGAGTTGGCTAAATACAGTGAAAGGGTTCCAAAGTTTTCTAGTAAATATGGGAGTCTTTGACAATTGGAGATGCAGGGTTCCAAACATTAAAATTTTCAAAAAACAGAAAGGACAAACGAGTCTGATCACAATCAGAGCCAATTTCCATCATATGTTATGGATGCCCACACAATTCAGCTTGAAAAGAAAACGAGCAGATGTTGTAACTAAATAATAAAGGAATTGCCAGAAATAAACAGCCTGTATTAACAATAGTACCTTCTTGCAGGTCAAGGGGGATGCCAGGAAATAAACGCAATCAGTATTCCGCTTCTGTGCTTCCTCGTCCATGGCAGCCACCCGTCTCTACTTACCACATTGATAGTGATTAAATGGTTTACAAGCGACGAAAAACTATGCAAGCATCATACCTCATGAGCTTTTGTTTTGCCATTCTGGTAGTGCTTCTCTACATACCTTGTTCAGTCCCAAATATGTTAGCGGCCAGGGCAAATAACCGTCGGTCATATGGGCAGCGCCTAAGCTCCCTTCATGTGAAACTTTTAAGGGGATGGGCTCGACTTTTACCCCAACAGGAAATGGCATGAAGAATCTAAATCACTTCCAAATGGATCTCTTAAACATGACATATAGATAGATAATAGAAATGTTTATAGTGAATAAATGTGAAATGAGTATTGGATTTCATGGTTTCTTTCAAATTAGTTAGTCTAGACAATGTTATAAAAGTTAATTTATTAATTGTGTTATCGGATGTTCATAAGGAATGTAAACTAAAAAGGTTAAGAATATATGTAAATTGCTTAAATCTGAAATACATTTCAAAATATAGATTTGATGTTTTCTTATGAATTGTAGTTTATTTATGAATAAAAGGTGATAAGTAATATATAAATTTTTATACCATAAAAAATGATAATTCATTTATGTGTAAAAATTGTGAAAAGTGAAAAGATCTCGTTGCATGAATTTTTATCATTGCATATCATTTGAGTTAGTACAAATTTCTTCCATTCTTTACATCTACTGTCACCATTTTATGTTGGTGGGGTGCGAGGGGCTCCCTATATTCATTTATATGTTGTAATAAAGGCGAAATGGTATAGAAGAGGAGGGCAATTCATAATAAATGTTGTGGACAATCAGTCATGTCTTGTTATCTAACTATAAAAAATTGTATGTATCGCAAAGTCATAAAAATAGATATTATACAAAAACATGGGTGAAGTCAAACTTATTATGTGTGTAGTTCCTTACAAACTTCTTAACTTTCTCAACAACCCTTGTTTGGTGACTTTGCAATTGGTAGTCTATCAAATTGCAATATGGAAGGAGGGGACATGATCTATGTGGAACCTGAGAAGTGTGACAATTATAATAATTATTGCATTATTTGGCACATCTATAAGGATGGGGGATTTACTTCTTTCTTTGAGTTTATGACTTGTTATGATGAAAGCCTCTCACACCAATTTGTTTCCCTTTGGGTGGGGCAAAGGGTTACAAGAGGTGGCATTTCATTTCAGATCAATGAGCATGTTACTGCTCAAGCCATGAGTCTATGTACTAAAGTTTGGAAATTGAAGAAAATAAGTCATGTAGTGAGTGTGGCTAACCTTAACCAGTTCTTTCATAGCCAAGAAAAATTGGTGAAGCTTCATGGTGGCTTTGAAAGGGAGAAAGTATCACCCCCATGGAACCACATGTATATTGTTATCATGAAGTATTTTACTTCGAAGGGAAGATTTGGGGTTTATATTACTACCACATACCCTTTGTTAATTGCTTTCACAACCATGATTTGACGATATCCCTTTCTTTATGTCACATTTGTTGGAATTCATTGTTAAAGATGTCCTTGATTCTAAGAAGCGGGGAAAGAAATACATTGTTTTATACCAAGAATTTATGTATAGAGTTTACCTTTTCACCTAGCCCTATATTTGCCTCATGCAATTATTGTTTGCAGGGTCCCACCTTCCCTGACCCCACCTTCAACTAGTCTTATGGATGCCTTGGGTCCCATTAAAAACAAGTGTATTAAGAGACCAAAAACCCCATGGAATTCCCTAATATTTCTCCAAATTTTGAGTTTCTTGTGAAGCCCCATGATAAAAATAGGAGTGAATTGCCTATCGTATTGAAAACTAAGGCTACCAAAAAGACCAAATTCAATATTCAACACATTGACTCCAATGTTGAAATAATAGAAGAAACTAGTAGGCATCATCGCTCCACAACCTCGTTGTTGAACCTCAAGGGAAGGGGAAGAGTTTGAAAGATGACTCCTTGGAGGATGATGAAATAATTGAATGAATTTAGTTCATCCCATGTCTCAAAGAACCTAAAGATTGAATCTTTGAACTTTGCATAGAAAATTAAGGTGTATAGTAAAGATAAATCCCTAGTTGATGGCACCTCACCTGTTAAAACTAAGGGCATAGGTTGACTTGCAAATGGGATTGCATGCAAAGTGGGTTTAACCATGGAGGAAACTCTGTAGTTAAGTGCGCTCAAGCTGGAGTAGTACTAGGATGGGTGACCTCCCGAAAAGTCTCAGTGCTTCACCTCTAATAGCATCACCTAGATCCAATGAGTGTTATGTGTTCCATTTGTTCTCATGAGAGATGGATTCATGTGAATCACTACTTATGAAACATGGGTCAATGAGTTAGACTCAAAATCTACACAGTTAAATCCTGATAGCAATATTATAATTTGATGTCTTGTGGAAAATATCTCCTACTTGTCAAGGGCAAAAAGACTCGAGATAATGACTCAAAGGAGAGTGACTTCAAGGAGCTCCTTAAGTTCCTCATGAAGGTTTGGGCTTATGTAATGTTGTCAAAGTCGAGTGGGTTGGAAATAATGTTTAGCTCTTTGACCTACCTATTCCTTATTGGTAAGTAGTTTTGTTAATGGCTTTAGAAGCCTTTGTCTTTTTTGGTGTAGTGCCCACCCATAGTTTGCATTCACTTTATATTGCCAGGCTCTTTTAGGCTAGTTTTCATGCATGTGTTGGTTGATTTAGTGATACTTGGTTGCATAGTTGTTTACACTAGTTTATGTTAGATTCTTATATATCATGAGCTATTGCATAGTTGAGGCATTATATGTGTTCATTTGATGATTATGGCCATTTATTTGATGGTGATGTTTTACATGCTTTCATATGGTGATTATGGTTATCTTCATGATGATAGTTATATTTTCATGCATGGATCTATATTATTGGTTACTAACTACATACTTGTATGTGTGTGGTTATCTTATATGTTTTATAATTATGTTTGATGTGTCTGATGTGGTTGAAGGAGTGAGCCATAGTCACATATGAGTCGAGATCTTCACGATGTATCACTCCCTACCATTGTTGGTTTATAAGAATATCTCAATGGTAAGAGAAGGGAGATAGTGTTCAGGCCCAAATCCCAACCTAGGCCTATTTTATCCTAAGACAAAGGACAAGTATCTAACTTACTACCCATCGGTATTTGTTGAGGTGACATAAATTTGTGAACTTATCCCTTGAGTGTGATTTTATATTTTGGATTTTGGTTGGTTTCTTGTTCATGTATGTCATGTGTCTAGTTGTGATTTATGATACTAAATCAGCCAAGAAATTAATTAATATTAATTAATTGATGAAAATATTATAGTTATTGGAAAAGATAATATTAAAATACAATAATATTTTATTAATTGGCAATTAATTAAGTATGCGCATTTAATTTAAAAGACTTAAGTTAAAAAATCTAACTATGAAAGTGAGAAAAATGTAATTAAAAAATTAAATATAAATTGTCATTTTTCCATAATTATTTAATTAATAATAATTAACTAGTGAGTTATAAATATTATTATTAATTAAAATAATAATTATGTCATTTAAAAGTGTTTTCACGAATAAATAAAGTGGGGGAAATGAATAAAATAATATTTAATTAATAAAGTGTTTTAAGTGTGCATGAAAGAATTAATATATTATTTTATTTAATATTTAATTAAAGTTGAATTTTTTTTTATAAAATTAGAATTAGAGACCCAAGGTTGGGTTAGGGTTCTTTATTAGAGGCCTTTTAGACACAGACTTTTCGGAGAGCAAATTGGCAATTTAAAGTTAAATAATGTTTTGAAAGCTTAGGAGTATTTTGGATTGTGATGATTCACCAAATTGTTCTAGAATTTAACTACAGTTTGAGGTAGGGTTTGTGGACCTATTAGAGAATTTATTTTGAAATAAATGTCTACCTCATGCTTGCCAAGTTTGCTAAAAAAAGTATTGTTTAAAACATTGTTGATTTAAATTTTTGGAACTTGAATGGTTTGTAAAATTAGAGAAAATAATTTAGTTCTTTATTGCATGAAAACTTTTTTAGAGAAACCAATTAAAATCTTGCTATAGAAAAGTGGATTAAATGATCAATAGATTGAGATATATGTAGAGGAATTTAGAAAACTATTAAATTTACATGCATTTGAAAACCCTATTTGGGAATGGAAAATTCAACATTAAAGATTAGAGAAAATGGTTTTAAAATAGCTAGGGTTTCAATTAGGAAAAAAAAGAATCCACCTTTGAGAACCTTGAAAAAAACATAAAGAATCCTCAATAGTTTTTAGATTTGTCTCTCAATTAAACCAAGTTATAGATGCAAAAATCTTGTCAAAAAATAGAAATTTTTTATTGTTGGAAAAAGAATAACCTATAAGACTTTAACAGTAAAACTGTTTAAAATATATCTTATATTTAATATAATAAATTAATTTTTTTGCTCAATAAAAATATTTAATTGTGTTTTATTAATTATATAATTTATATTTTACAAATTTATTAATTTTCCTTATTTAAGTGTGGGCACCAAGAGAAAACAAATAGGGAAAAAAACCCCAAGTGTAGCCCGAGACATAACATCCTATATAAGATACAATTGTCCTGCTAGATGAAGGGACTTTTAGAGGGCATTCCCTCTATTACCATCTTTAAAAGTTTAAATACATTTCACTATTAATCATCCCTTTCCATCAAGATCTAGAAGGCTTTCCTTTTATTACATTAGTGAATTTTCATACCATAATTGTTTAATGGAAGACTTCATTCATACTTCCATGTTATACATCTTTTGCATGACTTTGTACTTGTATTTTGTGTAAGAGCACTATTTGTGGAGATTTCAGCTCTCAAGCTAAGATCATTGTTAGACTGTAATCACTTGAAACAAAATTATAATGCCAAACTTTAATCTAGACAATGTTAAAAGTTCATTATTGGTATCATTATGAAGAGATTAAGATATATTACCTATCAATCTTCTATTTTATGATAATACCTAAGTCATATGAGATTTTCATTATACAAACCAGTACACAAGACATCTTTCAATAAATCAAAACTAAGGATAACAAAGAGCCTGCAAAGAAACTATTTAAGAGAGGAGGCCCAACCTTACTGGGTTCTTCTCTTGGGAAGACTATAGCCTTATAATATTTACCTTTCCAAGAAGATATTATTCAAGGCTATAAAGTCCCATAATAATATGAATAGAAGAAGATATCTCTCATGCAATATTACTATACGTGGCATCCTTTATGAGATGAATTATGCCTCATTCCTTAAAAAGGAAAACTTGATCAAAGTCATTAATAAGAATCTAGGAAGCCCTTTTTGAGAGTGTTGAAAACACTTCTAAAATAAAATGTTATTGTAGAGAGAGCTTAAATCATATTATCAGGAATGTATCCTCTTCAAAAATATCCAAAAAGAGAAATATAAAGGAGTATGGCAGGCTAAAGCCCATTCAGTGAAGAGATTGTAGCCTACTAATCTTAATATTGCTATGTAAAGGTTATTTAGGATACAATGTCCTCAAGATATAAGGAAGAAACAAAAGAAAAATGATACAAACAATTGCAAAATACAATATTTTCAGGCTAAAGGACTACATAATCACCATAAACCACTTGACCTCCAATCCTACAAAAGGGGAGGCCTAAAGAACCAAGTAGCCTCGAAACAAACAAAAAGTTAAAGGGAACAAAAGGACAAATTAAATTGATACCAAGGGGATATTGTGCTTTGAAATATATTCCCAATGGGGTACAAATTATCAAGGCCAAAATAGCCTCTTATTAGGAATCAAAGAAAGGTACCAAAAGGGGCCTGCATAAAGGATGAGCAAAATAGGATCAGAAAATAGAGAAAGCTAGAAAGGGGGAAAATGCTATAAAAGAAGGGCAAAAACTACAAATCAAGAATCAAAACAAAAGGACAATCCAAAGGGTCTTGCCCAATAAGCATCACCTAAAGAGCACAAATGAGAGCAATGGAAAAAAAAATCCTATTTAAAGATTAGACATGCTTGGAATTGTTGAGGAATCAAAGAGTCAGGAGCCATGTTACGAAAAAGGTATGCCATATAGCTTCCACTTAGAATCTATGTGAAAACCCTTACCTGCCATTTGATTACCATTGTTGTGTGTTGTAATTAGGGACTATCAAAATTTATGAAATATTAATAACTAAGTTGTATTTAGAGCTTGTCATGATAATGCATAATAAAGAGCTACTTAAATTGATATTTCATAATTCATAGGAAAATATTGAACCTTTAAGGAGGATTTTCAAGTTGGAATACTAAGAAATTTAATTTGAGAAGAAAACACTAATAATACCATAATCTTGTATAGATATGCTAATAAATGTACTCTTGGAAATGTTATCCCCCCTCTTTGAATATGTATACAATTGTATAGATATGCTAATGAATATGTGTGTGTGTGTAGACATATGTATACGCGCACACACAAGTATATGTAAATACGTACATATACATACACACACACACACACACGTGCATATATATATATATATATATATATATATGCATGCACGTGTGTGTGTGTGTGTGTGGTCAATAAAAGGCAAGTGCCCATATTTTATTAATATCAAAATTATTTACAATTATCCTTGTTCAACTGTAGGCACTAGGTGAAAAAGAATAAGGTAAGAAAACCCCTCGTGTAGCCTAGGACTGAAGTCTTGTTTACATACAGATGCCCTATATAGGATCTTGAAGAAGACATATCTCTTTTTGTATTATAGATATAAATTATACATTGAAATTTATAAAATTGAGTGTTACAGATTTGAGATTTAAAAATTTGAGCCCTATAGATCTGGGCATTACATTTTTTCAAAAAGTTTTACATGGAACTTTGTATTATCATAAAAGATTCATCTTGTCATCTAATACAAGAGCTAATTTTCCACATGAAGCTCATGTTTAAGACTAGGAGGTTGAGCCCTGAGTATGATGTAATACCCACCCATATGTTATTTTTTTGTTATGTTTGCCATACTCTTTTAGGCCTATTTCATGCATGTATTAATTTTAGAGATATTTGATTTGCAGTTATATGACATTATTTGATGACTTGGATTACATGTATATCAATAAAGAATTACTTAGTTGATTATATTTCACATGTTATTTGATGATTATGGTTACTTGTGCATTAATGATGCTTTAATGATTCTTAGCTAGTTGATATGGCTGCTTTTGTGATTATGTCATAAGATAGGTCTATAAATGATGATTATTTTATATTCATAATAATGAAATGTTATTTATGAACATGCAATGATTTGTACATGAGATTTAATTTGGTGCTTACTCCATACTTGCTTGTGTATGGTGTGTGTGTGTCTCTTTTGATTTCTGTCTGATGTGGTTGAGGGAGGGACTCGTAGTCACCTGGTAGTCAGGATCTACATGATGTACCAATCTTTGTCATTACATGTTTAGCTTAGATGGATGTGTGTGTGTGTGTGTGTGTGTGTGTGTGTGTGTGTGTGTGTACATGCTCATCTTTTATGCAGGTTGCAAGTATCGAACATTGACTTCCCTAAATTGTCAGGATGAGTGTGCCATATCACAATAACTCAATGGTAAGAATGGAAAGATAATGATCAAATCCAATCCTAGCCATAGCCTAAATACTTTCGTGCAAGGAGGACTCATATATGTCTGTCTACCCTTTTTAAACCCTCAAGTCTTTTTGTGTGTATGTTGTTTGACTTTCGCTTTGGTTAGTTTTCCTTAATGTTTTATGTGGTTTGACTTTGTGATTTTCTTGGTATTTATCATCTTTGGATTAATCATTGATAATTGAATTATTAAATGTTATTGAAAAGGGAAAATTAAAAGATTTAACTTAAAGTCCTAATTTAGAGAAAAAAATTTAAATTAAAAGAATTTAAATATTTAATTAATATTAATTTAATTTGAGTTGAATTTAAATAATGCACTTTAATTATCTTTATTAGTTAAAATAATAAGCAATTGCTTTTAATGTGCTTGTATTAAATAATAAAATGGAAAAATAAAATAAAAGAGTTTATTTAATTTAAAAGTGAGTTAAATATGCATGAAATGATTAATTAAATAAAATAATTCTATTTTAGGACTTTTAGAAACATAAATCCTAAAGGGGTTAGGACTTTATATTAGAGGGTTTTTAATTCATTATTTCACATAGGTTTTGGGGAGCAAAATTTGGAGTTGGAGTAAAAGAATTGTTAAAAGTTTTGGAGGGTTTTGGATTTACATGCATTCACAGATTGTCTCATATTTTATTTGTTATTTTGAAGTAGGGTTTGAAAACCCATTGTAGAATTTTATTGAAGGATTTGCTTACTTTGTGTCTTCTTGGGTGCTCACATAATGCTTAT
Organism: Cupressus sempervirens; assembly: GCA_028749045.1. Classification (NCBI taxonomy): domain Eukaryota; kingdom Viridiplantae; phylum Streptophyta; class Pinopsida; order Cupressales; family Cupressaceae; genus Cupressus; species Cupressus sempervirens. Next base: position 272,152,029 of record CM053788.1, on the reverse strand, counting down.
TAATTTATTGTATTGATTTTTGGATTAAAAATTATATTGTAGATTTTGAAAAAGAAAACTTATTGATCAAGAAAACTTGACTAAGGAAAATTGTAAAAAATCCTAGAAAATTATTATGTATGTATTCTTTTAAAACCCTTTCTAATATAGGGAAAATTCAGTAATAGAAAATTGGAAGGAAATAACAAATTGAACAGGTAGGATTTCAACTTTAAATTTGTCATTAGAACCATATGATTATCATGAATTTTCTAAATAAAGATAAATATTCTTCTTTTATTTAAACTAATTTAGTTACAAAATTTATCGAAAAAGTAAAATATTAAGTGAGAGAAAAGCATGTTGTAACTAAACTTATGCATGCGTGCAAAAACAAATATATTAAAGATAGAAAACTAAGTATATTATGTCTACATGATTTGAGAGATCAAAGACATGTGAAAATATTAATTACATGTTTATTTTTATTTTATCAAAATATAATATAATTTTTAAATTTATATTAAAATTTATATTTTTATATTATTATTTATTAATTTCATAATGAAAATTAAAAATATATATTTTTGAAAGAAAATATTATTATTAATTCTAAAAATTAAATAAAAATTTCTCATTTATTAATGCAAGTGGAAAGTTAATAGATAAATATTTGTAATTTTGTTATATTATAAGAGAAGTTGTGGTGGAGTTCACAATGTAATCATCTAGTTAAGAATATTTATTGTTATGAGAGAAATTATAAATAATTTAACTAAAATGATAATTTCAAGTTGAGTTATTTGTAGTTGCATTATGAATTAAAAGAAAGCAAACATTAACAGTGGACTTAAATTAAAGTCAAATTAATATTTTAAAAAAAAAAATTGATATCAATTTTTAATCTAATAATATAAATCATGTATTATTTAATATTATTTAAATTAATAACACGATAATATTGCATGACATTTTATATGCACACAGAGATTCAATATTCTTACTTTATTGCTAAACACATCCTTGTAGCTCAATCTAAACATAGCAAATGATGAAATTAAACCATATGACTGAAAACTATTGTTTCTTATGGTTTGTTTAAAGTCTTGTGATATTTATTTTGTGATGATTTTATGTGACTAGTATAGTTGGCCAAATTAGGATGTGCACCATAGGTTTTTTGTGATTTCTTCTATAAGTTTATTGTTTTGGATGTTATGATGAGTTTTCTCTTTAAAATTGAAAGATGCATTTATGAGGTTTATTTTGCGGTGCATTTATGCTTACTTGGATTGGGAGATACAACTTATTTTTGAGTTTCATGTTAAGGAATCGAGTTTGATCATTATGGGTGTTGTGGTATGGGACACAACTGTGATTTGTTTGCTTAGGAGAGGTTGGTTGGGTGCATGTTTTTGGGAGTGGCTTGAAATAGGGGTCTGAGGCCCAAAGTGGTTAGTACCAAGATAACCTATTGTAAGTTATGTAATAAGTAATAAAATAGTAATTTAAAATATTTTGGCACACGTTAAAAAGACAAGTTAGAGATGTCTTGCTCATGCTTTCAGTGCTTGTAGAGGCTAAAGATGGGAATATGATGACAATTAGTGAGATGTATGATCGGTTTGCCTCATCTTCATGAGAGAGTATTCTGGTTTTGCATGTGTCATGTTGAGGGTCTAGGGTCTAGAGTGACCAGTCCAGGGTAACTTAATGCTTGAGGGTTTGGGGTCTAATGAGAGTTCAATCCAAGGTAACTAATGCAGGGATGGTTAAAAAATTAGTGCCAAAGGGCACACCTAACTATCCAAACACCTTGCTGAGTAAATACAATTGAAGCAAATAAAAAAGAACAACACCAAGGAGAGAAGAAATAGTAATATCTTTATAAATTTATTTTAATATCAACAAACATGCTCGGCTATGAGGCTTTCCAGGTTATGACCAATACAATAATCAGATATACATCAAAATGCATCCAACATGATACAATTGTGGTCAAATATCTAGATTTTTGCTTGCTAACTTCAATGATTCTTCTACTTGATCTTCTATGTCCCTACTTCTATATCCTAAACTAGACTCACTACTTATACTTGTCAAAAACATCTTATAGAAGATTCTAGATCTTTACATAAGAGAAGATTGACCTCAAAAAAATATACACACATCCCAATGCATGATCCATATATTAAATTCATGACTCAAATTAAATAAATAAGTTAGCTCATACTAGGAACCAATCACAAAAAAACTCGGTCAAAGAAGGAACTGAGCATCAACAAACTGATGAGCTCACTCGACAACAATTAAACTTAGCCAAAGCAAGAACTCGGCAACAATACAACTCAACCAAAGCAGGAACTCAACCAATACTACACTTGACAATCACTGTGCTCAACTAATACTAGAACTCAACAACATTAGTAACTCGACAATAACTGACAAAATGCATAAAGATGAGCAAGATAGAAAGGCAACCTAGGATGCTCCTAAATTAGACAACCGAGGTTGAAAGAAATGATTCTCCTAAATCATTGAGATGTCACAACCTGAGATGAATCCAACTTAGATTGAGAAATCCATGTAGCATCTTTAACTAGTCTATTCTTCCATTTCACCAAATACTCAAAGTAATATTTTCCTCTTGTGCTCTTACCAACTCTCTGATCTAATATATGTTCAACCTCTTCAATCTGCTTCTTAGGATAATCATCTGGTACAACAATATCATAATCTAACTCATGATAGTCATACAAATCAGTAACATTAAATATAGGAGATATATCCATGTCATTGGGTAACTCAACTTTATAAGCATTACCACTATCAAATTTCCTTACAATCTTACAAGGTCCAAAATTCTTCATTTTCAAAGTTTATTGTATGTTCCAACAAGAAACCTACCTCTTTTCAAATGAACTATCACCTCATCACCAACTTCAAAAATATGATGTCTTCTAGACTTGTCTGCATCCTCCTTATAATTATCATTACTTTTTTCCAACCTCAACTTTACTTCCTCATGCAAAGACTTCATAAAAGTAGAAAACACTTCTCCTTTCGTACTTCTCTTCTCTTCATCAACAATGTAATGCCTCGCCATGTGACTCAAAAGAAATTAACCTAAAGTTTACTAAGTTTGAATTTTTTTTTTTTTTTTAAAAAGTTAAAGATATAACTTAACAACATTAGATACACTAGTGGAAGCAATTAACATACACTCATACATCGACAACACATAAACAGGTTACAACTCTTAAGGGTTTCATGATGATGACTCACATTTAATTTTAATTAACACTAAATCCAATATATAATAAATCCACATCAAATAATAATATACAAGTATGAATCCATTTAAATAATATATAGTCATCTCAAATGCCACTTGACAATAAACAAAATGCACAATCATCCATTGTACAAGTCACAGGGTATGAAAGACTAAAATAATATACATCAAGAAAGAGATTACATCATCTTGTAAGATCTATGAAATCAAATACAATACACTAAGAATAACCATCCAACATAGAAATACAAGATCAGATAGAAAGGAACATTTGTAAAAACACATCCAACAACGATATCCAATGACCGGATCTCAATGGTATAAGAAAAAGCACTACCACTTGACCTCGTGGAACCCAAAAAGGTCCACTCCCACCGTGCTAAGGAGATAAACTCAAGTCCCAAATAGGATAACAAACTCAAAAGTCAAAACCAACATCTATTTACAAGTAATCACTTGAAAGAAAACTATCTCAAGGGTACCAAAAACACAAGTATTAACTAATCTTAGAGGCAACAAAGACATGAAGGTTTTTTATTATACATGTGGGCAAGTGTCATTACACGAACCAACTCCAAGGTTACCCTGCTAGTCTTTTAATCCTTTGGCCCCCAAGTGACTCTATGCGGCACTAGTATCCTTTTGTACTAACAAGGCATACTAACGAAGCATGGTCACAACCAAGCATCCTCTCTATTCCCATCCTAACTTGTACTAGCACTCGAGGCATGGGTGAGGAAAACAATGACTCTTATTAATTCATTTTAAACCCATTTAATGAAATGTTATCACTTATTAAATAACCTATAATGGGTTACCCATTAGCCTCTTTAAGGCCTCGACCTCCATTGCAAGCCACTTCCTAACATGACATATAGATAACCTACCCTAAGTTTAGTAAAATCAAAAGATTGCAAAAGACCGCATACCATACATCAGTTCTTAAACAAGCAACTAACAAGTTCCAAAAATCATTGATCATAATCACGAATTCCACCAAAATGATCATCCTAATAGGACTGATCCCAAAATCAAGTGTACATAAACCAATCTACGTCATAACATGACATCACCAAGAACAAAACATACAAACACCTCAGTTCTATACCAGTGACTGAAAAGTAATCAAAATACAACTGATCAAAGACTCAAAGGTTATATCAAATAGGTCACACCATTCACCTTAGTTTCACACAAGAACATTGGAAAGCATTAACAATCAATAGATCAAAACATTGCATAGAGCATAAAAGACACATTATCATGGTTGAGTATAAAAGATCATGATAAAAACATCATCATGACATCACAGACAAAACTCCCAAGCCTTTGGTAAACATCCTGACTGGCCAAAGCTAAGTCAACCCAACACCCAATAGTAAAATCACACATCATAAAAAGAGTGCATATAAAAGTAACTTTCACAATTTAGGTTTTGAAAAACAAGTTTAATTCTCACTTATTGGTTTCAAGTTTTCAGTTTCGCTTTTAAGCACAAGATTTAGATATAAAAGAATGGGGTTTCAATTTTCGTTTCTCTAGTCACCAGATTCACTAAGGTTTCCCGAGTTGACTAGAATTCTAGACGATTCAACAAATCATATAAATTTGTTTAAACATTGTTTCATAGTTTAATTCGTTATCAAAAGATAAGAGTTCAATGAACATACATATCATAGTTTTCGTCTTTTTAAAGTATGTTAATTACTAAGGTTTTCGAATAAGAAAATTTCCCTAACAATATAAATCATTTTCATATAAAATTGAATCATCAAGCACAACCCAAGATTACTAAAGATAACCATTAATTCTCTCAATTAATTTCTTTGATTTTCAATTTACTTTAGAATAATATTTAAATAATAAAGTAATAAATCAAAATTTTAAATAATTAAATTAAAATTTTTAACAATACTTATTAAAATTATTATTAATAATAATTATCAATTATTACCATAATAATTTTAAATTTATTAAACTTTGGAAAAACTTTCCTAAAAAGAAAACTTGAGAAAAATAGAAACCTACTAAAAATAGAAACTTTCTAAAAATGGAAACTTACTAAAAATAGAAACTTCCCAAAAATAGAAAACTGCTAAAAATAGAAACTTTCTAAAATAGAAACCTGCTAAAAATAGAAACTTTTCAAATATGGGAGCCTACGAAAAATGAAAACTTTCCAAAAATAGAAACCTAATAAAAATAGAAACTTTTCAAAAATGGAAACTTACTAAAATAGAAACTTTCCAAAAATAGAAATTTTCTTGAAATAGAAACTTACTAAAAATTGAAAAAATTCCAAAAATAGAAACTTACTAAAAACAAAAACTTTCCAAAAATGGAAGCTTACTAAAAATAGGAACTTTAGGGTTTTCTAATAAATAATTTGTATATAGATGTTACTTGAGAATGATGAACAACCAAATCCACACATAAGGTTTTCAATCATTAAATTGCTTACAAAAGTTTCTGAAAATGAAGAATAGTAAATATGCAAAATAAGGGTATCAACTTAGAAGAATTTTGAAAACAGAAACACAACAGATACGGGAAAGATAGGAATTTGAAGGATGAAAAACCACTATACAAATAAATCACGAGATCCTACTTGGATTTGATGCTAAAACAACAATCACACAAAGCACGTAAAACAATCCCCTTTTCCTAAAAACTTCCTTCTTCAAAATTGCTCCTTCAAAACCTGTGTAATTGCATAATGAGCTCTAGATCTTTAATAAAGAGTTCTTTCTTAATTTGGGGCTTTGATTGTGCAATCACAAGAGGGAACTTGTTGATCAATTATTATTAATTATTTTATTACCTTTTACATTTTCATGCACAATTTTTAGATATTTAATTACAAAATATCTTAATTAGCTTTCTCTCTTTAATTAATTTATTATATTTTAATTTCATGCATAAGCTTTATGTAATTTAATTAAAATAAACTTTATTAAATAACTGCTTACTCTCTCTTATTAATTTTTGAAGCGTTTTTAATATAATATTTATTAAGTAATAATAATATTTAGCATTTATTTAAAAATAAACTCTTAAATATATTATTATTAAATTAAATAAATATTATTACGCCCAAAATTAGACTCTAACTTTATCTTTAAATGAATTATTTTATTTAATAAATTCACGAGACATTTTAATAATATATTTATTAACTTTAATAATATTATTTAGAGTTTACTATTAAAACTAAACTCCTAAATAATTATCATTAAATAAAATAAATATAAATACATCAAAATAGAACTTTAATATAATCTTTTAAATTTAATTTTTTTATTTAATTAATCCACGAGAAATTTTTAATAATATATTTATTAACTAAATAATTAACATTATTTAGTGTTTATTATTAAAATAAAACTCCTAAATAATTATCATTAAATTAAATAAATATAAATACGTCAAAAATAGAACTTTAATATAATCTTTTAAATTTAAATCTTTTATTTAATTAATTTTTTAATTAATTAAATATTGAATTTACCTTATAAAATTTTGATCAAATTAAATAATTAAATTATCTTTTAAGTTGATTTAATTATAGCAGAAAATCACCACATGCCCACAAGACTAAATACAAAAACCCATCATACAGAACATAATATTAAATCAAACACCAAGGTCAAAATCATTAATTCATGTCACTTGACGAATTTAGATGGGTAAACTAACTCAGATACTTGTCCTACTTTCTAGGACAATTGGCTTAGGGTTTAGGATTCAAACTCAAGAATTATCTACCCACTTATACCATTGAAATATTGTAATAGGGTACACTCATCCTGGCAATTCAAGGAAGTCAATACCTAGTACCTGTAATCTGCATAAAATTCACGCATGTACAAACACAATAATCTAAACTAAACATGCAATGGCAGGAAATGGTTCATCATGTAGATCTCGACTAGCAAGTGACTATGACTCCCTTCCTCAACTATATCAAAAACATCAAACATAAAGAAAACATACACGCACACCATACACATGCAAGTATGGGGTAAGTATCCATAGAATCCACATAAAAATCATTCATCTAACTAACATCATTAAATAATTGAAATTACTAACTGAACATATATATCATCATTGGAAGGATAAACATAAACACATGAAGTAACTGAACAACTCCTCACATAAATCAATTGAGTATAAAATAACATTTAATCAAATCTAGTAACCAAGCACTGATAATCCTAAAACATAATTAAAAAATTGACCTAAAAGAATACAACACTACAACATAAAAGTCAAGTAGGGGTAGGCATTACATAACAATATCCTTTAAATCTGATATACCTCTAAGCTGCATTCTAATAACAATCTGAAAAGGTGTTTTCTTAGTAATCGTATTCAAAGAATTTTTAAATGCAAACTTGGCTTGTGTCAATGCCATATCCCAATTACTCATCTTATTTCCAACTAAGCATCTCAACAAATTACCCAATCTTATATTCACAACCTCTGTCTATCCATCTATGTGTGGATGGAATGCATAACTAAACTTCAACTTAGTATCCATCTTCTTCCACAAAGTCCTCTAGAAATAACCAACAAACTTGCTATCTTTATCAAAGATAATACTTCTTGGTAATCCATGCAATCTAACAATCTCTTTGAAGAAAAGCTATGCAATTGCATTGCATCATATGTCTTCTTACATGGTATGAAATGTGTCATCTTAGAAAATCTATCCACAACAACAAATATGGAATCATACCCCTTGTTGTCTTAAGTAATCCAAGAACAAAATCCATACTAATGTCACTCCAAGGTTTCTCAAGAACAAAAATAGGTGTATATAATCCAGTATTCTGACTCACTCCTTTTGTAACTTGACAAATTTTACAACTCTTTACAGACTTTTGAACATCCTTATACATTTGTAGCTAATAATAATTATCCTTAAGAAAACTCAATGTCTTATCAATACCAAAGTGTCCAACCAATGCATCACAATGCAATTCCTTAATCAAATTAATTCCCATAGAACTTCTTGGTATACACAATTGAATTATTTTAAACAACATACCTTCTTGAATGAAATACTCATCATACTTACTCGATTGCTCTAATAGATTCAGTGCTCTGCACTCTCTCCATGCCTCAAAAAAATCAAGGTCAATGTCATTCAATTCCTTCATCTCATCATAGTCAGGAACTTCAATCTTCATCTTGGTCAATACAGACTATCTTTTTCTCAATGCATTTGCAACTTGGTTAGTAACTCCACTTTTATACTTAATCACACATGTAAAACTTTGCAAGTACTCAACCTATACACTTAGTTTGTTCAATTCTCTAAACCCTTCTATCCAAGATATCCCATAGATTGGAACACTAAAATGTTAGCTTAGAGGTCCCTAGTCATGGAGTGCAAGAGGCATAAAATAAGCATGAAGTGAGCTCTCAGATGAGGCTTAGAGATGCAACCCTTTCTAGTAAACCATGAAAAAGGAGGATCTTGACAGAAGAGCAAAAATGCAAGTGTCTAAGAGAATCCTCGAACATGCAATGCAAGAATGAGCTATGCTAACATGGTATGCAAAGATGCAACTAGACTAAGCAAGATGAGCATATTACAACCATTAATAATTTGACTATATGAACTACGATATTGTAAAAGAAACTAGACTGCTTGAAAATGAATCTAAGCTAATATGAGGATGATAATAAGAGAATGAGACAAGAGGTAAGAAGTTTTCCACAAAGCCTTAAGAAAATCTATTAAGAAACTTGTAACATAACGTTAGCTCAAAATTGGATCCTTTGAGAGGGAGAAAGCTCTCCCTTTTAAAGATGTACATATGGTTAAGATCAAGATCAAGAGCTCTCCCTAGATAAATGATTAAATAATTTAGCCAGAATGATGAGAAGGGGGCTAATAGTCTAGATGACCATTTTTAGGTGATTACATTTTTCCCTCTTCAACTAATTTGTGATCAATCTGGGAACACATTATGTCAAAGAATATAGAAGTCAAGTAGGCAGCAATAGATAGAGAGCTCTGATTCTGAAGAACAAAATATAAAAAGAGATAGCAAGTCCTTAATGCATAGTTTGATAGCGATAGTACTGAACACTAGGAGAGATGCAATATCAGGACTCGAGAAGATTACTAACACCTAAGCAAAGACAATAGATCAAGAGAAAATGAAGAGATCAAGCATATGCTCCTAAGAAATAGATAGTTGTAGTAAGCAATGATAAAGTATTTTTTCCCCCTTAGGATCAAATTTAAAATGAGGTAAAGGGAATGCAAAAATGAGCGAGATATGAGAAAATCAAGATATAGAAAATTCCATGGTGACAAATAAGTGATTAGAACCCAAGAGTGACCATAAGGAAATGATAGAATGCCCTAGTTTGATTAGAGTTGACTAAGAAAGATATAGTATGAAAATTAGGTCAAATCAAGTAGAAAGATAATCTAGAAGAGAAAGGCATGAATTGAAGTGAGTATGGAGTGTAGAAATGATGGAGACATGAAGAAATGAATATGTCCCAACAAATATTCAAAAATTAAACCTCACAAGGTTAGTTGACTACATAGAAGAAGATAAAATTTTAAAATGCAATTTTGACCAGCAAGATGAACTCAAATTTCAATTTTGATCCTAGAAATGGATCCAGGACATCAAAATTAGCTAGGGGTCAAAATGTTATATAGATGTGATGAGAAGTATAGAAGAAGCAAGAGAGTGGATGTGATAAAAAATGAATGCAAGATGTGATCAAGAGAGAGTGAGATGATATGGATGCAGTTAGCTATCATATCCATTTAAGATGAAGAGAGAGCTCTCTCCATATGCAAAATTCAAGACTAGGCTAGAATTAGCCTATAATGCAAACTAGTATGAAAAATGCTTTACTTGCAAGGGACGCAAAACATTTAGACTCTAGTTTTATTATTGAGAACTATTACGAACATCATAAGATCATACAATCATCACTAGTATAACTATGGATATATGAATATGATCTATGTTAGATAGAAATGTGGGAATCCAACCTAAGCATTAAAGACATGTAAGATGTTTAGTGCAGTTAGATTCCCTAAGTTTAGTATAGAACTTAGATTACACATGTATCAAGGCATGAGCGCAAGAATAACCCATGAGTGTGGTCTTGCAAAAACAAACAAGGATGATACATTGTAGGCCTAAAGTGTCAAGTAGGACAAACATAAATGCTCTCAACATCTTAGACTAATAAAGTACACCCACAAGTAGAAAATAAGTAAAGCATGCCCCATGGCTCTAGTCTTCTAGTCCATTACATCCTTGAAACACTATTAGGGAGGGAACACTGAAGAAAGAAATCATCATAGACAACACACAAAGAAGATAATGTTCATCATATCTCAACAAGTTTAAAGTTCAAGTGTGTGTGTGTGTGTGTATCACATGGTCATTTCTTTGGGACTTGAATATGATAGTAAGAAATATCATACCATCCTAGACTATAAGTAAGGTATCTGAGAAGTGTTGAGAAACACTCGATGTTATGGGGGGAGTGTTGAGAAACATTATTTTATATGAATTTCCAAAGAAACCCTAACATACAAGAATATCTTGAAAAGCTAAGAAGTCATTCCCTCTAGACCTAGACAAGAGTCAGTTCCAAGCTAGGAAAGGTAAAGTGAAGCAAATGAGCACAAAGAAAGACTAATAGACATAGGTGCAAAGGTCTCAAGTAGCACATGTTTCCATGTTTTCACCACTTGCCAACATTTTTTTCAGGACATTTTCTATTTATTTTTATAGAATTTTTTCAGCATCATATATGTTTTTTTGGATTTTTAGAATGACTTAGAGATTACTCACTCTCAAGAAAGATCACATCAATTATCCCAATGTTTAGCAAGGTGTGTAATATGGAGTAGAAACCAATTGGATAAGATGGATAAGTAAGGAGTGTATGATGCAAGTGAATGTGATCCTCAAGGACTGACTCCTTAAGAGTACCCAAGCCAAGGAAAGATAGCCATATGAAGCAAGTTTTGGATAAGAAATGGAAGCAATGAGCAAGATAGCATGTAGGATAAGCAGTAGAAGCCACTAAGTGAGAGAGCATATGGGATAAGCAGTGGAAGACAATACGAGAGATAACATATGGGATAAGTAGTGGAAGCCAATAAGCAAGATAGCATGAAATCATGTAATCCAAAAGAGTAGACATGCCAAGAGACCTAAGAACCATGTTTTTTATTTATTGTGATCAAGACCAAGGGATCAACTAGATAGGATAGCGATGGGATAGAACAATAAGAATGAAGCTAGATATGAAGGCTATGAGTGAATGAGAAAGCACAATAGGTAAGTTCATGGATAAGATAGCTAATACACAAGGATAGATCTGTTACAATCTCATATTGGTTTTGACTAGTGAGTGTCTATACACTTAAGTCATTTGCTTAGTTTATATCGCGAACAAGTAACATATGCCAAGCACAACATATAGGTTAGAGCATGTCGAGTAAAGAGTGAGTGCCAAGTCACTCAAGTGCTGAGCATATAGTATATGCCGAGTGATTCAGGAACTGAGCAAGTAGTGCATGTTGAGTCATTTAGATGTTGAGTGATAGTATTGAAGTCAGTATGTGTCGAGCACTAGGAACTTCAGTTTTCAAGTAAAATAGTTTTTTCATAATTGCTTGTATTGGCACAAACTACTATGTACATTTTTTAGCTGACTTAAAGATTGAATTATGATATTTTGGTGATAGGATGAATCTTAAGTTGGAATCCCTATGCATTACATACACCCAATCAAGTAAAGGGAAGGTTTAAGTGGCAATATGGGTGAATCATAGACATTGATCATATCTAACCCTAAGTCACCTAGGTCTTCTTAAGGAGGAGAAACCCTAAACTTTTTATGAGTGTGAAAGGGAATGAATGAATGATCAAGGAGAATTTTGCATGTGCAAACTAGGACATTCATGGTGACCAAGGTATTATGATCTAAATTGCATTGTAGAATTAGTTAAAGGAGAACAGAGGAAGGAAATAATGAGCATTAGAGAGACATTTGATCAAGAAGGACCAAGTATACATCAGTTTAGAGGTGATCAGTCATCAAGCAACAAAGTGTTAATCGCAAGATCATTACTGAGACATTCTAACAGGTGAATTAGTTGAATCTCTTAATGAAGTAGTCCTAATAGGCTGTATTGAAATCTTCTAACAAAGTGCTTACTTAATTGTGAGTTGAAGTTCTTTAATAATGTACACTTCTAACAAGGTGTTGAAATCCTTTAATAGGGTGAGACCTAATAGTCTTTGTAAGCCTTTAACAAGGTAGATCATGTTTCATGATCAAACATTGTAACCTTCATTGGATACACTTTATTACTGCAGTAATGAAGATTTGTGGGTGCCATCCCCACCCCAATTTTATCTTCTCATTGGAGGGTTTTTGGGTAATCATATCTGGTGTCATATATGTGTGAATGCTTACTTGTTTACATGTTTTAGATGTATATGCTTTACATGGTTTCTTAGTTTATTTATTGAATATATGAGATGGATGTGTGGTGAATGTTTTATGGGTCAAAGTTTAAAGCACTGATTCACCCCCCTCTAGAATTTTAACTTTCCTATTGTAATTCCAACAATTGGTATTAGAGCCTTGTTCTTTAAAAGAGAAACTTTGTAGCTTTGAGGAAAGATCTTGGAAATGAAAGTCTAAAAGTTGGGAAATATTATTGAGAACCAAAAGATTGAAATACATCTTATTCTACATTAGTTGAATAAAGCAAGAGAATATCTAAAGAAATCTTTAAAAAGAATGAAGGAAATTACTATTCAAGAGAATGACACACAATACAAAGAGATAGACACTACTAAGGTATTTGTAAATGGAAACTCAAATGAATTTGATGCAACAGTTATAGATCTAATGGAAAAGAATAAAATTCAAGTTGAAGAAATCATAAATCTTAAGTTAGAGCAAGAATCACAAGCCATACTACTATGTGAGGTGACTTAATAGAAAAAGAAAGATATGGAGGAAAAATTCATGATCGAAGATGACAAAAGAGTTTTGATCAGTAGATTAGAATAGAAATCATCAGAGGTAACTTGGATTGCTAACATGCTTTGGGTCAAATGATGAATTCCAACCATGAATTGAATGCAAAAGACATTGAGATAACAACATTGAAGTTTTAGAATGAATAGTTGAGGGAACCTTCCAATATAGATGGAAGGTTTGAAGGCTTTAACTTTGATGGATAAGGAACAAGGATAGATTTAAGAGATGCAAAGAGATAGTGAGTAGGGATATCATCATCTTTAGAGAGAGCAATGTGACCATGGCCATTAGTAGACTCATGAGTAGCTTTCATAGGAGCAACACCTTTGATTGGAGAATTTGAAGCTTGAGCATAGTTTTGAAGTGGACATGGAGAAGTAGAACAAGAGGGGATACTTTGATCTTGATACGTTTCTTTGGATAATGTAGGCATAGTGACTTTCTCATGATTTTCAACAAGGTCAATGGAGATAGTGGAAGCGACATGTTCATCATACATAGGAGGTGGATAAGACATAGGATATAAAAGAATGACCTCTTGAAGGGGGTGAAAGGGTGCTTGATCTTGAACTTTCTTGAAATTTGTATCTTTAGCTTTTTGAGAGTCCCCTTGACATGGAGCCACTTCTAAGGACATGGGAAAATATGAGGTTTGCATGATAGGGTCTTGAAGAGCTGATGAAGGACTAGTTGAAATAGGTATAACATTGCATGGAGGTTGAGGATCTTTAGCCTTAGTAGCATTGCAAAGGTTTCTAGCCAAGTGAAGGTTGACTTGAGTTTCTTTTAGAGGTAGCCCTTGAGGGTACACATATTAAATATGAAAAGCATTGGGTTCTTTGTTTGATGGAGGTATGCTAGAAATATTTGAAGTTTTGGGAAGTTTATGCATATTAGAAGTAGGAGAGTCAAGGAGACCATCATTAGACATAGTTTCATCAACATGATCTTGCTCAAAAGAAGTATCCTCATCACATGAGTCATTAGAGGTACCAACAATCCCATCATCAATAAGATCTTGGACTTTATGATTTAGCTTAATGCAACTTGAAGTACTATGCTCATTATGTCATTGATAAGAACAATAGATATCCAAGAATGGGTTTCCATATGAGCTAAACTTAGGCAATGTGATGAGCTTAGTGTTAAGAAGTGTTTTCAAAATGTCATCATAAGAGTATTCCAAGGGAGTAAAAGTCATCTCAAAAGTATTCCCAAGATCTTTTTGTTTTTCATCAAGTGCATAGGATGCATCAATATCTTCATCAAAGATAGGTTTATCATGCAAGGTTTTCATAGGCTCAAAGAGGCATCACTTGCTTGCTCTCTGAGGAGGTATTTAGATCTAGTATATAAAGACAATTGATGTCTTGGAGTAGAACATGTAGACCTAGAAGAAGAGGATGACATTAAAGAAGGTGACTTGTGTGCATATAGAGGACTAAAGAGAGAATCACATGATGATGTCATTTGTTCCTCTACCATTTTCTTAAATCTAGAGTATATTTTTATCATGACCTTAGTGAGACTAATGTAAGTGGGGTTGGAGGTCTCTTCAATTTTCTTGTATTGAGTGTGTAGGCTTTGGAATTCCCTAAAGAACTCAAGCAACTCAAGATCATCTAGACTTGGTTGAGATTCGATAACACAATATTTTAATCCCATAGTAGTAGATAGGAAATCAAGCATGAAGGAGACTAGAGGAAGCTAATAAGGTAACAAAAAATACTTGATGTCCAAACTAGGGAGGTAGAGTGCTCACTTAACATAATCAGATTTCCACAATCCATTTGTAAATAAACTATTTTCTAGATTTCATTGTTTGTGTTTTTTTAACCATCAACATTTCAGATCATACTACATGATCCATCATCAGGATGCGAAAGTGTTGGAAGAGTGTTCACTTGTCAAAGAGAGGTATAAATGAAAAAGTGACTTGTCAAACCAAGTGTCCAAGAAATTTATGACATGAGTGACTCAAGTCAAGAGCTAGGAAAGAATCCCAAATAGCCAAATAGCCAAGTATATAAGTAGGTAAAGACAAGTGGACAACTCTTGCAATCAAGTAATGCAATCAAGAGATCAAGGTAGCCATTTCAGAAAACCATACTCTAACATGTAGATTTTAGATCCAAGGAACCATGGTAAACCAAGTATAGACACCCTAAACAAGCCAAGAACAAATTTGGAGCAAGAAAAATCAAGTTTAGCAACTAGGCGAGACATCACAGTAAGCCAAGTGATAGTGTGACAACAAATAATATTGTACGATATTTCTTTCTATAGTTGTATAATACTTCTGACTCATGTGATAGTTTTCGCAAACTAGTGTAATAGACTTGACAATAGGTATGTGATAGAGTTAATAATAGTGATGTGATACTTTGATAGGTTCAAAATATCACACAATATTTCTCAGAAGGTCGTGTGATAAGGGGTCAGTAAACTGTGAAAAATGCAGTTTAAAACTTGAAAATCCTATGTTTTAGTTTGGGTTTTTTTAAACATCTCAGACCAAAAAGTAGTGTTGATAGTATAGGACTTCAATTTGGAGCAGAAAATATCATGGTTTGAAAACAGTAAGGGAAAATTCACATGTCTCAAAAAATTAGACAAGGGACAAAGCAACCTTGCTAACACAAGCAATTGGGATATCAAAAGAAACTTTCTATGAATGCTAATGAGATTATTTGATGTTCAAGAACATTTACACGGGTCTGTTCACATTCGAAGACACATGCCAAGCAATACTACCTAAGGTCATGGTTCATTACTCAACACCTTGGCCCATGCTTGATGCCCCTTTGCCTCCCACCAAATGGTTACCCATGAGAGATATTGTCTTTGTCATGGAAGTGCCATTGGCATAACCAAGGGGACACAAATAGTGAATGTAGAATCTTGGGGTGATCTAGGTAATCCACTAGGATTGGTCCTTGCACCAAGATGTTGAGTGGAAAAACAAGGTAGCTTCTATTTTATGGTGTTTAGAAAGGTCTTCCATTCATAGTACTCCCCTTACTCCCAATACAAGACACCTTACCTTGTGGTAAGTAATGGACCTCACAAGCACAAGAGTAACTTAAACATTCTTGCCTAGCATTTTCCTCATAGTCTCAATCCCACAAGTACTCACACTAAGTGAAGACAAGCACTATGTATACCAAGGTTTTGTATCCTTGATAGCCTTGAGTTTATAGTGGGTTGAAATAGCTGGGTTCACTTTTCCCCACTTGAGTTGTTCCTCTTGATTGCTCAAGAGAAAGACCTCTAAAAGAGTCTAGACTAAAATAGATTGGATCCACTCTTGGGGGTCAAGATTTTTGATTCACCGTGAGGGTGAAGAGCATACTCTCTTATCCCAATTGCTTCTCCCAAGTACGTCAATCAAGTTCAATTAACCCTCTTGCTTTTAAAATCTAAAGGTGGGTCAAGATTTATGATTCACCACAAGGGTGAAGAGCATACTTTCCTACCATTGAGAGACCACAATCACAAGTCTTATGTGCCTATGAAAGATTAAAAAACTAGTAATATTGTCGCACACAAAAATAAGGGAAATACAAGCACTTGTTTGTTTTGTTTTTTATGCTTTTAGGCAGCCCTGCAAACAACCATTGGTTGTCTTTTTGCATTTTTAACATGCGTTCTTTTATGGAAAATTCTCAAGTGTTTAGGGAAATCCTACAAGCAAAAAATATTTCAACAAAGGTTAGTCCTAAAATAACGTGAAAACCTGCAATAAAACCTCTGTCAAATAGTAATGCATCTAAAAAACCCAAAAAGAAGACGGTTGAAGACTCAAAACTAATCAAAGAATCCAAACAACAACAAATTTTAGGCCAGGTGATAGTTTTCTACTGACAAAATATCGTACGATACTTCTCAGTATAGGTGTACAATACTTCTATTTTGTGTGATATTTCGTACTATAGCTAGGTGATATAACTTGATATACTGGTGCGATATATCTTTGTATGTGTGTCTGATACTTTTACTAGAAGAGTATCACATGCCAAAACTGAGAACTATTGTATGATACTGAGAATGTATCACACAATAATCATGATTGCAGAAAAAAGAAAGAATCAACAAGTGGAAAATGCAAGATAAAAATGTAGATTAAGAGGAAAAACTAGAATGTCCTGCCCCATGGTGGGTGCCAAAAAAGTACACTCAATTTTTGCACTTCTCTAAACCCATCTATCTAAGATATCCCATAGATTGGAACACTCAAATGTCATCTTAGAGCTCCCTAGTCATGGAGTGCAAGAGGCATAAAATAAGCATGAAGTGAGCTCTTAGATGATCCTTAAAGATGCAACCCTTGCTAGTAAACCATGAAATGGGAGGTTCTTGAGAGAAGAGAAAGAATGCAAGTGTCCAAGAGAATCCTCAAACATGCAATGCAAGAATGAGTTATGCTAACATGGTATGCAAAGATGCAACTAGACTAAGCAAGATGAACATATACAACCACTGCTAATTAGACTATATAAACTAAGCTATTGTAAAAGAAACTAGGCTACTTGAAAATGAATCTAATTTAATATGAGGATGATAATGAAAGAACGAGACAAGAGGCAAGAAGTTCTCCACAAAGCTCTAATAAAATCTATTAAGAAACCTACAACATAACATTAGCTCAAAATTAGATCCTTTGAGAAGGAGAGAGCTCTCCCTTTTAAAGATGTACATATGGTTGAGATCAAGATCAAGAGGTGGATGATCAAGGGTGTAGGTTGACTTTTGGCATGATCCATGTGTAAGAGAAAGTCAACCAATGAAAAGGAGTTGACTTTTTATGTGATAAAAAAAAATCTTTTAATTTGAAAATAGGAAAAAGACTTTATCTGTGCACACTGAGTGGGTTAGAAGAATGGGGTCTTTTATTTAATTAAAAGGGGACATGTTATTTTAATCAAATGTGGACTTAGGATATTATAGTCAAACTATAGGTTAAAACCAAATAAATTGATTTTAAACAATTTGGCCTAGATAAATGATTAAATAATTTAGCCAAAATGCTTAGAAGGGGGCTAATAGTCTAGATGACCATTTTTAGGTGATTACACAACCAACTTCATATGTCTATGATTCAACTTATGTTGAATTCCCAAATACTGTAAAGCTTTATGATCAATAAACAACACAAACTCCTTAGGAATCAAATAATGTTTCTACTTCTTCAAGGCTTGAACAATAGCATAGAACTCTCAATCATACAAATAATACTTCTTGTTAGCATCACTCAACTTCTCACTAAAGAAAGAAACATGTTTACCTTCTTGAATTAACACAACTCCTATTGCACTACCACTTGCATCACACTTAACTTGAAATACCTTATTAAAATCAGACAAAGCTAATACACATAACTCAACAACCTTTTGTTTCAAAATTTGAAAACTCTTATTAGCTCCATGTGTTCACTTGAAATCCTTTTTATCTCCTCTCATAGTCTCATTCATATAATTACAAACACAACTGAAATTCCTTATAAACTTTCTGTAGAAACTAGCGAAACCATGAAATGATCTTACCTCACTTGCATTCTCAAGTGTAGGCCATTCCAAAATTGCTTTAACCTTCTCAGGATCCATTCTCAAACCATTAGTTGTAATCACAAAGCCCAAATACACAATCTCTTCTTGCGTGAATGAACATTTCTTCAAATTAAATAGTAATTTCTCCTCCTTCAATCTCTGTAGTACTTGTTGAATATGCTCAAGATGTTCTTCCTTAGTCTTACTGAATATCAGAATATCATCTAAATAAAAAATCACACACTTACGCAAGAATTTCTTTAGAACTTCATTCATCAACCTCATGAAAGTACTTAATGCATTAGTCAAACCAATGGGCATTACCAACCATTCATATAGACCATCCTTTGTTTTGAAAGTAGTCTTCCACTCATCACCTTCTCTGATTCTAATCTAATGATAATTAATCTTCAAATAAATCTTGCTCAAACAATCCATTATGTCATCCATCCTTGGCATAGGAAACCTATATTTCATTGTTATCTTGTTAATATCTCTGGAATCAATACACATTCTCCATTCTCCATTTTTCTTAGGTGCTAATATAACAGGTACAACACATGGACTCAAGCTTTCTTTGATCAAACCTTTTTGCAACAAATATTGCACTTGTCTATAAAGTTCTTCATTCTTAGTAGGTGTCAATCTATATGGTGTTTTATTTGGTAAACTAGCTCTAGAAATCAGATACATACAATGGCTTATACTTCTTACTGATAGAAAACCATCAGGGATATCTTCTACAATAATCTCCTTATACACATTTAGCAATTTTTTAATCTCTACTAGCACTTAGCTAACACTATCATCTTCTATTATTACTTGGCCTCTAATGTCTCCTATCACTTATCCATTACTATTTTCTATCACTCAGTCATTACTATTTTCTATCACTCGGTCATTACTTTCACAACTTGGCCCTCTAGGAATTACAAAAAAATAGACCTGGTTCTTCTTCATCTCCTTCTCAACTTGTTTCCCATTAACCATATAAACTCTAACAGTCATATATATTACCTCATCTAGCAAAAATGTCTTTTTTCTTTCATTTACCTAAAGAGTATATTGATTTAATCTACCATCATGCCCAACATGTCTATCATATTGCCAAGGTCCACCCAACAAAATATGACAACAATCCATAGGCATAATATCACACAGAACTTCATCAAAGTAGTTTCCAATCTTGAATTTTACAATGCATTGCTCACTTACCAACAACTTATGCTCATCCTTGATCCATGAAACATGATAGGGTTTGGGATGCCTCAACCTCTGCAACTACAACTTTGTAACTGGCTCCTTTGATGCCACATTTTCTGAACTACCATTGTCAACACTCATTTTACAACATTTTCCTAACATCTTACATCTAGTTTTGAAAAGACTTGTCCTCAAGATAGGTTCTTCATCAACTCTTTCACTACAAAAAGTTCTCCTTACCATCATGTTTTCTCCAGTCTCAGATCCACTTGGTGAACCCTTAAGATCCCCTTGAGTCAAAACATTTATGTTACCATTTTGACTCTCACCAGAGTATTTATACTCAAAGGATCTATGCCCTTCTTTACCACATCTAAAATAGTTACCAAGAAAACCACCTCTAGGGTACTAGTACCTCCTAAGTAAGAATTACCACCTTTCCACATGGTCTTTCCTTTATCCTCACTCTTCCATTCAGATTTACCTTTATCTTACACATAATTGTTAGGTCTGCTACTTTATCCATAGGATCTACCTCTTCCTATTTGAAATCTACCACCCCTACCTCTTTGTCTTTGTTTATGCTTCTTTGTCAAGATCTCCTCAACTTTAAAGGCATATTGATATGCTTCTTCCACAATATTTAATTTCACAAAACTTATATCATCTTGAATCCCAAATCTCAATCCATTTAGGTACCTTGCAAAGTTCTCAACCTTATCATCCACATGTATGAATCTGATGTCCAATCTATAGAATTACTCATTGTACTCCTTCATTGACATGTCCTTCTATCTTAGATTTTGCATATTCCTCAAAAAACTAACTTGGTAATCAATAGGAAGGAACTTTTTCTTTACCTTGTTCACCATTTTCAACTAGTTTATGATATTTAATTTTCCTCTTCTCTGTCTATCAATTTGAAAATTCTCCCACTACAGCGAGGCATGACCCTTCAATCTAGTGACTGCAATCTTCACCTTCCTATTATCAAGAGTGCTTTCAAACTTAAAGAACTTTTCCATATCAAAGATCCAATCCAACACAACATTGGTATCAAACTTTTAATTATAAGGAGAAACTTCCATAATAGGCTTTGAATGTTCCCTAAACAAGATTCTCAACATTCTTTCCTCATCTTGATCTTCCTCAGGTTCTAGATTAGGGTTTGTTGCCATTTATTCATCATCAATCACATCATCAAGATGTGCTTCTCTAATCTGGGCTCTCTCCACAACATCTAATCTAGCTATAATCTATCTCAATATGTCCAATATGGCATTATCAACATTTCCCTACCTCGAACCATCTTGACAAGCAGATTCCTGCAATATTGTAACCCTCTACTAGTTAAAGGTCAAATATGTAGATCTGCTACCCTACAACCAAAACCAATTAGGGTTTTGCATGACCCACTTCTCCTGAAGGATGAACCTCAAGCTTTGATACCGCTAAATGCAGGGATGCTTAGAAAATTAGGGTCAAAGTGCACACCTAACTATCCAAACACCTTGATGAGTAAACACACTAGAGGCAAATAACAAAGAACAACACCAAGGAGAGAAGAGAAAATAATATCTTTATAGATTCATCATAATATCAACAAACATGCCCAGCTATGAGGCCTTCTGGGTTACAAATAATAAAATAATTAAATATACATAAAAATGCATCCAACATGATAAACTGCGATAAGATATCCAGACTTTTACTTGCTAACTTTTATGATTCTTCTACATGATCTTTTATGTTCCTACTTCTATATCCTAAACTAAACTCACTACTTACACTTGCCAAAAATGGCTTATAGAAGATTCTAGATCTTTACATAAGAGAAGGTCAAACTCATAACCATATGCATGCATTCCAATGCACAATCCATACATTAAATTCATGATTCAAATTAAACAAACAAGTCAACTCATACTAGGAACCAATCACAGACAAAATCTTTCAAAGAAGGAATCGAGCATCAACAATCTAGCGAGCTTGTTTGACACATGAAGGAACGTGACAACAACAAGACTCAGCCAAAGCAAGAACTCTTCCATCACATAGAACTCGGCCAATATTGCACTTGGAAATCACTTTGCTTGACCAATACTAGAACTCACCAACAATGGTAACTAAAAAATAACTTTAAAAATGCACAAAAATGAGTAGGATAGCAAGGCAACCTAGGATGCTCATGCATTAGTAACTCAAGTAGTTTGAACATGTGATGACACTCCCTAATATGTAGCTTGAGTCTCTGTCTTAGATATTCTATTTACTTATGGTGGTGTATTTATTGTTCACAATTTATTTTCATTGATGGCAACTGGTGTATCATTGGTTGTTATACTTTTGACATGTGGCTTTTGACTTGAAGTGGATATCTTTCATTGACTTTATCTCTTAATTTTGATAATGGTTTTGTACTTGGTATCTGTATGTTGACTTTGGCATGTGGTGTTGGTATTGGATTGAATGTCCTTTCAATTTTGACTATCTTTTCTTCTTTAGTAGTTGTGCACCCTTGAGGTAGTTTTGGCTATTAGGATTCCTTACCTAGGATTATCTTATGATTGATTAGTCATATGCAAATCATTCATTATCTTCCCTACACGGTGAGAGCGGAAGCCTGACTAGGTGACCATGTGGTTGAGAGGTAGTGACTTCTTACCATTTGCCCCCCCCACCACCCCCCCCTTCAGACTTATAGTTTTTGGATGTTTGTGGGTGTAGCTGTACCATTATCATTCCTATTCTTATCTTGGAGACTTCTATTCAATTGATGTATATATGTTATCATGTATCTTGTATTTTGATGTACTTGTATCTATTCTTACCTACTCTATGACATGTGCAATGGATGTTAGTAATTAGTTGTATTACATTGTATCAATTGTACTTATGTATTTGCTTATGAGACTAGGAACATTATACTTGAGAATTAAACTAATTAATATAACTTCTTAAATGTGATTCAATGTGAAGGGACCCTTGGGAAATGAAATCTATATGGTATTTTCTTATGTGTAATTGATGTGCACGTGTATTACTTCCGCATTGTTACTTTGATATTGTTTTTAAAAATAAAAGGTTCAATAAACATTATAGCATGTTAGGTTTATTTCTCTTGGGATCTTGAGTGGGACATTACATATCAACCCTATAGGGGCTAATAACAAACCTACCAAGAACAACCCAGAGAAACCACAAACTATCCAACAATCCTCAACTCTCAAAATCAATTAGTATTAAAAGACATATATGATCAATGTTCCCAATGTTTGTAGTATTCAATCACAACTACTAAAGTTAACCAAGCTAAATGTCAACTTGTCCAGACTTAAAACCTCTACATATTTTTGAAAAAATGTCATCCGAATAATAAAAACAAAATCTAGTGAGTGTTATAGAAAACAAGGACGCCTGTAATTTGAAAGTAAATCCAATATTTAGAGGAAAAATTTAATTATTATCATATAACAATTTTACCATCAGTATTACCCCGAAGCTCCTAAGTGAGAGCCTTACACTAGGAAGAATGCATGATGCCAAAAAATATTTCCTTGATTTAAAGATAGTAAGATTCATATTAATGTAAATACAACCCAAAGAGTCCGTAAAATTAAAAGACTAAATTGATAGGGCAAAAAATAGCTCTTTCAAATTCTACCTTAATGCACTACTGCTTAGGCCCTCTAATTTTTTGATAAAAAGAAAGAGTAGTGAAGAAAGATCCACTTGTTAAGGTATTCATCTAAGAGCCCTACCTATAGCATGAGGATACAACTTTCTATATAGAAAATTCTTAAATTTACCATAGTAATCATTTTTTGGGAGCAACACGAAAAGGAAGACTGAGTCATGTAGAATAAGACAAAAACCAAAGAGATAAAAATAAAAGTATCCAATAAAGCATCTTCCTTCTAATTTATCTATTAAATATTTAAGCTAATATAATCAAAGTCCAAACCTGTAACTATACATATGAATATGATTCTAGAGGAAGGAGAGTGAGGCATTTGAATATAATGTTGGTTCAGCTAGGGTGATGGTCCTAAGGCTGGTAGCTCGGATGAGAGAGCACGATATTTTTCACCAGAAGATATTAGTAGGAAGGCCTTGTTTGAGGAATGACTAATTATGAACATCTCTACCAAGAGAAGTGAGTTGCAAACCCCATAGGTTGTGGGTCACAATAATGATTCCCTGATGGGATAAAATGCAAAGGGAGAGTTTTCAACTCTTCAACAAGATGTACTATTCAAGGGTAGAATTGATATACTAGGACCTAAGGGGAAGAACAAAATGATTTCAAATAGAAACTAGAGTTTCATTCCTAAGATCACATGCTTTAATACTAAGAAGAATAGCAACAACCCTACTAAAAAAGGTGGTAAAATCTCTTTAGAACAATCTTCTAGCTCATGGAATATTTTGAGGCCATCTGAGGGCGAGAATCTTGTTAAGTGGTTTTTTGGAGTAAAATTGACTGGTAAATCCATTCTCCCAAATATTAACAATATATTAGACATTAAAAAAGGGTTTTTTTCCATCTCCATTTTGGATTCACTAATAGATCACTCTATTAAAGGTATGACCTTAACCTTAGTGGGAAAATTTATTGGGTCTCGCCAAACATAGATGTGGTGAGAAGTTGCATTAAAAGAAAACAATACTTTAAAGGACAAGTGGAAGTGACAACAAGGGCTAAAGGTTTTTTGTCATTTGAGTTTTTTAATGAGGCAAATCTATAAAATATATTGTGTGGAGGATCCTAGATGATGGGTAAGATAGCTCTTGCATTGCAAAAATGGTCAACTAATATAGATTTCAATGAAACTTTTTTCTCTTTGTTTCCTATTTAGGTTAGATTGCTTGGTCTCCCTCTAGAATACTAGAATGAAGATGTGTATTATGGTCTGGCTACTTCATTTGGGGAACTTTTATCCATAAATCCTATGACAACAACAAGATCAAGGCTTGTATTTGGTAGAATATGTGTCAATATTGGGAAGATGCAAATCTTCCCCAAACCATCTGCCTCCATTCTAAATTAGGAAAATGGGCTTAATCAATGGAGTTTGAATCTCTCCCATTCTCATACTTCTTTTGTAAAAAGATCGGGCATTGGTCAAAATAATGTCCTCAAAGAATGGAAAAAGAAAACATCAAAAAGCAAGGGAAGGAGTTGAAAAAAGTTTGGAGAGAAAAATCACAAAAGGAAGGGCAAAAAGATTCTATCATATCTTTTGAAGTAGCACTAAAGGAAAAATATATCACATCTCCTCATGAGATGGGAAGTTCTAAACTAGGGAAAACTACAAGTATAGAGGATCAAAGCATTTCAAAAGAAGGGAAAATCTTAGAGCCTAACCAAGAGAAAAATGGAAAGGATGAAAACCATATTTTGGTGATTAGCCCTATTCAACAAAAAGCTACAAATTCTTAAGAATCATACCATACAATGGAGGCCAAAGAGGATTTTTTTATTGAGGAGGTATCTTCTTAGCAAATCAACATTCAATCCTAGCTTTTGGTGTCATCTAAAGAGGAATGTCTCGACAATGATACTAAGGAAGAGGGCTAGATACTAGTCAAGAATAAGAAAAATAGAGGATATAAATCAACAACCAAAAGGGAGAGGTTCAGGAATCTCCTGGCATTCTCACTAGACAAATGAAAGCTAATGTGGGATCTCAAAAAATAGGAAGTAGAGAGATTCTTGAAAAGAAAACAAAGGGAGTTAGAAAGTAAATAAAACATAGCAGATGGGAAACAAATGACCACCTGGTAGGTATGCCAAGCTAATAAGAGTTGAAGACTATATCATAGAATATAAGAGGGTTGAACAATCCTTATAAATAAGATATTTTGAGAAATTTGGTTCGTGATCATAAAAAAATATTGTAATGATTCAAGAGACTAAAATGCTGAAAGAAAAAGTGAATTTTTTTTTTTTTTTAGAAGTTGTGGTGTGGAAGGAAGTGACTCTTCTGGGACCTTTAGAGGGATTTCCATTTTTTTGGAAGAAGATAGAAAATGCTAAAACTTGTTTCTATCTTGACAAATGGATGGTGATTGGGGATTTGAATGTTGAAAATATAAGAGGAGTAATTGAGAGGGGAGGGGTGAATTAGACCACAAATATAAATCCCAGATCGCTTAGATGTCAGTAAAATCAAAACTCAACTCTGTTGTAACTCAGTAAACACACTAGAAAAATGCCATCACTCAGTAAACACTAAAATAGCTTGGAAAATGCTTAACATGAAAATATTAAGATATTATCTATGATTAATATTACTTTAACTTAGTTGCAAACACATAAGAGAAATAGCATGAGGACAATTGACACCAAGATTTAACGTGGAAACTCAATTTGGGAAAAACCACCAATTGCAACTAGTTATTGATTTTCACGCTTCTGAAGTGAACCCTATTAGGAGCCAACCTTGTTAAAGGTTACAAAACACAATGTTAGGTGTGACCCTATTAGAGAATTTAATCACCCTATTAGGAGTGGCCTTGTTAGAGGTCTTTAAACAATTTAATAGGAATAACTCCTTGTTAGAGGATTTACAAATGGCTGTTAAGCCAACTCTGTTAAGAGATTTAAATCACTGATACAATGGTTAGAGAGTAATAATGAGATGACCTAAATTCTAATGCAACTAAATTGTTGATAATAGATCTCAATTCTAGCTTGTATACTTGATCCTTTTTGATCAAATATATATTTTCATCTCAGCAAGGATATTATGCTTATCCTTCTAATTTGCTTCCTCTTAGCATCATCAAATCTTCAATTACATTCCTCTCATTCAATCCTCAAATTGGCCTTATATTTATATTTTACATATTGTCAAGTCATCTTGAATACAACTTAGACTAATTCATATTCATCTTCTTAGTCGGCTAGAACCAATAGACAATTCGATTGAACTTAATATGCCAAAACAAGAAAATCCTTTGTTACTTGACCCTGCTTAGTAGATACTAACTCAAAGAAATTTTCCTATGTTAACCAAGTGAACTTGGTTAACACTACATATTCGCAAAGTTCCTTTGGTAACCGAGTGAGCTTAGTTAACACTAGTTCTATCCAACATTTCCTTTGTTAGTCGAGTGAGCTCGGTTAACACTCAACTTCTACAAACTTTTCTTTGTCACTCAAGTGAACTCGGTAGACACTGTTGTCTAAACTAGGAAAATTTTAGAATGCTTAACAGACACATAAAACTGTCTTCAATGCTTGAGTGAGCTCAGCATACACTAACTAGAAATGATATGACATTTTGTGTAGCATCAAAGACAATACACAATTAATCAATTATTTCCAACAATCTCCCTCTTTGGCATTGATGGCAACACAACATGTCATAATGCAATGAAATTTTAGAGCAAGAATAAAGTAAGGAACATATCCTCAGTTTCATTATGATTCTCATCTATGAGAACTCCCTCTATCAGTGTGAACTCCCCCTGCCTTCAGTTTCTCCCTCTATTAACAAACTTCTGCCTTTGATATTTCCCTCTTTGTCATCTCTTGAAGTGATATAATTTCTATGAGATATGACAACAATATGAAAAAAAAATTCTCCCTCTTTGACATCTTATGCCAAAGACAATATTTAGTATATATCAAATGTACCTCATGTACCGATTCATTTGAAATGTGCCTTTGTCAATATTGCATCAACTGATTGATCTTCAACATGCTCTGGTTGATGCATCACTAAACTTCATTTAGTGAGCTTCGGATAGGGGAATGACCCCTAGGTTACCTCATCCTTAGGTAATGGCTTAGTGAATATGTCTACAATTTGTTCTTTAGTATTCACATATTCCAATCTTACCTCTTTATCTTGTACCAATTCTTTTAAAAATTGATATTTTATAGCAATGTGTTTTGTTTTGGTATGCATCACTGAATTTTTTGATATATTAATTGCACTAGTGTTATCACAGTATATAACCACCAAATCTTTGATCTCTATCTTCATACCTACCAACAATTGTTTGAACCAAAAAATATTAGAAAAATAAACACCTGCTACCACATATTCTGCCCCTGATGTGGACTAAGAAATACAATTCTATTTCTTGCTTGTCCAAGACACTAGTCTTTTATTAAGAAAGAATGCTCCACCACTAGTGCTCTTTCTGTCATCAATACTTCCTGCCCAATTAGCATCTGTGAATACTTTTAAATTTGAATTGCCTCCTATTTTGTACCATAAACCATAGTCTTCAGTACCTTTTAGATATCTCATGATTCTTTTGATTGCCATCATGTGATTTTCTTTGGGATTTGCTAAGAATCTTGCTACCATACTGACTGCTAATACAATATCAGGCCTTGAATGCACTACATACTCTAATTTTCCAATCATATATCTGTATATGGTCTGATCTACCTCCTTGCAATCATCATTTTTGGAAAGCTTATGTCTAGTAGACATAGGAGTTCCAACTAGTCTTGAGTCTTCCATTCCAAATTTCTTTATTATCTCCTTGATATATTTAGATTGAGTAATGTAGATACCATCTTTATTCTACTAGATTTGCAACTCAACAAAGAATTTTATCTCTTCAAACATAGACATCTCAAATTCTTTACTCATTTCTTCCAAAAATGCCTTGCACAAGTCATCATTTCTTGTAAATAAAGTGTCATCCACAAATATTTTTGCCAACACAATCTTCTTGTCTGGTTCTTCTTTGATATAGAGATTGCTATTATCATTTATTCTTTGAAAATAAATCTTTATCAAGTAGTTATGAAGTCTTTCATACCAAGCTCCATGAGCCTGTTTGAGACCATATAATGCTTTATGTAATTTGTAGACCATATCTCTTTTGCTAGGATCTACAAAGCCTTTAGGTTGTTCTATGTAAACACTTCCTCATCAATAATGCAAATTTTACATCCATTTGATAAACTTTAAATCCTTTGTGAGTTGGATATGCTAGTAAAGTTCTAACACCTTCTAATCTTGCAACGGGAGCAAAAGTTTCACCATAATTAATACCTTCTTCTTGAGAATAACCTTTACATACTAACATTGCTTTATTTTTAGAAACTTCTCCATCTTCATTTAGCTTATTTCTGAATACCCACTTTGTGCCAATTACATTTTTATCCTTGGGTCTAGGAACAAGAGTCCAAGTTTTATTCTTCTCTATCTATTCTATTTCCTCATTCATTGATTCAATTCAACTTTCATTATCCAAAGCATCTTTAACATTTCTAGGTTCAAATTTAGCAAGTACACATGTACCTTTCAATTTGGTTCTTGTCATTGTTCCATTTGACTTGTCTCCAATGATCTGATCAGGTGCATGATGCCTTCTGACATATCTTGCTACCATAGGTACTTTGGATTTGGATTTTATTTCATTGATTTCTTTATGATCTTCTGTATTAAGCTTGGGTCCCACTATTTGTGACTCGGGTCCATCAGACTCAGTTTGCTCTAGTAACAACTCAATAGCTTCTAACTACAACTTGGATCCTTCAAACTATGACTCAGGTTGCATTAATTGCAACTCAGATGCTTTTGGATATTTTGGGGACTCAGGAGGTGAGGCCTCCTATCTTCCAGATAGATTTGGAAAAATATTAGGTTCATAGTAAACAAATCTTCTGTAATCCTCAGGCTCTTTGTTGCTTTCCTCTTCACTCTTTTTTGCAAACTCATCACTTCTCACATGTGCATTTTCTATGATTTTATAAGTAGGCAAGTTCAAACATTTGTATGCTTTACTTCTACAGGAGTATCCTAGGAATATGCCTTCATCACCTTTGACATCAAATTTACCTTTGCTAGATTCTTTCAAGATATAACATTTGCCGCCGAATACTTTCAAGTAACTTACATTAGGTTTGTAGCCATACCATAGTTAATAAGGAGCTTGATTTGAGTCTTTCTTCAATTGTAATTTATTCAAGTTATGCACTACAATATTGATTACTTCCTTCCAGTATTTGATTGCAACATTCTTTTCTATCATCAATGTTCTTGCACAATCCATGATGGATCTGTTCCTTCTTTTAGCTATACCATTTTGCTGAGGTGTACTAGGGGCTAATACCTGTCTCTTAATTCCTTTTTCGATGTAGAATTCATTGAACTCATTAGAAGTAAATTCACCACCTCTATCTGATCTTAAGTATTTCACCTTCTTTCCAATTTTTTTTTCTACTCTTGCCATATACCACTTAAATTTTGGAAAAGCTTCAGATTTACAATCATCATTCTAGAATAGTCATAAAAAAAAAAATGAAAAACTTATCTCCACTATAAATTTCTATTCCAATAGGTCCACATAAGTTTGTATGTTCAAGGTCTAAGACTTCTTTAGAATGATAGTTCTTGCTTTTGAAACTAGTTTTTCCCATCTTACTAATTTGACAATTTTTGCATAGACCCATATCAAGCTTCCTCAAGCTAGGAATACCTCTTACTCTTCTATTTTTTCTTATCTTGACGAGGCTATCAAAGTTCACATGACATAATATTTTGTGCCATAACCAACTTTCTTCTACTTGAGCAATAAAACATGAACTTTCACTGAGATCTAGATAGAATAGATTACCTTTTGTTTGTTTGCCAGATCCAACTTGATTTCCTTTTCCATCCAACAGTTTGGCCTTCCCATTCATAAATTCCACCTTGAATTCAATGTTACTCAACTATGCCATACTCAGTAGATTATGATTTAGTCCTTCAACCCAATAAGCATTGTCAAATCTAAGTTCATTAGTTAATGAGATACACCCTTTTCCATTTATGCAACAAGGTTCATTGTTCCCAAATCTCACACTACCACCATCATAATGTTCCATGTGCTCAAACTTTGTTTTTCCTCCAGTCATTTGATGTGAGCAGCCATTATCAATAATACATGTAACATTTTTGCTAACATGAGAGATAAGTGTCATTTTATCTCCTTCATCATCAGATTCATCTTTCACAAAAATATATACCATTTCATCTTCACTATTATCAGAATCTTTAGGAATAAAACAAGATTTCTTACCTTTGTCCTTGTAGTCCTTATAGTTTTTGACTTCCTTCTTGCCTTTGTACTTACTACTTTTCTTTACATCCTTGTCTTCTCTATTTGGGTATCTTGCAGCAATGTGACCAACTTCTTCATAAGAAAAACATATTATAGGAATCTTACCTTTGTACTTTCCTCTGCCCTTGGAATATTTCCTTTCAAGTAGGGCTTCAACAACTTCAAGATCATTGTCTAAACTTTCTTCTTCTTCTTCACTATCTGATTGACTGGCCTTTGATTTCTTACCCTTTTTCTTGAGTGAAAGCTTGGCTTCAAATGCAAAATCAATACCTTTGGAACTAGGGACATAGTTATCATAGTTATCCAACTCAAAAGTTGTGAATCTTCCAACTAAGCATTCAAAGTTATATTTATATTTGGATCACATCTCATCTCTTTAATAACAAACATTCTAATAGCATAGATAGGAAGAAGGGTTATGAGTACGTTGCTTACAACTATTTTGTTATCAATGTCTCCTCTAGATGCTTTGATTTTGCTTACACTTGCTTTATTTCTTACAACATATCTTGCAATGTTTTCATCTTCTCTCATCTTCATCTAATCGAATTGTCCTTTGAGACTTTTGACTTTAGCTCTTCTTACATTATCATCTCCTCCGTAGATGGCTTTTAGATTAATCCACATATCATAAGCTATAGTACAACTTTTGACTTCATCAAGTTCAACATAATTAAGAGCAGAAGCAATGTCAATCATCATGATGTTATGATTTTTCTTTTCAACAATATCTTCAACTAATAATGTTATAGTAGGAGTCTTGTATTCACTATCAAGACATTTACAACCTAAATCACTGATAATTGCCAAATGTAACCTCATAAGTCCTTTCCATGCTGTAAAGTTGTCTCAGTTCAACTTGGGAATCTCTCTTTTGTAAGATATCTTGATCTTTAGCTTTGATCCTAAAATCATCTCTACAAGCACCGAAAGCTCTAATACCAATTGTTGGAAATATAAGAGGAGTAACTGAGGGGGTGGGGGGGGGGGGGGGGGGGGGTGGTGAATCAATTACCACAAAAATAAATCTTAGATCCCTTAGATGTCAGTAAAATCAAAACTCAACTCTGTTGTAACTCGGTAAACACACAAGAAAAATGTTGTCACTCAGTAAAAATTGAAATAGCTTAGCTAATGCTTAACATGAAAATCTTAAGATATTATCTATGATTAATATTACTTTAAATTAGTTGCAAACACATAAAAGAAATAGAATGAACACAATTAACATTTAGATTTAACATGGAAGCCCAATTTGGGAAAAACCACCAATTACAACTAGTTACTGATTTTCACTCTTTTGAAGTGAGCCTTGCTAGGAGACAACCCTATTAAAGGTTACAAAACACACTATTAGGTGTTACCCTATTAGAGGATTTAATCACCTTGTTAGGAGTGGCCTCGTTAGAGGTCTTTAGACAATTTAATAAAAATGCCACCTTGTTAGAGGATTTACAAATGGTTGTTAAGCCAACTTTGTTAAGAGATTTAGATCAATGCTACAATGGTTAGAGAGTAACAATGAGATGATCTAATTTCAGATGCAACTGAATTGTTGATTAAAAATCTCAATTTTGGCTTTTATATTTGATCCTTCTTGATCGAATGTATCTTTGCATCTCAACAAGGATATTCTGCTTATCCTTCTAATTTGCTTCCTCTTAGCATCTTCAAATCTTCAATTATGTTCCTCTCATTCAATCCTCAACTTGACCTTATATTTATATGTTACATATTTTCAAGTCGGCTTGAATATGACTTAGAATAACTAATATTCCTTTTTTCATTTAGCTTGAACCAATAGACAATTTTATTGAACTCAATATGCCAAAACAAGAAAATCCTTCATTACTCGACCCTACTTGGTAGATACTAAATCAAAGTGATTTTCTCGTGTTAACTAAGTGAACTTAGTTATTCACAAAGTTCCTTTAGTAACTGAGTGATCTTAGCTAACACTAGTTCCATCCAACATTTCCTTCATTAGTTGAGTGAGCTCGGTTAACATTCAACTTTTGCAAACTTTCCTTTGTCACTTGAGTGAACTCGGTAGACACTATTTTCTAAACTAGGAAAACTTTGGAATGATTGATAGACACAATTTTTTTTTATCAATTCCTGAGTGAGCTCGACATACAAAAGGAAATGATATGACATTTTGTGTAACATCGAAGACAATACACAATTAATCAGTTGTTTCCAAGATTTAATACTTCAATCAAGGATTTTGGTAAGTTTAGAGGAGTTGCTCCAAACATTGATAATAGGTTGGTTCTTATTGAGTTCATTAATAATAATGCTCTCCTTTATTTGGATCTGCAAAGAATTCAATTCACTTGGTCCAATAAAAGAGTGGGGAAAGACCAAATTCAAGTAAGGCTTGATAGAGCTCTTCTCTCTCTAGATTTGTTATCTAGTTACTTGTGTGGTCTTTCTTCTTTTCCTCACATTGGTTATGACCTCTCTCCCCTTTATTTTACTATGGATCCTCTAACTAGTAAGATTAATCATCTTTTCAGATTTGAAAGGATGTGGCTTTCTTACACTGATTTGGAGCCCATAATCAAGGAATGGTGAAATATAAATGTGGAGGATCTACCATATTTAAGGTTACCAAAAAGCTTGGAAATGTTCAAACTAAGATTAAGAAATGGAACAAAGAGGTATTCCAAGACATATTTAAAGGAAAAAATGAAGCTATTGATAATCTTAAGATTGTTCAAGACTAGAGCCAAGAGGATAGTTTCTTGGAATAGTTGAAGAAAATTGAAAGTGGAATATTGGTTGATTATGACATTATTACTAAAGAAGAAACATTCTCGAGACAAAGATCTAGAGCTCTGTGGCTTGAAGCTGGTGAAAAAAACACTAAATATTTTCATATGATGGATTTAAAACATAAAGCAATTAGCAGGATCAAGTCCATAAAGACTATTTTAGGCAAAGTGGACAAGGATGAGGATATTAAAAAGGAGATGGTAACTGATTTCTCCAATCTTCTTTAGGGAGATCCTACTCTAAATCCTCATTATTAGGACCAAGTTTTTTCTTCTATTCCTAAATGGTTTATTGATCCCCAAAATAGAATTCTTTCTGCTATTCCTTCCATGCAAGAGATTAAAGAGACAATTTTATCATTTGAAGGGGAAAAGTCTCTGGGCCCTAATGGTTCCCCATTATTTTCTTTCAAAGGTTTTAGCAAATTACCAATAGTGATGTTTCAAATGTAGTAAAAGAGTTCTTTTGATCTCAATCTTTACTTAAAGAGATTAGCTTTACTTTCATTTCTTGTATTCCTATAACTCTAAAAGTTGATTCTGTTGATGATTTTAGATCCATTAGTTTATGCAACTCCCTTTGTAAGGTTATCTCCAAGGTTTTTACTTCTAGAATTCTCTCTATTCTTCCTAGAATAATCTCAAAATAAGAAAATGGATTTGTATAGGGAAGACAAATCCTAAATTCTATAATTATGGTTGATGAAAATATTCACACCCTAGAAATGGATAATAAAGAAGGATTCATCATGAAGTTAGAGTTATCTAAAGCCTATGACAAATTTGACTAGTTCTTCTTATACAAGGTGCTCAAATCTTTTGGGTTGAATAAAAGAGTTATCAATCTCACATGGCAACTCATCTCTACTTCTTCTGCTACTATTATGATGAATGGGTCTTCCTCCAATTTCTTTAAGCCTTCTAAGAGGTCTTAGACAAGGCAATCCTATTTCACCTATATATTTTTCTATTATGGCTGAGACCTTGGGAAGACTGATTGATCAATATCATTAGGAAGGAAAAATCAAAGGTCTCCATCCCTCTTCTGGTCCTAAATTTTGCTCTCATGAGAAATTTGTAGATGATACTATCCTCATGGGTGTGTCCACTATCTAGGTAGCTAATACATTCACAAAAGTTATCTCCAAGTATATAGAAGCAACTAGGAAATTAATTAACTGGTCTAAATACTCAATATTTTTTTATAAACACTCCTAACCAGAGGCATATGAGAATGTCTAGAATTTTGGGATGCAGGATTGATTCTTTTCCCTCCACATATCTTGGGCTCCCCTTAGGTTTTAAAGTGGACAAGTCCTTTTGGAAAAAATTAATTGATAGATTTAATGCTAAGCTATCTGGTTGGAAAGGTTCTCTCCTTAGTCAGGCAGGTGAGATTCAAATTCTTAGAGATACTATGCAAAACGTACATATCTATCCTTTATAGGTTTGTTTTCTATTCTAGCAAAAAAATTGTAGATGCCATTGAAAAAATCTAGAGAACCTTCTTGTGGTCTTGTATGGAAGTGAAAAAGTTGCTTTCCTCTCATCAAATTGGAAGATGTTTGAAAATTGAAAAAGAAAGGAGGTCTAGGTGTTAGATCAATTAAACTAATTAATACGGCCCTTCTAGCTAAACAAATTTGGATAATTAATGAAGATAAGAAAGAGTGGAACTTTATAATGAAAAAAAAATCTTACTAAATTTGGGAATGTGAATGCCTTCCTTAACTCCAATGTTTTCATTTATGGATCTCACATTTGGAACAATATCCAAAAATCTAAATCCTTAGCTAGACTTGGTTGTAAGTGGATCCTAGGGAAGGATAACAAGATTAAATTTTGGGAAGATACTTGGCTTTTGGATAAATTGCCCATGGATTATCCTAACTTAGCCCCTTACAAGGATAGATGCATTGAGCTCTTTGGAATTAAAGTCAATGGGTATTGGAGTGACAACAACTAAATTAAGCTAAACCAAATCAACAATGAGCTAGCCACTATCAACTTGAAACTTAATCTTTGGTTCTTAAGACCAGAAAATAAAGATAGAATAGTTTGGGAATTTAATCCTAATGGAAAACATTCAATTGCTTCTATTTTCTCTAAGGTTTTTAAAGACACGGGAAAACCTTTCTAGGCTAATTCTTGGATTAAAAATCTTATACCTAAAATCAATATCTTCTATTTGTTATTCATCCAAAATAAAACCCAACTACTTAAAATTTGGAAAAGGGGGTTTTGTGTTACCTAGCATATGTTATCTTTGTGAATGTGCAACTAAAAATGCAAATAATTTATTCCTCAAATGCCCCTATATTCTTGAAATCTTGTCTGCTATTTTCTCCAAAATGAACCTTCATTGGGTTTTACCAAATTCCATTCATGAATTCTTTGATCAATGGAGGAGCCTTATTTCTAATAAGGGATTGGAAAACTTGTGGAAGCTCAGTGTTCGTCAAACTATTTGGAATGTGGAAATAATGAAATAATAGGTTGTTTTAGGATAAAAGCTAAAAACCAGGAGAGATTTGTAATAGGATTATATATTACATTAATGAAAATGTGCAGATGGGTATGGGAAAATACAAGATCCAGAATACTGATGAGTTAGAAAGTATTAAAATTTGTGATATTTCCAAAATAAAAAAGGATCAACATTCAAAAGGGGAGAACCTTGTGTGGACTTTGCCTCCTCCAAACTGGGCAAAAGCTAACTTCAATGGTGCATCAAAGAGAAATCCTGGTAATGTAGGATGTGGGGGAATAGTAAGAAATGAATTTGGTAACTATTTAAGTGCTATTATCATTCCACTAAGAATTTAAACCTCTCATTCTATTGAAGCCATGGCTTCTTTGTACACCATCCAATTAGCAAAAAGTACGAGATGCAAAAATTTATAGATGGTAGGTGATTTGAAAAATATTGTTAATTGCATTATTGGAAAAAGTGGTGTGGCACAAGATATTAGACATGTCATTGATAAAATAAATATAGTGACACTTAGCTTTAAAAATTTTCATAGTATTCATGATTTCTGTGAAGCCAATGTGGTAGCCAATTTTTTGGCAAATGTGGGAAATTCAAGTAATGATATCTTTACTTGGGATGGTACTATCAATATGAATGTAGGGTAAAGTTGAGGTGTATTTTGATGAGTTTTTTTGAGCTATAATTTGGATTGAAAATACCCTAAGAGTGTCAATCCATGACTCATAAGGTGATGAGAGATACTGGCTATCTTCTCAAGGGATGAAGATAATAGACCAAGTGGTTATGGATGCAACCTAAATTTCACACTAATAAGTCAAATTAAAAGCTTTTTAATTAAGAAATTGAAATGCACATTATGAAAGATAAAAGACTCACACTTACAAAATGGAGTCTACCTTCACACTTGGATCTAATCTAAGTGCATCAATTATCAAGATATAATATCATCACATTAATTAATCAAATACCAATAGTCATAATTAATATCATCATGATCAATGAAATATCAATATTGATTTTACAATTAATAATTACACTTAATTTGGATACTAAGAATCATTCTAATATGTTTACTAATATTCACAAATAAGGTAGAATTAGTTGCAACAAGAGAGTTAGTAGTGACAGGATACCTTTTTTGGGCAAAGCACTCAAAAGCAACATGAGACTTATAAGGTACAAAAGAAATATGGAAGTGTGACAAGAAGTTGACAATTTCTTGGAAATGAGATAATACCTGAATTATAAAAGGATTTCAGGTTTCACAATAAGAAATATGAATCACAAAAAGGATAGGAATCTATAATGGAATTCAAAAAAATTACCACTGAGTCAATGAGATTAATCTTTCAATAAAGCAGTCGCAATGAATTTTGAGGTCTACTATTCAAAGTAAAGCATAACAAAACTGAAACTATAACAAAGCTATTTAAACACCCTATTCAATTCCTAGATGGATTACTTTCACACTAAATACAAATTACTCATCAATAGGAATAATACAACATAGATTAAAAATAACTAAAATGATCTCACTTGGGTTCCAAGGGGGGAACCTTCCTTAGGTTCTCATGGTGAGAGAAAGCTACTACTTCAATGCATGAATGAATATATGTATAAAAAATTTGATTTCAATGCTTCATAATAATCAAATAAATAATATATATAATATTTTTGTGCGCACATGTGCACGCGCGCACACACACACACACACACACACACACACACACACACACACACACACACACACACACACACACACACACACACACATGTATCTCAGAAGTCTCCACAAAATATAAAGCCTAAACAAGGAATCAACTTTAATTGATCAAAATCTATTCTTGGCATATCGCTTTTGACCATAGGCCACAAGCCATATTTGATACAAAACAAACTAAATATTATCCCTAAAACTTAAAATGATTCTATTAATAAGATCAAAATTCGAGTCAGCAACAATCCATATCTCTTGCATTCTTTAATCATTTTGTCTTGTAGTGTCTTTGGAATGATTTGCTACAATAGTTAATAAAATTTATCATATGAGAGACAAAAATGTGATGAAGCATACACTTTCTAATTAATGATAGGTTAAGCTTGATTCTTTGCATTCCTACTAATTAACCGATGACTTAGGAACTAAAGTCTATAGAAAATGGAGGAAATCCAATCACAAATTAAGACACTTTCGATCCCTATCAATGAATCTGGAATTGATTTATAACTTAAATGAGGAAATTATCAATCACTATGATAGTGTAATTATTAATTGTGATGGTTACAAAAATACATAGTGATTTGGGTACTAATAGTTTTGAGAGAAAGAGAGTGCCTTCATGACTCTGGGTCTTTTATTTCTTATTCCTTGGGCTTTTTTCTCTATGAAGACTAAACAACTCATAGTGGATATTGAAGAAAATTGGAGGTGATCTAAACTTTGTGTTATTGAAGGTTTGTCAATAGAAGAACAAAAATAAAACCCAACAAATTATTTAGAAGGGTAGTTTTTCCAATCTTCTTGAAAAATTTAGGGGTACTAATGAAGATATCACTCAAAATTTTATGGGAACCTAGAACAAGGGTAAATTGATCCTGCACAATCAGAAGGTTGAGTTGTCTATGGACCTGATTGATTAAGTTACAAGCATGTCAAATGAAGGTAAGAAGTTCTTCAAAGATATTAAACATGCTAAAGAATTTGTTAATTTTTTTCCAAAGAATGCTAAAGGAAGATCTAGGTTGGTCAAGAAGAATGATAGATTTTTTGAGATCACCTAGATTAAGAAAAAATGGAGAAATATTTTAAAGGATATTATAGAATACATTACTTAGATGGTAAAATTCACAAAGGTTAGAGACTACCAATTTGCATCCTTAAACTATTTTAGACATGATAAGTGTATATCCTTTCCCTATTATCTACAAAATTATCTAGTGAATGGATTAACAAAGAATTTATTTATTTTTGATTGGTAAGAGACTGAAGCCAAGATTAATTATTATGTATTATTATTAATTATTATTTTATTAAGCACAGGTAGATTCGAACTGAAGACCTCTTCGATAAGAGGTTCACAATTTACCGTTGTGTTGTAGGCTCTTGCCTAATAGATTGTCAAAGAATTATAGTAACTTGAGCAACCCTATTTTCCATAAGGGTTTGATGAAAAGTACTATGAAAAGTACAAAGTGAGTAAGATTCTTGGGTTGAAATATCATGATAAAGAAATGAAAGTCATTCAAAAGAAGAGGAAACATTCTCAGGGAAAGAATTTGGCAAGGGCTAAATTGAAAAAGAGGAGGGTTTTGAGAACTCTTCATAATGGGACTTCTTCGGAGTTCAAGGATGAAAAGGGAAACATATAGATTCTTGGGTTGAAATATCATGATAAAGAAATGAAAGTCATTCAAAAGAAGAGGAAACATTCTCAGGGAAAGAATTTGGCAAGGGCTAAATTGAAAAAGAGGAGGGTTTTGAGAACTCTTCATAATGGGACTTCTTCGGAGTTCAAGGATGAAAAGGGAAACATATAAAATACAAGGTTTTGTAAGGAAACTTAGGTGCGGAAACAGCTTCGTACACTAATCTCTTAAGAAAAGTATGGTGCAAATCCTATTATAATATTTTACACTTACAGATTCAATATCATGTAAACAACAATATTGCAGCCAATCATGCATACAGAAAATAGATAGAGAAATAAACACACAACGCAAAGATTTGCCGGTGGGGAAAAACCTTTCGGTAAAACAACCCCACCCCTCTAGAACCTGCACAATGTATTATCTTCAACACAAGGTTACAATACACTTGTAATGCAAGTTCAACAGCGACAATAGAAGACTCCAGCAACACCTCAGTACCTACACACT
Source organism: Cupressus sempervirens (assembly GCA_028749045.1). Lineage (NCBI taxonomy): Eukaryota > Viridiplantae > Streptophyta > Pinopsida > Cupressales > Cupressaceae > Cupressus > Cupressus sempervirens. The sequence goes on along the minus strand of CM053788.1, from coordinate 272,111,718 downwards.
CTCCTCTTCCTCTCTCTTGCATTTACAACATGCAATACTACTTTTATGAACATCTTAAGACCCAACAAAATGCCCACAAAGGAGTTGGGCATTTTGCATGGCTCAACCACCAAGAACCATGCACAATGCCACATGTACATGCAATACCAAGAAAAGGGCATCCATCCCTTGAATAGGAAATGATAGCTTGTCATAGAATCTGCCAAAAATAGCGGTCACAAGAGAAGTGTAAGGGAATCTGTCATACCAACCTATTTTTGGCATATTCTCTTACACACACCAACCACTCATTCTTGGGCGCCCAAATAGGCCCCATGTCATAAGATTCTCTTACCCCATGTCATAAGATGCTCTTACACTTGCCATAGCTCATTCTTTAAATAGCTCTTATGCGTCATACAAATTTTTCATAACCATTTCAGCCATGATCTCCTTCACACACTTCAAGATGCCAACACATGCAAGTGATCAACATGCCAACTAGACATGTACACTCACATTTACATATTATTTGCAAAAATACATTTTACAAAACAAATAATAAGAATAGGAATTATCCAAGGTTGAGACACCTTATTACTAACATTCTCCCACTTTTTGAACACCTTGTAAGAGCAACATCAACATAACAAGAACTAACCGCTATAGGCCAAAAGGCCCATAGACTTCGAACACCATCTAAAATTCTTAGTGCCCACTAGTTTTGTTAATGTATCTGCAACATTCTTTGTGGTATACACCTTCTCCAAATTTACCTTTCCATCTTCCACCATATCTCTCACAAAGTGAAATTGCACATCAATGTGCTTCGTTCTGGCATGGAAAGTTGGATTCTTCGCAAGGCAAATAGCGCTCTGACTATCACACCAAATAGTAATATGTTCTGCATCAACACCAACATCAGAACACAATCTCTTAAGCCAAATGGCTTCCTTACAAGCATGAGTAGCAGCCATGTACTCAACTTCTGTAGTGGACAAAGCAACCACAGGTAGTCTCTTGCTCATCCAACTAATGGCACCAGCAAACATAGTGAACACATAAGCACTGGTGGATCTCCTGTGGTCAATATCACCTGCCCAATTTGAATCCACAAACCCATGAATACAAATTGAATGTGGAGATCCAGAAGAGTTACCATGATAACATATGGAGTAATTTGATGTACCCCTCAAATATTTGAATACTCACTTAACTGCATCCCAATGTACTCATCCAGGATTAGCCATAAACTGACTCAGGACTCCCACTGCTTGGGCAATGTTTGGTCTAGTACAAACCATAGCATACATAAGATTTCCAACTGCACTAGCATAAGGTACTCTACTCATGTCCTCCATCTCACTAGGAGATTTTGGACAATCATCTACAGATAACTTTGTTCCCACAAGAATAGGAACACATAGTGGTCTACAATCTGCCATGCTGAACCTGTCCAACACAGACTTCACATACTTACTTTGACTCAACCAAAGTTTTTTGTTAGACCTGTCTCTACTGATTTCCATACCCAAGATGTACCTAGCTGCCCCAAGATCTTTCATATCAAACTGTGCTGACAACTGAGATTTAAAATCAGAAATCATACCCTTACCCTTCCCAAACAACAACATATCATCAACATATAATGCAACAATAAGAAGGTGATCATTTTCAATTCTGAAATAAACACAATGATCTGATTTCGATCTTACAAATCCAATTGACAACACAAAGGCATCGAACTTAAGGTACCACATCCTAGGAGATTGCTTCAAACCATATAGAGATTTCTTTAATCTGCAAACTAAGGATTCTTTACCTTTAACAATGTAGTGCTCTGGCTGTGACATATAAATCTCTTCCTCCAAATCACCATGAAGGAAAGTTGTCTTCACATCCATCTGTTCTATCTCTAAATCATATGATGCAGCAAGAGATAACAAAAATCTAATGGATGTCAACTTTGCAATAGGAGAGAATATTTCACCATAATCTATTCCCTTTACCTGTGAATACCCCTTTGCAACCAATCTAGCTTTGTACCTTTCAACGTTGCCATCTGCACATAATTTCTTATTGAACACCCATTTACTACTGCAGTAGTAGAGCGGGAAATAAAATAAGAAATGTTTTATGTTTTCAATATTTAAATTTAATGTTTTCAATAAACATCCTACATGTGGTGGCATACCTAGAGTAGCAGTTCGATGAGCTCTCCAGATATAGCCACCTAGGACCAGGTATAGGTTTTTAAAATTAGAATAGTTTTAATTCGTAGATAATGATTGTCAGATTCCAATAATAGGTAGTAGGCAGTTTCAGATTCTTATCCTTTTCTTGGATAGAAGACGAAAAAAACCGTGGATATTTAAAATGTGGCCTACTGCATGATTGTCAGATTCCAATAATAGGTAGTAGGAAGTTTCAGATTCTTATCCTTTTCTTGGATAGAAGACGAAAAAAATGTTTCTCATCCTTTTATTAGAAAAGGAGAGTCAGTTTTGAATAAGCCGGTTGGCTATGTAAGAGAGGCATTCGAATTTGGGTAATAGAGAAAGTTTCAGTTTTTGCCTTAGAAAGGATATAGATAATCAACTATGGAGTTTGGCAGCAATTCGATCTTGGTCTCTCTTGTAAAAGTGCAAATATATTTTCTTTGAGGACATTCCGAGTTAAAGATCTTGGTGTGCAGGTGAAGCTAAAATATGGAGATTTATATATTCTGATTAATCCAATCTTGAGTTTGGTTTGAGTTTGATCCTGACTGATTGATGTCGTGCCCCTTGAAGTAACTCAGTTGAGTGAGTATTCCTTCTGAGCTTTCCAAGGTGTGGCTTTGCATCATTTTTGGTATCAGAGCTTGAGAGTTGCAGGTTGTGAAGTTATATGTTGAACGCCCCTGATCAAGATTCTTCAGTAGGGTCAAGCAAGATGGTGACCAATGCAGAGTTAGCGAAGAAGGTCGAGGAGCAAGAAGAACTTCTCCAAAACAAGAATAGAGAGTTGAAGGGGATAGTGGCAGAACTAGCCAGTAAGTTGGAATATATGCAGAGTGTAGTTGAGAAGAAAGAAATGAAAGAAGAAATGGAAGAAGAGGAAGATGTACCTGACAGTGAAGAAGATAGAATAGCTGAGAATGAGAGGCCATTTTTTAAAGCTTTAAAGGCTTTGGGAGGAAAACCTGTTGATTTACCTATGTTTACAGGAAAGATGGATGCTGAATTAGTGTTGGAATGGATTGAAGCCTTAGAGAATCATTTTGAATGTGAGAAAGTTTCAGAATCGCGGCAAGTTAAATTGGCCAAATCCAGAATGAAGGGAGGAGCCCTTACATGGTGGAATTTTGTGCAAGAAGAAAGGGTAAAGGAAGATAAGAGGAAGATCTGTTCGTGGAAGAAGATGGTGTCAATGATAAGAGAGACGTATCTCCCTGAAGATTATGAGGTACAGTTGCATCAAAAGAGGCAGAATCTCAGACAAAGGGATATGGATGTCTGTACTTATATAGAAGAGTTTCAGAAGTTAAGTCTAAGGTCAAAATTTGCAGAACCTGAGAGTATCAAGGTAGCAAGATACCTAAATGGTTTGAGGATGAACATACAAGAAGAGTTGCAGTTGCTAAGTCCTAACACGGTAGCTAAATGCTATCAGCTGGCTTTGAAGGTGGAAGAGAAAATCAAAAGGAGACAAGAAAATAATAAAAGAGGCAGAGGAAGACAACCATTCAGAGGAAGAGGTACATTTGCAGGAAGGAGTCCAAATTTTCAGCCACAAATGGAGATGCATAATGAAGTTAATAAGTTTGATAATTTCAGAGGAAGTTTCAGAGGTAGAAGGCCAAATTTCAGAGGAAGATCACCAGCAAGGACGAATGGACCAATAAGATGTTACAATTGTAATCAAGAAGGTCATATGGCACACAAATGTCCAGCAAAAGCAAGCTCTAGTACTCATGATGAAAGAAGAATACATTTGGCACAAGAAGCAGATTTACAAGAAGATTCAGACAACCATGGTTATCCAGAAAAAGGGGAAGCACTTATGATGAGAAGAACACTATTGAAAAGGCCTGTCAGAGAAGAACCACCACAAAGGAAGTCCATTTTCAGAACTACCTGTAAATCTGGAGGAAAATTTTGTAAGGTACTAGTAGACTCTGGTTCTACAAAAAATTTTGTGTCTCTTGAAATGGTGGAAAAGTTGAAGCTACCAAGAATACAACACCCGTATCCTTACAGAATATCTTGGTTAAATAAAGGGCAGCATACTATAGTAGAAGAGCAAGCTTGGGTGGAATTTCAGATTGGAGCCTGTAAGGATATATTATTGTTTGATATTGTTAACATGGATGCATGCCATTTACTTTTTGGCAGACCCTGGCAATATGATCTCAAGGCACATCATGATGGAGTGAAGAATACATATACCATTACAAAGAATGGAAAGGTCATTGAACTGATACCTTTAGTTGAGCCAAGTCAAGAAGAAGCAAAAGCCGTAGAAGCCAAAGTTATGGTGAGGGGTAAGAAAGAATTCTTGAAAGAGGTGAAAGGAAAGGAGAGCCCACTCTTTGCACTGGTTCCTGTACTCAAAGACAAATTACAGAATGATGCTACAAATCAGATAGAGGAAGAAAATTCAGAGATGGAGTCTTCAAACTTGAAGGTGGAAGTGATAGAAAAAAAGAAGAAAAAGGTACTTGACGAAGTGGAACCAATTCTGGACAAGTACAAAGAAATTATAGCTGATGGAATACCAAAAAGTCTCCCACCAGTGCGAGAAATTAGTCAGTGCATTGATCTCATACTAGGATCAACATTACCCAACAAAGCAGCATATAAACTAACACCACAACAAAATGAAGAAATGGAAAGACAAATTGAAGAGTTGCTCAAGGCTGGTTTGATTGGTAAAAGTCTAAGCCCATGCATAGTACCTGCAGTCCTAGCACCAAAGAAAGAAGGAACATGGAGACTATGCACAGATTCAAGAGCACTAAACAAGATCACTATAAGGTATAGATTTCCAATGCCTAGAATAGAAGATTTACTGGATTGTTTAGGAAAAGCAAGATATTTTTCAAAGATTGATTTGAAAAGCGGGTATCATCAGATAAGAATAAGGCCAGGAGATGAATGGAAAACAACATTTAAGAAAAATGAGGGATTGTATGAATGGAAGGTAATGCCATTTGGATTGTCTAACGCTCCTAGTACATTTATGAGGCTTATGAATGAAGTTTTGAAGGATTTTACAGGGAAGTTTGTGATAGTATATCTAGATGACATTTTGGTTTTCAGCGAAACAAAAGAGGAGCATCTGAAACACATAGATTTGTTGTTGAGAAGGTTACAAGAGGAAAAGCTAATGATCAATATTGAGAAGTGTAGTTTTATGCGAGAGGAACTGACATACCTTGGCTTTGTGATCTCAAAGGGAACACTCAAGATGGATCAAGATAAGGTAAGTGCAATTCTTTCTTGGCCAACTCCCAGAACTATTGCAGCAGTTAGAAGCTTTCATGATTTAGCCACTTTCTACAGAAAGTTTATCAGAAATTTCAGCTTGATTTGTGCACCTATTTTGAACACCATAAAAGGAGGCCAAAAGTGTAAATTTGTTTGGACAGAAGAAGCCAGTAAAGCCTTTGAACTTCTTAAGCAAAAAGTGGCCCGACAACCAATCTTGGCATTTCCTGATTTCAATAAAGTATTTTAGATAGAATGTGATGCAAGCAACATAGCCATAGGAGGTGTTCTTAGTCAAGAGGACAGACCAGTAGCCTTTTTTAGCGAGAAGCTCAATGAAGCCAAACAAAGATATTCATCATACGATTTGGAAATGTATGCACTTGTTCAATCCCTGAAGAAATGGAGGCACTATTTGCTACCCAAGGAATTCATTGTATACACAGATAACCAGGCACTTAGTTTCATAAACAATCAAGGGAAATTGAATCATAGGCACATGAAATGGGTGGAGACATTGCAAGCATTCACATTTTCTATCAAGCACTAGAAGGTAGTAACAAATAAGGTTGCTGATGCATTAAGCTGAAGAACTTTGACTAAATCACAAATTCAGTTGGAAACTACATGCATTTCAAATCTGAAAGGTATGTATGTTGATGATGCTGATTTCAAAGACATTTATCAGGCATGTATTAATCTGGATGAAAGGTACAATAGGGAATATTTTGATTTTCTGGTTCAAGAAGGATTATTGTTCAAAGGAGGACAACTTTGCATCCCAAAGTGTTCAATGAGAGATAATATCATACAAGAGAAACATAGTGGGACATTATCTGGTCATTTTGGACTGGATAAGACTTTAGAGCTAGTTCGTAGACACTATTTTTGGCCAACGTTACAAAAGGATGTGCAAAAGTTTGTGGAAGAATGCACCATTTGTTAGAAAGGTAAAGGTAAAAGTACCAATGCAGGATTGTATCAACCCTTACCTATTCCTTCACGACCATGGGAAAGTATTAGTATGGATTTTGTTATGGGATTACCAAGAACTCAGAAGGGGTATGATAGCATTTTTGTTGTTGTGGATAGATTCAGTAAAATGTCACATTTCTTACCATGTAAATCCACCAAAGATGCATCATACATTGCAGATTTATTTTTCAAGGAGATAGTGCGAATTCATGGACTACCACTAAATATTGTTTCAGACAGAGATGGCAGATTTGTGGGTCATTTTTGGAGGACTCTTTGGAAGAAACTAGGCACAAATTTATCATTTTCATCTGCATATCATCCACAGACCGATGGTCAAACAGAAGTTGTCAACAGATCTTTGGGAAATCTATTAAGATGCCTTACAAAACAACATGGAGAAAAGTGGGATTCCATACTTGCTCAAGCTGAATTCTCATACAATGATACAGTGAATAGAAGTACAGGGAAATCTCCATTTCAGATTGTGTATGGTACACATCCAAGAGGAATTCTCGAGCTAAGGGAACTTCCAAATACTTTTCCAAGTAGTTCACATGCTGAAGAATTTGCTAAAGCTATTAAAGAGGTCCAACATCAAGTCAAGTTGCAGCTACAGAATTCAAATCAAAATTACAAAGAAGTTGCTGATCAGAAAAGAAGAGAAGTACAATTCAAAGTTGGCGATTTAGTATGGGTGTATCTAAAGAAAGAGAGGTTACCTCAAAGGAAGAATACAAAGTTACTACCTAAGAAAGTTGGCCCTTGTCAAATTCTGGAAAAATATGGACATAATGCTTACAAAATTCAGTTACCTACAGACATCGGTATTTCACCCATATTCAATGTTTGTGATCTCACACAATATAGAGGTTCTGAAACACAAGCTGTACATGAAGATTTAGTAACAGAAGATCTGCAACAACTACCTAAACCAGCACCACCTCAGTTGGAGAAAATCCTAGATACAAAAATAAAGAAAACTCGCAGATGACAATACACTCAGTATCTAGTCAAATGGAAGAACAAACCAGTGACAGAGGCTATTTGGATGGATGAGCAACAAATTAGCAAACATGGTTCATCAGTATACGATCTCATCTCAAGTGGACTTGAGATTCTTTCTACAGGGGAGTATGCTGCAGTAGCAGAGCAGGAAATAAAAAAAGAAATGTTTTATGTTTTCAATATTTAAATTTAATGTTTTCAATAAACGTCCTACATGTGGTGGCATACCTAGAGTAGCGGTTCGATGAGCTCTCCAGATATAGCCACCTAGGACTAGGTATAGGTTTTTAAAATTAGAATAGTTTTAATTCGTAGATAATGATTGTCAGATTCCAATAATAGGTAGTAGGTAGTTTCGAATTCTTATCCTTTTCTTGGATAGAAGACAAAAAAAATCATGGATATTTAAAATGTGGCCTACTGCATGATTGTCAGATTCCAATAATAGGTAGTAGGCAGTTTCGAATTCTTATCCTTTTCTTGGATAGAAGACAAAAAAAATGTTTCTCATCCTTTTATTAGAAAAGGAGAGTCAGTTTTAAATAAGCCGGTTGGCTATGTAAGAGAGGCATTCAAATTTGGGTAATAGAGAAAGTTTCAATTTTTGCCTTAGAAAGGATATAGATAATCAACTATGGAGTTTGGCAGCAATTCGATCTTGGTCTCTCTTGTAAAAGTGCAAATATATTTTCTTTGAGGACATTCCAAGTTAAAGATCTTGGTGTGTGGGTGAAGCTAAACTATGGAGATTTATATATTCTGATTAATCCAATCTTGAGTTTGGTTCGAGTTCGATCCTGGCTGATTGATGTCGTGCCCCTTGAAGTAACTCAGTTGAGTGAGTATTCCTCCTGAGCTTTCCAAGGTGTGGCTTTGCATCATTTACAGCCAATAGATTTTCTCCCTTTAGGAAAGGGTACAAGGTCCCAAGTTTTGTTTTTCTCTAATGAAGCCATCTCATCATCCACAGCCTCAATCTAGGAACCTGCATCTTCCATGCCCAAAGCCTCTTTCACAGATCTAGGCTCATCAGTGTTAGTAATCAAAGCAAAAGCACAACTAGAATCTAACATAGAATAACCAAACCTTTCTGGTTGCTTTCTTTCTCTCGTGGATATCCTCAAGGGTTGAGGTTGAGGTTGTTCTTCCTCTTCTTCTAAACTATTAGAGTTGCTAGAACTCTCCTCATCATTAGATCCAACATGGTCTCTCTATTCAGTCTTCTCAGGGGTAGGAGGCAACTGAACAAAATCTTTTTCCTTTTCTTTTTCAATTGGTTGTAGCACAATAGGAGAAGATGTTAGCTCTCTAAAAATAACATTTCTACTATACAACACCTTACTAGTCATAGGATCCCAAAGCTTGTATCCTTTCACACCAGCACTGTATTCGATGAAAATACATTTAACAACTTTGTTTTCACACTTAGATCTTTTCTCCTTTGGGACATGTGCATAAGCTTCACAACCAAAAACACAAAGATGTCTAATTGAAGGCTTCTTACCAAACCATACCTCCATGGGTGTCTTACCAAAAAGGGTTGATGTAGGAGATCTGTTAACCAGATAGCAAGCAATGGCCACAGCTTTGGCCCAAAACCTTTGTTCTAAACTAGCTCCACTAAGCATACTCCTAGCCTTCTCCATCAGTGTCCTATTCATTCTCTCTACAACTCCATTTTGTTGTGGGGTATAAGGAGTTGTCTTATGCCTCTCGATACCTTGTTCTTTACAGAACTGTTCAAACTCTGTTGAGCAAAACTCACCACCATTGTCAGTTCTCACACACTTAATCTTCTTACTAGTTTGATTCTCTACAAGGACTTTAAATTCCTTGAATCGACTAAAGACTTGTGTCTTACTTTTAAGGAAATAAATCCATGTCCTTCTACTATAATCATTTAGGAAAGATACAAAAAATACAGACTTGGAGATTGAAGGAACTTTTACAGGACCAAATACATTAGAATGAATAAGATCCAAAACATCAGAAGATTTGTGAGAACTAGAGTAAAACTGAGCATGATTTTGTTTACCATAGACACAGTGTTCACAGAAGTTGAACTCAAGATTGCAATCATTTAACCCTTCAACGAGATTTTTATTTTTCAGGGTTCTGAGACCTTTTTCACCAATGTGACCAAATCTCAAATGCCACAACATTGTCTTTTCTGTAAGAAGGTTACCTTCCAAAGTGTTTGCATTGCCATCGAAACCAATAGCCATAGTATTCTTCACTGCTCATTGAGATGGTGAGGATGAAGAACTATTACATAGAGGAATACATGCATCTAGCTGAAATAAGGTACCTCTCCTAGTACCCCTTGCAAGCACTATCGATCCTCTCATCATCTTGCATCCTTCTCTCGAAAAAACAACTTGCACACCTACATCATTTAGCATACTTACAGATAATAGGTTGTTAGATTGTGGTGACTGATCAGGAAAGTACTATACATACTTCATAATTAGTTGGCCAATTTTTTTTTTTGGTACTATTCGCCAATCGTTTTGGTACTATTCGCCATTCGTAGATTTGCCACTAAAGTTATGGCTAGTTATGGCTAACATGTTATAACCCTAAAGCGGTTTAATACTTGTATAAAAGGGTTTAGGGTTGGGTATTTTTCATTATCTTGTGATGCAAAATTGGTTCTTGTGGCAGTATTGAGCTGTAAGGGATTACAAATTGTAATCACTGAATTGTAATAAGATCAGACTTGCTATTTGGTGGACGTAGCCCAGGGATTGGGTGAACCACGTTAAATCTTGGTGCCTTGTGTTAATTTCTGTGTGATCTATTATTTTCTATTATAGGTTATATTTGCGTGTAGTTTTTATTACTGTCTGTGGTTTATCCTAACAAGTGGTATCAGAGCGAGGTTGTCTTTCAGTTATCCTCTGCACGAAAGTCTCACGGTCAAGTGGGAGTCTCACAGTTGAGTGAGAGTGATGGCAGATGAGGGTAAGTTGAGGGTTGACAAGTTTAATGGGCAGAACTTCCAATTATGGAAGATGCAAATGGAAGACTATCTATATCAGAAGGATTTATGGAAGCCGTTGGAAGGCAAAGCCAAGAATCAGGGAACTATGTTAGAGGCTAAATGGGATATTTTGGACAAAAAGGCACTTAGAAGCATTTGGTTATGCTTGGCACCATTGGTGGCATTTAATATTACAAAAGAAAAGATGACAGAAGATTTTATGAAAACCCTAGTGACACTATATGAAAAGCCCTCCACTTCAAACAAGGTATTTCTCATGAAGCGTTTATTTAATATGAAAATGGTAGAAGGTGGATTTGTTGCAGATCATTTAAATGAGTTTAATACTATTACTAGTTAGTTATCTTCTATGGGTATCAATTTTGATGAAGAAATTAGGGCTCTCTTAATTTTGTGTTCTTTGCCTGAAAGCTGGAATGGCTTGGTAATGGCGGTGAGTAATTCTATTCCTGGATCTAGTACCCTAAAATATGATGATGTGATCAGTGTTGTTTTGAGTGAGGAAACTCATAAGAAATCTTCAGGTGGATCTACATTAGGAAGTGCTTTGAATGCACAAAGCAGGGGCAGAACGACTAAAAGAGGAAGTAACTCTGGAAATCATGGGAAATCAAGAGGAAAGTCAAAGGGGAGGAGGTCTCAATCAAGAGGACCAAATGATTGCTAGTACTATGGGAAACTAGGGCACAAAAAGAAAGATTGCTAGAATTGAAAGAAAAATGAAGGAGATAAATCAGATGGAAACAAGGAGGCAAATGTGGTAAGTAACAAATCTGAAGAGAATGCTTTGCTTCTGTCTTTAGAGAGTGTTGACGATTCATGTGTTTTAGATTCTGGTGCTTCATTTCATGCTACACCTCATAGAGGTTATTTCATTGATCATGTCCAAGGGGATTTTGGGCTTGTTTATTTGGGGGATAATGAACCCTGTCAGATTGTTGGAAAGGGAAAAATTAAGATTAAGTTGTAAAATGGGAACCATTGGCTACTACATGAAGTAAGACATGTTCCAAGGCTGAGTAGAAATTTAATTTCAGCCGTGCAACTCGGTGACGAGGGTTGTGTAGTTACTTTTAATGATAAAAATTGGAAGGTTTCAAAAGGTTCCCTTGTAGTAGCAAAAGGTGTTAAAGTAGGCACCTTATATCTTTGTACAGGTCATATTGTTCCTACTACTTTGATTGTTTCAGAGAAAAATGAATGTTCAGAAACAATTGTTGCAGTTGAGCAGGGAGAACAAATAGCTGTTGTAGATTCTGATACAGCGCTGTGGCACAACAAACTTGGGCACATCAGTGAGAAAGGTATGAAAGTACTTCATTCAAAGAAAGTTTTACCAGGTCTGAAATGTGTTAATATGGATTTTTTTGAAAGTTGTGTGTATGGAAAACAAAAGAGAGTGAGTTTTGTAAAGATTGGGAAGGAAAACAAAAAGGAGAAATTAGAGCTTGTGCATATAGATGTATGGGGACTAGCTCAAGTATCTTCCCTTGGTGGCTCTCATTATTATGTTACATTTATTGATGACACAACTAGAAAAGTATGGGTTTATTTCCTTAGACAAAAATCTGATGTATTTCAAACTTTTAAGAAATGGAAATGCTTGGTTGAAAATGAGACTGGTAAGAAATTAAAATGTCTCAGATCTGATAATGGTGGTGAGTATTGCAGTCATGAATTTGAAGATTATTGCTCCACTAATGGTATTTGTAGATAGAAAACTATTCCAAGGACTCCAAAAGAAAATGGAGTGGTTGAACGCATGAACAGGACTATAATGGAGCGCGCAAGGAGCATGAGGTTGCATGCTGGGTTGCCCTTACACATGTGGGCAAAGGCTATCAATATTGCAGTATATTTGATTAATAGAGGTCCCTCTACTCCTTTGGGTTGTGGTATTCCAGAGTAAGCATGGACTGGTAAGAAGGTGAGTTATTCTTTTCTCAAGACCTTTGGTTGTGAAGCTTTTGCTCATATAGACTCTGAAAATAGAACCAAGCTAGAAGCTAAATCAAAGAAATGTGTCCTTTTTGGATATGGTATTAATGAATTTGGTTATAGGCTTTGGGATTTTGAAAATCTTAAAATTGTTAGAAGTTGGGATGTCATATTCAATGAGAAAGTGTTGTACAAAGATTTGTTGCAGCAACATGAGAAGAAAGAAGATGATTATGTAGTGTTGGATGATACTCCAAAAGCTGATGTTCTAGCCATTCCTCATGATGTGCAACAATTGCAATAACAAATACCACAGACACTAGTGAATGTTAGACGGTCAACAAGGCAAATTAGACCTCCACAAAGATTTTCTCCCTCTTTGTATTCTATTACTTATTGATGTTGGTGAACCTGAAAGTTATGATGAAGCTATGCAGGTGGATACTAAGATTCAGTGGGAGTCTACAATGAAAGATGAAATGGACTCTTTGCTACAGAATAAGACGTGGGATCTATGCAAGTTGCCTGCAGGTAAAAAGGCTTTACAGAATAAGTGGGTTTACAGGTTGAAAGAAGAGGAAGGAGCTAAGAAAAGATTTAAGGCCATGTTAGTTGTAAAAGGATTTGCACAGAAAAAGAGAATTGATTTTGATGAGATATTTTCTCCTGTTGTTAAAATGACTTCTATCTGTACTGTTTTAAGTCTTGTGGCTACTGAAGATTTGCATTTAGAGTAGTTGGATTTTAAAACTACCTTCTTCATGGTGATTTGGATGAAGAAATATATATGGCCCAGCGACGGGGATTTGAGGTCAAAGGTAAGGAGAACTTAGTGTGCAAATTGATGAAAAATTTATATGGCTTGAAGCAAGCACCTTGGCAATGGTATCTGAAATTTGATAGGTTTATGTATGAGCATGGCTATAATAGGTGTCATTTAGATTATTGTGTTTATTTTAAGAGGTTGGATGATGATAGCTACATTATTTTATGTCTATATGTTGATGATATGCTTGTAGCTGGGTCTAACATGGATCATATTAAGGGGTTGAAATGCCAGTTAGCACATGCATTTGCTATGAAGGATTTGGGGGCAGCAAAAAAAATCCTTGGTATGAAGATTTGCAGATATAGGAAGAACTAAACATTGATGCTATCTAGCTGATTATGTTGAGAAGGTGCTGCAACGTTTCTCTATGGAGAATGCTAAAGCTGTTAGCACACCTTTACCTGGTCATTTGAAATTGACTAAGGAGATGTGTCCCAAGACACAGGAAGAGGAGGATAAGATGTCCAAGGTACCCTATGCTTCAACTGTAGGAAGCTTGATGTATGCTATGGTATGCACTAGGCCAGATATTGCACATGCAGTGGGAGTCATTAGCAGGTATATGAGTCATCCAGGATTTGAGCATTGGAATGTTGTCAAGTGGATTCTTCGATATTTGAGAGGAACATCCAATAAGTGTTTAAACTTTGGGGGCTCTACTACTTATTTACAAGGCTATGTTGACTCAGATTTGGTAGGGGATATTGATACCAGGCGAAGTACTATAGGTTATGTCTTTACTATTGGTGGGGTAGCTGTGAGCTCGATTTCTAGGTTACAAAAGATTAATGCTCTATCCACTACAGAGGCAGAGTATGTTGCTGCTATAGAGGCAACCAAGGAGATGATATGGCTTTAGTTCTTCTTGGAAGTATTGGGACATCCTCAGAAGGATAATTATTTGTTCACAGATAGTCAGATTGCCATTCATCTTGCTAAGAATTCAGCTCTGCATTCTAAGACCAAACACATACAGTTGTGGTACCATTTCATTCGGTCAGTTTTGGAGGATGGATAGTTAAAGCTGGAGAAGATACATACCAATGAAAATCCAATAGATATGTTGACAAAGGTTGTAACAAGGGAGAAGCTGAACTCCTCTTCAACTTTTGTTGGTCTTTTAGACTGAACATGAATAAAAGAACAACAGAGTCCAGGGTGGTTTGATCCAGTGGGAGCCCCATGTGGTAGTGGTATTGCTACAAGATCAGTCTTCAAGTGGGAGATTGTTGTTTAGTGTGGAGCCTAATCAGTCCCCAAGTGGGAGATTGTTAGATTGTGGTGACTGATCAGGAAAGTTCTATTCACCATTCATAGATTCGCCACTAAAGTTATGGCTAATTATGGCTGACATGTTATAACCCTAAAGCGGTTTAATACTTGTATAAAAGGGTTTAGGGTTGGGTATTTTTCATTATGTTGTGATGCAAAATTGGTTCTTGCGGTGATATTAAGCTGTAAGGGATTACGGATTGTAATCAGGTTGTAATCATTGGATTGTAATAAGATTGGATTTGCTGTTTGGTGGACGTAGCCCATGGATTGGGTGAACCACGTTAAATCTTGGTGCCTTGTGTTCATTTCTATGTGATCTATTATTTTTTGTTATTGGTTATATTTGCATGTAGTTTTTATTTCTATCCATGGTTTATCCTAACATAGGTTTCGTGCCAAACCTGGAATGTGCATAACTCCATTGATTCCCTTTACTCGTCCATCAGGAAATTTGATAGTGACCCTTCTGCATCCAACTATCTTTAGGTGAGAATCATCACCCAAGTACACCTTTCCACCATCAAACTCTTCATATTTTGAGAACCACTTTCGATGAGAGGTCATGTGAAAAGATGCACCTGAGTCAACCAACCACACATCATCAGATGCATGGGCTGCCAAAGCTACGATGAATGCATCGCCATCTTCTTGAGATCTTTCTGAAGCTAAATTTGAACCTTTCTTCTTCTTTTTCGGCTCTTTGCAATCTTTAGAAAAGTGCCTAGGTTTATCACAGTTCCAACATTTTTCCTTGGACTTATTGGAAGTCTTTGACTTCCCACAAGATTTTGATCTACCCTTATTGTCAGACTTATTGTCATTTTTCTTACCTCTTTCAGTGGACCTCCCACGAACAACAAGGGCTTCTTTTTTTGAAATGAAAGCCTTTCTTTGCATCTCCTCTGATAGTAGCAAAAAAACCACATCATCCATTTTGAAAGTGACTAACATGCTTTCGAGAGCCATCACAAGATGGTCCCATGAATTCGGTAAAGAACACAAAAGTGTGTAGCAACGATCCTCCTCCTCTAACTTGATGCCAGCTGAAGTCAACTGTGTAGCTAGTAGATTAAATGCATTTAAATGATCTATTAAGGATCCACCTTCCTCCATTCACAGAGAATACAACTTCTTCCTCAGGAACAACTTGTTCACCAAAGATTTGGCTTGATACACGACCCCAAGTCTTTCCCACAAACTATATGCGGTTTTCTCATCTAGAACATTCAAAAGGATTGCATCGATTAAATAGAGTCTTATGAGACCCTTAGGTTTATGGTCTTTGATATCCCAATCTACTTGAGCTACAGTTGCTAGTCTTGTAGCATTTGAAGTCGCTTCCCATAGGTCACTATCTTCCAACTTGTCTTCCATCTTGAGTTCCACAACTTGAAATTAGTGCCATTAAATTTCTCCACCTCCATTCTTCCATATGATGAACTCACCATCTCAATCTGAAAATAAGATTCAAGATGCTCTGCACAAGACTCCCACTCAACTTGAGATTAGCTAAAAAAACCCTACCCAACAACTAGGATCAAAAGTTGATCAGGCTCTGATACCACTTGTAAGGAAACTCAGGTGCGAAAACAACTTCCTACACTAATCTCTTAAGAGAAGTATGGTGCAAATCTTATTAAATTTTTTTACACTTACAGATTCAATATCATGTAAATAGCAATATTGCAACCAATCATGCATACAAAAAATAGATAGAGAAAGAAACACATAACACGAAGATTTGCCGGTGGGGAAAAACCTTTTGGTAAAACAACCCCACCCCTCCAAAACCTGCACAATGTATTATCTTCAACACAAGGTTACAATACACTTGCAATGCAAGTTCAACAGTGACAATAGAAGACTCCAACAACACCTCAGTACCTGCACACTCTCCTCTTCCTCTCTCTTGCATTTACAACATGCAATATTTCTTTTATGAACATCTTAAGACCCAACAAAATGCCCACAAAGGAGTTGGGCATTTTTCATGGCTCAACCACCAAGAACCATGCACAATGCCACATGTAAATGCAATACCAAGAAAAGGGCATCCATCCCTTGAATAGGCAATGACAGCTTGTCATAGAATCTGCCAAAAATAGCAGTCACAAGAGAAGTGTAAGGGAATTCGTCATACCAACCTATTTTTGGCATATTCTCTTACACACACCAACAACTCATTCTTGGGCACCCAAATAGGCCCCATGTCATAAGATGCTCTTACACCTGTTATAGCTCATTCCTTAAATAGCTCTTATGCATCATAGGAGTCCATCATAACCATTTCAGCCATGATCTCCTTCACACACTTCAAGATGTCGACACATGTAAGTGATCAACATGCCAACTAGACATGTACACTCACATTTACATATTATTTGCAAAAATACATTTTACAAAACAAATAATAAGAATAGGAATTATCCAAGGTTGAGACACCTTATTCCTAACAGGCTTCTAATTTTGAGGAGAGAAATGATAGTGAGGCAAGTGATTTTTCTGCTTCCTTGGATGAGGATGAGGAGTTGGTGGAAGATGCTACTAAGGAAGAGGAAAATAATGAGGAAGAAGGGGATTCTAAGGAAGATGATTGGGAGGATAAAACTTAGGAAGTTGAAGAGGAGAATAAGGCTATGGAGGAAGGGGGCTCTTCTAGAGAGGATGTCAATGAAAACAAGGATAACAATGTTAATACTAAACATGGTCAAAAGATGCCAACTATCCTTAATGAAATTGGCGAAAATAGGGTTGTTGAGGAAACTAAAAATATAGATAGTACTAACATAATGGAAAACACTTTGAATCATGGCAATGGGGATGATCTCTCTTCTTAGGATCTTGTAAGTCAAGAGGATATCAACAAGAAAGAGGAGCCTATTATTCACAAGGAGGCCATGAGAGATAGAGGGAATTTAAATTCCAATATCAATAGGGATAATAAAGAGATTATTGTCAATCTAGGTCCAATGAATATTTTGCAAACTGTTAAGGTCAAGTATAATTATTCTTTCAAATTTGATAAATGGATGGTTATAGAAATAAAAAAATCTCAATGAGGGATTGCAGGAGTTGTAGAACTTTTTTTGAAGAAACCTAAAAGGATAACAATAACAAGGTCTCTGCCAACAATGTGAATAATGAATTCAATGCTATTTTGGAGGTCCACATACATTAGATGAAGGAATAAATGGAAGAGAATGAAGCTCTTCTCATGAATATTTTTCTTCAAAACTATGAAAGTCTAAGAGCTTCAAGAGAAAAACCTCAGAAGTCTACATGAAGTGCTCAAAACCTATTAGGCAAGGGAGATTATCAATGTGGAGAAGGAAGCTACTACTTCTAGTGCGGTGAATATCGGGCTTGGTAATAGAACTAGATCTAAAAATAAGATGGATGTTGATTTTGAGACCAAGGAGAAACCCAAGGTGAAATATGAAGTTATTGAGTCTCTATAGAGGTTTGAGGAATTGGAGAAGGAGATTGAGTCTCTCCTAATGCAATTAGTCTAGTCGAGTCCTTCTTGGTCCTATTCTATCAAAATTTTTTGGTTTTCTACCCTGTTTGGTTTTTGTGTTTGTGTTGTGCTTAGTGGGTCATTTGGTTTGTAGTTCTATCACATGCGGTGTTACCTGCTTTGGGGGTAATAGTTATAGCTGGTGTTAATGTTGAGTATCTATTTGGGTTAGGATTCTAAAGGGCTTTGGGTCCCTTCAAAACCTATTTTTACCATCAATAAAAAACTATACATATGGAAGAGTTTAAAGCGAGAAAGTTTGACAAGATAACAAAAGTGTTTATGAAAGCATAACCATCCTATTCATGAAAGACATCCATGAGGTCCTATATGGTTGCATGTAATGACCTTTCATACAGGACACCTTCCTTAAAAAAGTGTATCTCCAGTGAGTCATCCTCAATGGGATCTAGAGGAGCATAAAAGAGCATAAGGAATCAAAGATTCCTTTCATATATAATCCTATCTTCCCAAAAGCCCGCTAGGACCTCTATCAAAATAATTTGGTAAGTAGGGACCAAATCTCATCGTATATAGAGGAAACCATAAATAGTAGCTAGAGGGATGGTGAAATCATCCATATCAAACAAATTCCCACATATACTAGTTATAAGATTCTACTCTTCATAAATATATTTGGAAATGGCTATGAACATAGCCACAATATCAACATTAGACCGAAATATGTTGGGGAATTTGATTTATTGGATACCAATTATTGCAGTAAAGTAAAAATGAGCCCAACAATATCTTTAAATAATAAAAATAAAGACACTAGAGTAGTTACCAAAATTAGATGCCTTAAATGCAATTTACTAGCAAAAATACAAGACATAAGATCATTGAAAATCCCAAGTGTAAGAATTTTTTTTGATAGCGTAATAAATGATCACATCACACAAGAACGGCTGAAGTACAATATAATAAACAAAGGGAATTGATATTAAACTATGAATGAGCTTATATAAACAAATTTAAAGATTAACTTAAGGGGAATAAAGGTTAGAAGAAAAAATAATCTTATTAATTCCACCTACCCCTTCATTTTCCAAAATATTGTCAAGGCTATTGTATTTCCTATATATGTGATTAATTGTGATTTTCTTAAGAGATTTAGATAACTATAGGGCTTTATTCAATAAAGATTCCAACTTCCAGTTAGGAATAGACTACTTCCTTAGAGCATTAATGATAATAACAGAGTCCCCCACTATCTCCACCTTGCATGATTTGAATTTTGAATGTAACAATAACCCTTCTAGGAGGGCTCTTAGCTCAACTTAATGATTAAAAGCTATGCCTATTGATTTAGAGAATTTTATAACTAGGATGTCACATTTTTAATTTCTCATGCAACATCTAATCTCTACTATTCTAGGGTTGCCTTAGGATGCACCATCAAAAAATTATTTTACCCAATCGATGGGAGGGGATTTCAAATGACATTATTCCCTTTTCTTTTGCTGTTGGTACCTCCCACCCCAACATATAGTGGAATATTTAGTCTTAGCCATCTATTCCTCATCATGTCATCCTAATGAGACATAGGTTAAGTGGTTACATTATTGTTATTTAACTAAATCTTTAAAATTTCAATAATAATAGTCTCTATTTTCAGAGTGAGCTAATTAATATCCATGTTCTTGTTCTTGAAGATTCTTATGTTTATTTCCCTCCAAATCTCTCATAATATGATGGAAGAAGAATTGTTCCAAAGACCTTTAAAAATACTATATGAATACATCCTTGGCCATGATAGAAATATATTCTTGATGGTATTAGGTAGAGCAAGCCTTAAGTTCATTTTCTTAAAGAATTGGTTCTAACAATCATTAGCATAATTATAGTTAAGTAAGATGTGATCCAAAGATTCCTCTACATTTCCACATAGAGGGCATTGAGTTTTCCCTTCATAGCCTATCTATCTAAATTTATCTATTGTGAAAACTTTTTTTTGTAAATATAACAAGGAAAATCCCCCTTCTTTGGGAAAGCAGAGGGTATCCCAACATAGAAAATGGGGTATTACCACCCTACGGTGATTTCTCAAACTCACAAGATAGTTATAACCATCCTTGGGGCTATATTCCCCACTTTTGGATCCATCCAAAATTAACCTATCCTCCTGTTGGGATAGGGTAAACCTGCTATCCTTCAAGATACTCATTAGAAGGTCAACTTCCTTTGAAGGAATGTCAAATCCCTTGAAGGATTTCCATCTTCATCCTCAATAGTATCATCTTGGACCACATAATTATACAAGTGAGGTACCAAAATATTTTCCAAAGTGTCTCTGGCTGATTGAAGGTTAGCAATATTATTGATGATTCAATACCCTTCCCATGATTTAGACCATAACCTTACCCAATTTTCTATTCCAATTTTCCAAGTAACCTTGTCTAGAATGATAAATCTACAACTAAGCATGAAATTCTACAATTTAGAACCACTTGAGAGATTTTGGTTTGAGAAAACTTAATGGTTCCCCTAGTTTAAGGTATTCATTAAAGAGGAGTCTAACCCAATTTAATTGGGATTGTCTAATCATTCTCTAGATAAGTTTGGCCCTAAGAGCTAAAGCTTGGTCTTTGTGATTTCTTATCGCGAAGCTACCCTCTTCTTTAGGTCTACAAATTTTATCCTAGGCCATCAAATAAATTTTATGTTTATTCTCGATGCCTTGCAAAAAAAAATCCTTTATATATTTTTTTGGTTATCCCTATTTTGTGGAGGTAAATTTAGGATTAAATGTTGCTAGAGGGGAATATTGGTAAGAACAACTTTCAGGAGGGTAATTCTACTAGCTAAAGAGAGCCATTTTCCTTTCCATGACTAAATCTTGGATTTAAGTTTTTCAAGGAGATTATCCCAACACAGAGATTGCTTCTTGCCCACTTCTAATTGAATAGTTAAATATATACATGAAAATGTACCTATCTTGATATTTAGGATTTTACTTGCCTCTATATTAAAGAAGAATATTTTAGACTTGGATGGATTAATTTCCTACCCTGAAACTAACATATAGATGTAGATGATGCTTTTTGTTGTTCTCGCTTCATTAATGTTGGCATCACTATAAAACATACTATCATCTGTGAATTGTTGGTGAGAGGATGGATCTTTATCCTTTGATAATTGAATGCCCATGACTGATTTATTAGAATAGTATACACCAAAGGCTCTACCAAGAGCTTGTGACATTAAAATAAAAAGAAAGAGAGACATGGGTTCTATTAGCCCCAGTAGATAATGTAACTGAGAGTGCAATGAATGCATGTAAAAGAGTCATATTAGGTCTTATATTTTCATTGATGTCAAGTCTTAGTTGGTTAGATGTTACGTTGACTCACTAAATTGCTATATTATTTGATTGGTAAAGAGCATTTTATTGGTGAAGATGATTTGAAGACAAGATGTCAAAGAAAGAGTTGATAAGTATGGTATTCAATGGGCACTTGAATGAGTTGGATAGTGATTATGTAATGTTGGTTTGATTGGTTTACAGTTATGTAATATTGTAATGTAATGTGTTACACAAGAAACATTGAGTGACAAGGTTAAAGAAGGAAGACTTTGTTTACCAAGTGATTACAATGTTTACCAAGCATTTGGCTAAGTAAAGAAAAAGTTTAGTGTTACCCAAGTGAGTTTAGTATTGACAGAGTGATATATTACCCAAGTGAAATGTTATATTCATTGAGTAACAACAAGAAGAATAAGTTTTTAAATTTAGAATTAGAGGCTAAATTTTGGTGGAAACAAAGAATGTTTGAGAAGTTCAAAGGAAAAAGTCAAAGTTTGTTACAAGATCAATGACTAAAAAATGAAATGAAGATTTGATGATGGAGATTGAAGAAGGATAAGGATGAGCAAAAAATTCTATGAAAGTTCTATTTTCTAAGTGGTTACATATAATGAATTTGAGATCGACGATCATTATTAAGTGACAATAATTGGAGGAATATGGAAGCATAGAGACTAGTATTCAAGGAGTAGTTGAGAATTTTTTTAGGTTATTGATATTGTTGATGAGGTTTTTGGTTGAATGTAAAAGGTGATCAAAGGAAGAAGATCAAAGTGTGAAGTTGGTGAAGAAGAAAGAAGAGTCATTTGAATCAAGCAAAGAAGAAAGAAGATCAAGCAGAGTTGAAAGAAATTGAAAGAGTGAAGGTGTGAATCATCCAAGTAAAGATATCAAAGGACAAACATTAGAAAGAGACTGAATAGAAAGGAGATTTGAACAAGCAAGGTAGTGCTAAACCTAATAGATCAACTTGTATTGTTACTTTCTAATTATTGTAGCAAAAATCTCATTAATCAAGTAGACCTAACAAGTGTGTGAAATCTTATAGGGTAACATCAATTAGTGGTGTTTATAAGTCCTTTAGAGCATGCCACTCTTTAGACGTGATAAATGAGTGATAAGGTCTAGATGATTTTTTGGTGTAAATCCTCTAAAAAGGTCACCTTAAAAATGTGTATGTAAACCTTTAACAAGGTTGGATCCTAATAGAGCTCACTTTAGAAGAGTGAGAATTTTGGGTTGCCAGTCCCAAGTGGTTTTTTCCTTAACTGGGTTTTCACATTAAAAATCCCTATGTTGAATGTGCGATTGTTATTATGTTGCAATATTATTTTCATGCTATTTACTTTTTATCACAACTTGGTAACAACTAGGTTAATGACCAGTAACAACTAAGTTTTATTATTGATAGTTAGTAATAATAGAAATAGTGAATGAATAGTTTGGAGTAAATTGAATGTGTGAGTTAATTAAGAAGTCTGAATGCATATATCAAGTGAATATCTATGATGTTTATGAAGTTTTTTTGGTACTAAAAGTGTTTGAAGGGATTGTAGGATAACTAGAGATATTTGATTCACCCCCCTAGTTATCTAACAATTGGTATTAGTGTGCAGTGCTTCAAGAAAGTAGTTTAAAGGAATTTGAGCTAAATATCACAAGATGTATAAGAGAGAGGTACCAAAGTTGAACAAGGAGAATTTATTACCATGTCAAGACACAATAAGGCTACATCTATATATAATTAGAGAAAATATTACACATTTGTTGGATAATGAATACACTACACTTATGATTCTGAAATAAATGACTAAAAATAGGAACCACAATAGCTTGATGATTGAGATTGCATCTTCACTTAATGATTTTGA
The DNA here is from genome assembly GCA_028749045.1 of Cupressus sempervirens. NCBI lineage: Eukaryota > Viridiplantae > Streptophyta > Pinopsida > Cupressales > Cupressaceae > Cupressus > Cupressus sempervirens. The sequence continues at coordinate 272,088,544 of CM053788.1, read as the reverse complement.
GTTTGATGATATCAATAAATACACTAAAGCTTAACATATGTGGGACAAATTGGCACTTGTACATAGTGGAGATCCAAATGTGTTAAGAGCTAAAGCTAAAAGTTTGAGAGTCAAATATGATGACATGAGGATGAAGGAAGGTGAGAATGTTGCACATTATGTGAACCAAATCAAAGAAGTTGTGAGTGCAATCAGAGGTGCTAGAGGAATGATCAGTGGCAGTGAAATTTTAAGTAAAGTTTGTAGAACTCTTCTGCCTATTTTTACTATCAAATTTTTTGTAACTCAAAAAGTAAGAGCTATGCCTAATAATGTTTTGATACTTGAAAATTTAGTTGGTTGATTGATTACATTTGAATTGAGCAATTATCATAATATTATGGTTATAATTGGAAATGCTTTTAAATATTCACTAACCATTGGATGTTCAAAGAAAGAAAAGAAAATTAAGGAAGAAAGTGAATCTGAATATAAGGATGATCTGGATGAACTTGAAGAATTTCTCACAAGAAGGTTGCCAAGAGGTAAAGGTAAATACAAATGTAAACTACCCCTAATTTGTTTCAAGTGAAATGAAGTTTTTCATTTTGCTACTAAGTGTCCTAATAGAAGAGTGATAGAAATGACAAGAAAGATTACGAAAATTGGAAGAAAAAGGACTACAAAGATAAAGAAAATAAATCATGCTATATTGTTGAAGAAGAGCATACCAAGTCCAATACAAATGAAGAGAAGGAATTAGTTGAGATGGTATATGGTGATATCAAGGAAGATCCCAATGGAGAAAGGTACAATCATGAAATTTCCCTTATTTCACATGTTAGCAAGAATGATTCATGGAATATAGAAAGTGGATGCTCATATCACATGACTAGTGACTTAAGTAAGTTTGATAAGTTTGAGGAAATTGATGATTGTGGAATGGTTAAGTTAGGTCATGATGTTCCATGTCTAGTGAAAGGTAAATGATCACTAATGTTTAATGACAAGATTAGATGTGATGATGCTTATTGGGTAAAAGGACTCAAGTATAATCTTTTGAGTGTTTCTCAGTTGAATAATTTAGGTCATAAGTTGGAATTTTAGAACATAAAAGTCAAGATATATGATGATGAAGAACATCTGATTGGAACCTAGATGAAAATAAAATGTAACTTATTATATCTTGATCCTACTATTGAAACATGTTTATTTGCTCAAGTTGATGATGTATGGTTGTGGCATAAAAGGTTGTATCATGTAAAACTTGAGGACATGGTGAAGGTCAGTAGAAATAAAAGACTTAGAGGCTTACCAAATCTGCAAAAATCTAAGAATTCTATGTGTAAAGAATGTCATCTTGGTAAGATGACAAAATCAACTTTTTCAAGAAAGTAACATGCTTCAAATAAAGGGATCAAAAACTTTTCTTACTAGTGTGGGATGGCTGGCGCTCTAGGTGTTTTTGAATTGGCTGGTTCTCTATTAGGTAGGAAATTGGAAGGGGAGAATCTTGCAAGAGGTACTGATCCTATGGGATAGAAGATTGAAATGAAGAAAATCTAGCAATTTTTGCAAGATTTACAGATGTTGGTACCACTAGATGTCGGGTCTAGGAACTTTCTTTGGATTCTTTTACTGCAAATCACGTGCTTGGTTAGGAACTTGAGAATGAGAAGAATCCTTTGGAGAATGTGGAAGACACTAAAGAGAGGAAAGTAGAAAGTTCACAAAAAGGGTTAGGCAATCAAAGGACATGGTCTTCCTTGTTTGGTAGGAAACCTAGTGGAGAATCATCTTTCCCACCGGTTACATCAAAACCTTGTTGGGAGAAAGGTGAGTTTCAAATATTTATTTTGGACCCAATCGTTGATTTCTCTATATCTTCTATGGAATTTATTCTTGTGGGAAAATTCATGGGGGCTAGACCAGATATAAAATTTTTGAAAAATATGATAAAATAGAAATGGGTTACCATGGTCAAGTTGATATAGCTCCTATGTTGAATGGATTCCTTTCATTTTTTTTAAATTGCAAAGAAGATATTAATATGGTTCTTTGTGGAGGTCCATGGTCATTTGGAAAAAGTACTCTCATTATTAAAAAATGGGAGCCAAACATGAATTTATTTGATGCCTTCTTCTTAACTACTCTGATCTGGGTTAGACTTCTTGGTCTCCCTTTGGAATTTTGGCATGAAGATATCTTTAAGGGAATAGTTGGTTCCTTTGGGGAACTAATTACAATGGATCATGCTATGACTTTGAAATTTGAACTTTAGAGTGCAAGGTTATATGTGAAAGTGGCAAACTAAAATCACCTCCTTGAAAAAGTGGAACTAATTTCAAAACTCGGAAAAAGAATATAGGAAATTATATATGAAGATCTCCCAAATACCTATTTTGCTTGTAAAAAATAGGGTCATAGGGTGAAAAATTGTCCTAAAAAAGGTAAGAACTATCCTAAGACTGATAAGGAAGATAAAAAAAAGGAAGTAAAAACCCAGAAGAAAGTTTGGAAACCTAAAGCTACTCATGCAAAGGGTGTGAAGGATAATCTGAATTTGGAACTTTTTGAAATTGGTATAATGCCAAATTTTGCATTGAAGGAAAACTTGAGCAGTGAAAATTAGGAGATTGGGGTGATGTTAGACTCTGCCTCACCTGAGCAAAATGTAAAGAATATGGTTGACATGACGAAGCAATTAGTCATTTATCAGAATAGTGATACAAACTAGGAAGATCTAGTTAAGATGGAGGAAATAGAGGAGGGTGAAATTTTGATGGATAGAAGTAGATCGATGGTGTTGGAGGAATCCCAAAATATCCAATTTATTGAAAACTAGAATGTTATTCCTAAGCCTCTTGAGACACCCTTGTGCAAAGAAATTGTTCCCTTTACGAATGATTTTGAAATTGAGGAGAAGAATTTGGAAGGGAAGGATTTGAAATAGAAACTAAGTCAAAGGAAAAAGATGGAGAAGAAAAGTAATATAGTTCTTAAAGGAGTAGAGACTTGTAGTAGTAAATTAGAGCACCAAGCCAAGGTGAAACCAAATTTTGGAACTCTGGAGAAACCTAGAAGGAAATCTTCTAGGAAAACTAGAGAAATAGAAAGCTTTCAAAATATTGTTGATGGAAGACATGCAACTATTCTAGATTTTACCCCCAAAAAATAATCATGAAAATTATTACTTGGAATATTAGGGGACTGAATAGTAGTCATAAACTTGACATTGTTAGGAATTTTGTTAGGGAGCATAAGTTGGATTTTCTTTCGCTGCAAGAAACAAAGATGGAGAAGGAGAGAGCTGAACAAATTAAGTCTTTTAAAGATTATTGTTTAAAAGCAAGTAGTTCAGAAGGAGCTTCGAGGGAACTTTGATGTTATGGAAGAAATCCCACTACTTAGGAACTATTTTGAATGCTAGTAAACATTCCATGGTGGCTAAAATTACTAGCATTGACCATAATAATGAATGGTATATTGTTAATATGTATGCTCCAAATATTAAAAACTCTAGGAAAAAGGTATGGGAAACTCTATCTTATATAAAGAGTAAAGACTACTTTGGCAGATGGATCTTCATGGGGGATTTTAATGTTCCTCTTTATGACAATAAAAAAAGGGAGGTAATGTGAGCCAGCTAGATGGGAGACTAGATCTAATGGATTTCATTAATAAGGAAGGTTTAATGGACTTGGATCTTCATGGAATTGAGTATACCTAGAGTAATAATAGGCTAGGTGATGATTGTATTCAGGCTCGATTGGATAGAGCTCTTATTTCTCCTGATTGGACTAAAGAGTTTGTATGCAAGTTGGAGGCATTACAAAAAATTGGGTCAAATCATTTCCCTTTGATTTTTTTTGCTAAAAAGGTTATATCAGAAAAAACTTTCCTTTTAGGTTTGAAAAAATGTGGATGCAACACCCATAGTTTGAGAGTAAATTGGCTGAATGGTAGAAAATAGATGTTGATGGAATTACTCTTTTTAGAGTGGTTTCAAAGTTAAGAAATGTCAAAAAGGAGGTTAAAATCTAGAATAAAAGATGTTTTGGTAATATTTTTGAGAGTAATACAAGTATTAAGGAAGAGCTACAAAATATTCAGGGCAAGATACAGAAGGAAGGTTACACTCTTGACCTTATTAGAGAAGAGAATGAAAAATTGGTAGAGTATCATGACATTGTTACTAAAGAGGAAATTTATTGGAGGCAAAGATCCAGACCGGTCTGGCTAAATGAAGGAGATAAGAATACTAGGTTTTTTCATCTTTCTACTTTGAAACATAGAGATAAAACTCGTATCTCATATCTTAAGAAGGGTAATTTGAAGATTACTAAGGAAAATGATATTTCAAAAGAGATGGTCTCCTTTTTTTCTTCTTTGATGACATCTGACTCTAACATTGATTCTACTCATCAAGCTAAACTTTTAAACGTGATTCCTTCTCTAATTACTTAGGAGAAAAATAAATTGTTAGGTGCCATTCCCTTGGAAGAGGAAATTTTAAAGATTGCCTGCTCCTTAGGAGGGGATAAGTCTCCAAGACTAGATGGTTTTCCTATGTTCTTTTTCTAGAAGGCATGAAAACTAGTTGGAAAAGATGTATGTGATGTTGTTAAAGAATTCTTTGGGGCTAAAAGAATGCCAAAGGAGATCAATTCCACTGTCCTATGCCTTATACCTAAAAAGATTAGGGCTGATTCTCTAGACCAATTTAGACCTATTAGTTTGTGTAATTCTTTTTATAAGATTATCTCTAAAGTCGTCACTTCTAGGATGCTTTTGGTGCTTCCGTCTCTTATTCCTGTTCAGCAAAATGGTTTTTTCTCAGGTAGAAAAATTCTAAACTCTGTTATTACTGCTCATGAGAATATTCATTCTTTATCTTGTTCTAACAATCAAGGGTTTATCATGAAAGTTGATATTGGGAAAGCCTATGACAGAGTGGAATGGGCTTTTCTTGTCAAGATTTTATTGGCCTTTGGCTTTGATCATAGGATTGTGAGGGCTATTTCTTAGCTGATATCTATTACTTCTATTGTTGTTCTGGTGAATGGGTTTTCTTCTGAATTCTTTAGCCTTTCTATGGGTTTGAGACAGGAAGACCCTTTATCCCCTATTTTATTCACTATTATGGTTGATTGTTTGGGGAGGTATATTGAGAAATTGGTTTTGCAAGGGGATATTAAAGGTTTGTAGCCTTCTTATTAGCCTCTTACTTGTTCTCATGGTCAATTTGTTAATGACACTATTTTCATGGGGAAAGCTGAAGTCAAGGAAGCCATAAATCTCAAAAAAAACCCTTAGTTTGTACTGTTCTGTTGATTAACTAGAAAAATAGCTCTTTGTTTTTTATTAATACCCCTATGCTAAGATAGAACAAAATTGCTAAAATTCTAGGGTGTTCAATATGATCTTTTCCTTGTATTTACTTGGGTCTCCCTTTGGGTCCTAAAGCTCCAGATTCTTTTTGGGAAGATCTCATTAAGAAGTTCAATAAGAAGCTAGCGGGTTGGAAGGGTAACCTTTTGAGTCAAGCTGGTAAAATTACCCTCCTTAAAGCTTGTCTCCAAAGCATTCCCACTTATGCTTTGAGTCTTTTTAGAATTCCAACAAAATTTGTAGATACTATTGATAAAATCCAAAGAAATTTTCTCTAGTCTAGAAATGAAGAAAGGAAGAGAATGACTTTGATAGCTTGGGATCAAATTTGTAAGCCTATCAAGGAAGGTGGATTGGGAACCAGGTTAGTGAAAAGTATGAATAGAGCTCTTTTAGCCAAATAGAGATGGAGATTTTATCATGATGATAAGGAATGGAGTACTATATCCAAACATAAGTATCTTTTTAATGCTCCTTCATTATCTGATTTTCTATCATCTCTTGATGTTCTTTCCCCTTCTACTATCTGAGGGGTTGTGTAGGGAACTAAGAATATCTTAAGTAAAGGATGTTCACAGAAAGTTGGGAATGGGTAGAAGGTCAGATTTTGGGAAGATATTTGGATACTGGATCATCCCTTGATTGAGGAATTTGAGGATAGGACCCATATTGATAAATACAAACAATTTTATGGGACTCTTGTGGGACATTACTGACATAATAACAATTGGGTTAACTTTGTTGATGTTGACCAAAATTTTCATAATATCCAAATTATGTTGAATTCCTTTTCTTTTGTATCCCCTTGAGGAGGACAAGATGATATGGAGTCCTGATATAAGTGGCCATTTCAAAGTTTCCTCTATTTTCAAATCTGAGGAGAAAGGTAACTACCCTTTATGGACTAGAGCTTGGATAAAAGGTCTTATACCAAAAATAAATATCTTTTATTGGATCTTGCTTCAGAATAAAATTCTTACTTAGGACAATTTGCAAAAGGGAGGTATTAATGTGGTTAATAGGTGCAGTCTATGTAAAGAATGCTATGAAGATAGAGACCACTTGTTCTTAAACTATACCTATAGTCAACAAGTATGGAACTCTATTCTCAACTTCTGGAACATCACTTGGGTTCATCAAAATAATATAGAACATTGTTTTAAGAGCTAGATTTGCCCATCTAAGGATATTGATGTTGATTTCCTATGGAAAATTACTCTTCCCCATCTCTAGCATGGTATCTGGAAATAAAGAAATAACAAAATCTTTAGAAATAAAGAAATGCCAGAGTGGGTGCTTGGCCAAAACATTGTCAGGGCAATAAGGAAAACTTCAATTCCTAGAGAAAGTGTAATAAAGATTTTCAAATTGACAATCCAATGTTTTCCAAAGGCTCTAATATGAAGAAAGAAGATCCAAAAATGAACACTAGATGGAAGGCTCCTCCTATGGGATGGATTAAAGGGAATTTCAATGGTACAACTAAGTGAAACCTGGGCAAAGTGGGTTGTGGAGGAGTTTTGAGAGATCACACAAGTAATATAATAGATGCAATTGCTATACCTATTGGTATTTCTAATAGCCATAAAGCCGAGGCTATTGTAGCTCTGTATATGATGAGGTTTGTAGTGGAAATTGGTTTCTAGAATCTTTGGATGGAAGGAGATTCCTTGAATAGTGTAAATATGCTTAATGGTAAAGGTTCGATCACTTGGTCTATCAAAGCTAGTGTAATGAAAATTAAATATTTAATGGATAAATTTGAGAAAGTCTTTATTTCTCATTCTTTCTGTAAAGGTAATGTTGTGGTTGACTGGATCGCTAACCAAGTTGTCCAATAGGAGTGTAAGATGACATGGCATGATGACCTAAGTAGGAGCATGGATTTGAAAGCTCTTATTAATTATGATAGAACTCACGTGACAGAGGGAAATGTTTTTTAAGATTAGCAATTTAATGATAGATGGAAGTGGGGTTATGAAAGCTAGTGTTATTTTCCTGAGAAAGTACATACATGTGATTATTATCTTGGCTTGGCACGTATATGTTTTTATGAGCACCTTAGTTGTTTTAATGAATACCTTGGCTCTACCTATCTACTCAACTTTAGCATTTTGCAATGAAACAAAGACTTCAGAAATGGGTGGGGAACCAAGAAAACAAGAACCAAAGAATTGCAAAGCATGGAAGGCCAAAGCCTCTATTTGGAAAATTCTATAGAATGGTAATGTCACAACTTACCTGGAGTGCCTTCATGGCTATAAACCACATGTCACAGAGGCATTCTTTAAAAATTGGATAAGGATAGGGTTTCTATGCATGGGGTGATGGTGCATTTGTCTGAAGATTTCATAACTAAGGTGACGGGCTTACCAAAGGAGGGCATAAAATTCAATAAGGAAACAAGTATTTCCAATGCTACATTTAAGAAATTTCTAAAAATGGATGAGGAGGAAAAGAATCTGGAGAAGAATGGTGACTTTTATGAGATGGGTCAAAATAAGGTCATCTGGCACAACGTTCTCTCTTGCATCCATGAGTATTTTATTTTAGATGATAGGGCTAAGCATGTTCATAAATTTCATTGTGTTCTTGAATCATTTTTGGTATAAGGATAAGATCTCATTTCCTTTTTATCTAAGATTTTCTTTGCTCCAAAGTCTTCAAGCCCATAGGAAAAAAGAGTCCTGTCTGATTTTACATGAAGGGTTAATCTTATTAATTGAGAATTACTGTAAGAACAAGGCTATTGTTCCTTCCCCTCCCTCTGAGAAAAAGAAGGGCTCTGTTAGTGAAACCTACTTTAGGAAGAGTAAGGGTGAGGAAGGGGTTAGTGTGAGAAGTAGTCTGAAGCAAGAAACTCCTCAAAAAAATGCGGAGGAGATTACTAAGTCAAAGAATTCAGATAATAATGATGAAAAGAAAATGGAGGAGGAGGAGAATACAGATGTGGGAGATTTCAGTTCAAACTTGGAGGGTTATGTTGGCAGCAAGGTTGAGACTGGTAAGGATGAGGCTGATGTAAGCAATGATAAAAACACAAGGTCAAATAATGTTGGAGAAGAGGATATAAACCAAAGTAAGGGTGAGGGATGAAAATAAAGAAATGACGAAGGAAAAGGAGGACCTCAATGGCAAGGATGTCATGAATGTAGAGGAAGATACAAGGAAAGAGAAGGATGAGTCTATTGGTAAGGATGAAACGAGGAAGGAGAAGGATGAATCTACTAATAAGGATACTATGCCATCTTTCCTACATACTACCAAGTTTAAGGCTAATTCCTCTCTTCAAGGTGACTCTTGGATGTATAATGAGTTAACAAATTCGAAAAGAAAAGTGGGAAAGATTTAGCAAAACCAAGAAGCTGACCGAGCAAAGATCATTCATATGGAAGTTTAGGTTGGTAATATACGGGATAAATTAAAGGAATATAAAAACAAACTTTATCTTTTGATCAAAGAGAGCGGCAATAAGATGGAGCAGGTTACTTCTAGCATTTGTGTAGATGCTACAAGCTTAGGGAAGAGAAATAATGAAGAAATCATGTCTCTTGGTGGACCAAGTAAAAGAACAAGACATAGCTCAAGAAAGAAGGTAGCTAAGGTAATTAGGGAATTTGTTGTTGATACCATCCAAAGCACTACAGAGGTAGGCAAAGAGGTGATGAAAATGATCAAAGAGCTGCAATTGCAGCTAGTGGTGTTTCTGTTAACTAGTCTCTATTTTGGTGGCAGTCTCGATAACTGGTCTTTGGTCTAGGTTTTTTTATCTATTTTTTGTTCATTTTGTTTAAACACTAAGTTCCAAGTCCTTGTAAAACCTGGTTTCATTTTATGGTCTTATTTTGTAGTTTTACGTTCCTGTAAAACCTAATTTTGTAACTTTTATACTGTAGGTTTCAGGTCCTTATAAAACTTGGTTGTGCTTACTGGATTATCTTTTTCTTTTCTGTTAAGGGTTTTAGGTCCCTTCAAAACTTGTTTTTACCTTAATCTAAAACACACTTCAAATGATATTTTGGAACTTGTGCATACTAATTTATATGGACCTATTGGTACATAAATTTATTATGGTGACATATATTTCGTCTTGTTGTTGATGACTATTTTAGGATGGTGATTGTTATGTTCATGGAAGTGAAATCACATACTTTTGATATATTTAGATGGTATACAACTAGAGTTGAGAATGGAACTATTAAATAATTTAAATGTTTAAGATCTGATAGAGGTAGTGATTTTATGTTTGTTGAATTCACTAACTTTTGTGTTGAGAATGATATCAAGAGACATTTGTCAACACTGAGGACACCACAATAGAATGGTATTTTTGAGAAAAGAAATAGATCAATTATTGATTGTGCAAGGACATTGATGATTGAAAAAGGTGTTGCATAAATGTTTTGAAGAGTTGTTGTTAGTACAATTATTTATACTCTCAAATAACTTTGGTATGGTCATACACCTAATGTAAGTTATTTCAAAGTCTTTGGAAGTAGGTGTTATATTAACAAGGATTCAAGAAATGGTAAATTTGTTTCAACAGGAGATGAAGGTGTATTCCTTGGATATTCATCTAAGAGAAAAGATTATAAATGTTTGAACAAAGATACTAACAAAATGATTGCAAATGTAAGGATTTATGAGTTTACAAAAAAGAATGAAGTGGAAAGCAAGGAACCTGAAGATAATAAAAAAATTGTGTACATGTATAAAGAGACACTAGACACACTACTTTAGTTACAACAAAGAGCTACCAAACTCTAGACATTATCACCTGAGTTACATAGTGCTTTACCAGAGCACTAGACAGTAGACCCTCAGCAAGAAGCTAAACCCCTACCGAGTGGAGAAAATGTTAAAAATCAAACAATTGAACCTATATTGGAAAGTTATGTGAGGAAGAATAATTCCCTTGAATAAATTATTGGAGATGGAAGTAATGCATACAAATGCAAAGTAATTTAAGAGACAATACTTGTTTAATAACTAATTTTGAAACAAGAACATCTAAGGCTACATTGGAAAATGAGAATTGGATAAATGCTATGAATGAAGAGATTGATCAAACTGAGAATAATAAAAAATGAACATTAATATAGAGATCTCCAAACAAGAATGTGATAGGAACAAAATGGATTTTAGAAATAAGATGAATGGAAATGGAAAAGTAGTGAGAAATAAGGCAAAACTAGTTTGCAAATGTTATGCTCAATAAGAAAAAATAGATTATGGTGAGAGTTTTATACTTGTGGGAAGACTCAAAGGAGTGAGAACATCATTGGCCTATGCTACCTATAAGAAGTTAAAAGTTTATCAAATAGATGTCAAATCTACATTTCTTAATGGAATACTTGAAGAAGAATTCTACATAAAACAACCATAAGGATTCATCAAACCTGATTAGAGGAACATGGTTTACAAATTGAATAAGACATTGTATAGATTGAAACAAGCACCTAGAGCATGGTATGAAAGCATACATTCATATTTGGTTAAGATTGGATTTGTTAGAATAAGTGAGGGCAATAATTTTCATTTGAAATGTGAGAATGATGATATGGTGTTGATTGCTGAAATATTTTATGGATGACATTATATTTGGAGGAAATGACATGTTATGTAAGACATTTTCTGATCAAATGAGTACAAAATTTGAGATATCAATGTTTCATGAGATCAAAATTTTCATTGGATTACAAGTTCATCAAACAAGGAAATTTATATATGTGACTCAATCTAAGAATATAAAGGGAATCTTGAAGACATCTAGAATGGATGAGTCTAAGCTAGTTGGTATAACTATGGTGAGTGGAGTAAAATTATCTAAGGAAGATACATCTATAGAAGTAAATGAAACACAATAAAGATCAAATATTGGTAAATTATAGTATGTTGTACATAGTAGACCAAATATTGCACATGTTGTTGGAATCATTGCATGGTTTTCATCAAATCCAAAAGAGACACACATGACTTATGAAAAAAATATTCAAATATCTTAAAGAAACTAAAGATTTTGGTTTATGGTATAAGAAAGTTGATGACCAGTGATAACTTTAAGAAACCCCTTCCGAAAAAATGCCTAAAATGCTAGCGAATCCAACATTTTGTGGGCAAGAAAATTTTAATGTTGAGGGAGATTTTTTTGTTCCATATAGGGAAATAAAATATTATATGTTGGCAATTTTTTTCTCACCCTAGCCAAAATCATTTTAAATGTGGTAAATTAATGTTTTTTCTTGCTGACAGATTAAAAACTGATGGCTATTTTTTCCCTTGCCAAAAATGAACTAATAATGTCAGAGGTGAATTACTTGTTTTGTAGGAAAATGAATAATAATGGTTTTGGCTAATCTTTAGTGGTAAACTGAAAAATTATTTAATTTGAAAGTGAATTTGCACAGGTATTGGCTAGTGACTATACTGACTATTGAGTAGTCACTTCAAGTTTGAACTTGTGTACTATCTTAGGTCTATTATTAATAATGTTTTAACATTGTTATGTCAGTGTCACTATTACCAAGTTGGATACCGTCCCTTTCATATTGCTAATACAATAGTTTTAATGATTGTTGATTAACTAGAGATCAACGACAGAAGATGCATTTTGGGGCCAGTTGCTTGAAAAGACCTAGAATCACATAAAATTTGCTAGAATGGAGACACGTAGAAAGTTTGGCACAAAAACCATTAACTAGAATGCACTCAATGTAGTGAACATCACATCAAGATTAAAATCATAAATGTGGTACTAACAGTTATAATTATTACATTCCATTTATAGTCATCTTGGTAGGCACTTTCAATTGCTTGACATTAATGTGAGTACATTTCACACATTTAAAAATTAATAGAAATACAAAAAAACAAGATATGAAAGATTGCAAACACCAAAAAATCTAATTGAACTACCATTATATAGCCCCTTCAATTCCTCTTTCATTATCATTTGTCAATTTCTTCAATCTGAATTTGGTTTGCAGAGTTTCTTGAATCTTAGTCATGGATACACTAATTCACCTAAAATGCACTACAATGGCTCTGCAAAAGCCCTTTTTAGGCATGATTCCTAATGATGTCCTAATGATTCCTAATGATGTCTTGCTTCCTTGCATCTCTTCTTGACCTTGGAGGCAATCAAGTTGACATTCTGATGTTTCTGCGTAATGTTTTTAAGGAAACATTTTTAGAAGATGACATCAAAATTCTTATATTGCTCGAGTAGGTACTGAGGTTGGGCATTGGCATCCCTTTTGTAGACATAGAAGACAAGTGTTGGAAGCTGTTGGAATATTCAAATATGGAAAGAATACTTATGAGAGGGGGGGGGGGGGGGGGGGGGGGGGTGAATCAGAAGTATCACACTTTAACCAATAAAACTTTTAACTGAAAGTAAATTGCATGCAAATACATCAAGTAAACATGAAACTAAGACATGCATCAACAACTCATAACACTGGAATTTGGTAACCCAGAAACCCTCCAGGAATAAGAAGGTAAAACTGGGGTGGGAATGATACCCACAAAAATTACTATAGTAATATTGTTCAACCACTTCTAATGGTTTGCCCTGTTAAAGGCTTTACACTGTATTCATAGTGACCTGGTTAGAGGCTTTACAAACACTTTACATGAAGTGTCACCCTGTTAAAGGATTTAATCACCTAATTAAAGGATCTACGAAGTAGCTGTTAAGCTAACCTATCACCATAGGATTTTCATTCTAATATAATTGCTAGAAAGTATTAGGTATAATGAACCTGATAGATTACAATCCTTGATTGCTGAATGCAGGCACCTGTTCCGCTTTCTCTGATCTTGATCCTTTTGTGATCTGATAACCCTTGCTTCTGAAAATAGATTTCCTTGTGCACCTTTGTATGTCCACTCCCTTTTTTTTTCAATTAAATTTTGTCTTCCTTATAAAGACATTTGAGAATTTAGGGTTAGGTATGGATCTACGATCCATATTCAATCTTCATTTTCTGCTTATTATTTGCACTTCTTCTATTGGTTGCATGCCTTCATCATTTTTCTTATTGGCTGCATGTAGATTGCATAGGAAAAATAAAAGATTTGATCTTATCATTAAATCCTTTGAGATTTACCTTATGTCAGTTGCAAAAATTGTTTGCATCATAGTTTGTGAAATTACAAACTCTTATGCTGATATTTTGAGTTACTCGGCTCCTAAATTATTGTTGATACTCGACACATGTTGTTTCCTAGATAGCTCAGCACCTAAAAAAAACTGTATCACTCGGCACCTTATGTTACTCAACACTTGTTAACACTCGACATCTTATGTTACTCAACACTTGTTAACACTTAGCATCTTATGTTACTTGGCATTTGTTAACACTCGACATCTTATGTTACTCAGCACTTGTTAACACTCAACATCTTATGTTACTCGACACTTGTTAACACTCAGCATCTTATGTTACTCGGCACTTGTTAACACTCGGTATTTGATCTTCACTTGGCATCTGAAAACTACTTGATACATGAAGATCACTTGGCACCTGAAGTCTTTCCTAAATTGACATTTGTTGTTGCTCGACATGCATGGTGTACTCGGCTCCAATATAGAAAGTAGGTAAGTGTATTGGCACTCAAGTGTCAAAAACTATTATGAGGTTAACAGGGAGCAAGGCATAGGGAGCACTGTACAGAAGCATCCCTTCCTACTCAACATGAATGAATGATAATTGACTCACTATCAGAAGTGGGCATGGGTCAGAAGGGATTTTCTACGGAAGTGGTTGTTTTTAGATGACATCAGTGAGACTAACTTCACATGGCTGGACGAGTTCAACAACATCATCTTCTCCAATAGATTCATTGTGGAGGGGCTTGAAGACCTTTCTAATTGAAGGCTTCAAGCCCTCAGCCCCTCAACCCATTGCTGCTTCTAGCCTCCCTATTCCCTGGTTCCCTATTCCCTATTTCTTGAATCTTATTTCCTTAACCCTTGCTTTTTGGACAATTTTTTTTTAAAGATATCTATTTTTCTTTAAATTAGGCCTTGCCCTTTAATGTAAATTATGAAATAGTAAAACCAAGTTGATTTAATCAACTATTTTGAATATCTATGCTATGAATTAGTATTATGTACATTGTACACTCTAAAATATTATCAATAAAAACAATAGTTTTTAGCTTTTCAAATCATTGTTCTTTTTAGTCTACGACTTTGTTTTTGGCGTCTCAATGTACTGTTGAAATGTTAGTCAGTGATTTTGTTATAAAAAATTAACTGTTAATAGTTATAAAGTTAGAAACAAAAAAAGGGTTTCGACAATCCCTTTATGGTTTCATATTTGATTAATAATTTATAGTAAAAAATTATTCAATAAATTTTTTTAAATTTGTAATATGTATATGTATGTCCTTTGAATTCAAAACTTGTAAAATTTGATAATATATGAATGCAAGGGCCAGGGGCATGCAAGTTAATAGTTATTAGTTATAACAGTTTTATCTATTATTAATTTATTTAAAAATATTAAATAAATAAAAAAATAGTTTGTTAAAGTTAAACTTATGATACATGTAACATCATAAATCATGAATCATGAATCCTGAATATTGATCAATGATCATGCAATTTAAATTGTATAGATAATATTGAAATTTGATTTGAAAATAAAAAGTTCAAATTATAACTTGTATATAAATGTTCAAATAAAATATTGAATATTAATTAATTTATTCATTTCTTCTTGTTTTGAAATGTAAATTTATTTAAATACCATGATCATCATAATATTTTTAACTTTTTATCATATTTTGAATTAAATGAAAAAAGCCATGGTTATTTAAATTTAAATTAAGTTATCATTTGTCATTATCAAGTTGAAGCAATTTAGCAAATATTGATTATAATCTAAATCAATTTTAATTAAGTAAAAATGCTATGATTATTAAATCAAGTTATCATTATCAAGCAATTAATGATCGATGAATGATAATTGATTATAATTTACAAATTATAATTTTATATTTTTGAAAATTTGATGTTTCATTAATTTTACATGTTTAATTTTATTCATCCAAATCATGGATTTTGGAAATTGTCTAGAACTTCAAATAGTTGGTATGTTTGCAACTAGTTATTGCACTTTGTGATTTAAGTTTTAATTTACATTGTGTAACAATAAGATAGGGGAGAGGAACCAGTAGTCATGAGGGCTAACTTCGTCAACATGTAGCCGCTACATGGTGATGGGATATCGTAAGACATCCATTTAAAAAAAAAAGTAAAATAGACATTAAACTACTTATAGGCTACAACTAAGGTTTGAAGCTGTGACTCATCACACAACTCATTTAAATAGTGCACCTAGTGAGATGTGTCAAAAAATGACTTTTTAAACATTTGACCAAAGCTTAATCTAAAAATATCTAATAATTAAATTTAAATTTATTATTTTTTGTTAATAGAATATTGTATAACTATATAAAATGTAACATTTATGTAACTTAAATGGACCAAATAGTTATTATTAATCACAAATATTTGTTTATATAACTTTTATTTATAACACAAAATGCAAGTACTTCAACAACAAAAAATATTTGTTGTTATAAAAATAACACATTATTATATAAAATAAAACCTATAACCAACACAAAGGGACCATTAGTTGAGCACTAAAAGTTTTTGACAATCTCACACATTGTATAAGAAAATACAAAACATTTATTAGTATTCACCTTTTATATTTGTGAGAGATATTATTGATATGATTTACTCTATGCATATACATTGCTACCCCAATAGTTGTACACATAAGAGTAGTATTTGTACACTATTACTAAGATATCAATGTTTATTTAATTGAGCATATTATGTTTTGAGTGACACACATATATGAAATAGCTATGATATTTTAATTTTTATTTGAGACAAAAAGTTATTTATTTTTTCTATAACATTTATAAGTTTTCATGTGTTCAAGTATTGGTATATTTTTTATCAATGCTTGGATTTTTTATATGTACAAATAGTTTAATTAATTACAATATATAGTACAATAGTATAAATATGTTCAGAGATTGGACTTTATGTTCACGATAGGGCAATCATAATTAGTTCGTGTCGTATGCTACATAACTATAGGCATCGACTTTTTTTAACTATCGATTAAACTATTGAACATCAACCAATCAATTTTTATAATTTTTCTTCTACATATCAAATTTTAATATTTGATCAAGTAAAATGCACAATTTTTAAGTTTTATAATTTCTAAAACTATTTATCTTTAATCTGATTGGTTAAAACAAATGGAGCGATAAAAGCGGATTTCAAGGAAAACTAAAAAATTATGACCTTAACAAAGTTAAATAAAATTTTGATAATTTATGTGTCAATATTTTATTTCATACTTATCTTGTCACCTAACTTTTTCTCACTATGAAATATTTTAAATGATGAAGAATAGTTTACAAACAATTATCACATGCACATTTTCAATTAATATTAATAATTTATAGATAATTAAACTATATTATATTTTAATTTTGAAACTAATTAATAAATATGAATAAAAATATAGTATTTATAATTATATTTTTATATTTTAATTATTTTATTTAAATTAAACTATTGTCATTATTATTTCATATTTTGCATCAATTTTATTTTATAAAATTTAATATATCTTCATTAAATTTTTCATATTATCTTTACAATAAAAAGTTTATGATAGAAAAGAAAATCATTTCTATAATAGAAAAGAAAATCCTTTATTTATATTATATTATAACTATTATAATAATAATTATTAATTATATTTTATATATATGTATAAAATATTATATATATATATATATATATCAAACTTAAAAATAAAATAATAATAATTAATAACAATTTATTTAACAATATTTATTTTGATATTTTTCTCTATATTAATTATTATGCTATATAAATTCTTTTCATGATAATATATATTTTAAATCAATTTTTTTACTAATTCTATCAACTTTTTTTTGACACAAACTTAGTTGATATGCAACCTTGTTTAAATAATTAATATTAGTTATGCGAAAGGTTTAAGTTTTAACGATTCGCAATTTGATTTGGACCATTCAATGAACGATAGATCAATGACCATAGCTCTATTTTGGGCCAAATTTTAAAAGATTGAAGTTAAATTCTATTTATACCCAAAATCGGGACACATATAGTCGAAGATTCTTTCTTATAAGTTATAGTTATATTTGACTCCCGACTCTCGACCATTGACTAAAAGAAAGATCAACGGCCTAAGATGAATTTTGGGCCGATTTGGAGAATGCTTTCCCATGTGCCTAGATTCATCTTGAATCATGACACATGTACGATCATTGCAAAGCTCAATTAATTGTTAGGCCTTAGTTAATATTAATAATAATTATGTTTAGTTTTTAAAAAAAATTATTACTTAATCTCGACTCGGTGATGCTTTGGTTGTTCAGTAAAAGACAAATCAACGGCCTAGGATGAATTTTGAGTAAATTTTGGAAATGCTATCGCTATTGTTAAGAGTCATCCGTAATCATGACATGTGTCCTTGACAACTATCATGATTTCGGATGACTCTTGACAGCAATGATGGCATTCCACAAATTGACCCAAAATCCATATCAATTATTAAGTTCAATTTTTATTAATTAATTAATTTAAAATGAACAAATTTCAAAATTCAAATGTATATTAATGTAATAAATTTTTACTTATTATTATTATAGTTATGTACATTATTGAAATTTGAGTCTTTATGCCGTTTACATGTACATTGTACATAGTATTAGTAAAGTACCTAAAACCATTAATTACTTAATAATTACTTTTAAACTTTTAATTATTTACCTTTTATGTTTTTAGAGTATGAAGTTCAAAATTCTCCAACTCCAAGTCGAGAGTCTGATATGACAGGGTTTTCAAATTTCAACTTTTCAAAGACCAACTGAATTCCATTTTGTGTTTTGAAGATTGAAAATATGAAACTTGAGTATCATAGGACAACATCAATTATCTGAGTATCTGCTAGCACCAGTATTGTCGAATCTTGATTCTTGATTTTGGGTATTTAAATTTATTTATTTATTTTTCATTACAATTTGTATTAATAGAAATCTTGATTTTTATTGTCTTAGGTTTACACTTTACATTTTTTTAAAAATAGGGCTCGAAGAAGAATTTTGTGTAATAACTAGTAGTAGGCATGGGCAAAACAAAGTCAAAAACCTCCAATATGAGTACACACATAAAGGAAAAGAAAGACATTATAGAACTCAAGCAAGTGCTACAAACCCTAGGTTTCACTGATGAATGCCATGATATTTTTGATCCTATTATCCATGGAGATTTGGGAATCATGAGAATTAGACATTCATTGTTTAATAAGTGGAAAGATCCACAAAAAGAGAGAAATTATTACAAATATAACAACAATATTCGTGCACATACAAATAAACTAGTTGCTTTGGTTGCTGGATTAGAAAACCTCGCTGTACCCAAAGTATTCCCTTACCCTGAAATTGTAATGCTATGCACTCAGAATTATGATGAAAATAAAAAGGCAATCATAAACCAAAACACTCAGGAGGAAATTTTATCCATAACTAAGAGTGAATTTTTCACTTTGTTAGACCTAGGGCTAGGGTTTAAATTGGAAAGCTTTAATGAGTGCATTGACTTGGATAAACTAGTATAGGCTTATGACAAACTAGAAAGTGTTTTTCAAGATTCATATATTAAGGGTTTAATAAACTTAGAGTCATCTATTGGTGTTACTATTACACTGGACATAGACCATAAGCCTCCTTATCAATATGATATTTTTGTGCCATAGGTTTAGAATACTATTTCTTTGTTATCATTTTGTTTGGGATTGGACAATAACAAGGAAGTGGGGGCCAGTGTTCTTGAAATAATTTATAATATCCATTGTCAAGGTTAGTCAATTGAGAAGGTAGATGTAAGATATAATTTTGTTCAGCACATTGTTGAATCTATGCAACAATAATTACTAATGATTAAACAAAGTACAACTACAGGCAAGATGGAGACATTTAGATTCACAAGTTACTTGTGCTACCTTCTTTTAGTAAAACATTGCCCAAATTTGATATTGAAGTCTATAAGTTTGATGAGAAAACCCAGAAGAAATTAGAGATTCCAAGTTTAGTATATGAATGGACACATAGGATGAGGATGACTACTAACAATAATAACTAAAACCATTTTGTAGACTTCTTTTTGGCACCTATTTACCAAAAAATCATAGGCACTTCGATGCCTATGATTGCCTGTGTCTTGTAAAGATTGCATTCAACTAGGAAGTCAAATTTAATTGGCTAACTGGTTCTTCATGGAAGAGTACATTGTCTTAAGGTTTTATAGTTTAGTGGTTGAACTATACAAACATCTAATGCTTATTACAAAAAGGGTTTTTGCACTGGAGTATGTATGACAGATGGAGAGCACAAATGAAATTTTCATTGGACAACAAAAGAAAATGATATTTCTTTCCTTGACTTTCACAATTAGAGGCTTCACATTTGAGAGAAAGGCTTTCAAAGTGGTAAATGAATTGGTAAATTTTTTTGGCTTTGATTTTGTTAGTCACTAGAATTATGATCTACTAAATATAATAAAAAGAAGACTTATTACTAATGGGAACTCTGCGAGCAAATATCAACATTAGGAGATTCCATTGATAGAAAAGTTAAAAAACAAAGATTCATGGAATGAGGTTAAGAAAGAGATGAAGAAACATGCAACAGAGAATAATATTTCAATGCAAGAATTGTCATTCAAAATTACGACATTGCACATATCAGAGTCACACAAATCAAAGCCTCTGACATACTTAAATTTCTACAAAAAAGCATCTCAACCTTCTAAGAGGTCTATGCCAAAAGAAATTAAAGAGGCATGCACATGTGAATTATGGTGTCAAACTAAGATGACCGAGTTTTGAAAAATGAGGCAAAATTTGGGTGAACCTATGACATCAATAGGTTTTGAGGAAATTGAGGAGGATGAACTTTTTAACAATTATTGGAATAAAGAGAATCCAACTGTACTATATGATTTTGGCAGTTGTAGTGATAGTGATATATAAAGATAGAAGGACCTTGAGTCTAATGGAGACATTCAAGGTATTTAGGATTCCAGGTCAACTAGGGGTAGACATATTGTTAGTCTTCAAATGAGTGATTCTATTAAAAAATCATATACTAAAAGGGCAACTATGATACAAAAAATGGGTTATGTAGGTATAGTGCCCGTTGGTGCAAGTGGTGAAGGGATTTGGAATCTAGTTCCACTACCAGACCCATCCAAAAGAGGAAGTAAATCAATCATTGGACTCTCTGATGAGATTGAAGATGATTCATCTAGAAAGGGCAACAAATATTATACTTCTGCTTTTGAAGGTCATCCCAACACATTATTTGTTAAATCTTCAAATCCAGTTTTAGTTGATCCCACTGGCATTGGCGCTGTCACTAGCATGGATGAACCTTGTGCAAAAAAGAAAATTTTTATGACAATTACAATGTAATAAATGTCATCGGTTACTTCACCAATGTATGCACTAGTAGCTTCTATAAAAAAACCCTAAAAAATAGTCCTAAACTACCATGATTTGGAATGGGCCATCTTCATTATTTGGCAATCCTCAAAATACAATTGTAGGTGGAGTAAGTTTAATTAGAGTTGGAGGAGCATACAACAATACAACTGATAATTCACCTTTGAAACACTCAATTGTGTTAGCAAACTTAGATTTTAGTTTGAAGGAGTTCGCATCAAAGTTTGATCAAACAAGCAAAATAAATAGGTAAATTATGAAGACTTTGAAAAGTGATGTAATTGCTGAATGTCAGGGATCTACTAACATTATATTTCCAACATATGATCCAAACATTGAAATGATGAACTTCATGGCTGTTATACTCCTAGCTAGAGATAATAATCCACTAGAAAATGTAATAAATCCTAATGATGTACAAGTTACCAACCTTCAAATGGATTTGTCAAAAGTGAAAAATATTGACAAAATCAATATTTTAAAAGAGAGCAACAAAATGGTCTACTCTACACTTTTGAAAGCAGAGAGGGAAAATAAGAGGATTACAAAGAAAATAGAAGAGTTATAGGCAAACCTTGATAATGTGAAGGCCAAGGAGAAAGTAGCATACAATAGGTAGAAAGTAGCATACAATAGGTTCAAAGAATTGCAAACAAGATAAAGAATTTTTCTCCTACAGAGGTAATTATCTAGCAAGAAAAGATGAATGAACAATTGAAAAATTTGACTAAAGAATTGGATGAGTGCAAAAAAGGATTCAGCATGAAAAAGCCTCTACTACACAATTGTTCAAGTCTATAGAGAGTGGTGCATAGGTCAAAAATAAATTGCAAACTAACCTAGACTCTGCTATCAAAGAAAATAATAATTTAAAGATTGAATTGGAGAATGAAAAGAAAAAAGAGGAGTCTAAGGCAAGGATAATTGATAATTTGCAGAAGGAATTGGGGAATGAGAAGAAAAACACAATTTGAAGAAGCAATTGGAGAATATGAAGAAAAAAGAGGAGTCAACTACAAAAAGAATCCTTGATTTGAAGAAGGAATTGGAGAATGTGAAGAAAATGGAGTCTAGTGCTACTAAAAACAGTAACACAATCCACCATATGAAGAAGGAATTGAAGAATGCAAAGAAAAAAGAAGACTCAATTGCAAAGAAAATCTTAGATTTGAAAAAGGAATTGGAGAATGTGAAGAAAGAGGAGTCTACTCAAACACTCCATGGTTTGAAGAAGGAATTGGACAATGTGAAGAAAAAGGAGCAGTCCATTGCGAAGACAATCCATGATTTGAAAAGGGAACTCGAGGATGAGAAGAAAAAAGAGGTAACTACTGCAAAGACAATCCAAGATTTGAAGAAAAAATTGGAGGATGAGAGGAAGACAACAGCTAATTGGCAAGGGCAACTAGAGGAAATACATAAAAAAAAGTGAAATAGAGATGTCTGAAATGAAGAAAAATATGAAAAATGTAGTTGCACAAAATATAATGACATCTTCTAAAGACCATCAACTCAAGGATACTATAATAAACATGGTTAAGCTTATCAAACAAGAAAATTGAGACAAAATAATGAAGAACAGTAATATTTGTTTGAATGGCTTGATTTAAACAGCAATCTTAGACTTGTCTTTGAAAATTTAAAAAAAGAAGTTGAGGGTAAAAGAAGTATCTTCACCAATTCCTTAAAAAATCTTGCTAAACAAATTTTAAATAAATTACAAAGATCTAGTGACAAGGATTTGGCAAACCAAAGAATAAACAACTACTTGGATGCCTCTGTCATGAGCTTTTCTATTTATCATAATTGTGAACAAGTAATGAAAATAGATGAAGCTCTCAAATTTTATTCCAAAGACTTGATGAAGATGAATCACAACATAGTAAACTTGATAATGTTAGATTACCAAATCTAGCTTACTCAAACGACAAATTCATTGGAAAAGAAGATTACATGGAAAAGTTGCAGAACACCATGAATTTTAATTTAGGCAACTTGCCTGAGGAAACCACTCGAGAAAGAATTGCAAGTTGCATCAAATGACTATAAAAAATGAATGTAGTTATAGATAAATTCCTTGATTCATGTTAAAATATTTCTTTGAAGTATTCATTGTTGACGAGGTTACAACTATTTAGCTACAACCTCAAAAAAATAGAGCTTCCAAATGATGTAGAATAGAGCACCCTAAAGAACATAATTAGAGTTGGGTCATCTTCTCAAACTATTAATGTTGCTATCAATGACAGTCATAGCTGATAGCACTAAGAAGTAACAACTTAGTAAGTGATAGTACTATAATCATTTTGGTACTTGTTGCTCTTTAATTTCAAATCTCAAATTTTATTTCAACTTTGTTTAATGTTAATTGTTACAGGAATCAAGAGCGAACATATCAGGATAGTTGGATAGCCAGGCACTGGCATACTATTACTAGACAAAGTAGATGGAAAAAATTTCCCTGCTCCTTGAAAAAATTGTACAATTGGCAATGTGATTATACACACATAATGTTTTATCTAGTAATAATCTAATATATATACAATTACAAACTGACCTACAACTATTGTTACTGCCTTGTATTTGTAAAATGGAATTCAGGGTCATTTGACATTGAGTCATTTGCAAAGGGTTGTAATTTTTTTGTAATTGTTAAATGTATTATGTTATAGGTAATTTATAATTATAAAGTATAATCCATTTTTTTAAAATAAAGCTTATTTTGTTAAATGCATTATGTTACAATTTCTTAAAGAAACTAGAATTAATGGAAAAACTAAAACTAAAATGTCTAAAAACTAGAATAAATGAAAATTTCAAGTTCAACATGTACTATTGTATTAAAACTAGAATCAATGAAAATCTCAACATGTTTAAAAAATACAATTAATGAAAATCACATGTGTAGACTCCAAAAGTAAAAACTAGTTTCAATGAAAATCTCAACATGTAAGTTTGTAACATTAACATGTTTAAAACAAAAAGTTAAGCATCTATAAAAGTACAGTGAATGAAGGCTATAAATTAACTTCTAAAAATATAATTAATTAGTAGATATAGTCTTAGATTAGAGCTACTAGCCTACTACTTGACACATGCAGAAGTTAGAACTTGAAGTTGAGAAGCTGCTATAGTTGTCATTCCTCTTGGATCGACTCAGCATCACTATCATCAGAATCCTCCTCATTTATTGCAGATAACATTTCATTGTTCATTTTTCTTTCTTCAAATTCACTGTCAATGTCAATATGCATGCCAAAGTCAACATCATCTTCATTTCTTCCAATATCAAGACATGAACCACTACCACTACCACTACCACCGCCACCACCATCGCCACTGCCACCACCACTGCCACTATCACTTGGGTTTAAAATGTTGGCCATCCCTCTTCTTTGACATCTGTTTCTCCAAATGCTAAGAGACCTATCGTAATGGAAAATATCTACCTCATACCTAGAATTATAGAGCCTCAAACAATTATCCAAATTTTTGTCTAATTTGTTTCTAACCTTTGACTTCAAGAAGCCCAAAGTACCAAAAACTCTCTCACCCTCCATTGAACCCAATATCATTATCAAATATAAATTGGTAAGCTTGAAATATTTTGGTATTGGCTCTCTCAACTGATTTCTCTCACCAAGATTTTTCCAAAGCTTTGTTACCACTCCCTCTTCATTTGGATTCTCCATAAGATCATATTGTTCCCTCATTATATTTTCAAAAGAATATGATTGATCTCTTAGTCAAGATTCATCTAAAATTCCATTTATATTTACTTCATTGATTACTTTAGGTTTGCAAAAATACTGAATCAACGTCGTCATCCTTTTTCAAAAATTAGTTAGACAGTTTAAAGACGAATATTGAGGAAAAACAATAGACATTGCTTCGAGAAATTCCTCTAGAGGGAATATAAATCTAATTTTTGATTAAAAAATTGTAGCAAACTTGCTTGATAGAGTCAAGCACAAAGTCTTTGATCTTCTTAAGTCTTCACTTGTAACGCGTAAAAGTACTTTCTTTGGTTCTGATTCTACTTTGCTTCCTACTTCGTTGAGGTTGGAGTCAAGGTTGACACAAGCATAGTACTACATTGGTATGTCAACTCCACCTACCTTGGCACATACCTCATCATTTGCACCAATATGTAAAAAGTTCCCAAGATTATTCAAATCTATCATTTCTAACCACTTTGCAAACTTTGATTCTTCTAATGGTATTAATCAGTACATAGTATCTAGCCTATTACATATCAATTTATGCAGCTTATTATATTCTGCACTGTACATAGCTCTTTGTTAAACCTTTTTTTATAATATTTCTCATGTCTTGTAACATGGGGAGAATAGCTGCTAAAGTTAAGAGTAACTTAACATTAGTTAGACTTGAATATAGTTGAGGGAATTTGTCTCGCACAGAGTGGATTAGTCCAAGCAATGACATATATTCAAAGAATACTTGATGCGTTGGTCCATCCAAAGAGATCCATTTGGTATCATTGTCTTTAAGAAGCTTCCTCCCATCAATAAGTCCTTGAGCAAAGTCTTGAAATTCCCAAACTTGTTTTCGACTTTAAAAAAAGTATTGGTAAATCTCTTTGATTAGAGATTCCACTTTACGTACACAACTAAATTTTCTGACAATTTCAAAAGCTAGATTCATTCGATGAGCCATGCAATGAATGGGAATAGCATAGGGTGCCAAATGATTCTTGATATTTTTGAAAAGACTTCCTTTATGACCTTGCATAACCAAAGCTCCATTCGGTCCAACACACACCAATGTTTTGGCAATCTCCATGTTATCCAAACGTCCACATTCAATTAGAGTACTCTTTAGTAAATCATATACATTTTTAGCTCTCACACTACAATTCAATTTAGCAACAAATAGTAGAAAGGGTTAATGACAAAGATCATTTATAGTATAAACATGCATGCACACCCAGGAAGTCTTATGAATTGTTGTAACTTCATCCATAGAAAATGCAATGAAATTTGAGTGTTTTACTTTTTCCTTCATATCTTCTTTTTCAACCCGTGCAAGACATCTGGTCCATTCCCACCTATTGTTTACTAACCAGTGACTGTTTAGATAGTTTCAAACTTTAAAAAAGTGTAATAAGATAGCAATTGAAGGGTATTCTATCATAGGATGTCCTCTACTCAAAATATAAAAAACCACACTTAATTGAACTACTTTTCCCATATTTTTCACTTCTATTGCTTTTCCAATGAAATCTTCAATGGAACCTTTTACTACAGAACGCTTCTCCCGTAATTGTTTGTGTAACTTGTATATTTTAGGATTCTTGATATGTGATAGTTGTCTTTTTTTTTTCAAGTTAGCATCGATTTTTCAACTCCATCTATAGTTTCCTTTTTGTAAACTTCATGGACAAGCTTTTCTATGGTATCAAGTTTAAGTTGCAACCTCTTCTCCTTCTTTGTTATCTCTGTGTAAATCTTACATCTGCATTTTACAGGAGGCTTACCATCAATTGGATTGGCCATTGATTCAATGAACCAGTACTTTTCCACCCATTCTAATTGAAAATTTCTTTTGGACAAATCCCAGTGAAATCAATCATTTTTTTATTCCAATTTTCTTTTCCTCTTTTGTGCATGAACATGATTTATGGAATCACTTTTGGTTTTCTCACCCGACTGGTCATTAACTAACTCCAACTCTATAATATTAGTTTGTGACTCCCTACTCAGGGGAAGTGCCTCCAAATTGTGTTCAAGTTTGTCCTCGACTGAGATATCAGGTTCACCAACTTGAACTTCTTCAATATGGTCTCCAACTTGTGATGAATCTATTTTTTGAATAAGCACTAGAGATCTAACTTGTGAATCTTGAAGGTTGCCAACATTTTCACCACCAAAATATACCAATATGGTTCTATGTTTTGGTAATGGTTGCCTCTCTTGGCTTTCAAGGATCCTACCGGAACCCCTGTTACCCCTCTTGTTTGACATTGCAAACTAATAAAGGCTGCAAAAAATAAATCAACTTAGTTGTTGAATAAAAGACTCAAATAAATCAACTTAGTTGTTGAAAAAAAGACTCAAATAGTGATGAGTCAAAGACTATGAACAATGATAGGAGATTTCTTAGACTACATATAATAACTATTGGTGTAATTAAGTATTTACTAATTAAACTTTACTTAATTTTACTTAGGCTAATGCATTAGCCTATTAGTTTTCATGTAGACACCTAGGATTTTGTAGATTCATATGAGTTGTTATGTTGACAACATAGTAATTTGCACTCCAATTGAGCACATATTGTCTACTACATATCTTTATGTGATATACCTTTGCATTCTTATTTTCTCATTGTTGCACATACATTCATGCACAATGGAGGATAATCCACTCTTGGTGGACATGTTCTTAGTTCTTATGCTTATCTCTTTGCTAACTCCTAGTCATATTAGTTTCCTTTATATACAAAGAACTTGTATAAAGTATTTATCTAATTATTTGATATCCATTCTCATTTGATCATCATTTGTCTCTCTTGTACTATCTATTGAGCTTCTAGATCTTGGCATTTCATTCTTGCCTTAGGAAAATTATTAAATGGTATCATAGCTATACCAAATTCTTACATGGTATCAGAGCCATAGGAGTTTCATTGCATAGCCATTGGAGAGATTTTTTTTGCAGGTCAAGATTGGAGCTTGTTGGTGAAAATAAAATATTCTTATCACATTCAAAAGGTCAAAAAACTCCCAAATTGACTTTTGTGTTAGGATAAACCACGGACAGAAATAAAAACTACATGCAAATATAACCAATAACAGAAAATAATAGATCACACAAAAATGAACACAAGGCACCAAGATTTAATGTGGTTCACCCAATCCCTGGGCTATGTCCACCAAACAACAAGTCTGATCTTATTACAATCCAGTGATTACAACCTGATTACAATTCGTAATCCCTTACAACTCAATACTGCCACAGGAACCAATTTTGCATCACAACATAATGAAAAATACCCAACCCTAAACCCTTTTATACAAGTATTAAATCACTTTAGGGTTATAACATGTTGGCCATTATTAGCCATAACTTTAGCGGTGAATCTACGAATGACAAATAGTACCAAAATGATTGGTGAATAGTACCAATTTTTTTTTTCGGGGTGATGCCCTGAACCCCACTAATTATGAAGATTTATAGTACTTTCCTGATTAGTCACCACAATCTAACAATCTCCCACTTGGGGACTGATCAGGCTCCACACTAAACAACAATCTCCCACTTGGAGATTGATCCTCTAGCAATACCACTACCACATGGGGCTCCCACTGGATCAAACCACCCTAGACTTTGCTATTCTTTTATTCATGTTCAGTCTAAAAGACCAACCGAAGCTGAAGAGGAGTTTAGCTTCTCCCTTGTTACAACCTTTTTCAACATATCTGCTAGATTGTCATTGGTATGTATCTTCTCCAGCTTTAACTGTCCATCCTCCAAAACTGACTGAATGAAATGGTACCGCAACTGTATGTGTTTGGTCTTAGAATGCAGAGCTGAATTCTTAGCAAGATGAATGGAACTCTGACTATCTGTGAACAAATAATTATCCTTCTAAGGATGTCCCAATTCTTCTAAGAAGAACTGAAGCCATATCATCTCCTTGGTTGCCTCTGTAGCAGCAACATACTCTGCCTCTGTAGTGGATAGAGCATTAATCTTTTGTAACCTAGAAACCCAGCTCACAGCTGGCCCACCAACAGTAAAGACATAACCTGTAGTACTCTGCCTGGTATCAATATCCCCTACCAAATTTGAGTCAACATAGCCCTGTAAATCAGTAGTAGAGCCCCTAAAGTGTAAACACTTATTGGATGTTCCTCTCAAATATCAGAGAATCCACTTGACAACATTCCAATGCTCAAATCCTGGATGACTCATATACCTGCTAATGACTCCTACTGCATGTGCAATATCTAGCCTAGTGCATACCATAGCATACATCAAGCTTCCTACAGCTGAAGCATAGGGTACCTTGGACATCTTATCCTCCTCTTCCTATGTCTTGGGACACATCTCCTTAGTCAATTTCAAATGACCAGGTAAAGGTGTGCTGACAGCTTTAGCATTCTCCATAGAGAAATGTTGCAACACCTTCTCAACATAATCAGCTTGAGATAGCATTAATGTTCTGTTCTTCCTATCTCTGTAAATTTTCATACCATGGATTTGTTTTGCTGCCCCCAAATCCTTCATAGCAAATGCATGTGCTAACTGGCATTTCAACCCCTTAATATGATCCATGTTAGACCCAACTACAAGCATATCATCAACATATAAACATAAAATAATGTAGCTATCATCATCCAACCTCTTAAAATAAACACAATAATCTGAATGACACCTGTTATAGCCATGCTCATGCATAAACCTATCAAATTTCAGATACCATTGCGGAGGTGCTTGCTTCAAGCCATATAAACTTTTCTTCAATTTGCACACTAATTTCTCCTTACCTTTGACCTTAAATCCTCGTGGCTAGGCCATATATATTTCTTCATCCAAATTACCATGAAGAAAGGCTATTCTAACATCCAACTACTCTAAATGCAAATTTCCAGTAGCCACAAGACTTAAAATAGTATGAATAGAAGTCATTTTAACAATAGGAGAAAATATCTCATCAAAATCAATTCCCTTTTTCTGTGCAAATCCTTTTACAACTAACTTGGCCTTAAATCTTTTCTTACCTCCTTCCTCTTCTTTCAACCTGTAAACCCACTTATTCTGTAAAGCCTTTTTACCTGTAGGCAACTTGCATAGATCCCATGTCTTATTCTGTAGCAAAGAGTCCATTTCATCTTTCATTGTAGACTCCCACTGAATCTTAGTATCCACCTGCACAACTTCATCATAACTTTTAGGTTCACCAGCATCAGTAAGTAAAATAGAATACAACAAGGGAGAAAATCTTTGTGGAGGTCTAATTTGCCTCGTTGACCATCTAACATTCACTGGTGTGTGTGGTATTTGTTGTTGTAGTTGTTGCACATCATGAGGAATGGCTGGAACATCGGCTTTTGGAGTATCATCCAACACTACATAATCATCTTCTTTCTTCTCATGTTGCTGCAACATATCTTTGTACAACACTTTCTCATTGAATATGACATCCTGACTTCTAACAATTTTAAGATTTTCAAAATCCCAAAGCCTATAACCAAATTCATTAATGCCATATCCAACAAAGACACATTTCTTTGATTTAGCTTCTAGCTTGGTTCTATTTTTAGAGTCTATATGAGCAAAAGCTTCACAATCGAAGGTCTTGAGAAAAGAATAACTCACCTTCTTACCAGTCCATGCTTTCTCTATAATACCACAACCCAAAGGAGTAGAGGGACCTCTATTAATCAAATGTATTGCAGTATTGACAGCCTCCACCCACATGTGTAAGGGCAACCCAGCATGCAACCTCATGCTCTTTGTGCACTCCATTATAGTCCTGTTTATGCGTTCAACCACTCCATTTTCCTGTGGAGTCCTTGGAATAGTTTTCTGTCTATGAATACCATTAGTGGAGCAATAATCTTCAAATTCATGACTTCAATACTCACCACCATTTTCAGATCTGAGACATTTTAATTTCTTACCAGTCTCATTTTCAACCAAGCATTTCCATTTCTTAAAAGTTTGAAATACATCAGATTTCTGTCTAAGGAAATAAACCCATACTTTTCTAGTTGCATCATCAATAAATGTAACATAATAATGAGAGCCACCAAGGGAAGATATCTGAGCTAGTCCCCATACATCTATATGCACAAGCTCTAATTTCTCCTTTTTTTTTTTCCTTCCCATTCTTTACAAAACTCACTCTCTTTTTTTTTCCATGCACACAACTTTCATAGAAATCTATATTAACACATTTCAAACTTGGTAAAGCTTTCTTTGAATGAAGTACTTTCATACCTTTCTCACTCATGTGCCCAAGTCTATTGTGCCACAGCGCTGTATTAGAATCTACGATAGCTATTTGTTCTCCCTGCTCAACTATAGTAATCGTTCTTGATTATTCATTTTTCTCTGAAACAATCAAAGTAGTAGGAACAATATGACCTGTACAAAGATATAAGGTGCCTACTTTCACACCTTTTGCTACTACAAGGGAACCTTTTGAAACCTTCCAATTTTTATCATTAAAAGTAACTACACAACCCTCATCACTGAGTTGCCCGGTTGAAATTAAAATTCTACTCAGCCTTGGAACATGTCTTACCTCATGTAGTAGCCAATGATTCCCATTCTGCAACTTAATCTTAATTTTTCCCTTTCTAACAATCTAACAGGGTTCATTATCCCCCAAATAAACAAGCCCAAAATCCCCTTGGACATAATCAATGAAATAACCTCTATGAGGTGTAGCATGAAATGAAGCACCAGAATCTAAAACCCATGAATCATCAGCACTCTCTAAAGACAGAAGCAAAGCATCCTCTTTGGATTTTTTACTTACCACATTTGCCTCCTTGTCTCCATCTGATTTATCTCCTTCATTTTTATTTCGGTTCCAGCAATCTTTCTTTTTGTGCCCTAGTTTCCCATAGTACCAGCAATCATTTGGTCCTCTCGATTGAGACCTCCTCCCCTTTGACTTTCCTCTTGATTTCCCACGATTTCCAGAGTTACTTCCTCTTTCAATCATTCTGCCCCTGCTTTGTGCATTCAAAGCACTTCCTGATGTAGATCCACTTGAGAATTTCCTACGAGTTTCCTCACTCAAAAAAACACTGATCACATGATCATATTTTAGGGTACTAGATCCAGGAACAAAATTACTCACCACCATTACCAAGCCATTCCAGCTTTCAGACAAAGAACACAAAATTAAGAGAGCCCTAATTTATTCTTCAAAATTGATACCCACAGAAGATAACTAACTAGTAATAGTATTAAACTCATTTAAATGATCTGCAATAGATCCACCTTCTGCCATTTTCATATTAAATAAACACTTCATGAGAAATACCTTGTTTGAAGCGGAGGGCTTTTCATATAGTGTCGCTAGGGTTTTCATCAAATCTTCTATCGTCTTTGCTTTTGTAATATTGAATGCCACTGATGGTGTGAAGCATAATCGAATGCTTTCGAGTACCTTTTTGTCCAAAATATCCCATTCAGCCTATAACATAGTTCCTTGATTCTCAGCTTTGCCTTCCAACAGCTTTCATAATTCCTTCTGATATAGATAGTCTTGCATTTGCATCTTCTATAACTGGAAGTTCTACCCATTAAACCTATCAACCCTCAGCTTGCCCTCATCTGCCATTGCTCCCACTCAACCGTGAGACTCCCACTTAACCTTGAGACTTTCCTGCAGAGGATAACTGAAAGACAACTTTGCTTTGATACCACTTGTTAGGATAAACCACAGACATAAATAAAAACTACATGCAAATATAACCAATAACAGAAAATAATATATCACATAGAAATGAACACAAGGTACCAAGATTTAATGTGGTTCACCCAATCCCTGGGCTACATCCACCAAATAGCAAGTTCGATCTTATTACAATCCAGTGATTACAACCTGATTATAATCCATAATCCCTTACAGCTCAATATCGCCGCAAGAACCAATTTCGCATCACAACATAATGAAAAATACCCAACCCTAAACCCTTTTATAAAAGTATTAAACCACTTTAGGGTTATAACATGTCAGCCATAATCAGCCATAACTTTAGTGGCGAATCTATGATTGGCGAAGTATGAAGTACCCCACTAATTATGAAGTATGTACAGTACTTTCCTGATCAGTGACCACAATCTAACATTTTGTTTCATCAAGGTTGAGCATCTAAGGTGAAATCTAGAGTCATTTGATTTTTGGAGGTGTGGCGACGAAAATTCAGAAAAAATAATTACAGAGGTGATTTTTAGACAACGATATCTCCTTCATACAGGCTCCTTTTTTGAGCAATTTTTTTTTGTTTTGGGGTAGAATATCATGACCTACACATTGGTGAAGGTTGTTTGAGATCTTTGTTCTTGAATTTTTTGGAAAATTACCAATCCTATTTTTTACATCTTCAGAGGCTTTGTTTGGGCTCATATGGACACATATTCAGGTGCTATTTTTTTTGAAAGTGCATGATTTTTTGTCTACTTTCTAGATCTGGTATCAATTTGGAGCAATTTTGGGCAGACATAGTACTTTCAAAATTTGGTCATTTTTGGCCTATTTTTGTAGTTATAATTTATTTAGATCCTTGAGAGATCTGGTGTCTTATGTACTTGAGTCCACTATAGCTTCATCTTTTCTCTTGTAACCATCAAATTAGAAGTTCACTTTGATTCATTTTGACAAGTGGTAATTATACATGCACTTAGTATAAAGTGCCAAAAATCTATTTAGGGGGCATTGCATTGATTAGTACATCATGGATGAGGAAGATTTAATTACCTTGACAAAACAAAACTATAAGAAATGGAGTGAATTAGTTCTCACTTATCTTAGTGAGCATAATGCATCGCCATATGTGAAAAGACTTCCATACAGTGGTGATACTGTAACTATCATTTGTCATGCACTCTTTCTACATATGGATATGGAGGTTATGGATTCAATTGATGACATGAAGTCAAATAATTTTTATGATATTTGGATCTATCTTTGGGAGATATATGGAGATCCGCATGTTCCTCCATTCCCAAAAGATATTTTACCTCCAATTGTAGCTACTAATTCTCCTATTGATATTGCATCTACTGTTGCTCTTGATGATGCTTATATTCACACAGTCATGGATTTACATGATTCAACACAAAAAGATAGTCATTGTCTTCTAGACTCAGTTCCTTCGGATGACTTCTTGACAGACATTGCAGGTTTGTTTATGGAGTCCTACATTGAGGATATGGGAGACACTATTGATGATATACATCTTCTCTTTATTAAGAATGATCCTTCTTCAATTGTTGTGAGGGAAAAATCTAACCCTCATGATTCTCCAATTGATCTTTCTTTCGAGTTTGACATGATTTTGGATACTTTCTTACAAGATTTATAGGATGTCCCTTTCACTTTAGAGAATATATTTGAGTCTTTGGACATTATTTTACATGAATCTCAAACTTCACTTGAGATTTCAGATTGCAAGGTTGATCATACTCATGTGTTATAGATTCCTATGCAGTTTCTTAAGATATATTACATTTCGAGAGTTCTTCCTATTTATTGGGGAGGATTATTTTGTACACCCATGACACCATTTCTTCCTCAAGGGAGAAATATCATTCAGTTTCCATGGCACAACTTCTACATTGATCCAGGAGCATATTTCATGGGTATACATTCTACATTGAGGGGGGGGCTTCTTTGTTTCTCTTTCTACTTATTTTTTTGAGGAGACATCTTGGTCTTCGGAGTTTGATCCACATTCCTATATAGAGCAGTTGCCATTGGTTCCTTGTCTACCACCTTCTTCTATTGTACTTGATATTGATTGGTTCATGACATCTTCAGTATTCAAGGACATGGTGACACATCTTTAGACTTCAGAGACAACATACTTCATATGGCTTCCCCTTCCATCTTCCTATCCATAATGGGAAGCCTTCTTGCATTTGTATTTGGTGTATCTTCTTCCTAAAGGGAGAAATGTTGTTTGTAGGTATTGGATTCTCTTTTGTCTTCAAGCAATCATCATTCTTGTAGAAGATCATTTACTATTGGGGGGGAATTTAATTTCTCCTTATTTCCTTCTTATGGAGGGATTATCTATTGTATATGCATCATGTATATCATAATGAGGGGGTCTTGATTACTCCATCCATACATGCATCTTAATTTATTTTTCTTCTCTCTTGTTGGGGGAGGGTTTTTCCCATGTGGTTTTTCCTCTTTCTCCACTTTATAAGAGATTGCATTACATGTCTTTTGCACTAGAATTTTGTACATTAGTACCTAACATGACCTTGTACTTAGGTTAATGCAATAGCATATTAGTTGTCATGTAGACACCTAGGAGTTTGTAGATTCATTTGAGTTATCATGTTGATAACACATTAGTTTGTACTCCAATTGAGCAAATGTTGTCTACTACATCTCTTTATGAGATACACCTTTGCATTCTTATCCTCTCATTATTGCATGCACATTCATACACAATGGAGGATAATCCACTCTTGGTGGACATGTGCTTAGTTGTTATGCTTATCTCTTTGCTGACTCCTAGTCATATCAGTTGCCTTTATATACAAGACACTTCTATAATGTATTTATCCAATTATTAGATATCCAATCATCTGATATCCATTCTCATTGGATCATCATTTGTCTCTCTTATGCTATCTCTTGAGCTTCTAGATCTTGGCATTTCATTCTTGCCTTAGGAAAATTATTATATGGTATCATAGCTATACCAAATTCTTACAATAACAATAATATGATTCATTCTCATAAAAAGGGTAGTACTGCTATAGTACTATAGTCTACAATACTTCCCAATAAATCCACAAACCTATAGGCTATATTAGCATGTGAGATGTCCAATCATCAGTGGACATTGGATAGTTTAACTAAAAAAATAGATTAAAAATCACTTGTCTTCTATGAAAACCATGGTCCATAAGTCAATGGGCAATGCACTTAGCACTTTGAAACTTCGATAGCAATAAGAAATGCTAGTCTTATAGTCCAATATAGGTTGGTGAATTACACAAGATTAACAAGTGAGAATATTAAATGTAGGTGAAACACACCTTCCTATGCAAGCCCACAATAGGAAACAATTAGATAAATGGGGCTGGTGTTCAACACATGTTGGGAAAATGGTAGGTGACACCCAACCCAAGGGAAAATTATTTGGTTATAGTAATGGAAAAAGAATGTTGGCCACTAAGAAACAACATGCAAAGGATGGCAAAATGTTTAAAATAAATGTATCCAAAATGTATATTACATTGGTGATTGGACTGATATTTTTGACCAATCATGTTATAACTAATGGGCAACTACCACAGGTGTTGGACCCAAATCTTATATATATATATATATATATATATATATATATGATGATGATGTGGTTGACTTACGTTGCATGTGCTATTCGCTAAATGACAATTGACCCATGAGACGGGATCACCAAATGACAAAGATTCACCACTAACGTAATCTCTAATGATGATTTTAATCTTAAAGTCTACATGGATGTTGATTGGGATAGTAATGTAGATGATAGAAAAAACACAAGTGATGGAGCTTTCTTTTTAGGAGAAAGATTGATTACATGAATAAGCAAGAAACAAAGTTGCATTTCACAATCTACTATTGAAACTGAGTATGCCAATTGTTCAAATATTTTATGGATTAAGCAACTATTGGAAGGTATGGAAGAAGAGATAACCATGCCTATTACTATTTGTTGTGATAACATAAGTGCAATAAATATATCAAAACATCTAGTGATGCATGCAAAAACAAAGCATATATCAATCAAGTATCATTACTTAAGGGAGAAAGTATAAGAGAGACAAGCGAGGCTTAAATATGTGAAGTCTAAATAGAAAATTGCAGACATATTTACTAAGCCATTTCTTAAGGATGCTTTTGAGTATTTAAGAGGTAAACTAGGAGTGTTTCCTATACCAAAATTCACTAGGTGGAGATGCATGTTGCATCAATTCATGGATGAACATAAATATCTTTATGGAGTTGATTCAAGAGTTGATACTTTATGGATACTTCTAAATTTGTGAAGATGACTATGATGAAACTAATGTAATTAGTATATGCAAGGTACAAGGATAACTAAAAGTTTTTATAAGTTTCACATTGGAACTTATAGTGACCTTTGGCATATCTCTCAAAGGGGGAGAAGTATACCAAAGGGGGAGAATATTATAAGAATACAAAGGGGGAGAGTATCCGTAAAGAGAATATGAGAATCTATAAAGGAGAGAAATATACCAAGAAAAAATATTAGTATTATACTAGTGAAGAGAATCTATGAGAATTAGAGAATGCTATGCAAAGAGGGAGTAAATTTGAAAGATGAATAAAAAAAGATCATATCCGAAGGAGGATAAATATTGATTTTAGATTGCTACTACAAAACATACAGACTGAGATACATAGAACCTCATGATGAAGATAAAGAATTGAATAGTTTTATTTTTGTCAATGCATACATTTGATTATCTTATGTAGTTTTTTGTAATGTAAAATTATATGTTATGTGTTGCCATCAATGCCAAAGGGGGAGTTTATTAGCCCCAATCAATAGTGTAACTGAGAATGCTATGAATGTATGTAAAAGAGTCATATCAAGTGTTATATTGTCATTGGTGTCAAGGCTTAGTTGATTATACATTATGATGATTCTATAGAGTACTATATCATTTGATTGATGAAGATGATTTGATTAATAGAGAGGATTTGAAGACAATATGTTGAAGATAGAGTTGATAAGTATAGTATTCAATGAGAAATTGAATGAGTTGGATAGTGATAATGTAATGTTGACTTGATTGGTTTATAATCATGTAATGTTTTAATGTAATAAGCTATAAAAGCTACACCAGGTGATAAGGTTAAAGAAGGAAGATTGTGTTCACTGAGTGATTACAATGTTACCCCACTGAGTTCAATATTCTTCGAGTAAAAAAAAGAAGAAAAGGTTTCTAAGTTGGAATTTGAGGCTGACTTTTGGTAGAAATAAAGAATGTTTGAGAAGTTTAAAGGCATGAGTCAAAGTTTGTTGCAAGATCAATTAATAAAAAAATGAAATGAAGATCTGATGATGGAGATTGAAGAAGGATAAGGATGAGCATAAAGTTTTATGAAAGTTATATTTTCTAAGTGGTTAGATGCAATAAATATGAGATCAATGATAATGATTAAGTGATAATAATTAGAAAAATATCGAACCATAGAGACTACTGTTTAAGATTTAGTTGAGAAAGTTTTATGGTGCTAATATTGCTAATGAGGTTATTGATTGGATGTAAAAGGTATCAAAGGGAGAAGATCAATGTGCAAAATTGGTCAAAAAGAAAGAAAAGCTAGGTTAATGGAACAAAGAAGAGAGAAGATAAAGAAGAGTTGAAAGAAAGTGAAAGAGTAAAGGTGTGAATTAGCCAAGTAAAGAGATTAGAGGATAGGGACCAGAAATAGGTTGAATAGAAAGGAGATATGAACAAGCAAGGTAGTACTAAACCTAATAGATCAATTTGTACTATGATTTTATAATAATTGTCGTAGAAAATTATCATTAACCGAGTGGACCTAGGAAGTTTGTTAAATCCTATATGTTAAAATCAATTAGTGGTGTTTATAAGTCCTTTAGAGAAAGCCACTCTTTAGACAGGATCAGGGAATGAGAAGGTCTAGATGATATTTTGGTGTAAATCCCCTAACAAGGTCACATTAACAATTTGTATGTAAACCTTTAGCAAGTTTGGCTCCTAGTAGTTTCTTTCCCTTAACAAGGTTTCCACGTTAAAAATATTTGTGTTAGATTTGTGATTATTGTTATGTTGCAAGTTGATTTTCATGCTATTAACTATTTACCACAATTTGGTACCAACTAGTTAAATGATTTATAACAACTAAGTTTTATTACTGATAGTTAGTAATAACAAAAATAATGAATGAAAATTTTGGAGTAAATTGGATGTGTGAGTTAATTAAGAAGTTTGAATGAGTATACTGAGTGAATTTTTATGAATTTTTTTTGGTACTAAAAGTGTTTGAAGGGACTATAGGATAACTAGATATAACTGATTCACCCTCCCCCCTCTCAGTTAGCTAGTAGGTTCCTCTTGCCTTAAACCCCTAGAAGGAGATAAGAAACCCTCAGGTAAACCATTGACCATGATAGAAAAATTTGGGGTAGATATGCATTCAAAAATTAGATCAATCCAAGTCTTGGAGAAACCAAAGGCTTGCAAGTAATAAAATAGAGGGACCTCTAATTAATCTTATCATAGTGAATAGGATAATAATGTGCTCACCTAAATGAATAGAGGAAAATATAGATGATAGAAAGAAATGTGTATGAAGGGGGAATATAAGACCTATCCTTAACCCAAATTCCCAAAAGGAATGATCCAAACTAATCAATCACAAATGAGTGATTAATTAACAAATGAATCAAACAATGGAGAATATGAAGAAATGAGGAAATCCTATAATCTACTATAGAAAGTAAATACTCGAAACCTTAAATGAATAAAAGACAAATACTAACCTCAAAGTAGGATGAATATGGAAAATTTTGATTTTTGATGTCTGTGTACAATTTTAGAGAATTCTACAACTTGTTCCAGACAAGAAATGTCAAGATGGAGAAAACCCAAAAAAACTTTGTCCTTTTGAAGGCAGGTCGACCTTGATCTAGATAGTGGGACACAATCTTACCCTACTTGTGCCCCAAAAATTTGAACTTGACCTGCACAACTCTGATGAAATTTCTATTTGTAGATCCCACAAGTTTGACGAAAAGGGTATCCAAATTTGCACCTTAATTCTTTGTCTTGTACCTGTATCTACAAGAAAAAGGGTTTTTTTATTTGGATGGGTGGGTTTGTCTTAGTCAAATCCCAATTTGGAATCAACCTTGAAATATAATTTAAATTGAAATATGCATATACAAAGTAAGTGGAACTATTCACCTTGCTTATGTTGAAATCCTCGTGGAGGATTCAAATCCTTGAATCCACAAGTACATATGCTACAAATGAATGTAGAAATGTATGTAGGATGTCTCAAATCAATGACATTAGATCTTCAACACTAATCTTGAATGGATATTTGGATAGGAAAAAGGCTTGGATGAATGTGGATGGAGAAATCTTCAACAAGAGGGCTCCATAGAGATTGAATCCTTCAATGGCTAACAATGGATCTCCTTGATGAATTAGATGCTTGAACACTTGAATATTTGAATACTTGATAGATATTAGATCTTAGTAGATCTTCACTTCATAAAATAATTGTTCATCCAATATCTCTCTTGTACATGAAAAATTCATAGTAGGTGGATGCTCTCATGAAAAGTAGATATCAAAATGAGGGAAGAAAGCTTCCTTAAATAGAGATCTAGGGCACAAACTTCCAAAAAAAGTTTGCATGGGAGCATTAAATCCCAATTAACCTTAATCCCTAGAAATGGACCTAGATTAAATTCAATTTAAGAGTGTACCATTCTGAAACCCAAAACAACTGACTTGGAAGTGGGAAAATGAAACTTTCTTAATCTTGATATCCAAAAATTCCCAGATCTTAAAAATTGGACCTAGGGTCAAGGATGAGGTCAAACTTTCCCTAGGTTAGGGTCAAGGTCATCCTTCACCTAGGTTAGGTTCAAGGTTGACCTTGACCCTTTAGGTTGTCCTTGACCCAAAAATTCAAAGTCCTTAGTTTCATAGAGTAAATTGTCAGAAATAGGCTGAAAATAGAGAGAGAGAAGCAAAATAGGAGGCAAACAACTAGATCCATGAAAAGACCTATTCAAAGTGCTTGGCATGACCCTAGACTACTTGCTCAGAGGGATAAACACTCTTAACATGGAAGTGCTTCCATTTTAAGATGATACATTAAGCCCCCACTTTAGCAAGAGTACAGAATCAATGCAAACTCTTGGTAAAGTAGATCGTAATAAAAATATAATCTTATTAAATTCAAAGGGACAAAGGGATCCTCAAACCCCCAGAGACTCAAGTCTTTGTCAACTCCAAGATCACAATAAGAGAGACATCTCTAGAAAAATAGAAAAAATAAAGAGTGTGATTATCTCACCCAATGAAAACTTATGTCCCATTGTGAACCACACAAGGAACTTGCATAACTAGAAAGATGGAATTGAACTACCTAGTGAATGTGGCTACTCATTAGTCAACCCATCAAGGATTCACTCTTAAGAATATTCTATCCCATAAGAGTAAAACCAAAAAGAAAAAGAGATCCAATTTGAAGGACACCTTTGACCTTAAGGGATCAAAAACATTTGAAAATGAAAGGATCAAGAGATCCTAAAATATGAATCCATGTTTTAAGGATTAGTCACTAATCCAAAAAGGGAGAAAATGTATCTTGAAAAAGTAATATATGTGTATCAAAAAGTGCGTGTGCAAGTAATGATTCATATGCCTCCATGTTAAAGTCATTTCTAACACTTTAATAGAAGCAATGGCTTTAACAAAAACAAAAACAACTCCATTGATTATGTTTCCACTAAAAATGTCCCCAAATGAAGACAAATAAAGGGAAATACCACATTAACATACATAGAACACATAAGGGATGATCTACCTATTGTGGGGTCAATATGATCATAAGATTATATATATATATATATATATATATATATATATATATATATATATATATATATATATATATATATATATATATATATATATATATATATATATATATATATATATATATATATATATATATATATATATATATATATATATATGATATTATTTCAAATAAATTGACATCATTCCCCAAATAAAGTAGAACTACAATCACAAAGGAGGAAATATCACATAAGAAATATGAAGAAGAATCTTTTCAGACCATGACCTAGAGACCAAAAAGAATTAGTGCTACCAAGTCACATATCTAAGAAGATTACACAAGGAAACATGTATGAATAATAGCATAGGTACAACATAACATGAGACAACATATGGAATAATAGAGATATTTTATCACCTTGCACCAATAGAGAAACATAGATCACATAAAAGAATCTAACAAAATTTAGCAAACACATCACAGGAGAAACACAATAGAATTGATAAACACACAAAAGGCTACTATGAAAGACTTACAATAGATAAACACACAAAAGGATACTATGAAAGACTTGTTGGAATTCTTTAGAATAATTGAGAGGGGGTTGAATTGGTTATCCAAGGTCCAGATGTACAAACAAAACTTTTCATAGCTTAGTGAACCCATATCCATATAAACTTAATATGTATGCATCCATTAGATCATACAATGCTTAAACTTGTAGGTTACTATCCTAGGTCAAAATATCTTTGTAGAAATGTAAACATGAAACATAACATATTTAATAACACATTTGACACATTAATTTTACATGGAAACCCAATTTGGGAAAAAATCACTAGTAACATGCTACCAATTCTCACTCTTCTGAAGTGATGCCCCATGAAAGGCCAACCCTGTTAAAGGTTACAATACACACTGTTAAATATTTCATGGTTAAATGATTTCATTCACCCTATTAGGAGTGAGTC
Source organism: Cupressus sempervirens (assembly GCA_028749045.1). Classification (NCBI taxonomy): domain Eukaryota; kingdom Viridiplantae; phylum Streptophyta; class Pinopsida; order Cupressales; family Cupressaceae; genus Cupressus; species Cupressus sempervirens. The sequence goes on along the minus strand of CM053788.1, from coordinate 272,046,294 downwards.
TTGTTAGAGGACTTTAGATCATTCACTTGGAATGTCACTCGGTTAAAGGATTTACAAATGACTATTTGGTCAACCTTAATCCAAAGGATTTACCCTAGACTAATACAATGATTAGAAAGTAATAGTAAGGGTTGATCTGATAACAAATTTACAACTCACTTGTAGATTATATATCTTTGTTTTAGTCCTCCATTTTGCTTGGCTTTCACATACTTCAGCTCTGATATCTTGTTCACTCTTCAAGCATTCAAACTCTTTAGCCTTCTTGCTTTGCTTACCAATAATAATCTCTTTTGTTTGGCCATTAAATGAAGCAAATACCATAGACTCCTTATCTTTCTTAGGTTATTGCACATGAAAACCTTTACTCCTGACTAGCTCTTCCTCTATAGATAGAGATTTAAGATCTTTTTATATTCAAACTCAATTGTCCATTTTAGGGTTAGGTAGGATTAGGTAGGATACAATGAATCTACCCAATTTTCTATTTGGTTCCTCTAGAAACTTCTCCCTTGATCCTCTTTGAATTCAATTAAAAAATGTTTACCTTGAATTATATGCCACCAACTCATCATAGTTATCTTCCACACACTTCACATAATTCAAGAAAAAAAAAATAGTTAGCTTAAATTCGTCAAATTTACAATTTAACATGAATACTGGCACTTGACATCAATACGTTTTTACTAGGCTTCAATAGTGTTCTTCCACTCATCATCCACTAGATAAATCGGCAAACAATAAAGTTTATTGGTGCTTGAAATCAACTAAACTTTACTGGGCTTACACTAAGTTCACTTGACATACACTAAAACTTCACTTTACTTGGCTCCAACTAACTAGCCAATCAAGTGCACTACCTACTCTCCCCATCTCATTGTATACCATTTAGGGAAGGTGGGTAACTTGCAAGAGAGACTATGTATAACATAGTAGGAATGATAGCCAGTTCCAAAGAAGGATCCTCTTAAGAATCACAATGTTCAGTACTAGGTATAAGTGTCAATTGTGATAAAAGCATATTAGGTAAATCAATGTCAATGTCAATAGTTTCATATTCATCATTAACATCATCAATATCATCAAGAGTATTTTCTTCATCTAGCTTAATTAAAATAGGATTTAAGATATGAATGAAATCCTCAGAATCATGTAACTTAACATCATTATTAGCAACAACTTCTTCTAACACATCATGCATAGTTGTATCCAAAGAAAATAAAGATTTTTGAAGAATAAAATTGTGAGCTTTAGCTTGAGCACAAAGTTTCTTATGACGTTCATTAGTAGATCAATTACATTTTGCCTTGATTGAAATTTGTTGAGAATGAGGATGAACAATTACTGGATCCTTCATAGGTTCTATAGTAGGATTAATAAGATTATCAATAGACTGGCAAGCAACAAAAGGATATTGATTAATAGATGTAGAAGCCATAGATAAAGGAGGTATGGAAGGTGTAGGAAAAAGAACATGATGAAGATCCATAGGAGGTAAAGTTAACTCGATAATCTTATGATGCTTATAGGCTTGATATGAATAGAAAATATGATTAGGTTGAGAAGGACATGAATTAAGTAATGAAGGCCAAAAGAAGTCAATGGTAGCACAATCCCTAGGCCTAGAAGTATGATATTAACTATGCTTAACCATCTTCACTTCTTCATCATGAAAAAATTTAAGACATTTATGGATAGGTGAAGAAACAACATGCATGGAATTTAACCATGACAAACCAAGCTTAACTTGAAATTGATCAGAAGTAGGAACACCAAAAAAGGTAGTGTTCATAATTTTTCCACAAAGTTCAACTGGTAAATTAATAGAACCAAATGATGGATAAAGAAAACTATTACAAGTTTGAATCCACACATCCAATGTATTATAAAAATCACATTAAAATCTTTTCATAAACATAGTTTCTTCAGTAATAACATTGATGAAGGATGTAGGATCAACAAGACAACCATGAGTAGGAATTTGAGAAATCCCAACAGCAATATAAAGGGAACCATTGGGAACTTTAATAGTCTCAGAATCATCGAAGGTAATCAAAATTTTTTGAGGTCTTTTATTCTTAGATTGTTGTTGAGGTTTGGCTTAGGTTATAGTTGAGGTTGAGCTGAAACTTGAGATTGAAGCCAAGGTTGAGGTGGAGATATAGATTGAACAAAATGCTCCACTTGATTAACAACATGATTAAGATCATCCATCTTTGAACCATACAAAATATCCATAGAAGATGGTTGAAAAATAGTATTAGTATCATGTGCAGGTAAAGGATTCATAGATTTTGATTAGGAGGAGAAATAGATTTATTCCCACTACCATTAAAATCATCAATAGATAAAGTATTAGAGACAATTATATCCGAACCTTATGTTTTAAAGAATAACATTTCTCAGTATCATGACCATTCTAGCGATGATATTGAAAAAACACTTTAGAATCAAAATATTTAGACACCATTGTAGAAGGTAAAAGAGGTTGAATAGGAGGAAAAGTAATCATATTAGTAGTTAACAACCTATTCATAATAGAATGTAAAGATTGAATAAGAGAAGTAAACATACAATTTAATCGAAAAGTAGTGGATGAAAAAGTGGCATTGTGAGATGCAAAAAAAAATTACCTATCATTTGTTTTAATTGCAATGAGTTTGTTTGTATTGTGGCTAAATCTCTAGAGAAGAAGAACTACAAAAGTGGTGACAAGTACAAAAGTAGAAGAGATGGAGACAACAAGGACTACAAAAACCAAGGCAAAAAGTCATGCTACATGATTGAAGAGGAAAAAAAAAATGAATCTAATGAACATGATGATGAAGTGGTGTGTGTTACAATGAAGGATGAATCTAATGAAGATGAGGCAACTACACTTGTGACTTGTGTGAACAAGAATGAAAGATTGATCAACAACTGCATTTTCTTGTTTTTTTATCTTGATATAGTTATTGAATTTTTGAAATTTATTTGGATTAGGAGCATCATCACTTTTATTAATAGGAATAGGAGCCATTGAAGTGTGCTCTAAAATTGACTCACTTGTAATTGATAATGATGAAGTGCTACACAAAGTTGTTGAAAAGAAGTAAATTTAGTAAGGAGAATCTTATCTCTAATATCCTTTTTCAAATTTGAAATAAACATACATTGAATATCAATATTAGGAACAAGATAGGAAATTTGAGCATGTAAATTCCTAAATCTACCAATAAATTTAGTCAATTTTTCCTTAGAACTTTGTTTATAATGCATCAAATCAGTCAAAGACACTTGTAGGCTAATGTTGTTTTGAAATTTTTGAATACAAGCATTGGTAAGTTGTGGAAATGAATCAATAAAATAAGGTTGCAGAGAACAAAACCATCATAAGGCTTTGTTACTAAAAGTTCAAGAAAATAACTTAGCTAAAATCCTATGATCATGAGCATAATCACTACAAAGGATTTGAAATATTTTAATATGATGAAAAAGGTCTCCCATACCATTGTAATTCTCAAGACGAGGCATATCAGCTTGCTGAGCAATGAGAGTATGAATGATATCTTGAGATAAAGGAGTTCCCGTGCCACAAGTAGGAATACTAAACTTGTTTTAAGTCAAGGATGCAAGTTGTTGTTGTAAAGATGACATAGTTTGAGCCAAAGTGATAAGTGTTGAATCATTAGAGTAAATAAGAGAACTAGCAAAATTAGAAACACTAGGTAAAGTGTATGAAGCTATAGGAATGGAAGAAACAATTGGAGGAACACTAGGAACTACAGTTGGCAAAGGATTAGAATACATAAAAGGAACATAATGATAAGAAGATTATTATGGAGGAAGGAACACAGGAGGAACACTCAAAGGAATAGAGGGAACTGTCCTAGTCACCAAAGTAGTATAGGTAGGAATAGTAGGTAAAAGAAAAGAGGAATGTTATACACCAATGATAGGAGGAATCAATCCTAAATCTTGAGCTTCTCGAGCTAAAGGTTTAGCATTGGAATGCACAAGGTGAGTAATACCACACAAGAGATTAACACCTTGATTACTATCATGAAGAACTTTCTTAAGAGCCTGTATAGCGTGAATAGAATCTTGATTATGGTTTTCTTGAATAAGCCAATTACCCATTTTATCAAGTTTAATTAAAAGTTTTTGGAATTTTTGATGATGATTACTCTTAAAGCATCATCATCATCATGAGATGAGTGAGACGAGTTTTTCTCCATAATAGGATTAGAATAAAAAAGAACCAAATTCTCATCCAAGATCCTAAAGAAAGGTGAAGAAGACTTAGGCTCAAAGATACCCATAAGTTTATGACTTCATCTAACTAGAAGATTAGAAGTAGGACTAGAAGTAATAAAGCTCATAAACCAATGCAATGCAAATGAACTAAACTAAGAAAACATAAAGCATGAATATTTGTGTATTTTGAAAGAGATTTTGTAATTTTTTAATTTTAATTTTTTGTATTTTTGAATTTTAAAATGCAAGAGCATAAACTAAATCTAATATTAATGCAACAAAAGATCTAACAAATATGAAATGAAATTTAACACTGCAAAACACAATAAGGTATCTAATTCCACAAAAGAAAAGAGGGTAAGTGTGTCGGGTTCACCAAAATGAATAGGATTATAATGTGTTCACCTAAATGAATAGAGGAAAATATAGATGATAGAAAGAAATGTGTATGAAGGGGGAATATAGGACCTATCTTTAACCCAAATTCCCAAAAGGAAGATCCAAATATATCAATCACAAAGGAGTGATTAATGCACAAATGAATCAAATGATGGAGAATATGAAGAAAGGAGGAAATCCTATAATCTACTATAGAAAGTAAGTACTAAAAACCTTAAATGAATAAAAGACAAATGCTAACCTCAAAGTAGGATAAATTTGGAAAATGCTAATTTATGATGTCTGTGTACAGTTTCAAAGAATTTTGCAACCTGTTCCAAATTGGAAATGTCAAGACGGAGAAAACCATTTTTTTTTTGTTCTTTTAAATGTAGGTTAACCTTTACCCAAATAGTGGGGTATAATCTTACCACAGAGCACAATTGTGCCCCAAAAAGTTGACCTTGACTTGTTCAACTTTGACAAATATTTTGTTCACGGTTCTCGCAAGTTCGACAAAAAGGGTATCCAAATGTGCAACTTAATTCACTATCCTCTACCTCTATCTACAAGAAAAAGGGTTTTTTTGTTTGGATGGGGGGGTTTTCCTTGGTCAAACCCCAGTTTGGAATCAAACTTGAAATATAATTGAAATTGAAATATGTATAAACAAAATAAATGGAACTTTTCACCTTTCTTATGTTGAAATCCTTGTGGAGGATTCAAATCCTTGAATCCACAAGTACGGATGCTCCAAATGAATGTAGAAATGTATGTAGGATGTCTCAAATCAATGGTATTATATCTTCAACACCAATCTTAAATGGATCTTTGCATAGGAAAAAGGCTTGGATGAATGTGGATGGAGAAATCTTCAACAAGAGGGCTCCATAGAGAATGAATCCTTCAATGACTAACAATGGATCTCCTTGAGAATTGGATACTTGAACACTTGACTTATTGAACACTTGATAGATCTTAGATCTTCACTTCATAGAATAATCGTTCATTTGATATCTCTCTTGTGCACAAAAACTTCATAGTAGGTGGATGCTCTAATGAAAAGTAGATATCAAAATGAGGGAAGAAAGCTTCCTTATATAGAGATCTAGGGCACAAACTTCTAGAGAAGGCTGACTTGGGATTATTAAATCCCAATTAACCTTAACCCAATAAAATGGACCTAGATTAAATAAAATTTAAGAGTGTACCATTTCAAAACCTGAAATTGCCAACCCAAAAGTGGGAAAATGAAACTTTTCAAAGCCTGATATCCCAAAAATCCCAAAACTTGAAAATTGGACCTGGGGTCAGGGACGAGGTCAACCCTGACCTAGGTTAGGGTTGAGATCATCCTTGACCTAGGTCAGGGTCAAGATCAACCTTGACCCTTCAGGTTATCCTTGACCTAGAAAGTCAACGTCCTTAGTTTCATAGAGAAAATTGTTAGAAATAGGTTGGAAATAGAGAGAGAAACAAAATAGGAGAAAAATAGCCAGATCCATGCAAAGACCTATTCAAGGCATTTGACATGACCCTAGACCACTTATTTAGAGGGCTAAACACTTTGAACATGGAATTTCTTCCATTTTAAGACGATACATGTAGGCTTTACTTATATCTAGTTTAATTAACATTCCTGATTGCCCACTTTGCGGAAGAGAATGAATTACTTCTTGTACAATAATCATTGCACCAGATATAGATCTCTCTAGTATAAAGCTTGTATGTTACTCACTTATTAAAAGTGGTAGAAGTTTCTACATATGATTGGCTAGAGTTTTAATTAGTGGGTGTATTACTTAGAGAAATTGGTCAATAATCCTTGAATGTTTCAATAGACTCTTGCTTGGGGATCAAAGCAAGAAAAAGTGTGATTGACCTCCTTAAGGAAACCCCCATAGCTCCTCACCCCCTCCAAGGCTTTAGTAATCTCATGCCCTAGGAAATACCAATATTTTTTAAAGAAGCATGTTGGAAAGCCATCTGACCCATGAGATTTATTAGAATTCATTTCAAATAAAGAAACAATAGTCTTGTCCTTGGAAATTTTACTTTACAAGATCTTATCATGTTCTTTAGATATCAGCCTAGGGATGTTTTTAAGGAAATCAATCTTGTTTAAGAGCGGTGATCTTTCATAAAGAGTATTTTCAAAATGGAGTCTTCCTCTGAGGCAATATCAGATCCACTAGGCTTCCTTAACTACTTTTGGATTTGGAAAGCTTATTGATTGATCTTTTCAATTTTGTGCTATTGTGGAAAAATTTGGTATTTTTATCCCCCTCCTTTAGCCAAGTTTCCCTTAACTTCTGGTGCCATAATATCTTCAAGTTTTAATTTTAGGTTATTTTTCAAGGAGATAAAGGTTCTAATCCACCCCCCTTTGCATTACCTCCAAATTGAACCTAGATAACTCTGCCTTAGTTTCCAACTTGAGATAAAAAATATTCCCAAATTGGTTTTTTTCCAATGAATAAGATGATTCTTAATCATTTTAAGTTTTTTAACTGCTTTATACATCTTGGAGCCTACTACGTTTGAAATTGTCCACTAATACTCTAATAAAGAAAGCAATGAATCATCCTTGAGCCCTGTCCATTCAAATTTGAAAGGTTTCCTAGCATGTGCATCATCTAGTTCCATCTTAGGGAAGATAGGACAATGATCAAAGCTTGAGAATGAGAGAGTTTTAGAATCCAACTGGGAAACTAGGTTAGGGATATTTCCTGAGGTGAAGAAACTATCAAGATTTTCAACAATCTAACTAAAACCCTACCTTCTATTATTCCATATAAATAAAATATCTTTGGAGGCTACTTGTAGAAGAGAAAAGCATGTGATCCAATTGTTAAAGTCCAAGGATGCTTGAGATAATTTGGACAAACCACCCCTTTTCTCCAACATAGAAGCTACTACATTAAAGTCTCCTCCTATAATGCATAAAGTATGCAAAGTTTGAAGATGGTAGTCAATATCCATCCAAAGGTTTCTTTTGTCAAAATTGGGCATTGGCCTATATAAATTGATAAGGGGGAATTCCAGAGGTTGATTCAACAACAATAAGAACTTTGATTCAATAGATTTTAATGCATAAATGTGTTATGCAAACATTGCAAGGGTTCTAGATTATGGTCAATCTTCTAGAGGCTCCCCTTGATAGACTACCAGTATTTTCTTTGAACCCTTATTTTTTTTTGAAATTTAATAATTATTCCTAATTCATTTTAGTTTCCTAGATTAAGAAAATATTTGGCTTATAATTATTAAGACAACACTTTAATAAGCATTGGTTGCTAGGGGCATTAAGGCCCCTAATATTTTAGGTTAGGAGCTTCATTTCTCCTTGGGAAGGAACTTCCCCTTCCCTACATCAAATCAATTAGCTAATTTTGTTTTCCCTTCAGACTCAACATCTTGAGATCGAAGCTCATTCAAGGATTTCCTACCTCATTTTTTCAAAGTTTTGTTCAAATTAGGAGAGGTTAAAGCCTCATATGATGTTATATACCTCTAAAATTATCTTCTTCATCCTTTAGATTAAATCATTCCTTAAATCATCCATAGTATGTCTATCACCCCTTAGGTCTAGAATTTTTTGTATTAACATTTTCTTATGGGCATCCATGCCCTCCTTAGCAACATCCTTAGTAAAAGTGTTGATAAGATCTTTTGTAAGTTTATCACAAATGGTCTCTTATTATTCATGACTCAATCCATAGTTGGAGACCACCTCATCGATAGATGAGGTGCATGTCCCCCCTTAGAAGATAACACACAAAGAGCCTCCCTTTGAGGAGCAGTGGGGTTATGCAAAACTATCCCTTGGGGCTGAGGGGACATGGCTCTGATCCTCTTTGAATGACCTTCCTCCACAACACAGTGCATAATTCTCTCTCTCTCTCTCTCTCTCTCTCTCTCTATATATATATATATATGTTTGACCAGGGTTAGATTGTGACCTTTATTTTTGGGCATGGGAGAGGTCAAAGGGTCCACCTCTAGCACCTTTAGGGCCATAACAAGTTCCCTTTTCTTCATATTGGGATTCAAAAGAGGAATTCAAGTATCATAAACTTGAGGGGGGTCTCTTGTATAAATGATAAAACCTCTTTCCCAGGGATTGAAGGAAAAATTAATATTTAGATTAGGAGTCATGGGAAGCTCATTTCCTTCAGTAGGGCCCTCCACAACTTCCTCTTCTTCAATTAGGGATTCCTAGAAAAAGGTTTGGAGTTTTGGGATAGTCATTCTCAAAAGAAGATAAATTATCTCCCTCAAAAATAAATCCATCAAATAAATCTATTTGAATAAAACATTCTAATGTGTTCTAGGAGCTACATCTAGGAGGGAACCAAATAAAATTTCTATTTAATTTACCCAAAAAGATTTTTGGGTATAAATAATAAATTGACTGATTAGTAATGATCCTTTAAAAATTTCAAATTAACACCTGAAAGCTTTATTTATACCAAAATTTTAACATCCATTGAAGGGATAAAGTTTTCTTCTATACCCCTAAAACCCCTGATAGATTCTCCAATTTTTCATAAATATTTAATCTGTAGGAGCTCTACATGGAGATCCTTAATAAGAATATATTTTAAAACTTTAGTTTCATCAAAAGAGTCTACATTAAAATTAAGAATCCAACTAATGAACTTAATGTGATGTCCTTCTAGAAGATGGGTTGTCCATGCAACAATATTTCTTTGAGTTCTACTAATTTAGAATCCAGGAAAAAAACATTATTATTAAGGTTTGATATAATATACTTGGTTGCCAAAATTCATCTGCATCCAATCCTTCAAATTGGAATTTTTGGAATTCCCTCCTTACCATTTTTCACAAAGACACTTGGATTTATAATGTTCCCACAATCCATCACTCACCTTATTGATTAAGATTAGGGTTTGGGGTTCCAAGACAAGTATCTTGGAAATATATGAATTGATTATGCTTTCTAGATTAACCCCAACTTGGGAATCATTTTTCCTAGTAGCCACATGAATTGATGCTAGAGAAGGAGCTGTCAGAAGGGGAAGATGAGACTCTACCTCAAAAAACCCAAAGGAATAACATTTTCCCATGTTACTAGAGGGAATATCTTGGTTGACAAGACCCATAACATTTTTCCCTACGATATTCTCCCACTAGGGTTTGCTCTATTCTAATTTAGATTATCTATTCCCCTAACTAATTTAGTGATTTTTAACCTCTCAATGACTTCTCATAAGATTCTAGCTAACTCTAATTGAAGAGTTGATCAATTCAACAATCTAAATTCACATAATAGCTTATTATGAAATTGTAGCTAATTTTAAGTGAAGAGTTGACCAATTTGGTGATCTCTAACCTTTGAGTGGAGCCTCTAAACCCTAAACCCTAAACTTGTAGACCTAAACCTTAAACCCTAAAAGCTAAATCCTAAACATGTAACCCTAAACCCTAAACCTGTAACCTATAACCTTAAACCACAAACCTTATACCATATACATATATATGTATATGTATACAGACACACACATATATCTATACATGTATGTATACATACATACATACATACATACATACATACATACATACATATATATATATACATACATATATATATATATATATATATACATATATATATACACATATATATATACATACATATATATATATATATATATATATATGTATGTATGTATGTGTATACATATATATATATATACATACATATATATATATATATATATATATATATACATACATACATATATATGTATATATATATGTATGTATATATATGTGTATATATATATATGTATATATATATATGTATGTGTAGATATATATATGTATGTATATATATATATGTATATATATGTATGTATATATATATATATGTATATATATATACATATATATATATATACATATTTATATATACATATATATATATATATACACATACATATATATATATACATATATATATATATATATAAGCATGTGTGCATATATATGTATATATATATATATATATATATATATATATATATATATATATATATATATATATATATATATATGTATGTATGTATTTATGTGTATATATATGTACATGTGTAATAATATGTATGTGTGTATTAGCATATCTATACAATTGTATACATATCTAGAAAGGGGGGGATAACCTCTTCAATAGTCATCCTAGAATAATGCATGGTTTCTTGAACTAATATCCCATGAAATCTTTCGGCTAATGATTTCTCTAATATTTAAAATTAAGTTTCATATTTAAGAGCCTTTTGGTGGGTTCTAAATTCTAAATATATCATTTGGGTCTAGACATTTGTGAGAAAGGAGATTTTCCCATTTACTATAAAATTCTTCATGTATTTTGCATACTAATATGGCCCCCATTGCCTGGTTTTTTCCATTTCATTGTCTTGATGCCTAGACCTCCATTAACTATGGGTTTACATAGTTTATCCTAGCTTATTAAGACCATTTTCTTATTATTGGATACACCTTGCCAAAAAAATATTGTTATCTTACTTTTAATAGAGGTTCTTACTTTGGTTGAAAGGGGCACAAAAGAGAATTGGTAAGAGGGAAGGGTTGAAAGTACATATTTGATCATAGTAATTCTTCTTGCATTTAAAAGCCATTTCTCTTTCTAAATTTCTATATTTATATCCAATTTATTGATGAGATGGTCCCAAACTTTATTAGATAATTTGTCTATCTAGATAGGTATGCCTAAGTATTTGCAAGGAAACTTAACTTTTTTAAATCCCATGATGTTGCATATATCATCTTCTATTTTGGGGTTAGAGTATAGGGTAAAAGCACAAACTTGTGTCACCTTTTATAAAGGAGAAGTGATATCAGAATTTAAAGTCTTCAACTTTAATGAAATAAAAGTGGCATTTGTGCTTAGAATTTGAAGATGATGTAAACTAATGAAATGTGTAAAATTGGATGAAGTTTATGTCTATAATTTTTTTTAAAAAAATTGAGTGAAAATTTTATTTATTTTTGAATTTTTAAAGTGTATTTTTTAATTTTTTAAAAATACTAAAAATATAGAGTTTTTTTTTCCGTCAAACAAATATATGCAAATGTTCATATTTTGGTTTGATTTTGGAATATGTTAGAGTTAACATGTATAACTGGTGCACCGAAAAAGAAAAATTGAAATTCGGCTAATATTTTTGAAGTTATAATTGGTCAAAGTCAAAGTTATAAAAAATAGACAGTTTTTTTCTCCTGTCAAACTTTTTCCATCAAATCTACATATTTTGTAAAACAAATTACATATTCTTGAAGAAGACTCTCTCCTCTAGTGCACCATAAAAAATAATTAATTTTTTAACATGATTTACTATTTTTTTCTTATTTTTGAATAGACATCTTCCTGAATCTTAAGATACCTACTTGTAATATTTTCAAATTATAACATATTATTCATAATTAAAACTTTAAGAAAATTATACAATCATAATCGTGACTTTGAGAACTACAAAAGTATATTTTTAGCTTTAAAAAATAATTCAATTTAGTAGGTCAAATTGGCCTTCAAAGTGAGATGTTTACAGAAGTTCTAATTTTTGCTTGTTTGGCTGCCACATAGGCTGCCACATAGACAATTTCGGTCGTAACTGTTTTGGTCGAAACAGTTCCGACCGAAACCCCCTGTTGGCAGAATAAACCATTAGCGGTTAATGTTACTATTTGATATAAAAAAATATTGTTTTTCCTTTTTAAAAAAATTAAATATACAGGGACAACGAAAATTGGAAGAAGATTTTCAAAAAACATTTAATTTTGAAGCAATTTTCAACAACTGTTCCGCGGATTTAATCAATATTGCAAAGAATCAAATATTTTGAAGGTGCTTTTTTTCTCTTCTAATTATTTTTATTTTATGTATTATATATTGAACCATTAGCTAATATTTAGTGAAATCTAATTTTTTTTTTTTTTTCTATAGATTGAAATATTCAATGGGTAGTAAAAGGAAAAGATCAAGGAAATATGATAGAAAAAGAGATGACAAAATGAAAGGCCATACAAAACATGCTCAAAACCAACCTACTAAAATTCCTAAACATGATGAGATTCATGACGAAAATGAAAGTAATGAAGAGGAAGAAATTGGCAGTTCTATTGATAGAGACAAATTAGAACGCATAAAAAATTTGATGGATTTGGATGAAGAACTACTTTTAAACCAAATTCCATCTAAAGATATGATAAATGATAACACTATCAGAAAGCATTGTCAAAACATGTGGGATGTATATTTCAAGGATAAAAGTATATTTGGACAGGCACAATTATTTGTCAAGTTATTTAGGAGAAAATATATGAGACCTATTTTGGAGTTGTTGGGTATTGATAACAGGAAAAGCCATGCCCATAATATTAATAAGACAATAGTTGAAAATTTGCAAAATGCTTATAACAAAATTGACAACACAACTTGAGGAGGTGATTTGAGTAATGCACGTAGAGCATTGATGACTACTATATCTAGTAGAAAATTGACACATAGAAAATAGGTACGTGCAATTTTTGATGTACTACATATATCTAGAAGAACTGTCCAGAGATACATCAAGAGGAGAAATATGCTAGATGATAACATTGAGAATAACTGGGTGAATATTTGTAGAGTTCCTCGAAAAGATAAGATTTTTGAAGAAGTAAAAAGACAAGTTATTGAATTTTGGACCACACATTCTCGTGTTTCTTCCAACAAGTGTGATACTATACAAATTAAAGATCAAGAAACAGGGGCCAAAATTGAACATCCAAAACATTTCATAGATATAACTCAAAGTGAACTTTTTGAAGCATTCAAACAAGAATTTTCAAATGTCAAAATATGTCAGAGAATGTTTGAGAGTTTATGTCCTTCCTTTGTACGCATAAATAAGATGCGAGAAACTTGTTGTTGTAGAAATCATGTTGAATTTGGTCTACACTTGCAATCATTTAAAAAAGTTATGGCAATACTTGATCCTAATTTGGTCATCCCTAGCAGTACAACACAATTTGTGAGATCCATATTATGTGATAAATTAGAAGATTCAGATGAATTCAAAGTGCAATGCATCAAAAATCAGTGTGAAGATTGTGTAGATTTATAATTTTTTTTTAAAAATTATGCAAGTTGAGAATATTAATGAATCTACACCAGTTTCATGGATGAGATATGAATATGAGGCATACCAAAATAATAGAGGGGATGAATCCAGAAAAATTGTATTGAAGGAGAGTGAATTGCATTATGATGAGTTCATGGCCAAGTTTCGTCCATTGATATATCCACATATCCAACATTGTCATGGTGCACGATGGCAAGCTAAACAGTTTCGTGATTCCAAAAATTATTTTCCACCTGGTTGTATACTTTCAGTTGTAGATTTTTCTGAGAATTATACATTTGCACCTCATACAGAGCTCCAAAGCCAATATTATCATTCTGAACAAGTTGCAATATTTGTGCAAGTGACCTATAGACATGCACAATTTGAGGTGGATCAGATAGAAAGATTGGATGAAAATGAACGCATCATCATCAAAGAGGTTCATTTCTATATTAGTGATGATAGAGTTCATGACAGGAGTTATGTGGCTCATTGTTTTGCAATGTTCTCTGAAGATCTCAGAAATCGTGGAATAAATGTTTCAGAGCAATGGATTTGGTCTGATGGATGTGCAGGTTAGTATACACAAAATAGTTACACATTTATTTAACTTTATTTTAACTTATATTTATTTGGACATGTCTATTTCTATTTGATATATGTACATGGATAATTGTAGATACTTATCATGTTTCATGTTCCCAGGACAATTCAAATCTACAAAAGCATTTAATTGGTTAGCAATGCAACATGCTAGAACCAATGTTAAGTTTTTATGGAATTTCTTTGAAAGTGGACACGGAAAAGGGGAGCATGATGGAGCAGGAGCATGTATAAAATGTGCACTTCGACAACATGAACGTGCAGGTAAATATATGCATTTTTAAAATGTACATGTTTAATACTCTAATAGCATATATTTTAAATTTTATATATACATGCATATTGTATGTACATACAGGGAATAGGATAGAGAGCACAAATCAAATTGTTGAATGGTGCAAAGTTCATTTTGCTACTCGAGATACTGAATACAATAAGCATTACTTTTGGGAGGTGAAAGGTGAACTAAGTTATATTTATTTTTAATGCATTTTTCAAATCAAGTTGAGTTTTTAATTAAATATTTATTTTGAAATATGATAATTGTTTTTTGTATTTGTAACAGATATAGATCGATCTAATCCTTACAATTGTCAAAAGATTCCTGGAATTAGAAGTTTACATCAAGTGATGACTACAAGAAACCATAAACCTCCATTAATTAAAGTAAGAGAGAAAACACATTTTTGTGATGAATTCATTAAGGACAGTGTAGTGAGTACATGTGAAAATATTGGGAATGGATATGTTTCACATTGGGATTTGAAGGAGATAGTTAGAAAGCCTCCTTTTGCAGATGTTGACATTGACATTGACATTCATGATCCTGTATATTCAGCTGATTATGAGCGCATTTCTAATTTAGTTATGGCAAGTTTGTGTGCATATATACATATATATAAATTAATATACATGTATATTTGTTTTAAAATTAATTTATATTTATCTTTTTATATACATGCAGGAGAAATTTTTGGAGTTCATGCCTTACCAGATAATGCGGAAAATGTGGACTATTATCTTTTAAGATGCACAAAAGCAAAAGACAAGTTGCTAGAAGGAACTATAGATGTTGATGAACAATCATATCCAATTGGATCAATTGTTATTGAAGGAACATATTATCAAAAAACAAGGGTAATTGGTAGTGGTATTGAATTTATTGAATACAAGCCTGGAGAAAAGGTTTTACACTACAGTAACCATGTTATAGCAACCAAATTACAATTTGAAGCAGTACAAAGAAAAGGACGTCATGGAAATCAAAAGTGGAAATTGCCTATTGAAGAACATGAAAAACTTCTAGAGATAATAAAAAGTAGAGAGGATCCTAACAATACATTGTTTGTGGAGCTCTAGTTTACCTATGTACTTATTATGGAGCTCTAGTTGAGTTATGCCTGTATAGCTCTTATACTTTCATATTTAATATTGATAGGATATTTGTTTTATAAATTTTTGTACATTGGATCATTTATCTTGCATATGCAAAATTAGACATGTATTGTTATGTTTATTTAAATTCGACATGGATATCTCATTTATAATCGTTATGTTCTTACATGTATATGTTATATGAACTATGTTACATATTACATACATTATATTTTATTAATTAAATGCTGTTAATTATAGTTAATTAAGAATGTATGTCATTAAATAGAGTTAATTAAGTCATTAAATAGAGTTAATTATTAAGACATTAAATATAGTTAATTAGATTAAATATAGTTAGTTATAGTTAATTAGGTTAAATATAGTTAATTATAGTTAATTAAGGCATGCCATTAAATAGAGTTAATTATTAAGACATTAAATATAATTAGATTTAATATAGTTAATTATAGTTAATTAAGGCATGTCATTAAATATAGTTAATACATGATCTACATTAAATATAATTAGACTAAATATAGTTAATTATACAGTTAATTAAGACATGTCATTAAATATATGTTATATTGTTATGTACATCGACCATTAAAATTATCTAGTTAATTACACTTAGATTAAGGCATTAAGATGAATAACTATACATATACATGTAAACTTGAATATTGAAAATATGAATAACCTATAGAAACATGTGCATAACACATACATAAGTTACATAAAAGATGAAGACATCAAAAGATCAATAAAATAGATGTCTACATTAAAAGATCAATAACATACATGTGCATATATCTGGAGAATATAATGTACCCATATCAAATGTATAAAAATAGATCATGTATCAAATGTCTGGAAATAACATATATAAAACATCAAAATCTCCATATAAACATGTATCTGGAAATAACATATAAAACATCATTTAGTGTCCATGATATAATCACGTATCTAGAAATAACATATAAAATATCAAAGTGTCCATATAAACCATGTATTTGAAAATAACATATAAGAAATCAAAGTGTCTGGATATAAAATGTATGCATATGGAAATAACATATAAAACATCAAACTGTCCATATAAATATACATATCTAGACATAACATGTGTGTAATAAAATAAAAAGCCTACCACATATGATCTAATCAGCTACACCCCCCCTCCTAATCATGGGCCTTGTCCCCAAAAGGGTCTATCAGCTGCATCTGAACCCTGTGTCAAATGATAACTTGAACCATTTAATTATGTGTACAAACAAATTATATCAAGATCTACATGTATATAAATCAAATATATATATAGTAACATACCTGGGACTCACGATGTGTAGGATCTGTCGGTGTTTGTAGATCAGCAAAACGTAACATACTATCACTCAAACCCTATAACACATATACAAACACACACATATACATTAATTTAAACATATAGACATATTATTTACTATAATAAAAATAAATCTAAACATATAGAGATATTTACCATAACATTATGTAATGCTCTGCCGATCTGACTGATATCTGAATCATGTAATGAAAAAATAGTATCAGCATCCAAGTCAACAGTGCGTCCCTGATCTGAAAGCATGGAAGTAAATAGACTAGGCTGTATGGTGCCACTAAGATCCTGAGTAGGGGGGGGTGCTGTAGGGTCCTAAGTAGCTGGAACTGGTGCTGTAGCCTGGGCCTGTGTAGCAGTAGGAGTAGTAGAAGGTGCAGGAATGTCTTCTTGCCTCTGTGAATCCTCTGGGACTGCTGTACGTGACAAAATATGTCTAATCTGAGAGCTCATGTCATGAAGTGGAATCCCTAAGAGTGTAGATAATGCTCGATATGCATCTAAAAGATCAGATGCTAAATATGATACCAAACGATGCAATGCATCCACCTCTAAGACTGCAGAAATGTCTACAGGAGAAGGTATGTCTGCAACTCCATAATCATCATTGATAGGTGTGCTAGATGATGCAGCTATGGGAATAGTACCTCGAGACCGTAGCATATATCAACTACATCGATCAAAAGAAATCTCATGTAACTATGTGGCGATGGTGGCGATGCTCAAAAAAATCTATGTCCTAATTGTCTCATTAGGAACACTCTCACCCACAGTAGCCATCTGTGGACCTCTCGGCATAACCAAAAGGTTTGGACCCACCATTGCCCATTTTTTAATGGGCGCAGGAGTGTTCGCGGGTCTAAATCTATCAGAAAGTCTCCCCTGACCCTGCCCAACATGCCTTGGATAATCTGTATAGTCAACATCATAGTGTAAATGAAATTCTGTAAACACTTGTTTGCAAAAATATAGGGGGAACTCATCCTTCTGTGGCCATCTATGATGAGTAGCCAACCAACGAGGATACATCAATGGTGCAACAAGTGGATCAGTACACTTCATCGTAGAGTAGCCTTTGACTCTGCGACGATCTTCATAAGATGGAAACATGGATTTCACCATGCCGATGGAAACCTCAGTGTCAATCTGTGTGTACTTCACAGTGCCAGTGACACTGTGAGATAAAGAAGAATAAAATGTCTCAATGCTCATATCATCAAAAGGGTTGTATGATTCAACTGTCTAAATCATACGAAATAACTCCTCTCGCATCACTGTGACCTTCTCCCTATTAGGGAGGGTGGTAGAAGAGGAAAGTGAGGTATCCAATACCTGCATAGCACGAGATAATCTCGCAACTGTATCTCTAAATAACTGCTGTCTATCATGAGTGGAGGAGGTTGATCTACGTGCTGTACCAGACTCAACACTCTAACCCCCACCACAAACACTAGCATCCCCTGAGGATGCAGGAGCATGATCCCCAGAACCAGATGCCATAATGTATATATGAAAATAAATACGAGGATATGAATGTGATAAATATCTAGAAATTTGCACATGCATATATATACAAATATAAACATACAAGTGTATTTAAATTAAAATAATTAAAAGTTAAATTTAATTTGAAACACATGTACATATAAATACACAACATTAAATGTATGGTGCTAAATTCAATCATGTAACAGACATATGTATTTTAAAACAAATTATCTTAGAGACCATATCTAATGTACATTGTAACGTGCTCATGCAAATGTGAAAAATAAATATTCGTACATGTGCATGTATATGAAATAAAAATAAAATAAAATTTATTGATTAAATGATAACTAAGTGTACACATGTACATACATGCAATAAAAAAATATAATTCTTGACTAAAATCTAGATTTTGATGTAAATGGTTTGATGATTATGGGGAGTGTAGATGAGAGTTAGGACATAGGGATAGAAAAATTTGTTACTAGATAAGTAAATGAGTTTAGTTAGCAAATGTTAGTTTACAATTTAGAACTCATGACTTAATTTAGTAGTTTGAATTAGAGTTAAGAATGTTAATAAAGTAAATGGGATATAGTTTTATTAAGGTTGATAGTAAGGTTAGTCTATTATGTGCTAGTAAACATATGAATACCTGTTACAACCTATAACAAACATAATGACCTAGTAGGAATCCTTAGGTCCCCTTAACATATATATGGATAAAAATACCTAGAAATGTATCATAAGAGGTCATTATGTGTCATTTGGTAATGTAAGAATCATCATTACCTAATAAGACCTATTATATCCTAATAATACATATTAAGACTTATTAGAACCTATAAAAAATAGTATGACCTATTACAACTCCTATGTCTCCTTAAGATACACATGTATAGATAATGTATTGAAAAACGTAGTTGACATAAGTGATCTTAATGTGTTGTTTGGTAATGTAAGACTCATTATTACCTGACAATACCTATTATGTGATAGTAAACATATGAATACCTATTACAACCTATAACAGATGTAGTGACCTAGTAGGAGTCCCTAGGTCCCCTTAACATATATATGGATAAAAATACCTAAAAATGTATCACGAGGTCGTTATGTGTCATTTGGTAATGTAAGAATCATCATTACCTAATAAGACCTATTATATTCTAATAATACATATTAAGACTTATTAGTGTACACTCGAAAGTGTCCCACTCTAAACCCTTCTATCCAAACAATTCCATGAGTTCAAAATGTTCAAATGTCGGCTTAGAGCTCCATGGAGTGCAAGAGAGTGTATTTCAAGTTCAAGGGCTCTCAGTTGAGCCTTAGGAATACTCTTCTTGCTAGTAAACCATGCAATGGGAGGTTCCAAAGACAAGATGCAAGAATGCAAATGTCTCAAGGAGTTCCTCAAGAATGCAATGCAAATAAAGATTAAGCTAGAATGAATATGAAAAATGCAGCTATCCTAAGTATGGATAAGAGTGTTACAATCCAAATATTAAGCTATGTGAGATAGATTATTGCAAAATAGAAGCTAAACTAACATGCAACATGAATCTAAGCTAAAATGCTATGGTATGAGAGAATGTAGACAAGAAATAGAAGTTCTCCACAAAGCTCCAAAGAAACCTGTTAGAAAACCTGCAACATAACAATATTCAAAATGAGGATGGATGCTTCGAGGGGGAAAGCTTTCTCCCTTTTAAAGTCGTACGGATGGTAGAGATCAAGATGAAGATGGTGAATGATCAACAGTGGAATTCAAAAATAGGTGTGATCCATGTGCACACACAAGTCAACCAATAGAATATAAGTTGACTTGTCATATAAGACAAAAGTCTCACAAGCCTTTTCTTTTAATTGTAAAATAGAAAAAGGACTTTATGTGTGCACTTTAAGTGGGTTAGAAGAATGGGGTGTTTTATTTAATTAAAAGGGGACATGTTCTTTTAATCAAATAATGAACTTAGGATAGCATAGTCAAACTATAGGTTATAATCAAATAAATTGATTATTAGCAATTTGGTCTAGGTAAATGATTAAATTAATTTAGCCAAAATGCTAAGAAGGGGGCTAATAGTCTAGATGACCATTTTTAGGTGATTACATTTGCCCCTCTTTGACTAATGCGTGATCGATCTGGGAACACATTATGTCAAAGAAAATCGAAGCCAAGTAGGCAGCAATAGAAATAGATATCTGATTTCAAAAAATGAAATGCAGAAAGAGATAGCAAATCCTGAATGTATAGTCTGATAGCAGTAGTACTAAACACTAGGATAGAGATGATGTTAGAATTCAAGAAGAATACTAACACCTAGCAAAGTAGATAGATTAAGAGCAAGTGAAAAGATCAAACAAGTGCTCCAAAGAAGTAGATAGTTGTAGCAATCAGTAATAGAGTATTTCTACCCCCTTGAGATCAAAATTGAAATGAGGTAAGGGGATGCAAAAAATAGCTAGACATGAGAAAATTGAGATATAGCAATGTATGAGATGACAGATAGATGATTAGAACCCAAGAATGACTATAAAAAAATTGATAAAATGCCCCAGTTTGACTAGAGTTGACCTTGAAGGATATAGCATAAAAATTAGGTCAAAATGAGTAGAAAGGTGATTTTAGACATGAAATGGTGAATTGAAGTAGATATTAAGTATGGAAATGATGAAGACATGAAGAAATGAAGATGCCCCAGTGATGATTCAGAGATTAGACCTCAAAAGGTCAGTTAATTGCTCAGAAGAAAGTAGAATTTTAAAAGACAATTTTGACCATCAAGATGAACTCAAATTTGGATTTCGATCTCGAAAATGAATCTAGGATGTTAAAATTATTTAAGAGGTCAAAAATTTATATAATGTGATGATAAGATAGAAATGAGATGAAGTGAAAGATTAAGAAGGTGAAAAGACATGAACAAGAAGAAAGTAAAGAAATATATGAAAGGAGTTAGCCGATATTTCTAGGAAAAGATGAAGAGAGAGCTTTCCCCATATGCAAGAATGCAAGATTAAGCTAGAAAATGAACCTAAAATGCAAGCTAATATGCAAAGTGGTTTACCAACAAGAAGTGTATAGCATTTAGACTCTTAATTTCATCATTGAGCATTTATTAGGGACATCATGAGATCATACAACCATCACTAGTATAACTATGGGGATATGAATATGACCGAGATCAGATGGGTATGTGGAAATCCAATCTAAGCATCAAAGACATGTAAGTCAAGATAACTATGCGATTAGATTCCGTAATTTTAATTTAGCAAGATTACACCTGTATCAAGGCATAAATGCCAAGATAAACCCTGATTGTGGTCTTGCGAAACAGTCAAGGATGATACATTTATAAGTCAAAGTGTTGAATAGGACAAGCATGAATTCTTACAACACTATAGACAAACAAAGTATACCCACAAGCAGGAATCAAGAAAACATGCCCCATGCCCCCAGTCTTCTATTCAATGACATCCTTGAAAGACTATTAGGGATGGAACATATAGTAAATAAATCGTCATAGACAACACACAAAGTAGATAAAGATCAACATAGCTTAGTTGTTTAAGTGTTAAAGTGCGTGTGTGTAAGTCACTTGGCCATTTCTTCAAGACTTGATTCTGATAGTGAGAAATATTGCGACATCAAAGACCGTAGGTAAACTATCTAAAAAGTGTTGAAAAACACTTGATGTCAAAGTGGGTGGGGGTAGTGTTGAGAAACACTGTTTTGTGAGTTGTCAAAGAAACCCAAATGCACAAGAATACCTCAAAAAGGCTAAGTAGTTATGCCCCCGAGATGAGGACAAGAAAAAATTCCAAGCTAGGAAATGTGTAGCGAAGTGGATGATTGAGACTGATAGACATAGGTGTGAGGGTTTCAAGTAGCACCTGTTTCTAGGTTTTCACCACTTGACAAATTTTTTCAGGACTTTTTTCAATTTTTTTTTTTTTTGGTGATACATCAAAGCACCTATTGCTAGGTTTTCACTAAGATGGTCATTTTTTCAGGGCATTTTCTGATATTTAGGATTTTTTTTTCAGCATCATATATGATTTTTTAGATTTTTTAGAATAATTTAAAGATTACTAGTTCTCAAGCAAGATCACATCATTTTCTCCCAATGTCTAGCAAGGTGTAGGACATGATGGAGCAGAAAGTTGGTGGATAGACAAAGATGGATAAGAAAGGAGTATGAAGCAAGTGAAAGTGATCCTCAAGGATGCACTCCTCAAGAGTACCCAAACTAGGGAAAGATAGCCATATAAAGTAGGTTTTGGATAAGCAACATAAGAAATGATCAAGATAACGTGTAGGATAAGTGGTGAAGCCAACAAGTGAGATAGAATTAAGTGTGTAGTCCAAAAGAGTAGCCATGTCAAGAGACCTATGAGAACCATATTTAATTTATTATGATCAAGACCTAGATAGGATAGTGATGGGATAGAGCAATAAAAATAAAGCTCAAGATGGAGGCTATGAGGGAATGAGAAAGCACAAATAGAGAATCTCATGGATAAGATAG
Source organism: Cupressus sempervirens (assembly GCA_028749045.1). Taxonomy (NCBI): domain Eukaryota; kingdom Viridiplantae; phylum Streptophyta; class Pinopsida; order Cupressales; family Cupressaceae; genus Cupressus; species Cupressus sempervirens. The sequence continues at coordinate 272,023,171 of CM053788.1, read as the reverse complement.
CCAATATGCAAAGATAGCTCAACATTGTCAAGATCAAAGAGAGAAGAGGGGATAGATGGATGGTGGAAGAACTACACATGATGCCTATTTGCTAGGTTTTCATCATGGTCCTTATCCAAGGTGTCACAAGAAGTAGTTTTCACCATAGGATGGATTTATTTCTCTTTACTTTTGCTACCAAGGTGCCACAAGAAGTGGTTTTCACCAAGGCACATTTTCATTCTTTTCATTTTTTCTATTTTTTCTTCTTCTTTTTTTTGAATTTTTAGAAAGAGCTGAAGTTGTTTGAATGTAGATAATGCTCCTATAGGAAAGATAAGTCATGATAAGCCAAGACCATAGAAAGGTATACTCAAAGATGTTGATAGGGTGATGAAAGAGAAATGGTAGTAGGAAGAGTATATGGAGGATAATAGTTCATGTATAGAAAGTTAGTGTAAGCTTTAGAGGATTTCATGAGGGTAGTTGAAATATTGTACAAGATCAATATTGACACACACCTTGAAGGGTATTGGAATGATGGAGGAATCATGGATGAAGTAGATTGAGGTTTAGATGTATGAGGTGGTAGAATAGATTTGGAAAAAAGTGGAGTGGAAGGCTTTGGAATAATTTTAGGAAGATTTTTGGAAGAAGATGGAATGGAAGCCTTTGGAAGCTTGAATGTCAACTTTGAAATATTTTCAATATTCAAGTCTTTTAAAAGAGACTTGGGAATCCATATAGCTTTAGATTTTCCTTTGGATACTTCAAAACACATTTCTTCAATAATGGGTTTAGGAACCCATATTTTCTTTGATTTAGCTCTCTTAATAGTGGATCTTTGTGGTCTCTTTTGTGCATTTTCCTTCTTAGCATTCACATTTTGATTAGATGGGACATAGTGATCTTCATTTTTCAATGGATTCTTATGTTTATTCTCACTTCCAAAGGAATTTGGATTTGTGGATGAATAAGGATGATATGACTGGTTTAGATGTATAGAGGGGTGAAAAGTCATCAAGGATGAGTGTCTTTGTTGATCTTGAGGTATGATGGGAGAGCTAGGGAATGAGCTAGGAGTGAATGTAGGAGATGGAGGAACATAAGGCCCCAATATGGATGGAAGTTTTGAATGCTTTAGCTTAGATGGATAAGGACCAAGGATAGATTTAGAAGATGCAAAGGGATAGTGGGAAGGGATATCAACATCTTTAGAATGAGCAACATGGTCAAAGCCATCAATAGACTCATAAGTACCTTTGATAGGAACAACATTTTTAATGGAAGCAATTGAAGCTTGAGCACAATTTTGAAGTGGATATGGAGAAGTAGAACATGAGGGGATGCTTTGATCTTGACAAGTAGCTTTGGATAGCATAGGAAGAGAACTTTTCTCATAATTTTTAGTAAGCTCAAGGGAGATAGTGGAAGTGATATCTTCATCATACTTAGGAGGTGGACAATATATAGGATATGGAATGGAAAAATCTTGAAAGAGATGAACGGGTGCTTGATCTTGATCTTTCTTGACATTTATAGCTTTTTCTTTTTCAGAGTCCTCTTGACATGGAGCCACTTCTAAGGATAAGGGAGAATGAAGAGTGAATGAAGTAGTGCTTGGATTAGGTATAGTAGTGCATGAAGGTTTAGGATGTTTAGTATTAGTAGCATGGAAAAGGTTTGCAGCCAAGTGAAGGTTAGCTTTAGTTTCTTTTAAGGGTAGCCCTTGAGGATACACATAGTCAATGTGGAAAGCATTAGGTTCCTTTTTTGATAGAGGCATGTTGGAAAGCTTTGAAGTGTTGGGAGATGCATGAGTGTTGAAAGAAGTGGAAGATGTAATGGAGCCACTACTAGACATAGGTTCATCAACATAATCTTGCTCAAGAGAAGCATCCTCAGCACCTGAGTCACTAGAGGTTCCAATAATTCCATTATCCATAAGATCTTGGATTTTATGTTTTAGCTCAATGCAATCTAAAGTAATATGCTCATTATGTTGATGATAAGCACAATAGATATCCAAGAATGGGTTTCCATATGAGCTAGACTTAGGTAACATGATGAGCTTGGTGCCAAGAAGTGTTCTCAAAATGTCATCATAAGAATTCCCCAAGGGAGTAAAGTTTCTCTCAAAAGTATGTCTACAGTCCTTTTTTTGATTCTCAAGTGAATGGTATGTATCCATGTATTCATCATTATCTTGGTCAAAGATAGGTCCATCATGAAATTTTAGCATAGGCTCAAAGGAGGTATCACTTGCTTGTTCTCTAAAGAGGTCTTTAGATCTAGAAGATGAAGACATTTGATGTCTTGAAGTAGAGCATATAAACCTAGAAGAAGCTCAAAGGAGGTATCACTTGCTTGTTCTCTAAAGAGGTCTTTAGATCTAGAAGATGAAGACATTTGATGTCTTGAAGTAGAGCATATAAACCTAGATTGGACTTGTTTGCTATGATTTCGTATCCAAAAATAAAAATGAAAAGAAGAGACCCCTATTAAAAATTAGAGAGATTTCCAAAATTGCAAGAAATTTAAAAAAATCTCTTCATTTGCACTCTAGAGATCGATTTTGTCAAAATAGGCCAAATTTATCAAATTGAGTTTTTGATCCTTAATACGACCTCAAAATTAAAAACACAAAGAAAGAACCCCCATTAGAATTGAAAACACTTTTTGGAAATGTAAGTTTTTCTGAAAAAGACACTGATGTGCGACAAGAAACAACTTTTTATGAAAAAACAAGAAAATATCATAACTTTCACAAATAACATTAGAATGCTCTAAAAATCATACTGAAACATTTTGGATACATAACCAACCTAAAAAAAATATTTGAGAATCAAAATCCAAGCGGTTTAAAAGATACAATAAAATCTTTAAACCAACTAGATTTTTGGCCTTCAAACCAATCTACTTATGGGTTGGCCTTAAAATCAAAGTGATAATCCTACAAAAGCACTTAATTAGATCCAATATGCCACTGTAAAAAAACCAGAGATGAAAAATAAAAGTAAATGGAGCTAGAAACTTGATTCAAGCCCCATGGTGGGCGCCAAAAATGTACACTCAAAAGTGTCCCACTCTTAACCCTTCTATCCAAACAATTCCATGAGTTCAAAATGTTCAAATGCCGGCTTAGAGCTCCCTATCTATGGAGTGAAAGAGAGTGTATTTCAAGTTCAAGGGCTCTGATTTGAGCCTTAGGAATACTCTTCTTGCTAGTAAACCATGCAATGGGAGGTTCCAAAGACAAGATGCAAGAATGCAAATGTCTCAAGGAGTTCCTCAAGAATGCAATGCAAATAAAGATTAAGCTAGAATGAATATGAAAAATGTAGCTATCCTAAGTATGGATAAGAGTGTTACAATCCAAATATTAAGCTATGTGAGATAGATTATTGCAAAATAGAAGCTAAACTAACATGCAACATGAATCTAAGCTAAAATGCTATGGTATGAGAGAATGTAGACAGGAAATAGAAGTTCTCCACAAAGCTCCAAAGAAACTTGTTAGAAAACCTACAGCATAACAATATTCAAAATGAGGATGGATGCTTTGAGGGGGAAAGCTCTCTCCCTTTTAAAGTCGTACGGATGGTAGAGATCAAGATGAAGATGGTGGATGATCAACGGTGAAATTCGAAAATAGGTGTGATCCATGTGCACACACAAGTCAACCAATAGAATATAAGTTGACTTTTCATATAAGACAAAAGTCTCACAAGCCTTTTCTTTTAATTGTAAAATAGAAAAAGGACTTTATGTGTGCACTTTAAGTGGGTTAGAAGAATGGGGTGTTTTATTTAATTAAAAGGGGACATGTTCTTTTAATCAAATAATGAACTTAGGATAGCATAGTCAAACTATAGGTTATAATCAAATAAATAAATTATTAGCAATTTGGTCTAGGTAAATGATTAAATTAATTTAGCCAAAATGCTGAGAAGGGGGCTAATAGTCTAGATGACCATTTTTAGGTGATTACAATTAGAACCTATAAAAAATAGTATGACCTATTATGACTCCTCTGTCCCCTTAAGACATAGATGCATGGATAACGTACCTAAAAACATATCATTTAACTGATCTTAATGTGTTTTTTGGTAATGTAAGACTCATTATTACCTAACAATAACTAGTTGTTAAAATGAACATCATCAATATCTAAGTGTGGTTCATTCGGTTAGTAGAGGGCCTATGTTATGGTTAGAATGTGGTATGGGTTATGATTGTAGTTAATATAGGGTTATGTTAGAAGGTGTATTTAATGTCAAAATTAATTTCACCATAAGATATTATTTTTTCACCTCTAGATCCATTAGGTTATGTTAGAAACTGAATAATGTCCCCTAAAGGTTTGCTACATTTTTTACTAATATTTTTCTACATGTTTACCTCATGTTTTTCTATATTTTTAACTAATTTTTTTGACATTTTAACCTAATGTTTTTTTATATTTTAACCTAATGTTTTTCCTAATGTTTTTCTATATTTTAACCTAATGTTTTTCCTAATGTTTTTCTATATTTTAACCTAATGTTTTTCCTAATATTTTTCCTAATATTTTTCTATATTTTAACTTAATGTTTTTCTACACTTTTAATTAATGTTTTCCTATGTTTTTATCTCATTTTTAACTACATTTTTGCTAACAAATTAATTTAAATACCATTCTAAAACAATCTAGAATAATTAAAATAATTTAAACCTATTAAAAAATAAACAATTTTAAGCATTTCACTCACAAAATAGGTCAAAAACAACTATTTTAAGTATAATTAACATCTACTAATCAAAAAATATGTTTAAAAACTATTAAAAAATGAGGAGGAAAAAACCACTAACTAGTTATGGTTGAAACCCTTGATCCGCTCTCCAGAAATCCAGGAATAGCTACAGTAACAATGATAGCCGCTAGAGGTTTGCGGCAGTTTTTATACCGGCTTGGGGTTTCGGTCAAATGGGTTTCGGCCAGAACAGTATGAGCCACGTAGGCATGCGAGACCGCCATGTATGTTCGACCGAAACCATTATGACTAAAACGGTTATGGCTGGAAGGCTTTCGGCCGAAACTGTCAAAGATATCACAAAGAGTGACACAGGTTTGTGCTTTTACCCTATAGAAATAATGTTTCCAATTTTTTTGAATTGACTTATTGGCCTGAGGTTTTAGAGTATACATTTAGTATTTATTTATAAGGGTACTCTTTTCCTAGAAATGATATCATCAAAAAACTATTGATGAGTGATGTTTGGTACCCCATAAGTGATTTGCACACTTGAAATTAATTCGGCTTGATGATAGTGAGTTATCATCCTACCAAAGGCTCCAGCCACAATGAAGAAAATAATAGTATATATTGGATCTCCTTGTCTTAGGCCCCTTGATATGTCAAAAAAATCCCTCAAGAATGTTGTTAATTAGGAATGATATATTAGGTGTTGAGATATAGTTGTATATGAGGTTTAACCATTGTTAAGAGAATCCAAAAGCTTCTAAACATTTGCATAAAAATCACCAATCTACTTTGTTATATGCCTTTTAAAATATAAAGTTTAATAGTCATACTTGGATCCTTATATTGGTTATTGAGTGTATAAGTTTTTAATGATGGTTATGCTTTCGAAAATATACCTCTAGAGAACAAACCATGTTTTCTCTTTAGAGATTAAATTTAGAAGGAATGCTTTAAGATTTTTAGCCAAAGTTTTAGATAGGATTTTGTATAAGATATTGAAAAGTGCTATTGGTCTACTATCAATAAATGTTTTACATCCAAACTTCTTGGGAATGAAGGAAAATGAAGGTGTTATTGGTTTCTTTCAAAATATTCCATGACTTTCTTGTGTTTGAACTATTGCTTCCCAGAGTTCAAATCCTAAAAAATGCCAACATTTTTGAAAAAAAATTGGTCTAAAGAGCATCAGGACCTAGAGCGTTATAAGGGTTCATTGAGAAGAGAGAATTTTTTAATTTCTTTTAGCGATAATTCTTTTGTAAGGTTTTGTTATCTTTTGAGAAATTGATTTTGGGTATGAAATTTAGGAGTTCTTATTGGAATCTCAAGTTTGAATGTTCCCAATTGTTTAAAAAATTCTAAAAAAGATTATTGCTTCTTCAACAATTTCTTTGGGGTCTTCAAATATTCCTTGATTTTAAAAAAAATCTTAGTGATTATTTTGACATTTCTCCTTTGCTTAGTGCTATTGCAAATTTTTTTAAGTATTTTTATCTTTGTCTTGCAACTAGATTTCTCTAGATTTCTACCTCTAGAAGGTTTCTTCGTATGTGAGTAGCTCCTCCTATTTATTTAGAAGTTATTTTCCTTTAAAGTACTTGTCATTGTCCATCCCATTTTTAATTATATCTTTGTTTAATTTCCTAATTTATTTCTCTACTTCTTATTCTTTAGATATGCTTTTGAAGTGATGTTTATTTATTTTAATTAATTTTAGTTTTTAAAGATTTAAGTTTAGATAGGATGCACAACATTGTTGATCCTTCAAAGAATTCTTCCATCTACCAATATTCTAGCATGGTCATAAATTTTTATATATAGAAACCACATATTTTCAAATTTTAATGGATTTCTAGTTGGTTTGACCTCTTTTGATATTTCTAAAGAAATTGGGGGATGATATGACCTAGAGGTAACAATTATGAATACTAAAAGAGTGTTTCTAAGTGATGCAAGGGTCACAGTGAAAATGAATATATCTAAATCCTTCATAAATATTCTTAGTACCTACTCATTTGTTATTCCAAGTGTATATATTGTTTGCATTAATATCAATAACGTTATTTTGATAATCCATTCATTGAAATCTCTCATTGTTGTGAGGTCTATTTTGGTCCACCTTTTTTCTCACCCAGATTTCTTAATGCATTGAAGTCTCCCCCACCCCCTAGTAAAAAAATCCAATCTTTATTGAAATTTAAAAAGTTTTCTACACTTCTCCATACTTCTACTTTTCTAGAAGAGTGAATGGGGCCATATACATTGATGAAAAAAAAAGGTTAGATTACTATTTATACTTTTTACCAAGCCCCCCATCCAATTGGGTTCTTTGATTAAACTTCATATTTCACTTTCCTCGGATCCCATATAACAACTAGACCCCTAGAGGCAACTAAGATTTTGGTGAAATTGATTTTCCAAATTCATATATTTTTATTTAATTTATTTATTTCCTCATTAGTTAAGTTAGTCTCTATTACTAGAATTCTAGAATTCAGTGTCTTTAGGCTATGCTTTAGTAGCCTTCATTTTTTATGGGTGTTCAAACCCCTAACATTCATATTGTTACCTTTATGGTTTTGTGGGAAGGAACTTCACCTTCCCTACATTGAAAATGTTATAGATTTTTGTTTGGTTTCTAGATTCTCCATTAATTTTTCGAGTTCAAAGGAAGATTTCCTTCCCTTTTTAACAAGATTTTCCCACAATTTTGGGTAGCTGTACCTTTAGAGTTACAGGCTATTCCCAAATTTATGTGCAATTAGAGTTTAACAAAAAAGATTTCAATCCATTACTTCATTATTATTTTCCTCTACTGAGTATAACTCTTCACTCAAGATACTGACATTGTCTATTATGTGGTCCTTATTCAAGTTAGATGTGCACATATGTATATTTATATCAATTTCATAAAGCTCCTAGTTAATCCCTATCATATTGTAAATGACTTCCAACTTAGGGGTATTTCATTATTGTTTATTTGATTATTATTGTCATTAGTTTTTATTATTCTATTCTCCAAGGGTTTTTATGAGGAATTACCAATGATTATTAATTATATGGTCTACTCTTGAAGGCAGTACCAATATTCCAATTCCATTTGGATTTCTTCATGAATGGAAAGTGTCCTTCATCAAACCACTTAATGATAACATTTTAGATTCTATATTTTTTACTGCTACTCTTTGAGCTCTGATAATATTAGTTGAAGTATTTGGGAGAATTAGGTTAGATTCAATTATTACTATCAAGTTATCTCCCATTTTAGCCATATTTGGGTTGGTTTTGATATTTATTTCTTTATTTCCTTCTTCATTTCTTGTGTTGATCATATTAGTAATAATGGACAATGTGGTGATTTTGTTGTTGATTAGAATTTTTTTGGTTTGCTAGTCATGATTTAAATCTAGAAAAGGAGCGTGAGTATCTATTGGTGGATCTAAATCTTGGCAAGTTGGCTTTGGATTTTCATACTTTATATTATTAGCCTTGTTAATGGTAATATTCTTATTTTGTTCTTCAATCAATTCCCCTTCTTCTAAAATATTTTCTTGGGGTAGAGAAATTAAGCAACCTCCTTTATCATTGTTCAATTTAATTGATATCTTGGTATTTGCTGATTTTTTCATGCCTTGATCTTTGGAAATATGGAGTTCATAGAATTCCTTTAAAACCTAGGGTTTTTAGAAATAATTTTTTAATTTTATTTCTACATTAAAATTTATTATTTAAGCATACAAATTGATTGATTTAAGATCATTTTGATTAGTTTCAACTAATTGTTAGTGCCGATATCTATTAAAAAAATTACATTATTTGATGTTGAGAAATATTCCTCTAATCCTTCAAATTTTCCAAGTGAGTTGCCTATTTTAGCAAGAATATGACTATGTAGTAATTCTATAGGGAAATCTGGGATTTTGATCCATTTGTATGTTGAAGAAAATCCATCAATAGAGGTATTAAAAATTGGGGGGCCATTTGAAAAATTTAACTAAAATCCCTTTACAGAATATTGGAGGCCCTTCTAAAAAACTCTATTTTAAAGTAGGATTTTTACAATCTACAAAAATGAAATTATTATTCAAGTTAGTTACACTTACTTGGCCTTTGTATACATTTGAAAATCATTTGGAAAGGTTGTATTTTGAAACATCAATTCCTCCTTAAAATACGAAGAGTCTGTAAATTTTGTAGTATTCCCACATACCGTTAAATAAGTCTCCATACACTATCACATAATTGTGATCATGCTTAGTAATAGGCTGAATTTTTTCCATTGTTCTCATCATCTTATCTAAAACTTTGTTTAGAGTATTTGTGACTAAAGGATTTTTAGACCTTTCTTTAGTTCTTATATGATTTTCTTTTGTTTCCCACGAAAACTTGTTTTTATTAGTTTTTAGAACCTCTTTTTGTTTTGCCTTAATATGCCTATAGTTTTTCATGAATTTTCATTTATTAGAGAAAAGTTTGAAATTATTTGCTAGATTTTGATAATTATTTCCTTCATGGTGGGGTTTACCCCTACACGGCTAGATTCTACTTCCATTTTGTTGGTTCTTGACCTAAATTTGATAACCTCCTTTGTTATAAACCTTAGGATTCTTGTCTAAAATGACATTTTTTTTTGAGAATATTAATATGTAGATAGTCAAATCGTCTACGTTTTCATGGGAAAGAAAATAATTCTTCAGTCAAATAGGTTTAGAACCATATTTTGTTTTGTAAAGAGGGAATTTTGTAGTTATATTTCATTGTTAGCTTCTTTTTTCTAGTGTAGGGTAGAGTAGGTAGTTGTTTGTAATTTCAGTTGCTTTTCCAATAATAGTATTTCTTATTTTGTTTTTTGATCCATCATTTCATTTATTTATCTATTCATTTTTTTCTTATCAGTAAAAGACATTAGCCATAATACTTATCTAATTACAAAAAAAATCTATAGGGTCATTCCCCCATTTACAAAAAAATAGTACTTGAGGGCTTTGATTAATTGATTTTTATAAGGTTTTTCATCTAAAGAGTACATGGGATACCCTATATCCAAAAATATTTATATAATTTCAAATACAAGTGACATTTCTTCTTTTATCAAGTCTCATATGAAGTATATCTATAAAGTTTCTTTATTCCATGAGCCTTTAAAATTATCTTTGCACAAACTACACCATATTTTACTAGATAATAGTGTTAGACTTTTAATAGAACATTGAAAATAATTTCCAAAAGTGGAAATGTTAGTGTTTCAAAATGATGATGATCCAAAATTTCAAAAAATATAAGGGTTTATCATAAAATTAATGTAAAGCATTTTAGAAAAATTACAAATTAATAACTTACATAATATGACTATGACATATCTAACATATCTTATGTCTTGGTAATTCTCTATAGAGTGGAGATTGGTACATTGTATCCTAATAATATGTTATGTGAATATAAACCCTATTTTGCCCAAAAAATAAAAATACAAAAGAAATGAAATTGATAATGATATTGAGCATAGAAAAATAATAAGGTTTTAGTATAAGTTATTTTAAGATATATACGAACATATAATACACATGAATTATACCTTTTCACCTATCTTAAAAATAGATTATACTAAAATTTATTATATCAATTATATTCATTAATTGAAACCTAACTAGGTATTATTTTATGGGAGAGTGAACACCTAATCCTAGATTTGATTTGCATAGTTTGTATGACTATGTAAATAAGTTGTAAGATACTCACCTATTGATGTGATGATCAATAACGGGGTTCACATTTAGTTCATAAATGTTTGAATCTTCGATGCATAAGTTTGCAAGTTTATCCACTTTGGTATTTCCTTCTCTGTAGATATATTTTAGACTTATATTGTTAATGCATTTTAAAAGACCCATAATTATTTGTGGTTTGGAGTTTAAGAACCAATTAGAAGTTGAGATTGTTGTGATAGCATTAATTACTATATGGGAATCATGTTCAATTCCAAGGTTTTTGATTCATAGCTCCTTACATATAATTAATCCTTTAGACATGGCATCTAATTCAACAATGTTATTAGTAGCCTTCCCAATTTTCTTAGCAATTCTACCAAAAAACATATTTATTCCAATTATGAATGATACACGCAATACTTGCTGAACCAAGATTTCAATAGGATGCCCCATCAAAGTTTAATTTGAATCAATTAGATTGTGGAGGATATCATGTGCAATTTTGTCTTGCTATCAAAGACTATTTACCCCCTTTACAAAAATGTGGTGGGATATTTAGGTTAAACCAATCATTTTGGATCTTGTTGTCCCATTTGGAGAAAATACTATTTGAGGATTTTATTTGTCTAAGTCTATTATTTGGTCCCATTTTCTTATCACAAAATATCCTTCTATTGTGTTATTTCCATAGTTCCCATATAAGAATAAATGGAGTAATTCTAGTTAAGGGAAAGAAGGTATTGTTTTAAATGGGTGAGGAAATTTTTTGAAGAGATCAAAGATGTTTAGATGGAAATTTAACAAAAACATATTTTTTTCAGTAACCATAACTAATAGTATTGAGTGAAAGGGTAGTTCAACAAGATATGATCAACAATATCTTCTTATGCTTCACAAAAGATGCATCTAGAAGGTCCTTCAAAGGCTATTTTCTTGAACCATTCACTAGGTAGAATGTAATTTTTGAGCACAACTCAAGTACACATGCATGATTTGGGTAAACACATCTTATTCCAACATAGCTAAAGTGGAAGCTTCAAATAGTTCTAGTTTTTTTTATTAACTAGGGTTTGGTATCCATATTTAACATTGTAGATTCCAGTTTTAGTTCCTAGCCAAACTAAGGAATCATCCAAATTCTTGTGATTAATAGATCTAGTAGTCAAAAGAGAAGATAATTCTAATTTTTTATCATTAGTCAAAGGGGTGTTGTCAAGGGATTTCCATTCCAATTCTAGACTTGGATCTCCCTTAAATAACACCACATAGTTGTTCAAGGTTTCCCCCAAATATTAGAGAAAGTGGTACTGATATTAGGAGATAATATTTGATGAAGTAGAGAAGAGCCTCCCAATGTGTCATCACAAACATTGGCTATGTTACCTAGACCCTTATCCTTAGACTTTTCTCCAAGACTATATTTTTTCATTTCAACATAAATCCACGCTTTGGAACCTCTCAAAGCATTAAGGGTTCTAAAGATATTCATAGATTCATCCGGATCAAGGTATTTTTTATAAAGGATTTTGGCACATTTTCTTTTTGGATTGCAAGACATTCTCCAAACCAATTTGGCTCCCATTGGCTGATTTTTCCAAATTAGTCTTTTGATTCCAAGACCATCATTCTCAGTAGGTTTCCAAATTTTGTCCCAAGTGATTAATATCATTTAAAAAAATTGTTGGACACGCCTTGCCAAAAGAAATTCTTCGTTTTATTCTCTATGTTAGACTTTACCTTAATAGATAGAGGTAAACAAGACATTTGATATGAGGGTAGGGCTGAGACAACAACTTTTACCATTGTTAATGATCCAACATTTCAAATCCATTTTCCTTTCCAATTATCCATTTTTGATGAAAATTATTAAGAATAGGCTCCCAAGCTCCAGATGATTTGTTATCTTTCAATTGGGATTCCTAAATATTAACAAGGAAAGACACCTTTTTTGAAACATAGTATGTTACAAATTTTAATTTCAATCACTGCATATGTGTTAATGAAGAAGATTTATGTTTTTTTCATTATTGAGTTGGCTCAAGATTTCATGTATTCTTGAAGATTAATTTGTGGTTTAAGGTTTCATCCTTAGAATACTCAACTAGTAGAATAATATCATTTGCAAATTGTTAATGCATAATATTTGGTACACCCTCAGTCACTTTTACCCCTTTAATTTGATAACAAGAATGATAGTGTTGTATCATCCTACCAAAAGCTTTAGTTATGATTACAAAGAGGAAAGGTGATAATGGATCACCTTTTCTCAAACCTCATAAGATATCAAAGAAGCCTTTAGGTTGACCATTTACTGTAATCAAAATTTTAGGCATGGATATAAATTTAAAAATTAAGTTTATCCATCTTTTTGAAAAGTAGAAAGCCTCATGACATTTACATAGGAAACACCAATCCACTTTATCATATGCTTTGTGTATATGAAGTTTGATAAGCATAGTGAGTTTCTTAATCTTTTGGACTAACTGGATTAGTTTTTGGATGTTGATAATTGTTGATCTCAGATTGGTTTTGACATATGAGTGTCTATAAACTTAAGTCATTTACAAGTTAGAACTTAGTTCATGATGAATAAGTAATGCATTCCAAGCATACCATGTCAAATAGTGCATGCCAAGTGAGTTACTCAGTAAGTGCTAAGTAAACAGTTAGTGTTGAGTCACTCAAGTGCCAAACATCCAATATGTGTTGAGTTATTCAAAGGCTGAGTGACAACATTAAAGTTGCAGTTGATGTCGAGCATCAGGGGCGTCAGATGCTGAGTAAATTTTTTTTGTCATAGTTGTTTGTAATGACACAAACTACTATGTAAACCATTTGGGACACGACTTAAGGATTGTTTTGTGATGCTAGATGATAAGAACAAATCTTGATTGAGAATCCCTATGTAGTACATGCAACCAATCAATTAAAGGGATGAATTAAGTGGTTAGATGGATGAATTACAATAGGTTATTCATACCTAACCCTAAGTCATCTAGGTCTTCTTAAGGAGGAAAAACCCTAAACATTTTAGAGGTGTGGAAGGAGTGAAGAGAGAAGTTTTCATGTGCAAACATAATATTCTTGGTCATTAAGGAGTTGTGAATAAGAGATACATTGCAAAATTAGTTAGAGGATAACAACAGAAAGGAATTAGAGGACATAGGAGATACATTTGATCAAAGGAGGATCAAGGATACATGCAAAGAGGTGTTTATTATCTAGCAGCAAAGTGCTAACCATATGATCATTGCCGAGACATTCTAACATGTGAATTTGTTAAATCTCTTAACAGAGTAGTCTTAACAAGCTATTGTAAATCCTTTAATAGGGTACTTACTTCATTATAAGTTGAAGTCCTTTAACTAGGCACACTTGTAATAGGGTGTTGAAATCATTTAACATGGTAAGATCTAACAATCTTGTAAGCCTTTAACATGGCATACCTTTCATAGGGTAGATTATGTTTCATGATCAAACATTGTAACCTTCATTAAATACACTTTACAACTATAATAGTAAAGATTTATGGGTGTTATCCCCACCCAAGTTTTACCTTCTCATTGGAGAGTTTCTAGGTAATCATATCTTGTGTAAAGATTTGTTTTAGAGATTAGGACAAGTATTTGAGATGACTACCCTTCTAAATTCATCTTATGATTATAACCCTTTCATTTGATCTTGTATGTTGTATATTATGATGGGTTTTCATATTTCGTCTTGTGGGTCTATGGTGATTTTTCTATTAATTAAATCAAATTAAAAGAATATTTAATGATTTAATTTAATAGAAATATATTAAAATAATTTTAGCATTTAATTATATTAAACTAATTGAGAAATTAATTAAATAAAAGATTTAAATTTAAAGAGAAATTTATAGTTCTAATTTTAGAGTGTAATAATATTAATTTAATTTAATAATAATATACTTAGGAGATCATTTTTAATTAAATGCTAAATATTATTATTACTTAAGTTTTTCAAAAATTAATTAAAGAGAGAAAGAGAAATTAATTTAATAAAGATATTTTAAATTTCAAAAAGTGTGCATGAATTCTCAAAATAAAAAAATAAAATTAAAAAGATTGTGATCAACAAGTTCCCTCACGTGATTGCATAATCAATGCCCCAAATTTAGGGGAGAACTCCTTATCAAAGATTGGAAGTTCATTTTTCAAGGACTGGGATTTTGGAGGAAGGATTTTAAGAAAGATGGGTTTCAGAGGAAAGAGGATTTTCTCGCATTCTTCATGCGGTTGCGTATTAGCATCAGATTTAGGTAGGATCTTGTGTTTTATTCACATAATGAATTATGTTCTTCAAAATTATTGTCTACATCATGTTTGACCTATTTTTAGAGTTTCTTTTAAGATGAATCTTCCATTGAGAATTTTATTGGTGTTTATATTTAATTCTATCTGATTATGAGGATTGAGAAATTATAAAACCCTTGTTCTATAAATTAATTAGTTGGTATTTTAATTAGAAAGATTTTATTTGAAAAGAAATTGAAATTGTAGAATGCAAACTCAATCAGTTTGATGGATTTCGTCTATCAGATTAAATTCATATATATATATATATATAAAATTCATTTTATAGAGGGGAGGAGATTGTTTTATTTTACTGAATAAAAAAAAAATTATTGCTAAGTGGCATTTGGAACAAATGTATATTATTTGAATGGACTTGAACTTGTAGTTAATCTTTAATGTGGATGTGTTATTTATTGGATTTATTATTATTTAAATTTAAATGTGATTCAATGTCTTGGGATCGTTAAGGAATGTAATATGTTATGTATACCTTATGTATGACTGTATGTTTTTGCTTCCACTATTTTATATTTATTGTTATATGTTATTCTTAAAAAAAAAATGTTTGAAAAACTTAGTAAAACTTTAGGTTAGTTCTTTTGGATCCCTTAGAGAGGCATTAAATCTAGTATCAGAGCTCGAGTTCTACATTAGGAGCTCTGGGTATATTGGAATGCCACTAGTTGTTAACTAGTTGAACTGAAATGAAACTTAAATTGTTATGTATATCTATTAGAAACTGAAAAAAAAACTTAAAATTATTAGTTGTATATCCTCAAACTTGAATACTTAAACTTCAAAACTGAAATATACTTAAACCTAAAATAGGCAAAATTGAAAATTGAACTTGTACTATTTTCAAAACATGTGTCTTACAGTAGTTTGTTTTATTGTTATTATAGCATCTTGCTATCTTGGATATTATTGTGGGATGGCATCTAGGACAAGATATTCAGTTAGAGGTCATAGCCTAGGCTGTGGTAGAGGTCATGGATGAGGCAAAAACATTAGTGTACAAGAGTCTATCCATGAAGGCCATAATCAGGAAGGGGAAAGGGAAGAGCATGTCAATGAGCATCAAGAAGAGAACCATAAAGAGTAGTAGGCTGAATTAGAGGAGGTTCACCTAAGGCAAAAGATGAAGACCATCATGGATCACCTACCTCCTCTTTAGGGTATTGGTTAGGATGGAGCACACCAAATAGGGAATGAGAATAAACTTAGGTCTAGGAGCCCTCAGAGATATTGACATAGATAAGTTGTAGCTACTTAAATGAAGGACCTTCAATGGTCCAAGGTCAAACCCTTTAATGGGTTGGGTTCAGGTTATGTGGCCGAGCAGTGTCTTATTGCTCTTGATATGGTTTTTTCTATTCAAGACTTTGACACTAATGTCAAAGTGAGGTTTTCTATCACCAACCTAGAACTCTTTAGAGCCACATGGTGGAATATCAAAGAGAAGAAATTGGGTATAAACATGAATAATGTCACATGGGAGTTATTTCTGGAAAACTTCCATGAGCTATACCTACCAAAGGAATGGAATCAACAAAGAGTAGATGAATTCCACAACCTGAGACAATTCACTATGACCATAGTAGAGTATGAGTGCAAATTATATGAGCCCATGCCCTATATGGAATTAGGGATAACCCAACATAGTTGGCACGACATTTCATTAGAGGTTTGAACAACTGTCTAGTTGGGGGTGTTAAGATATTTGAACCTAAAACCCTTAAAGATGTAGTACATCAAGCCATACTTGTAGAGAAGAGTGTTAACCTAAGAGATGGGGGCTTTGTGGGAGCACCTACAATATGAAGATCCAAGGGTAACCACAACCTAGGTGGGAATAGGAAACCTCCTTTTCCTTAGGGAAATTAGAACTAACAACAACCTCAAAAAAATAACAACAGAAGGGATCATATCATTCGGCACAGAGTGGTGGTGGTGGTTCTATCTCTAAGAACTATCATAACACATAGCGTAATGGGTGAAATTAGAACACTCAGCCTATGCAAAGCAACCAGTCTTTTGCTAATAGGGATAGCCACTAGCAGTCAAGTGCACCTCCAGTAGGGAGGGGATCTAGCAGAGGCATGAGATGTTATTCTTATGGATAGTTTGGACACATTGCAGCCAACTGCCCACAGTGTGCATCTCACTATTTAGGTTCAAGGCCAACAACATTTGAACCCCTAGTTAGAAATGTGAGTAGAGCTCACAGGGTAATTACGGTGATGGACCATCATTAGGAATATCATCAAGGGACCTGGTTGAGACTACAAGAGCTATCCGAGGTACACCTTTCTTCATATTGTTTGATTTAGGTGCCACACACTTTAATTTAACCATCCTTAGTTGCTAAATGTAAGCTGGAAGTCGTAAAACAAGGTTTGGGTTGGCAAGTGGAACTAGCCTCAGGTGCTAGGGTTTTCATAGATTCTATAGTACATAAGTGTAAAATAATCTTAGGAGGGTTTGTGACATCAGTTGACCTATGGGTCATTCCTCTTGGCTCTTATGATGTGGTCTTAGGTATGAATTGGCTTGGCTCTCATATAGCTAGTATAGATTACAGAAATAAGACCATTTTGTGTCAGGATGATCAAGGGAAGGACACATAGATTATGGGTTTCTAGAGACCTATATATCTATATGGATGATATCTACTATGCAATTAAAGTGAAGCTTTTGTAAGGGATTTCAGGTGTTTTCCATTATATTAAGCGAGCTGGAAGAAGAAGACCTTGCAGGAAAGACGATAGACCACCCTATTCTATAGGAATATGCAAATGTCTTTCCTAGCAAGATTACAAGAATGCCCTCAAAGAGGGATATTGATTTTAGTATTGGTCTTATTCCAAGGGTGGAGCCTATTTCTAGAGCTCTTTATCATATGACCACTCAAGAATTGAGTGAGTTGCACCTACAACTTGAGGACCTTCTAGAAAAGGGTAGTATTCAACCAAGTTTATCTCCATGGGGAGTGCTAGTGCTCTTTGTGAAGAAGAAGGATGGTTCATTATGCCTGTGTATTGATTATAGATAGCTGAACAAGGTCACAATAATGAATAGGTATCCTTTACCAAGGATTGACAATTTATTTGATTAGATCAAGGGAGCCACAGTGTTCTCCAAAATTGATCTTAAGTCAAGATACCATCAGATTTGCATTCAGGATGCTAACATTCATAAGACCACCTTTCAAACTCACTATGGGAACTACGAGTTAATAGTAGTCCCATTTGGGTTGATGAATGCTCCATCAGTTTTCATGTGTCTGATGAATAGAGTGTTTCTTTCCTATCTTGATCAATTTGTACTTGTGTTCCTAGATGATATTTTGATATATTCTAGATCCCAAAAGGAGCATTAGGAACATTTACATTTGGTTTTGTAGTGCTTGAGATAATCAACTTATGCCAATTCAACAAAGTGTGATTTCTTTCAATTATAGATACAATATTTAGGGCATATCGTATCAGGTGATGGTATCTCTATAGACTCTATGAAGATTTAGGTAATGGTAGATTTTCCCACACCCACTACCATGTTAAAAATTTGTAGCTTCATGGGTCTAGCTAGTTATTATCTCAACTTTGTCCAGAACTTCTCCAGAATAGTGCATCCTATCACTTCACTTTAGAGGAAAGGAAAGAAGTTTTTATGGACAAAGAAATACAAGGAAGCATTTCAAAAGCTTAAGGAGCTTTTGACCAGTGCACCAATATTATTAGTACTTAATCTAGTAGGTGACTTCATGGTGTGTATAGATGCTTCCCTTGAGGGAATTGGAGCAGTATTGGTACATGATGGATAATGATTGCTTATGAATCACACAAACTCAAGGATCATGAGCTGAATTACCCTACACATGATCTAGAGTTAGCTACCATAGTTTATTCCCTATTTAGATGGAGACACTTCTTATTGGGACACAAATTCAAACTTCATAGAGATCATCATGGTCTACAATAGATATTCATGCAACCTAATCTGAATGCTAGGCAAAGGCATTGGATGGAGTTTCTTTGTGAGTATGACTTTAAGGTAAAGTATATCAAGGGAAAGGAGAACATTTTAGTTGATGCTTTGAGTCATAGGAGACATGTGACACTATCTTTGACTCTTAATGTGGATTTGAGGAGTCATATACTTGAGGCATTTCCTACAGATATTTGGTATCAAGAGGTGAACAGGGAGACCATTGGAGCGTAGGTTTTTAGGTTATGTTTTGGGGTCAGATGACATTTTGCAATATTTAGGAAAGGTTTATGTACCACTACTGGGTGATTTTCATACATTGATCTTATTAGAGGCTCATCGTGCACCTTACTTGACACATCTAGGTGTCAAGAAGATGCATGCATATTTGTGACAACTATACTATTGGATAGGGATGAAACATGATATCACTAATTTTGTGGCTAGGTGTCTTGAGTGCTAAAGAGTAAAGGTAGAGCACCAACATCCAGTAGGTTATAGCCTAATCTCATTCCTTCATGGAAATGGGATATCATCTCTATGGATTTCATTGTCAGATTACCTATGATTGCTCATTGACATGACACTATCATGGTCACTATTGATTAGTTGATTAAGGTGGTACATTTTTCACTGATGAGGTCATTCTACACTGTAGCTTTTGTAGCTAATTTCTTGATGCAAGAGCATCATGGGTTTCCTTGTAATCCTACACTTTTTTTCTTTCTACCTATAGGTGCTAAGTTCCAATTAGTACTGAGTGATCCTTTAGGTGTCGAGTGATCTTTTGGGTGCCAAGTTCCTATTGGTGTCGAGTGCTAGTTTTGTAGTGTGTGTCAAGTTGTCTGTGTTTTTGGTTCTTAGTAGGAGCGAACTTGTGTATTTAATTTCAATTGTGAATTTAATGATAGGATTTTGTTTAGGGATGAGTGTTGACCATCTTGAGGTCAACCTTCTTATTATGTAATTTTATAGAATCTTTTGTAAGCCATTTTGGAAAGTATAAATAGAGTTCTTAGGCTTAGATTAAAGGAAAAACTAAGAGAACTTAGAGGATCAAGTAGAAGATGCGAACATGAAGTTGGTTTGTCTAGATTTGAATTTATTTGTAACTGGCTATAACCTAGAAGGCCTTACAGCTAGGCATGTATGCTAATTATTTGATGAATTAATAAATATATTCTTGTTCTCTCTCTCTCTCTCTCTCTCTCTCTCTCTCTCTCTCTCTCTCTCTCTCTCTCTCTCTCTCTCTCTCTCTCTCTCCTTGGTGTTGTGTTTTCTATTGTGTAACTTTGGCAGGTTGATTGGGGTAGCTGGGTGTGCCCTAGGCTCTAGTTGTTCTACTTCCTCCCTACATGAGTTGGTATCAGAGATTGAGGTTCATTCTAGTGAATATTGGATCGTGTAGAACCCTAATTTGGATTTGGTTGTAGGGTTGCAGATCTACAGATTTGACCTATAACTTGCAGAGGGTTACGATCTTGCAGGAACCTAATTTGTAAATATGGTTCATGGTAGAGGAAATAATGTTGATAATGCTATATTGGATCAATTGAGACAAGTTGTAGCCAGATTAGATGCTATGGAGATAGCCTAGAGGAGAGGAGCACATCTTGATGATGAAGCAACAACACCAAACCATGATCTAGAACCTAAAGAAGATCAAGATGAGGAAAGATTTCTATGAGTGTTGTCTAGGGAAAATTCAAAGCCTACTATAGAAGTTGTTCCTTATGATGAAAAATTGGATACCAATGCTGTGTTGGATTGGATCTCTGATATGGAGAAGTTCTTTGAGTATGAAAACACTCTTGATAATAGGATGGTGAAAATTGTTGTTACTAGGTTGAAAGATCACGCCTCACTATAGTGGGAGCATTTGCAAATTGATGGACAAAGGAGAGGAAAGGAGAAGATCATAACTTGGCCAAAGATGGTGAACAAGGTAAAGAACAAATTCCTCTCTACTGATTACCAAGTTATCTTGTTGAGAAAGATGCAAAATTTGAAACAAAAGGACATGACTGTGAAAGAATATACCAAGGAATTCTATAGCTTGGACATTAGATCTGGACATGTGGATGATGATGTTAAGAAAATTGCAAGGTACATAATTGAATTGAGATCTAGAATACAAGATGAAATAAGTTTTGTGAAGTTGGAAAGTGTAGAAGAAGCATATCAATATGCCTTGAAAGCTAAGGAGATCTTGACAAAGAAGTATGAACAAATACAAAGAGGTAGAGGTGGTAGATTCCAGAGAGGTAGAGGTAGATCTTATGGTGAAGGTGGCATATTTGACAATTTTGTACAAGATAAAGGAAAATCTAAATGGAAGAATGATGAAAAAGGCAAGACTAAATGAAAAAGTGGTAATTCTTATCGAGGAGGCACTAATTCTTACCAATGAATTGATAATTCCTATTCTAGAGGTGGATTTCATGGTAATTATTTTAGATGTGGTAAAGACAGACATAGACCTTTTGAAGGTAGATCCTTTGAAAGTGGGCAAGGTAAGCGAAATGCTATGATTCAAGGAGATGATGAGAGTTTACCAAGTGGACCTAAGGCTGGAGAAAATTTGATGGTGAGAACAACCCTATGTAATAAGGGAAGTGATGAGGAACCTTTTTTAAGGAGAATTCTTTTCAAGACAAGCTGTAAGATGGCTAGAAAATGCTACAAAATGATCATTGATAGTGGAAGTTCTACAAATTTGGCATTAGAAGAGTTGGTTACAAAGTTATAGTTGCAGAGGCTAAAACATCCCAAACCTTATTATGTTTCATGGATCAAAGATGAGCATAAGATATTGGTAAGTGAACAATGCCTTGTGAAATTCAGGATTGGACATTGCTTTGATGAAGTTTTGTGTGATATTATGCCTACGGATTGTTGTCATATTCTATTTAGTAGACCTTGGCAATATGATAGATATGCTATACATGATGGAAGATTGAATCAATATACTCTTTGGGTGAATGGGAAGAAGCAAATATTGTTTCCTTGAATTGAATGTCCAGATGAGGTTAATTATATTGCTATAAAAATTTGCATTGTAAATGGAAAACAATTTGAAAAAGAAGTGAAGAAGAATAAACTATTTTACCATAATCCGTAGAGGTTCAAGTGTTGGTAGTAATGACCAAACAACAAAAGCTAGTAATGACTAAGCAATAGTAGCTAGAGGTAGCTGAGTACCAAAAAAACCTACTGAATTGCTAAATGAGTATAAAGAGATTGTTGCTGAAGATATTCCTGATGGTTTACCTCCAATGATAAGTATAAGTCATTGTATGGATTTGATTTCTGGAGCTAGTTTTCCAAATAAAACACCATATAGATTGACACCTATAGAGAATGAAGAACTTAACAAATACGTGCATGAGTTGTTGCAAAAAGGTTTGATTAGAGAAAGCTTGAGTCCATGTGATGTACCTACTATATCAGCACCTAAAAAGAATGGAGAATGGAGAAAGTGTATTGAATCTAGAGCCATTAACAATATAACAGTGAAATATAGGTTTCCTATGCCAAGGATAGATGGCATAATGGATTGTTTGAGTGGAGAAAAGTATTTTACTAAGATTTATTTGAAGAGTGGCTATCATCAAATCAAAATCAGAGGGTGATGAATGGAAGACTACTTTCAAGACAAAAGATGGTTTGTATGAATGGTTAGTTATGCCTTTTGGTTTGACTAACGCACCTAATACTTTCATGAGGTTGATGAATGAGGTTCTAAAAAGATTTTTGGGTAAGTTTATGATTGTTTATTTGGATGATATTCTGAATTTCATTAAGACTAAGGAAGAACATCTTGTGCATATTTGACAAGTATTGCAGAGGTTGAAAGAGGAAAAGTTGCTGATTAATCTAAAAAAGTGTTCTTTTATGCAAGAGGAGATTGTGTATTTGGGTTTTGTGATTTCAATTGATGGATTGAAGATGGATCCTAAGAAGGTTAAAGAAATTTTGGAATGGCCTACACCTAAGAATGTGGGTGAGGTAAGATCATTTAATGGTTTGGCTAGTTTTTACAAAAAGTTTATAAAGAATTTCAGTGTTGTTTGGAATGCTATGACTGAAACAATGAGGGGAGATAAAAAAGAGTTCAAGTGGACACAAGGAGCTGATAAGATTTTTGAGACTTTGAAACAAAAGGTTGCTGAATTACCTATATTGGCTTTGCCTAATTTCAATAAGGTATTTCAAGTTGAATGTGATGTGTGTAGTAATGCAATAGGAGTTGTATTAAGTCAAGAAGGTAAACTTGTTGCTTTCTTTAGTGAAAAGTTGAATGATGCTATAAGGAAGTATTCTGCATATGATCAAGATTTTTATGCTATTGTTCAAGCATTGAAGGAGTGGAGACATTATTTGATTCCTAAGGAGTTTTTGCTGTATACTGATCATAAAGCTTTACAATACTTGGGAAGTCAACATAAATTGAATCAGAGACATATGAAGTGGGTTGAGTACTTGCAGAGTTTCACATTTGTTATTATGCATAAGAGTGGAGTTACTAAAAAAGTTGTTGATACATTGAGTAGAAGACGTTCTTTCTTGACTAAAATGAAGGTTGAAGTTCTTGGATTTGATGAAATGAAAGAGTTGTATGATGCTGATCTTGGTTTTTTTGAGGTGTGGAGAGAGTGCAGAGCACCAAATTTGACAGATCACATAAGTAAGTATGATGAGTATTTCATTCAAGAAGGTATGTTGTTCAAAGGTATTTAGTTGTGTATTCCTAAAAGTTCTATGAGGTTGAATCTAATTAAGGAAAAGCATAGTGGTGGATTGGATGGACATTTTGGAATTGATAAGACATTGAGTTTGCTAAAAGAGAAGTATTATTGGCCACAAATGTATAAAGATGTTCAGAAATTTGTAAAGAGTTGTTGAGTTTGTCAAGTTTCAAAAGGAGTAAGTCAAAATATTGATTTGTATACACCTATTACTATTCTTGAGAAACCTTGGAGTGACATTGGTATGGATTTTTTTGTTGGATTACCTAAGACAGTGAAGGGGTATGATTCCATATTTGTTGTAGTGGATAAATTTTCTAGGATGGCCCATTTCATACCATGCAAGAAGACATTAGATTTTGAGCATGTTGTTGAAATTTTCTTTAAAGAGATTATGAGATTGCATGGATTACCAAGAAGTATTCTTTCTGACAGAGATAGTAAGTTTGTTGGTTATTTTTGGAAGACTTTGCGGAAGAAGATGGGTACTGAGTTAAACTTTAGTTCTACATTCCATCCACAAATAGATGGACAAATAGAGGTTGTGAATAGACGCTTGGGTAATTTGCTGAGATGTTTAGTTGGAGATAAGCCAAGTAATTTGGAAGTAGTGTTTGCACAAGTTGAGTTTGCATATAATAATTCTATGAATAGGAGTACATAGAAGACACCTTTTGAGATTATTACTAGAATGCATCCTAGAGGTATATTAGATTTGAGAGATGTTGCTAGTGAAGAAAAGAGAAGCATTGCAAGAGAATAATTTGCTAATTATATGGAGTCTTTGCATAAGGAAGTGAAGTTTAGGTTGGAACAAAATAATCATAAATATAAGGAGAATGCTGATAAGTCTAGAAGACATAATGTTTTTGAAGTTGGTGATGAGGTAATGGTTTATTTGGGAAAAGGAAGATTTCTTGTTGGAACACACAGTAAGATGAAGATGAAGAAATTTGGACCTTGTAAGATCTTGAAAAAATTTGACAGTGGTAATTCATATGAAGTTGAGTTACTTGATGACATGGATATATCTCCTATATTCAATGTTGTTGATTTATATAAGTATCATGAGTTAGATGATGAAGTAACTATATCTAATGATTATCCTAAGAAGTAGATTGAAGAGGTTGAATAGATATTAGATCAGAGAGTTGGTAAAAGTACAAGATGAAAAGACTACTATGAATATTTGGTGAAATGGAAGAATAGACCAATTGAAGATGCTACATGGATTTCTCAATCTGAGTTGGATTCAACTCAGGTTGTGACACTTGCATGATTCAGGAGAATCATTTCTCCAACCCTGGTTGTCTGATGCAAGAGCATCCTAGGTTTCCTTGTAATCCTACACTTTTTTTCTTTCTACCTGTTGGTGCTGAGTGATCCTTTGGGTGCTGAGTTCCTATTGGTGCCAAGTGATCCTTTGGGTGCTGAGTTCCTATTGGTGTTGAGTGATCCTTTGAGTCTTGAGTGCCAGTTTTCCAGTTTGTGCCCATTTGTCTGTGTTTTTGGTTCTTAGTGGGAGCTGACTTGTGTATTTAATTTTGATCATGAATTTAATGATAGGATCTTGTTTAGGGATGAGTGTTGACCATCTTGAGGTCGACCTTTCTATTATGTAATGTTCTAGAATCTTTTGTAAGCCATTTTGGCAAGTATAAATAGAGTTATTAGGCTTAGATTAAATGTAAAATCGAGAGAACTTAGAGGATCAAGTAGAAGATGCAAACTTGAAGTTGGTTTGTCTGGATTTGAATCTATTTGTAATTGGTTGTAACCTAGAAGGCCTTATAGCTAGGCATGTATGCTGATTATTTGATGAATCAATAAAGATATTCTTGCTCTCTCTCTCTCTCTCTCTCTCTCTCTCTCTCTCTCTCTCTCTCTCTCTCTCTCTCCTTGGTGGTATACTTTGTGTTGTGTTTTTCGTTGTGTAACTCTAGTAGGTTGATTGGGATAGCTGGGTGTGCCCTAGGCCCTAGTTTTTCTACTTCGTCCCTGCATCATGTCTTCATGCATGATATCATGAGATTACATGGTATTCCCTAGAAGATCATTTTGGATAGGGATCCTGTATTCACCTCTACATTTTGGACATCACTATAGCATGATCTTGGAGCACAGTTGAACTTTAGCTCAACTTATCACCTAGAGATAGATGGTCAAACTAAGAGAGTGAATCAAGTTCTGGAGGATATGTTGAGGATGTATGTGATGGACAAATAGACTCTTTGGGAGGATTATCTTTACCTAGTGGAGTTTTCTTATAACAATGGATAACATAGTTCTATTGGGATGGCATCTTTTTAGGCTTTGTATAGTCGTCCTTACCGTACACCTTTGAGTTGGAATAGTCTTGAGGATCACAACCTATTGAGTCTTGAGATGCTTTGAGATATGGAGCAATAGGTAGTGCGCATCCATGAGCATGTGTCTATAACACCAGATAGATAGAAGAAGTATATTGATGCTCATAGGAGAATTCCTTATAAGAGATTGGGAGTTCACTTTGTAGGGATCGAGATTTTGGAGGAAGGATTTTCAAAAAGATGGGTTTCAGAGGAAAGAGGATTTTCTCACATTCTTCGTGCGGTTGCATATTAGCATTGGATTCAAATAGAATCTTGTGTTTTATTCGCATAATGAATTATGTTCTTCGAAATTGTTGTCTACATCGTGTTTGACCTATTTTTAGAGTTTCTTTTAAGATGAATCTTCTGTTGAGAATTTTATTGGTGTTCATATTGAATTCTATCTGAATATGAGGATTGAGAAATTATAAAACCCTCGTTCTATAAATTAATTAGCTGGTATTTTAATCAGAAAGAGTTTTTTCGAAAAGAAATTGAAATCATAGAATGCAAACTAGATTGGTTTGATGGGTTTCCCCTATTAGATTAAATTCATATATATATATATATATATATAATTCATTTTATAGAGGGGAGAGGATTGTTTTATTTTACTAAATAAAAAATGTATAAATAAATAAATAAATAAATAAATAAATATATTATATATATATATATAATTAAACAAAAATATATTAAAAAATAAATGTTATTGGTTGGGGGCGTGGCCACCAAACCCCCCATGGCCCATCATTGCCTTGCATGACAACAGAGCTAGCGATGACTTGTTTAAGGTTGCGCAAGGTAGTCCCTACGACTGTGGCAACAATAGTACCGCCATGGGTAGTACTTTGCTGCCACCTTAGCTACCATTAAATGATAGGCCGGGTCTAAAGTACTTCACCATTAATTATTTTTAAAAAATTATTTTATTAATGTTAATTTTTATAAAAGTTTAATTATTATTTATTAATAAGTTTTGTTATTTTCTAATTTATTAATGATTAATAAATTATTAATATACTTTTTTAAAAAATAATTATAAATTTAATTTAATTAAAGTTTTTAATTAATAATAAATATTATTTAATAAACACTTAAGTTTATTTATTGATAATATTATTTAATGATTTTGATTATTAATAAAATCATAGTAATTTTATGTAATGACCAACAATTATTATTTTAATAATTTAATAAATAATCATTTTAAAGTTATTTTATGATATTTAATTGTGCTTTTTGTAACTTCTCAAAGTTAAGGATAAATTTGCAATTTGTTCTAAAATGAGAAATGAGTTAAGTTGTAAGAGTAAAATGTAACTCTTATCTGTTCAAAAAATTACATTGAAACAAAATTTTGAACCTTACTATAAACTCCATTTGTGTGTCTTCACAATCAAACAAAACTATGAATTACATTGTTTGTTGAATGTTTTCTTGTATGTTGGAATTGGGGGTTGACTAGAGTGTTGACCAGTCCTAGGATGTTGACTAGAGTCTGAGAAGTATTGTTTTGGTGATTACATATGATGTTATGATTTGGTTTATGTGTACCTTCTTGGATCAGTTCTAAAAGGATGATCATATTAGTAATGTTGTACTTTGACTAAGTGATTTCTGTACTTCTTAGTTGCTTGTTTAGAAAACTGATGTATGGGTTTTGGTCTTTTGAGATCTTTTTGCTTTGCTGACCTTAGGGTAGGTTATCTGTATATAATGTCAAGAAATGGTGTGCAATGGATTTTGAAGCCCAAAGAGGCTACTTAGGTAACCCATTGTAGGTTATTTTAATAAGTGAAAACACTACACTAAATGAGAGTAAAATGAAGTAATAAGAGTGTTTGTGTTTCGTCACCTATGCCTTGAGAGCTAGTACAGACTAGGATGGGAGTAGAGAGGACACTTGGTTGTGACCATGCATCATTAGTATGCCTTGTTAGTACAAAAGGATATTATTTCCACATAGAGTCACTAGGGGGTTGGGGTCAAGTCAAACTACTAGGGTAACCTTAGAGTTGACTCATGTGATGACACTTTTTGGCTTGCATAGTAGATTCCCTACGTGTCTTTTGTTTGCCTCTAGGTTTAGATGTCGTTTATATATTGGTACCTTGAGTTAGATTACTTTTATGTTTTTTCTTGACCTAGATATTACTTTTTCTTTTTGGGATTGTTATCCTATTTAGAACTTTAGACTGCCTCCTCAACATGATGGGAGTGGACCTTTTTGGGTTACCACGAGCTTGGGTGGTAGTGCTTTTTACTTTTACCATTGAGATCTATCTGTTGATGCCATGGCTAGAGTTCCTTATTTTGCATTTCCTTTCATTCTATCTTTGTGTATTATGATGGATGGATATATCTATATGATTGATGCTTTTACTTATTGTATTGTATGTTGTTTCATGGATTTTAAAGAGATGATGTAATCTATTTTATATCATGTATATTCTTTTAGCCTTTCATACCCTGTGACATGTACACTGGATGATTGTGCATTCCGATTATTGCTAATTAAGTGGCATTTGGAACAAATGTATATTATTTGAATGGACTTGAACTTGTATTTAATCTTTAATGTGGATGTGTTACTTATTGGATTTAGTATTATTTAAATTTAAATGTAATTCAACATCTTAGGATCCTTAAGGAATGTAATCTATTGTATGTTTCTTATGGGTGATTGTATGTTATTGCTTCCACTATTTTATAATTGTTGTTATATATTATTCTTTATATAATTTTTTTTGGCAAACTTAGTAAAACTTTAGGTTAGTTCTTTTGGATCCCTTGACAGGGCGTTACAATCTCCTAGATCCAATAGTGATACTACTGGATTGGGTTACACTAGTACTGAAGAAGGAGAATCATCAAAAAGTGGTGAACAAAGGAGAAAAAATAGTAAGAACTCCAAACCTACTTGTCATAATTATGGAAAATTAGGACACACTACTAATATTTGTAGGAGCAAGACTACAAATTAGAATCCTAAGCAGAAGTTCATGAGTCACTACCATAAGTGAAACAAGCAAGGACATCAGGCACATGAATGCAAAACCAAGACCATGAGCACAAAAATATTTGAAGGATATTTCTCTAACTATTAGAAGTACGGAGATAGAGCATATGAGTGTAGATCCATGCCCAAATGGTCATCAAACAAGTAGACAAAGGTAAAGCACAATGGAAATTCTTATAATTGAGATTACAACACTAGGTATAGTTGTCACTACTCTCAAGAGTATGGACATATTATTGAGAATTGCATAAGAACACATTTTAGAAGTGATTATAGTAGATCGTTAAGTCAGACTACATGTTTTAGTTGCTTAAAGATTGGTCACATAAGTAGACATTTTCCAACAAAGTCAAAGGCACCAAGCAGTGAGTTCAACAAAGGCAAGGAAAAGGTAGATGTTGAAGAAGTCAGAGTGCAGATGAAGAAAACATGGAAGAAGAAGGAAGATTGTAGTACATCAAGTTCAGATGGGATCACTTCACCCAATGGGTCAAATGATCACACCACCCCCAATTAAGCAATCAAGACGTATGTGTGGGACTAATATTTAGATGATATTCCATACATCAGTTCCAAGGATTTAGTTCTGAAAAGACTATATATGAATGAAGAAAGATGCAAAGTGTTGTTTAGAACCTTGGAAGAAATCTTTAAGTTTTGTCAGTTTTCATGTTGCTAGTGAGCATGAAAAGTTTTACTTAAGCTACTGAGTGAAATCTATTTGATGCTGAGCTATTGTAGGTGATAGTGTTGGTAAGCTCATATTGATTTTCGAGAATAGAAGAAATTTCATGGAAGTTGAGTGAGTCAGAATTGCTATTGTAGTTGAGCTTACAACTGTGTAAGCACTAAGCATTAATTACAAAGTTTTAAGGCCTATATGGTCAATTTTTGATTCATTTGACATTATTAAAATTTGGAGAGAGCACAAAGAGCTTAAGGAAAACTGAGGAGATCACTCCAAGTATTGGTAGAGTAGATTCAACCACTATTCAACACCATTCAATAGATTTACAAGAGTATTTATCATGTGTTAAGCTATGCTATTTGAATTTTTTGCAGCCCTAGGTAATCAATATGGCATCTAGTTCTTTTGCTACTAGGTTAAAGAGGGAAATGAAGTTTTAAATGTTCAATTAATTAGTAATGAGATTAGACAACAAAAATTTAGAGCAATTCCTAATATTGCATACAAGCAAGACCCATCTGGTGCATTATTGATGATACCACCACAAGTTTTAATGATTCAAGATGTAAGATGTTGTTACACATGTAAGGTGGGTAGCATAGGTGACATGGAGATTTGAGATCTATATGGAAAATTATGTTAAAATGGAATATTAAAGGAGGAATATAAAATTATAGAAAGAAAAAGGTTAACTCATGCCTGAGATTTCCCCAACATTTTCAAGACAGAGTGGATAAAGATTGTTTTGAGTAGGATTCATGACAACTCTATGTGGTTAGAGGATGTACTTATCAATATTACCAAGAGGATTGTGTAGAGGGTAACAAGATATCCAACCCTAGATAGACCCAAGACCATGAGAAGTGATGCAAAAGAGGGTATTAAGAAAAACATAGGGGCAGTGTGGAATAAGAGAGGAATGACAATTGACACCATCATATATCCTCTAATTACTTTTCCAGTAAGGATAACTGCACATAAATTCTTTCAATCTAGAAAATTGAATAGTGTACCTTGTATTTTTGTTCATGTAGGCTACAAGATAGTCAAGAAGGATCATTCTTATGACCTTTTTGAGTTACAGTTACAATAGTTATTAGAAAACTTTGGAGCCATAAGGAAAACCAAGAGTGCATAGTGCAAGTTTGGTTCAATACTTGTTTGTATATTTTTTATGTGCAAAATGCATTTCCTTCTTTTGGTAAAGCTTCATGGAACATAAATAGATCTATTGTAGTGTAGATAGGTGAATACATTGAGAAACTTGGAGAAAATTTTGAGTCTATAATAACTAGCTACTTTGAAGTCTTCAAGAAATCAATTAAACAAAGATAGAGGATTCCAGTGTCACTAGTTGAGAAGCATTTCAATGATGTTTTCTTTCTAGCTAATATTGACTTCACATATGTTCAGGCCGATGTTCCAAGGGTGAGATGGCTAAAGCCTCTAGGTTATGAGATAAATGTGGATGAGGCATCTACAATAATTACTACTTTTCTAGCAAAAGAAGAATATAAGAAGGCTACAACCTTTGGTAATTATGATGTAGCCAAGTCTAAGATAACTATGGACTTGAAGAAAACCTCTATAATAAGGAAGAAGAAAAACATTGTTAAGAAGCTCAAAGAAAAAATTGGTGAAGGGGTAGAAAAAGATGAAGAAGAAGAAGACAATGAAGATGATGTTGAAGAAGGTGAAGATGTACCTTCCCAAGCACCACTGGCCATAACTAAAGGTCAAGGAGAAGACCAAGGTGGAGAGGAAGTAGAAATTGAAGAAGGTGCCAAGGGAGAAGAAGTGAATGATGCAACCATAGCCATAGAGAAGAAGAAGAGGAAAGCTAAAGCTTTAGAAATAAGAAAACCAAAGAAGGTTGTAAAACCTACACAACCTAAGCTTGCAATTCCTACTACCAGGGCCAACATAAGAGCTACTGCTAAGAAGGTTCAAGAAGTAGAAAAGCCAAAGGGAAAGAGAGCTAGGATAGTTAGCAACGAAGGTGAGTCTGAAAAGAAACAAAGGAGAATTTACATTGCTCCAACCAAATCAAATGAGGAAAGGATAGGATTTGATGACAACAACCAATTCAAAGTGGTAAATCATAGTCTTTCTTCTGATTTGGACAAATTGTGTGAGAATATAAAGAATAATGTTGACTTATCTACATTCACAAATTTTGAGTTTGATAAACTTGGAAAGATTGAGATGAACCAAGTAGAAGAGTCTATATATTCCATGAATGGAAACATTCAAGAAGACTCCAATTGAGCTTGCCACCTCTATACCCAAGAGTCTATATGACAGAGTTGAGCAATAATGTTATTTTAGTCTCAATACAAAAAGGAAAATCAAATAGACTACACTAGCATTTGTGATGATAGAATTGGATAAGGCCACAATGACGAAGGCCATTAAGAAGTACATAGGGAGATTTTCTCCTAAATATAGGGCATTCAATATTTTGCAAAATGACATTGAGGATGTTGTTCAAAAATCCACCCAAATATAGAAAACAATATATGGACTGAAAACACCTAAGTCAATTGAGAAGACACATGTTGAGGTAGGTGAAGAAAAAGGTGAGAAAGAATTAATTGAGGTTACTGAAGATGACATTGAAAAAGATACACATGTGGAAGACACTAAAAAGAATACAGGTACATAGGAAACAATTGAAGTTAAGCAACAAACAGAATAGAGTATTCCAAATATATTAGTGCCAAGTGTTAGTCCACAACATGTGATAAATATAGACATAGCTATAGTGAAGATCAAGAATGTTTTTGATATTTTATCTTAGAACATCAATCCCCTAATAGAGGAGGACATGAAGAAGATATTGCTAGACACCACCACCAAGGCACAACTATGCAGTCATCCTATATTGGTGAGTGTAGATGAAATTGAGAAGGAAAAAATGACATCTACAGAGGAGGAAAAAAATAGACATAACTCAAACCCCTCCATTTACAGTGGTACAATCTACAATGCCTATTGTAGTGTATCAAAGGAAGGAGACAAAAACATAGATAATATCAGCACAATGGTGCAAAATACTCTAGTACCAAAAGTATTAGTAGATGAAAAGGATGAGGAAAATGAAATAGAAGATGGAAAATATGAGAAATATGGGACACAAGTTCAAATAGGTCAGGAAGATACTCATGTACCTAAAACAAAAACTGAAGGTGCAACTAAAATAGAAAAGTAGGAACATGATAGGATTGAAGAGTCAGTATCAACTACCAAGCCTAAGGAGAAATTAGCAATACAAGCACTATTTACTTTGCCAAAAACTACTCCTCCTCCAAGTTAAGCTCTTCATAGGCCAAGTGTAGAAGCTACATCATTGCAGTTATCAAGGCCTAGTCCTAGCACATCCAAGGAAAATGAAGTTACATAATTTGGTGATGTCAACTTGGATGAGGTGATTGTTTTGCCAAAATTTGATCTTGCAACAATCACAATTGAATAGATGAACATACTTCAAGATGCTCTTGAAAGGAAAAAGCACCAAGAACTACTCAGAAGGGATCATAGGTAGAAGCAAGCATTGCAAGATATCAAGGGAATTTTTCTTGATGCATTCAACTTGCCTACACTTGAAGAAGACAAGCCTATCATGGAGAAGTTGGAAAACATAGTAGAAAAGATTAATGATACAAACCTGGATTCAAATGTAAAACTACTTGAATGGTCTAAAAGGAAATTTCAAAGCAAAATCAATGAAAAGATATCAAGTGCCATTGCACTTAGTCAGGTTGAATTAGCAACCAAGATTGATAGTGTAAAGAAAGTATTAGAGAATATTTTCTCTCTTTACACAAAATTATGTGATACAACTCTGTTCACACAAGAAGTGCAGTGCCATATTTACAATTTGGAAGGAGAGATGAAGAAAATAGGTACTACTCTACCCAATTATCTAGCTTAGAGTCAAAAGCACTTCAAGAATTTGATGAACTCCCAAGGTTAGTTGGTAGCCTTGCATGCTCAAGATGCAAACATTCAGGCTACACTGATTAGCATCTAGTCCATGTTGACCCCACATATGGAGATACTACAAGGAACTAACCTTTGCAAAAATAGTGATGAAGAAAGATCCAAATCTTTCTAAAAATGAAGGCTTAGTTCACCTTATTGCTAAGTTAACTATCCAAAAATCAAATCATTGGAGGTAGTGGGATGCAACTCTAAAGATAATACTTGAGGTCCATAAAAATTTCTTGGACAAACACACTATACGTATATAACCCTTTGACATAAGTGTCAAAAAGGGGGAGAAATAAGAAGTGGGGAGAAATAAGGAGACATAAGTTTTTAGAGAGACAATGACTCCAAGGAAAGAATGAATAAAGTTTGAGGAGAAATAAATTTTGGGGAGAAATAAATTTTAGGGAGAAATAAGGAGACATAAGTTTTGAGAGAGACAATGACTCCAAGGAAAGAATGAATACAATTTTGGGGGATACCAAACAAAGGGGGAGTAAAAGACAAAAAAAGAGTACAACACAGTTCAACATATGCATATTTACTTAGTAGGAGTATTGGTTCAGATTCAAAACATCATAATCAACTCAAGAGGAGTTATAAGATTTTGAGGTATGACTATTAAGTCAAGTTTTGTAAAATTTCAAAATTTTGTACATATTTCAAACAAAGATAGTGAGTATCTGAGTTATGCTCATAAGTTAAAATCATTCATGCATGACCAAGTGTTTTTTCCACTCATGTCAAAGGGGGAGATTGTTGATCTTAGATTGGTTTTGACATATAAGTGTCTATACTCTTAAGTCATTTAAGATCATTCATGCATGACCAAGTGTTTTTTTCACTCATGTCAAAGGGGGAGATTGTTGATCTCAGATTGGTTTTGACATATAAGTGTCTATACTCTTAAGTCATTTACAAGTTAGAACTTAGTTCATGCCGAACAAGTAATGCATTCTGAGCATTACATGTCAGATAGTGCCAAGTAAATAGTTAGTCTTGAGTCACTCAAGTGCCAAGTAGTCACTATGTGCTGAGTCATTAAGATGCCAAGTGATAACATTGAAGTTGTAGTTGATGTCGAGCATCAGGGACTTCAGATGCCAAGTAAAATTTTTTGGACATAGTTGTTTGTAATGACACAAACTACTATGTAAACTATTTTGGAGACAACTTAAGGATTGTTTCATGATCCTAAACGGTAAGAATGAGTCTTAATTGAGAATCTCTATATAGTACATGTAGCCAATCAATTAAAGGGATGAATTAAGTGACTAGATGGATGAATTACAATCATTGTTTCATACCTAACCCTAAGACATCTAGGTCTTCTTAAGGAGGACAAACCCTAAACATTTTAGAGGTGTGCAAGGAGTGAAGAGAGAAATTTGCATGTGCAAACAAATTATTCATGGTGACTAAGGAGTTGTGAATGAGAGATACATTGTAGAATCAATTAGAGGATAATAGAGGAAAGGAATTAGAGGACAAAAGAGATACATTTTATCAAAGGAGGATCAAGGATACATGCAAAGAGGTGATCTGTTATCTAGCAATAGAGTGCTAACCACAGGATCATTGCCGAGACATCCTAACAGGTGAATCAATTAAATCTCTTAACAAAGTAGTCTTAATAGGCTATTATAAATCCTTTAATAGGGTGCTTACTTCATTGTAAGTTGAAGTCCTTTAAACAAGAACACTTCTAATAAGGTGTTGAAATCCTTTAATAGGGTAAGATCTAACAATCTTGTAAGTCTTTAAAAGGGTAGACCTTTCATAGGGTAGATCATGTTTCATGATCAAACATTGTAACCTTCATTGGATAATCTTTACAACTATAGTAGTGAAGATTTGTGGGTGTCATCCCAACCCCAATTTTACTTTCCCATTGGAGGGTTTTTCGGTAATCATATCTTGTGTCATATGTGTGAATGTTTATTTGTTTTCATGCTATGGATGTATATGCTTAATTTGGTATTTCAGTTTACATGAAAAATGTGAGATGGATGTGTGGTGAATGAATTAATGGTTGAAGTTTTGAAGTGCTGATTCACCCCCCCTCTCAGAGTTTACTTTCCCTATTGTATTTCCAAAAGATAATGCCATTAAAAATGGATCTATCCAAATCAAAACCTATTTACTCCTCTGAGATGATATTGGGTAAAATAATTCAAAGTATGTTGGTCATCACTTTTGACATGATTTTGTATAAAGTATTACAAAGTGTAATAAGTTTGAAATCACTAAATTCTTATGTATTTGTTTTTTTGGGAATTAGATTCATAAAAGTATTATTAATTTATTTTACCATACTGCCATATTTTTTGGTATTCTTGATGGCCTCCCATAAGTTTGAACCAAGGAAATGCCAACATTTCTGAAAGAAACTAGGGGGAAAGGCATATAGACCTAGAATCTTTTTTGACTTCATCTAAAAAATGTAGTTTTGATTTCTTATATTGTAAAGGGTCACTTCAACATTAAATTATTTGTAGTGGTGACAATTTTAGGAATGCATTCAATAAATTTGCTTTAAGAACCTAGATTTGGTAATTTCTAATTATTTACAGTATTTGAAGACATTACTCCCTTGGCTTTATCAGTTGGATTGTTGAGATATGTATTCAAGTGGTTCTTGATTTCAATGATTCTATTTATATTTCTCCTCATTTTGGTGTTATGAAAAAAATAGTGTTTTTGTCTCCAACTAGCTAATCCTCCTTGGATTTTTGCTTCCAATCAATTTCTTCTTTTAGGAGAATCAATACATGAATATTTAGAAGTTCTTTTTCTTTAAAGTACCTATCATTATTTATCCTTCATGAGTAATATCTTCATTAAGATTATGAATTTTAGTTTCATTTTTATCCTTCTCTTCATAAATATTTTTAAAATGATGTTCATTCCATTCTAGGATTTTGGTCTTTAGGTTTTTGAGTTTTGATACAAAACATAACTCTTTGGACCATTCCATAGGATTTTCTAACCAGTGTTTTTCTAGTAAAGTCATCAAAGGAAGATATATTTCCATAGAAGAGAATTGTGTCCAATTTTTGAGCTATGTTATTAGAACCAACCCTTTTGTTATTCCAAGTTTAAGTACCATTATTTGTTGGGATATTAATGAGAATGTTTGATGGTATCCATCAGTTAAAATTTGTCATAGATTGGGATATGTGATACACCCCTCCTTTCTTTTCAAAAAGGTTTCTTATTGTATTGAAATATCCTCCAATTATATAGGTGTAATTATTATTATAGGAGATTAAATTAGTTATTTCTCTCTATAGTTCAACCTTCCCAAGAGTAGTAATGGGGCCATATATGTCTATGAGATAGAATGATATTTTACTATGAACACTTATGACCCATCTTCCCTTCTAATGTTTATTTATAATAATGATTCCTACTTTAATCCTTCTAGGGCTCCAAATCATGGCTTATGCACCAGAAGTTGAATCAGTATGTATTCCTTCTAGTTGTCTTATATCCAATATCTTTCTTAGCTTATTAAGTTCTTCTTTATCAAGTTTGGTTTCCTAAATTAATAATATGTCAACTTTTAATTATTCAAGTAACATTTATGTTATCACTAACTGATATTATAATTGATAGTGGGAGATTTTTAGGTGATGATGCTATGAATGTATGTAAGAGTCATATCAATTGTTATATTGTCATTGATGTCAAAGTCTTAGTTGGCTAGACATTATGCTAACTTAGGAAAGTACCATATCATTTGCTTGATAAAGAAGATTTGAAGAAATTCTAATGAAGATAGAAGTGATATGTAAGGTATTCAATGGGTACTTGAATGATTTGGATAATGATAATGTAATATTGTTTTGATTGTTTTACAATCTTGTATTTTTGTAAGGTATTGAAGAATACAAGTTTAACCAAGTCATTATGTTAATGAAGGGAGAGTGTATTCACCAAGTGACTACATTATTTCTTGAGTGATTGGTAAAGGAAAATGGAAAATACAATGTTGCTTGAGTGAGTCACTATTAACAAAGTGTTATGTTTCCTGAGTAAAGGTTATGTTTACTGAGTCACAACCAAATGAACAAGATTGAGAAAATAGAATCTAAGGTCAACTTCTGATGGAAATATGGAAAGTTCAAGAAGGTATAAAGTGAGAGTTAAAGTTTGTTACATAAGCTTTGACTAAGATAAATCAAGAATGATTTGATGAAGGAAATTGAAGAAGGATAAGGATGGACATAAAGTTTTATGTAAATTTTTATTTTCTGAGTGTCTAAGTTCATTGTATTAAGGAATAATTTTGTAAACCTAAGATTGAAAATGTTGATTAAGTGACAAAATATGGAAGGATTTGGAAATATTGAGAAATCTATTTTATGAGGAGAACAAGATAGTTTTTGGCTACTAATTTCATTGTGATGTTAATCAAGTACTAATTATCTTGGTTTACTGCTAAGTAAGAGTTGGAGATATAATTGAAGGTTGCCAAGGAGTGCAAACTTGTTGAAGGAAAAGAGCTAAGAGTTGAGCCTAGTAAACTGAGAAGAGAAGAGAAGACAAGAAGGAGAATTAGTGAGAGACAGAATTAGCTGAGTGAACACAAGATAGAGAAAGAGAAAAAACATAAATCTAAACAAGAAAAGGTATTTTCAATTCTTAATAGATAACTTTATACTGTTAGTTTTTAACCATTGTATTAGAAAATTTTAGAATTATTAAGTGGACCTTACTAGTCTATGAAATCCTATATGGTAACATCGATTAGTTGTTTTTGTAAGTCCTTTAATTTAGGCCACTCTTTTTAGTCAAGGATAGGGAGTGATAAGGTCTAGATGATATTTTTGTGAAATTCTCTAACAAGGTCACTTTAACAAAGTGTATGTAACCTATAACAAGGTTTCCTCCTAGCAGAGCTCACTTTATAAGAGTGAAATTTTTGGGTTGCTAGTCCTAGTTGGTTTTTCCCTTAATAGGGTTTCCACGTAAAAAAATCTTGGTGTTATTTGTGTGAATGTAATTGTGTTGCAAGTTGATTTACATGTTTTATAATTTATTGCAATTGGGTAAGAACTAAGATATAAGTAGATAAAATTATACTGTTAGTTAGTAACGCAAGAAATAGTTTGTTAACAATTTGAAATGAAGTAAGTGAATAAGTTAAGTATTAAGTTAGATCACAAGATAGAGTAATTAAAGTTGATGTTTATGATGCTTAGTTGGTACTAAAATGTTTGAAGGGACTATGTGATAATTGACATAACTGATTCACCGCCCTCTTAGTTATCTAACAACTTGGTATCAAAGATGAGTGCTTGAAGAAGAGAAGTTTAAAGGAACTTGAGATAAATATTGATGATTTATAAGAGAGAGATATCAAAGTTGAACAAGGAGAACTTTTCCTCATGGCAAGATCAAATGAAGCTACACCTATTTGGTATTGGAGATGATGTCACATACTCATTTGAAAATGAATACACTACACCTACTGGTCCCCTGATTGTTGAAAAATGAATGAGAAAATGAATCATGATAGTCTGATGATTGAGATTATATCTTCTCCCAATGATGTTGAATTTGGTGATATCAAGAACTATGCAAATACTAAGAAAATGTGGGATAAACTAAATTTAGTACATGGTTGATATGACAATTATAAAAGAGACAAAGATGAAAGTATTAGAGGTAAGTATGATGATATGAGAATGAAAGAAGGAGAAAATGTTGCACAATATGTAAACTATATAAAGGATGTTGTGAGTACAATCAGAGCTGCTAGAGGAACTATCATCAATTTTAAAAATATAAGTAAGATTCTCATAACTTTTTTTCTATTTCTATTATCAAAATTTTTTCCATTCAAGAAGTAAGAGCTATGCCTAGAAATGATCTGACACTTGATGGTCTAGTTGGTTGGTCGACTACATTGAGTTGAGCAATTATGATAACATTATGGTTATGATGGGATATGAATTTAAGTCTATCTTAACCATCAATAATTCAAAGAAAAAGAAGAAAATCAAAGAAGAAAGTGAGCCTAAAACTAAAGATGATCTGGATGAGATTGAAGCATTTCTTGCAAGAAGGTTATCAAGAGGTAAAGGTAAATACAAAGGTAAACTACCCTTGATCTATTTCAAATTTTATAAATTTGGTCACATTGCTACTAAATGTCCTAACTGAGGTAAATCTGAGAGAACTGACAAAAAATATTACAAGTACATAAAGAATAGGGATTACAAAGATAAAGGCAAGAAATATTCTTACATAGCTAAAGAAGAGCACATTAAGTCAAGTTCTAATTATGGCAAGGAAGTAGTTGAAATGTTCTATGGTGAAATCAAGGAAGATCTAAATGATGAAAGGTATGAGAATGAAACTTCCCTAATCTCACATGTTAGTAAGAATGACTCATGGATTATTGATAGTGATTTTTCATTACATGACTAGTGATATAAGTAAGTTTGATAAATTTGAATAAATTGATGATGGTGGAACTATTAAGTTTGGTAGTAATGTTCCATACTCAATGAAAGGTAAAGGATCACTGTTGTTGAATGATAAGATTAGATGTGATGATGCATATTGATTATAGGGAATTAAATATAATCTTTTGAGTGTTTCTCAATTGAATAACTCAGGTCACAAGCTAGAATTTGAAAAAAGGAAGGTCAAAATCTTTGATGATGAAGGAAATCTAATTAGAACTAAAAACAAAAGGTAACTTATTATACCTTTATCCAATAGTTGATACATGTTTATTTTCTAGAATTGAGGATGTGTGATGTTGGAATTCTAATAGGAAAGTAAGATACTAAGAGGGGGGTGGGTGGTGAATCAGGATCTATAAAACTTTAATACTTCAAACAATAATCACATTTGATGTCTCCATTACAAACCTTTATTCAAACCTTAACCTTGTATCAATGTAATTATGTACTTTAACATAACATCAGATCTTGCATGAATAAAACTCATAAACACATAAAACATTTAACACACGAATTTGGTAATGCAGAAACCCTCCAAGGTGAAGGTAAAACTGTGGTGGGGATGACAACCACAAAATCCTCACTACTGCAACAATAAAGTTTTCTTGTTAAGGCTACAATGTTTGATCACTTCTAATGATCTACCCTGTGAGGGGTTTTCCCTATTAAAGGCTTATAAGACTATTAGGTCTACCTTAATTAAAAGATCTTAACATCAAAA
The DNA here is from genome assembly GCA_028749045.1 of Cupressus sempervirens. Lineage (NCBI taxonomy): Eukaryota > Viridiplantae > Streptophyta > Pinopsida > Cupressales > Cupressaceae > Cupressus > Cupressus sempervirens. The sequence continues at coordinate 271,982,434 of CM053788.1, read as the reverse complement.
CTACTTGTGTACTCTATTAGGATATTTTAAAAATCCTATTAAAGATAATTTGTTAAGAGATTTAAACCCTAAAACACCTATTAGAATGTTTAGTACCCGATCCTTTGGTATGCACTTCAATGATTGATAAAAAATCTGCTCTACCCAATATAATATCACCCTATTGTGATTGATCTTCAATTACTTCTCACTGCACTGATCGGTCACCTCTATCTTTCACCTCTGATTCACCTCAAAAAATTTCATCCAAACACCTTTCAATCACACTTTCTTGCACATACATAGGAATTAGGTTTAAAACCCTCCTTATATAGCTATTTGGCAAAGATTCCAGACCATGATCAATAATCTAGATTCATTCCTTTGGCCATTTGGTCCTTCTAATTTTATTATTGGTGGATTTCCTTTCATAGGGATTAATGATATTCATTATCATGTATAATCATCTCCTTGATTAGCTCCTTGATCTGTAAGACATGCTTCTAACATGACAAAACTAGTTTACATAAGTGTTTGCACCATTACAAGATCATATACAAAAATATGTTTACTCAACACTAACACTGCTGTAGCACTTGACACATAGTTTTCTTTATACTATCCCTTGACTTTCACTCTACTTGGCTTATATTGTAAGTCTTTCTCTATCTTTCTTGACATATACTGTATCTTGAATCACTCAGCATTCATTAAACTATTTGACAACTCTTAAGTGTACTCAGCACTAACTAGTGCTCAACATGAACTGAGATATGTCTACTTTAAATAATTATTGCTTGGCTTGTATAGTGGCTTGGTTGTAGTGGTGACTGATCAATGTTGCATTTAAAATGACTAAGTGTTTTGCACTAATAGACAATACCAAAATTTTCTTTAAGGTCAATAATCTCCCCCTTTGGCATTAGTGGCATAAACACTTATCATGATCAATATTTCATGCTCAACAAATGTTCAAAATTTAAGAATGCCAAAATCTACAAAAACTCTCTGTTAGGATGTGCTTCATACCTTTTATCATCTCAATAACTATATACATGCCCTGCTTCAACATTTATTTCCCCCTAAGCTTGATCATAAATTATTTAGCCCTTATTTTTGTCATGATTGTTGTGGGGTAATAGAAGGGGTAAACCATACATATCCAAAAATGGTTTATGAATCTACAAAATTGTTGCCAATGAGCTATCCCAAGTAGTCGTCAAAGACTCTGATAGCTCCTTTTTCACTAATGAGAAATTTCTGCATTTTTGTGTTGAAAATTTTGAATTATTTTGCTAGGGTTATGACTATGTCTTTCCATTTATAATTAACCCTAATGAAATGCATACTCTCCTTATTCCCTAACCCTAGGCCATATAAGTGAGCGGGTTTTCATTTTTCTAAAGAACATTGGTTTCTATGCTGTTACGATGGAGGGTTAGTGGAATATCATAGGCAAGCGTGAAGGATTTTTGCGATCTCATGATTAACATTGTATCATGTTATCAAAGATATTATTTTGATCTTTTATGATCTTGCAATGTCCTTTGTGTCACAAGATCATATGGTGTTATAAGGTTTTTTTCTGATGTTGCGATAAAAGTGTTCATCATGACATCGAGAGTAGATCATAAGGATAGTTATGACCCTATGATAAATACATCATCATCAGGTGATAAAGTGAAGGAGGGAGATTTGTGATTCTACAGTGCCTATCGCATGGTCAAAGGGTTCAATTTTGAGACTTAAGACACTATGATAGAAGGTTTGTCATGTGATCATGTAAAGGGTCAAGGTGTGTTGCAATGACACGACATTCTGTCATCATAATATTGCAGGGGTCATAAAGGCAAACAAATCATGGGTTGTCAGAATAGATGTCACTTTCCAATTTGAGCGAGGCCAATGTATATATGCCAGATGTATTCCTTGTTAGCATCTGTGGGACCAAAGGATTTTAGGTGGCACAGTGGCTTGCAGTCCTCGATCTTACAATAGGTCCTTCATCATGAGATCTCAGGGCTTTGAAAGGGGTTTTGTGATGTTACAACTAGGGTTTGTTGTAAGGTCACACAGAAGGAATATTAACCCATAGATGTTACGATGTAATGATTTTAAGGTGACCGTAACATCATAGAAGCAAGAGTGTTCTATTGAAATTTTATGAAGGGGGAAGATCAACTATGATCGTATGATTGTAGGGCAAAAGAAGGTCACTTACAATGCTCTAAAACCATTTTTCATGAGATCGTAGAACATGATGGAGTTAGCTACTAATGCTACAATAATGATGGGTGTCGTAAAATCATAAGGGGTCTTGCCACATTTTCTAATTGGTTGATATAAATTTTAAGGGGTTTTGTAAGATTGAAGAACCATTAATACTATGTTGCAATGTTATAAAAGGTCTTTTTAGACACCTTGTCATAATATTGTAGAATCCAATCTTTACAACAAACATAATGACAAGAAAAGAAGTATGGGCTTCTCAACCAATTAGATTCGAGTGTAGTACAAAAAGTGCATAGTTGGAATTTAATGGTGACACTCCACGAAGTCAACAGAAAGGATTGAGATCATTTTTCAAGCATGTCAAAATCAATGCAACTTAAATGTTAGTTTGAGCATATCAACTTATAAGATCTTCCTTTCCCATTGCCACTGTTCATCATTTGCATTAGCAGAATTTGAGTTTATCTTGTGTTTTCTATGCATTCTAGATTGTTGTTTCCAAAAGCTTGTAGTAGATAGAATATTTCCAATTACAAATAATTCAGTTGTGAATTCACAAAATGTCAAACCAGGAAGTAGAAGAAATCCAAGCCTTAGAAATGGTAGTATCGGAGACATCAACCTTGAAGGGAGTTAAAACTAGATAGAAGAAGCCTAGCCAATTCCTGGAGGAGTGGATAAAGTTATTTCTAGGATCTACAAATGAAAACTCTACTGATGACCATGCTTTCTTTGATCCATATGCTAGATGCAGAGATGCTAGGTGCCTCAATGTCACTAGTTCTAAGCTCTTCTACTTTTTCTACTGCAATAGGGAGAAGAAGGTCCTTGTATGTAATCTATGGAAGAAGAACCTTGCCAAATTAATTTTCCTAGAGGTTTTTGTGGATGTGGATTTGATGAAGGCTTTGTTCCAATGCTACAACCCTACCACCAAGTTTTTTCATAAGAGGGATGGAACTGTTCTATGTACCCTAGACCGAGAATCTTTCATTGAAGCTTTTGGATTAACTGGAGCAATGGGTCAACTTGTAGACTTGGAGGACTTATAGAGGAGATTTGAGGATAACCCCAATGCTTTCACAGGAGCTTCATTGCTACAAAATATTCTTGGTGATTTGAAGAAGGTGGGTGATTAATCAAAGAAGATACAAAAGAAGATGCCAATGGATAAATTAAAAAATTATTTTGTCAAGACCATATATGGTGTTTACAAGGTTGTAGGAAAGGATGGGTCTAATGAGGTCTGGGGGGCAGAATACATAATTTCTAGGGATGTACAAGATGCTTACCATGCCTATGAATATGACTATGTTAGTCATATATTGGACATAATGAGGGATAACATTGCCAGGGCAAGGTCTAGAGATATGAGAGAATTCACTTTCCCTTACTACTCTCTGCTAATGCACTTGATTCTTTATAAGAATGTGGGATACATCAATGCTAATTTTATTGATCAAAATTCTAATTTAAATGGAGACTTGCCAGTGCAGATATGGACATGGGTATGGGATAACACTTATCATTTTTCTGATTCTGTGTCCTTTTTCAATAATTTTAGTGCTATTATAATGAAAATGTTAGACCCAGGGCACTTTAGGGCCCCTAAAGTTTTGAAAGGTCTTCTAAGACCAGCCTTGTTGCCTAAAGGAAAAAGATTAGATCATAATTGGGGGGATATTTTTTTATTTCCTACCTTTTCTTTGATGAGAGTCTATGGTTGTCCCCAGCCACCCCATATTTTACCAAAGTTTATCCCTCCTAGGTTAGGAATAATTAAATTTATTTGGCAATTATTCATGGTTAATAGAGAGTATCTAGGCCCTAAGGTGCAAAGAGGCCCTAGATTATGTTCATTCTTTCCTGCACCACTACAATTTATGCATAGGCTCATATAGAATGTATGACTCTAAGGGATGGATGAGGTCAACATTGAAAGAAATAAGAAACTATGTATTGTCAATCCCAAGGAGTTACCCCATGAAGACATCATCACAAACATAGTAGTAGAAGGGGAGGTAGTTGAAAAGATTACAAAGCTTGATGATGTTCTGAGGGTAGAAAAGGAACTGAAGAGAATTGATCCCCAATTCCTTGGTTTTTACATGGGTATCCCTTACCCCCAGAGAATCAAAAAGATGGTCATGGATGATGTAGAGATAATGGCTAAAATGCTAGAGGGTCCAATGGGAGAAGAAGAAAGAGTGTGCCCTGATAGTCTGGAACCTAATGTGGCCCTTGAAGTTGAGGAGGAAGATACACCCCAGACCCCATGGATGGACAAAGGAAATAAGAGGTAGAAAATTGTACAGATCCCTCCCCAAGTCAAACAAAGGACCCTGCAAATTCTACCAAGAAACAGTCAATATTTTGCTAACATGATACAAAATTATTTGCAAACCAGAGCTAATGCAGCTAAGAACACCCTCACTAATCTAGAGTTGGCAGCAACAAGATTAGATGATAGGATCATCCAGGCTTAACAATTCCTAGAAGATGATGAATTCATCAAGTCTAGTGAATTGAAAAGTTTCTTATATAAGATTAAATAGAGTGAGCTTTTTCTAAAGATGAAACCAGAGGAATCTGACAAAAAAAGATTGGAATTAATTGAGAATCTGTAGGCCTATGACCTTGAAAGTGAAGTAATGACTTTAGAGGAGGCTAGAGATCTAGTGCAGAGGAGTGGTATGTTGTTGGTGCCTGGATGGGACTTGGAGCAAGCATTCATGCTTGATCAAATCAGGAGGTAGGAAAGTGCCATTTCCTTTAAGGCAATTGGTGCAGATGGATTGAAGAGGGGGACTGGTTTCAACATTGATACCAAATCCCTAATAGTCTGGAGCATGGCCCCTACTTCCAACAAGCTAAAATTGATGGATGTACAGAGCACAAAGTAGGGTAATATGATTATATGGACTTTATAGGGCACCTCTAGCACAACAATATCCAAGGCACTAAAAAAAAATTCATGAATGAATGAGGCCAAGATAGAGGAAATTGAAACAAGACTGGCCTAGTACATACACGATTACATTGATGTTAGGAAGCTCTATGAGAATGAGCTTAGGTGCAGCCATTTATATAAAGAAAAAATTGTTGAGCTTAAGGCCAAAATTTAAGGACTTGAGGATTAAATCACATCTCTCAAAGAACAACTAGCCCAAGTAGAATAGTGGATGGCTCCAACTCAGAGAGAAGAGGGGCAAGGAACATCAATGCCAGTCAAAGACACTGTTGAGGCCTTGATTCAAACAGAAGAGATAGAAGAGGATGAGTATTGATACTCAATCGAATCAACAAGGAGGAGATGTGAGGATAGAGATCCTTAGGAATATGGTGAGCCATAGGGTTGATGTTTTGAAGAACATATCACAACATGCCCACAATTCTTTTGTTACTTTACAAAGTGTTGAGAAGCTCTACAATGAAGCACTTTCATGGTTAACACCTACTTTTGGTCCATGGAGTCCTTATATTCAATTTTTGGATAGACTAATTGTATTGATGGCTAAAAAGCTAGACTTGCCAGACAAAATTTTCACCATGAAGGAGAGCTTGGAAATGGTAAGAGAATTAAGTGGCTTCTTTACTAGTAAACTGCAAGTCATAAAGGAAAATTAAAGATTTTATCTGAGGGAGTAGAGCCTTGTATACCATCAGTGCTAGATGCTACCAATGTAGTAAGAGATTAGCAGGAGTGGTCAGCTTCTTTTGATAACATTTTGACCAAAGAGACTATAGTAACAATTTTTGAAGATATGTCTGATTCCCCATTCCATGCTTTAGTTGATTCTCTTTTCAAGGTATAAATAAATTTAAATAAATTTACTATTGAGTCAAAGGCAACCATGGATGCCAGGTGGACCAAGGCTACTCAAGACTTACAAGAAGTAAAGAATATTGACTGGCCCACTAAAAGGGAGATTTGTGTTTGAGAAGCAGTTGGTGAAATAAAGGCTTTACCAATGAGAGGTAGCTGAGATTTTTGCTTACAAGGTAGATAAAGTACAAGGAAAATAAAAGATCAAGGATTTAATATTAATGTTTTTCTACTTCCTCAACTACTTATCTTTTTTGATTGATATTTTGGGAGGCTGATCTTTGTATTTATTGTGTTCATCTTCCAAAAGTTTTGCTTTCCATTAGAATTTTGACATGTGTCCTCCTCTCATCTGTGCCTTGTTGCAATCCTATTTATGGATCCCCAAGATGAGGAGTAGAGGTTCGTTGTCTATAGAATTTTCATATATGTCATATTATTATTTTGCAGTCCATCTAGAGTGTTATGTAGTTACTTGAATAAGTTTTTTTATATGCATGTTTGAACACAAAAGGAAAACATTCTGGAAAAGTGGTTTTATCTATGTGTTATATACTAAGTTTTATCAACAGTATTGAAGTAAAATGAAGGATTTATCCTTAATTGTCATTATCCTTGAAGTTTTGTCTCTTTTTCATACATCTATAGCTTTGAGACTAAATAGATAAGTTTTCTCTTCAATTTAATGCAATTTAAATGATTGTATATCTCTTATTGATTGTTGCTGATTTAAAGAATCTGGTAATTGCTTTCTATAATTGATAAGGTTTAGGGTTTATGAGAAGGATGAAAATCAAAATGAAACTAAGAGTTTAATGTTGACTCTCTTAATCACAAGTTAATTAAAAAGGTCTAAATTGCTAATTATTGACTCTATAGCCCATTGGATAAGACATTGACCCATCCCAAAGTTTGAAAGCATATTGGAACATTCATGTAACCACACAACATTTACACAACAAACAATATCAATTTCCCTTTTTATGTATTGAAGAGATAAAAATCTAGGTCATAACTTATTTACTATTTCTTTTTGTGGTTGTAGTTTGCAATGGTAATCAAGAAGTTTATTAGCAAATCATAGAAGATATTGACCATTTCTGCTATAAGGGATAGTCTTGCATAGAAGAGTATCAAGTTAATAAGATAGATCCCTTTAGTTTGCCCACCTTGGCCTAGTAGAGACTAAAGTGAAGTGAGTCTAGTTGACTTTGTTAATTGGCCCAAAACCAAGATTTAGCCTTGTTGAATATAGGATTTAGCTCATCCTTAGGCTTGTCCCTGGTCTTTGTTTCTTGGTATCAGGTTTAAATCTACTTGATATGTTCTTTACTAGAAAGAACTCCAACAGATTCTATTGCTTAAATCTCATTCTCCAATTTAGTTGCGAGATCTACCATATTATCTTCTATTGACAAGTTTGGATCTATCTTAACTATCTCTTTTGAATTCTATAAATGCAGTTGCATCACCTCAAAATGAGGTGTTAGCATTACCTAAATTGAGATAAGCTTTTCTCTTATTCTTCTATCTTCATCCTACAACTCGGCTTGTCTCCCTTGTAAAAATATTAACTCATGAAAATATACTGAACTAGAACGTGCATCCATGTTTAGTGTATTAACAATATACCTCAAATAAGATTCATTCTTTTCCATTAAACTCTTATCTCTTTTATGAAGATAGAGAATCACACAAATTTCTAAACAATATATGTACATTTTGAATGTGTTTTTCCAAATTATCTATAAATTTGGAAATCTCTACATGTCCAATTTCAATCTCTATTGCAATCTTCTCCATGACCTTCTTCTCAAATTTCCTCTTAGACCATTGCATAAGTCTTTTATCAATGTCAATGTCTGGGTTATTCAATCTCTCCACAATTTGAGCCATTTGTTGAATGACTGGAGCTTTCTCATTGAAATTATAAATAACAACTGTGTCAAGGAACATGTCCTTCATCTCAAAAAGTACATCTCTCCATTTTTGTTCTCTCCTCATATCCTCTTGTGTGGTTTTCCTTACTAGAAAATCTTGAAGTGTCTTCATTTGATCATAAGTTAGATCATTTGTGTAGTGCCTGCCCCTAGTTCACATTTTTGTTATCATTGCCGAACTCTTTTAGGATAGTTTTATGCTTATGATTATTGACATTTGTTTAAGATTACCAGATATTATTTTTACATTCAGTTTATTATATGATGAGATTACTTGGTACACTATATTTCATGTATGCATGATGACTATTACAGTGCTTTCAGTTATTGATGATGATTAGTTAGATGGTTTGTTTATCCTATGTGTTTTCTTATGGATACTTACCCCATACTACATGTGTATGGTGTGTGTGCTTGTTTTCTTTATGTATGGAGTTTCTGATGTGGTTAAGGAAGGGAGTTGTAGTCACCTGCTAGTCAAGATCTACATGATGCACCACTTCCGGCCATTACCTATTTAGCTTAGAATATTGTGTTTGTACATGCGTGGATTTTATGTAAGTTGTAGGTACCGAGCATCGACTTCCCTGAATTGCCAAGATGAGCATACCTTATCGCATTATCTCAATGGTAAGAGAGGGGAGATAAATTCTTGAGTCCAAATCCTAAACCTTTAAGCCATTTGTTCTAATTAAAAATTAGGACAAGTATCTTAGTTGAGTACCCTCTGAATGCATTGAATGAGGTTAATTCATGATTATAACCCTTTAGTTTGATTTTGTACGTGTTTTTCTTTGATGGGTTTTTGTATGTTGTTTTATGAGTATTTGGTAAATTTTCTATTAATTAAGCCTAATTAAAAGATTAAATTAATGATTTAATTTAATGGAAAATTATTATGCCATTTTAATATTTAATTATATTTAATTAATTGAGAAATTAATTAAATAAAAAAAGAATTAAATTTGAAGATAAAAGTTATAAGAATAAATTTATAACGTGATAATATTTACTTAATTTAATAATAAAATATTTAGAGTTTATTTTTAAATAAATGCTAAATATTATTATTATTCAAGTTAATAGATATTTTATTGATTAAGTTCAAAAATAAATAAAAAAGGGAAAAGAAAGCAATTTATTAAAAAATTTAAGTTCGCATGATGTGTGCATGAGATTAAAATATAAGAAATTAATTAAAGGATAAAACAAGTGAATTTAATAAAGATATTTTAATTGCATAAAGTGTGCATGAGATTAAAATTTGATAAATCAATTAAAACAAAGTCAAGTGGAAATTAAATAAAGTCATTTTATAATTTAATAAATGTACATGGGACAGATAAAGGAAAGATTAAGGAAAGTTAATTTAGAGTTGAAGTTTGGTGAGCACGGAGTTCTTTCGAGTGAACACACAATTAGTGCCCCGATTTGAGGAGAGAACTCCATATTACCAATTGAGGGTTTATTTTCAAGGGACGAAAGTTTTGGGAAGGACCACACATTTTCGAAGAGTAAGGAATTTTTAAAAAGAGGAGGTTCTGTGAGAAGGGATTTCTCTTCAATCTTGTTGAGTGTAGCGATTAGCATTAGTGTCCAAGTAGACGCTTGTGATTATTTGCACAATTTAATTATGCAATTTCTTTTTCTTTCTTCTTCGTGTCTGTGAAATGATTATTTGAATGATTATCTATAACGAGTGTTTCAATAAAGTAAATTTCTATTATGCATGTTAAATCTTCTAAATACGTAGAGATTGAAACATCTTAGAATCCTCATATAATAATTTTGCAAATTAAATTGTAAATTGGGAAGGGTTTGTATTGAAATAAAAAATTTAAATGGAAAAATTTGACCGGTTGGCTGTATTTTTCCTATCAAAGATTGGTTAGGATTGTTATTAAAAAAACATATATTTCAAATGAATTTTAAATAGGGGGTTATTGTTTTAAAATTTATATCATTATAAAATTTTATTAAATAAATTTTATTAAAAAAATTGAATTTAAAAAAAAAATTAAAAAAATTAGGTGGGCAGGGGGTCTCCTCCTGTGACTTGTATTAATGTCGGTGTACACAGTCAGAGCTACTACATGCGGCAGTAGTTAGTACTGTTGCTGGCAGCAGCAGTCTGCCTACTATCGCACAACTTGTTTTATAAAGCTAGCAAACTTTTTAAAAGTACGCTAGTTTATTTTAATTTTTTATATTAATTTAAAAATTGTTTTATTTTAATATAATATAATTTATTTTATTTTAATATTATTTTATTAATTATTGATAATTTTTAATTAATAAAATTATTATTAATTTATTTATTTAATTAATGAATTAGTAAATATTATTTATTAAAAGGATTTAATTCATAGTTTTAATTATTAATTATTAAATTAATTAATTATTTATATATATTATTTATAAAAGAATTTTGTTAATTGTTGTTGATTATCAATTAATTAATAATGATTGAACAATTAATAATTATCAATTTAGTAATGTAAATGGATATTGGAACAAATTTGAATTAGTGATAAATATCATTTAATAATGATAATTATACTTATTATTTAAAAAATTGAATATTAATGGAATTGGGATTATTTTTATTTAATAATCATTTATTATTATTTTAATAAGTTAATGAATGATTATTATTACTTTTAAGTCATGATATGATTTGCTAATTATAAGAATGAGAATGGGTTTAATTGCAAAGGTAAATTGTGAAATTTTATCTACTTAAGAACTTATATTGATACGAAAAATTGAAAAAACTTATATTTAACCCAACCATGAAAACAAACCAAAACATGAAATTTACATCTCATTTTCTGTGTTATGTTATGTTTGGGGTTTTTGGGGTTTGTTCTAGCATTTCCCAGTTTAGGATGTTACCAGAGGCTTGGGGGTTTTGTGAGTGTGGTATCATGCTGACTTGATCTTGATTACTTTTACTTAACCATGGTATGTGATGGTATGCTCTATGTTGAGTGTGTTTTTATTGCTGATTACTATTTTTAGTGCCTTGTGGGATGGCAAGATTCATGCTATGAGATATTTGAATCAACCATTTTTGAGTCCTTGATTAGTTATACTTGGGTTACTTTCCAATTGCTTTGATAGGACTGAAGTGTTTGCTATGTTCTTGATGATGTCATGTTGTGACATGTTTGACTTAACCATTTGAGTCATTGATCAATATTATTGGGATACTTTTTGGTTGCTTGTTGAGAACCGATGGATATTGTGATTTATCTTGGGATGCTTTCCAATTGCTTGTAGAGAACTAATGTGATTATTATGATTATCTTTTGATGCTTTCCAGCCATTTGTGTATGACTGAGGTGATTTTTATATGATTATTGATTTGTGCTTTTATTGAGCCTAGGGTAGGTTATCTATATGTAGTGTCAGAAAGTGGCTTGCAATGGGGGTCGAGGGCCCTAAGTGGCTCTAAGGGTAACCCATTGTAAGTTGTTTAATAAGTGAAAAAATTACACTAAATGGGATTAAAATGAACCTAATAAGAATTTTTGTATGTTCTCACCCATGTCTCGAGTGCTAGTACAGACTAGGATGAGAGTAGAGAGAATGCTTGGTTGTGACCTTGCATTCCATAGTATGCCTTGTCAATACGAGAAGATATTAGTGGCCGCTTTGGGATCACTAGGGACCTTGGGGTCCTAAGAGACTGCCAGAGTAACTCCAACATGATTCATGAGATGACACTTGCTTGCTTACATAGTAGGTTTCCTACATGTCTTGTGTGCCTCTAGGAATTAGATGTCGATCTATCTTAGAACCTTTGAGTTAAAATACTTTTAGGAGTTCTTGGAGTTAGAGAGTACTTTTGATATTTGTGGTTTGATATCCTATTTTTAGACTTGAGACTATCTCCTCAACACGATGGCAGTGGGCCATTTAGGTTCCACGCAGTCAGGTGGTAGTGCTTTTTCATTCTTACCATTGAGATTCATTCATAGTCACCGTGGTTGGAGCTTCCTTGTTTTCGTTTACTTTCATTCTTTCTATGTATCATTATGATGGATGGTTATTTTTCATGATGGATGTTATATCATTTATGATGGATGGATGTATCATGTATGGTGGATGGTTTCATTTATTTTATTGTACTTTGTATCATGGATCCGAAGAGGATGATGTATTTCTATTTCTACATGTGAATATTCTTTTAAGCCTTTCATACCCTATGACATGTATAGTGGATGATTGAGCATTCTAAATTTAATTTTCCAAGAGGCATTCAGAACAAATTTATATTATTTAAAAGACATTGGACTTTATAAATATTCTTTCATGTGGATTTGGTAGTTGGTTAGACTTAGAACTAATTAAATTTAATTTAATTCAACATCATGGGATCCTTAAGGAATGTAACCTATTGTGTATGCTTTTAGTTGATTGTATGTTATTGCTTCTACTACTATGTGTTTGATGTGTATGTTATTCTTTTTTGTTCAAAAAAAAATATTGAAAAACTTAGTAAAACTTTAGGTTATTTCTTTTGGATCCCTTGGCGGGGCATTACATCTAATATCAGAGCTCAAGTTTCTACATTGGGAGCTCTAGGTATATTGGAACGCCACTAGTGTTAACTAGTTGAACAAAAACTTAAAACTTAAAACTATTATATATATCCTCTTCAAACTAAAAACTTGAACTAGTTGAACTAAAACAAAACTTAAACTTTTAGTTGTATATTTTTCATACTTCAACACTTAGACTTCAAAACTGAAAATTACACGTAAACCCAAATATAGGCAAAACTAGAAATTGAAACCTATTCTATTTTCAAAACCTATATTGTTCATCTATGCTTAGGTAGTATACCTTTGATTGTCTTTGTGAGCATTATGTTGTTCTTATTTAGAGAGTTTAGGGGATCTATTTTAGTATCTGTTAAAAGGATGAATGTTGGATGAATTTGATTTTTGGTTTATTATCAAACTAGAATCATATTGCTCTAAGTGATTTATAAGTAGTATGTGTACGGTTATTATAGCATCTTCTATCTTGGATATTATTGTAGGATGGTATTTGGGATGAGAACTTCTTTTAGAGGCCGTAGCCTAGGCCGTGGTAGAGGCCATGGATGAGGCAAAGCTATCAGTGTCCATGAGTCTATCCATGAAGAACCTATCCAAGATGGGAATAGGGAAGAGCATGTCAGTGAGCATTAGGAAGAGATCCATAAAGAGGAGCAGGTAGTCTCTAAGGAGGTTGATCTAAGGAAAATGATGCAGACCATCATTGATCACCTACCTCTTGTTCATGTTCAAGATAGAGCACATTGCGTAGGACTTGAGCATAGACCTAAGTGTATGAGCTATCGTAAATCTCGCAATGCACGACGTAATAAGGGCCACTAGTTTCACTAGCCATCTTAGTGTATTCCTTCTTATGTCAGTGGGGGTAGCTATCAGAAGTCTAGTGCACCTAGAGTTCAGAGGAGCTTCAATGGAGAGTGTTTCTCATGTGGACAACATGGACACAAGTCATCTCATTGCCCTCAAGTAAAACCACAATTCTCAAACCAAAGATCCAAAACTTTAGAACCTACAGTTGGCGATATGGGTAGATCCCAGAGAGTGTTCTCAGTGGAGCCATATCCTCCTACAGGGGAAAGGGTCCAATGGGGCCTGCATAATGGATCCCTTAGTTTTATCATTCATGTAGGCTTCCAGGAGTAAGTGTAAGTCTAGGGGGGTGGATGTAGTGCCTGCCCCTAGTTCACATTTTTGTTATCATTGCCGAACTCTTTTAGGATAGTTTTATGCTTATGATTACTGACATTTTTTTAAGATTACCAGATATTATTTTTACATTCAGTTTATTATATGATGAGATTACTTGGTACACTATATTTCATGTATGCATGATGACTATTATAGTGCTTTCAGTGATTGATGATGATTAGTTAGATGGTTTGTTTATCCTATGTGTTTTCTTATGGATACTTACCCCATACTACATGTGTATGGTGTGCATGTTTGTTTTCTTTATGTATGACATTTCTGATGTGGTTAAGGAAGGGAGTCATAGTCACCTGCTAGTCGAGATCTACATGATGCACCACTTTCGGCCATCGCCTGTTTAGCTTAGAATATTGTATTTGTACATGCATGAATTTTATGCAAGTTGCCAATACCGGGTATCAACTTCCCTGAATTGCTAGGATGAGTGTATCTTATCGCATTATCTCAAAGGTAAGAGAGGGTAGATAAATTCTTGAGTCCAAATCCTAAACCTTTAAGCCATTTGTTCTAATTGAAAATTAGGACAAGTATCCAAATTGATTGCCCTCTAAATGCTTTGAATGACATTAATTCATGATTATAACCCTTTAGTTTGATTTTGTATGTTTTTTTCTTTGATGGGTTTTCGTATGTTGTTTTATGAGTCTTTGGTAAATTTTCTATTAATTAAGCCTAATTAAAGGATTAAATTAATAATTTAATTTAATGGAAAATTATTATGACATTTTAATATTTAATTATATTTATTTAGTTGGGAAATTAATTAAATAAAAAAAGAATTAAATTTGAGGATAAAAGTTATAAGAATAAATTTAGAATGTGATATTATTTACTTAATTTAATAATAATATATTTAGAGTTCATTTTTAAATAAATGCTAAATATTACTATTATTCAAGTTAATAGATATTTTATCAATTAAGTTTGAAAATAAATAAAAAAGTGAAAAGAAAGTAATTTATTAAAAGTTTTAAATTCGCATGATGCGTGCATGAGATTAAAATATAAGAAATTAATTAAAGGATAAAACAAGTGAATTTAATAAAGATATTTTAATTGCATAAAGTGCGCATGAGATTAAAATTTGATAAATTAATTAAAGCGAAGTCAAGTGGAAATTAAATAAAGTCATTTTATAATTTAATAATTTAATAAACGTGCATGGGAAAGATAAAGGAAAGATAAAGGAGTTGAAGTCTGGTGAGCACGGAGTTCTTCCGAGTGAATGCACAATTAGTGCCTCGATTTGAGGAGAGAACTCCATATCACCAATTGAGGGTTCATTTTCAAGAGACGAAAGTTTTGGAAAGGACCACAAATTTTCAAAGAGGAAGGAATTTTTAGAAAAGAGGAGGTTCTGTGAGGAGGGATTTCTCTTCAATCTTCTTCGGCATAGCGATTAGCATCAGTGTCGAGGTAGACACTTGTGATTATTCGTACAATTTAATTACGCAATTTCTTTTCCTTTCTTCTTCGTGTCTGTGAAATGATTATTTGAATGATTATTTGTGATGAGTGTTTCAATAAAGTGAATTTCTCTTATGCATGTTAAATCTTCTAAATACGTAGAGATTGAAACATCTTAGAATCCTCGTCTAATAATTTCGCAAATTAAATTGTAAATCGGGAAGGGTTTGTATTGAAATAAAAAATTTAAATGGAAAAATTTGATCGGTTGGTCGTATTTTTTCTATTAAAGATTAGTCAGGATTGTTATTAAAAAAACATATATTTCAAATGAATTTTAAATAGGGGTTATTTTTTAAAAATTTATATTATTATAAAATTTTATTAAATAAAATTTATTTAAAAATTTGTATTCAAAAATATATATATAATTTTTGGGTGGGCGAGGGCCACCACCCCCACCCCCCTTTCTCCTCTCATGACTTGTATTAATGTTGGTGTGCGCAGTCAGAGCTACTACAGGCGGTAGTAGTTAGTACTGCTGCCAGTGGCAACAGCATGCCTGCGGCCACACGACTTGTTTGATAAAGCTGGCAAGCTTTTTAAAAGTATGCTAGTTTATTTTAATTTCTTATATTAATTTAAAATTGTTTTAATTTAATTTAATTTATTTTAATATTAATTTATTAATTATTGATAATTTTTAATTAATAAAATTATTATTAATTTATTTATTTAATTAATGAATTAGTAAATATTATTTATTAAAAGGATTCAATTCAAAGTCTTTGAGAGAGAATTTCCATGCTCGGTCTTTGAGGTTCCTCAACACTTTTTGTCCTTACCTCTTTACTAGTCTATCTATCTTTAGTACTTATCACCTGCTGCTCAGT
This sequence comes from Cupressus sempervirens, assembly GCA_028749045.1. NCBI lineage: Eukaryota > Viridiplantae > Streptophyta > Pinopsida > Cupressales > Cupressaceae > Cupressus > Cupressus sempervirens. The sequence continues at coordinate 271,966,380 of CM053788.1, read as the reverse complement.
TGCATCAACCTTAGTCTTCTCTTTAGTAGAAATGAGTCCACTTTCTAAACTTGGTTGCACAACCTCCTTTGTTCCCTCAAACTAAGGTCCTAAGACATTAGTTGCCATATCTATTGTAGACTGATCTACTATAGCATGTGAACTATATTCCTTCACTTCTCCTTTGGTATTGACCTTATTGTCATCATTGATTTTTTCAGATCCTTTTACATTATCACCTTCATTAGTTGACACAGTCTATTTCTTGGAAACACTTAGATTTTCTTGTACTTGAATATCATTTGGATTTATAGTAACAACTACTCAATTAATTGAGAAGTTACATGTGTATCAATTTTAGGATATTCCTTCACTTGTACCAATATAGGATTGGTGTTCATCAACACCTCTTTTTTCTGAATTTTATGTAGGAGCTTTCTTCTTTTGCTCTAGCTTGGTCAATATATTCTTATCTATCTCTCACTTTGCATCAACCACATCTTTATGTTGATCTTCTATGGGTTCATCCTCTACGGTGACTATTTTTTTTGTTTTTTAGTTTCTTGAGCCATTCTCTGAATTTTATCAACTAGTTGCTCAACATCATCATATATATCCTCTTTGTTGTCCAATTCTATTTCACATGCCTCTTTCTCTTCCTCATATTTTCTTTCTTCATCATCATGGGCTAATCTATAGACTTTTTCCATATTAACTTGCTCTTTTGAATTACTTTCTCAACTCTATTCTTTAGTAATAGGCATGCTCTTCATTTAGGAAAAAATCAATTTTTCTAGTCCCTCATTGCTAAGATGATTTGTTGGCTTGTAAGTTCAGACATAGTTTTGGTTAATAAAGCTTCCTTTATCTTCCTTTCAATTACTAGAGCCCATTTCCATTTAGCATCAACTTTATTGTATAGTTCTTTATAAATCATCTTACCTAATTCTATAATTGTATACTTAAAAATGACCATCATATCTAACACCACTTTCTGTACTCTTCTCTTATTAGAATTACTTAGTGCATCATATTTTATAAAATTAAAACCTAATAGTCTTGCACTATTCCTTATATTTTCACATACCTCATCTAGGTCTTATGACTTCTTGTGAGCAACTATCTTGATTTGGCTCAAGTCATCACACTCAATCCTCTCTACTTCTTCTTCATCATCCTTCTTAACTACAAGTCTTCTCCTTGGGTTGTTCATTGCTTTTGTAGTGCCCACCCATAGTTTACTTTTCCATTATATTTACCAAGCTATGTTTATACCTATTTCACACGTGCTAGTTTCAAGGTTATTGGATTTATAATTATGAAAATATTTCATGACTTGGACTAGAGATATATAAAAAATGATTACTTAGTTGACTATATTTCATGTGTTGTTTAATGATTATGGTTATTGGTGCATTAATTATTCTTTAATGATTCATAGTTAATAAATGTGATTTATTTCATAGCAATTTCAGATGATGCTTTAATGATGATTACTTCATATTCATAACGATGCATTATTTTATCTGAGCATTTGATATTTGACTTATAACTATTATGGTACTTACCCCATACTTGCATGTGTATGGTGCGTGTGTCTATTTTATCTTTTTGTATATCATATTTGATGTGGTTAAGGGAGGGATTTGTAGTCACCTACTAGTCAGGATCTACATGATGTACCACTCCTTGCAATTGCTTGTTTAGTTTAGATATATTTATATACATGTACATGCTCATCTTTTATGCAGAATGCAGGTACTGAACATCAACTTCCCCAAATTGCCAGGATGAGCATGCCCTATCACAATAACTCAATGGTAAGAATGGGGATAATGTTCATGTATCCTAGCCATAACCTAATGACTTGTCCTAAGAAGGAGGACATGCATTTGACTTTCCACCCTTTTTAAACTTGTGAGTTTATCTTTGTCTATATTATTTGATTTTGAGCTTTGGTCTATTTTGGTAATGTTACTTTTATGTGGATTTCGCTATGTGAGTTATTTGGTAAATGGTTTAATTAAAATATTTTGGTTAATCATATATTCTTGAGAATTATTAAATATTATTTGATTAAAAAAAAATTAAAGCATGAGAATATTTAATTAATTAAAAAAAACTAATTAAATATGTGCTTAAATTTAAAAGTCTTAATTTAGAAGTCTAAATTTATAAAATTGGTTAAAAAGAAATTAGAATATGATGATATTTAATTAATTAAATATGTACTTCACCTTAAAAGATTTAATTTAGAAGTTTAATTTGAGAAGTTGGAAAAAAAAAAAGAATTAAAATATTAAATATTAAAGATTTAATATTTCTTTATTATGATTATTTATTTAATAATAATTCAATTAGAGTTGCATTTAAACAATGAGCTTTGATTATTATTAACAATTTAAATTATAAACAATGCTTTAATTAGTACTTGCACTAATTAATAAAGTGGAGGAAAATAAAATATAAAAGAATGAAATTTAAAGATAAAGTTATAGTTCTAATTGTGGTGATGATAATTATTTAGGAGTTTTATTTTTAATAATTAATTCTAAATAATTTTTGAGCTATTTTTTTGCATGATGCTTAACAATAGGAATCCTTTTGAACTCCTCTCTTGAAAAGCTAATCCGAGGATCAACTCTAAGGTTCAGGTGATCTTGTGACCTACTGGAATCCGCTTAATTGAAGATAAATGTGAATTTTCACAAGGAGGCCTTTGTTGATTCTGATATCTTCAGATAAGATGTAGAATCTGTTCGCTGCTTCAAAATAGTAAACACACAAAAATAACTATATTATTGTATTTTTCTATTTTTTAATGAATGCAATCTAATAATGTAACTAATATGAATTCTTAATTTAAAAAATGGGTTAATAAAGAAAATAACAAAGATAGGGTGACAAGAAGTTTAAGCAAATAACATGAACAGTAAATCCTAACGAACATAAACTACAAAAACAATGCATCTACGAGTCAAGCTTTCGAAAAGATCAGTGGGTAACCAATGAAAGTAGGAGCAACACTTCCTTAATTCCACTGATGCAATCATCGATGGGGAATTTAGTAACCGTATGATGTTTCACTTTTCATCAAATTGCAAGGCCATGAAAAGTGCACTCATGCGAGAAAAATAGCTATGAAGGAACAAAATGGGTGATCTCTTCTCAAACTAGATACATCAACGAAATTTGTGAAACCATAGTGAACACCAAAATTAAAAGATCACACAACCAGAAATAATGCAATAAAATTTTGGCTCAATTACATTCCATGAACATACATCCACAAAATATAACACACTTAGGCAAGAATCGCTACACTCCAAGTGCAAGCACCAAAAGCATATATTATTGCAAAATAATGGTGACCCTGATTACATATTACAATCATGTATTTATAAGAAATCCTCTCCTCAATTTGTGTTGAGAGTGAGAGATATCTTAATGCAAGCATATGCTTTAAACTAATAAAACAAATCTATTTATGTACAAACTATCTATCTAACTGGTGCTAAGTAGGACTTCATCCATTTTATATCATTAATTGGATGCATGAGCCTTTACATATCTTAAAAAAAAGAAAATAGAGAAAATAAGAAAAAGAAAGGCTTCAGTTGATGTCAGAGTGATTGAAAGTGGCAAAAATAGAAGCTATATCTTCACTACGCATCCATAGGAGTTGAATTGTTGTCAAAATGCATTTCCAATACATGGAAAGCTCTAATTTTGGAACTAACAAATAACTATTGGTGAACCTCTAACTTCTTCAGAATTTTCCAAAATACTATTGCAAAAAGTGCAATAGCACACCTAGCACACCTCGAAAAGCAAGCTCCAAAAATGCAAAATTTCACTAAGCGTCAAAATTGAAATTCTGGCATCTGGGTTTTGTTTCCCTTTATACCAGAACTATGTTTGGATATTTTCACTTGAATTTTTCAATTATCTTAGTGACTTGAACTATATATGGTAAATCTAAGGCATTATATTTATCCTTTACTTTTGTCCTATAGTTATCCACTTCTATACGGGTTTCTACAAAATCCCTGAGTTCTGTATCAAGTTCTAACAAAGCTTCTTCCATTCTAAATACCTACCAAATATCCTCATCATTAGAAACTTCATCAAAAAAATTATTAAATTTCTCAACTACTACCTATACTAGTATTAGCTCTTCCCATGTATCATCTTCAAAAATGTCCAGACATGCATCACTATAATGTCTCCTAGCTTCCAAAATTCACTCTTGGGCTTGGTCCTTGAGCTTGTGAATCTCTGCATGTAATGTTTCCATTACTTTATTACTATATGCAATCTTCTCTATCCAATCATGTATATTATCTAATTCCTTAACTGTATATACATCCATTAGCATCTGATACCTTTGGCTTTTGATTACCTATAATGCCTGCAAGTCTTTCCCCCAGGTATGCACTTCATCCATTTAACCAAAATCTTGATTCAAAATTTCCACTAAATTGTCCGCATTCTCCTACATAACATGTAAGAATTTAAGATTCCCTTGAATAATCAATATGCCCTTTTCGTCAAAACTTTCTTGCCATTGTTGACAAGCACTCAAAAATGGGTCCAACTATACTGCTCCCCTATCTCTTCTCTGAATTATTGCACCTAAAGTTTCCTTAAAGTTAGTGGGATCCAAGGGGTCAAAAAATTCACTCAATTATCCCTTTAAGATTTCATTTTGGCACTGAAGTGTTATCAATTCTACCCCATCTTGCTATAAACTCCTAAGCACCTCCTTCATCCCTATTGTAACCATTAGCTTTACAGTTTCCAAGGTTAGCTTCCCAAGCATAACTTCCTAGATCTGATAATGCCTTGGAATCAATTCTTCTACATTTGATTCTAGAGGAGGAATAGCTACATAAGAAAAAAAGGTCCTAATTCTAATCACTCATGCTAAAGGCTAATGCTCGAGCATCCTTTGGAGGTGAATTAGGTTTCCTTAGAACTTCCATCAATTCCATTCTATCCTCCTCCTTAGTAGTGAATTGTTGTTTCTTGTTTCTTATTACTTCTTTTCTGAGCCACCTTGGGATATGTTGTACTATGGATTTACCTTTAGAGGATGAAGGAGTTTTCTCAACTATACTCTTCCCCTTATCGCTCCTTTCTAGAGTCTTCTCCCTCTATGAGATATTAGCACTTGGAGTCTCTATATCTGTGGAGCTAACAATTCTTACTTCAGTGTCTTGAGAAGTTTGTTGTGGTTGTTAACTAACTTGTCCTTGTTTTGACACTTCATTAGTGGATACTTGTTGTGGCTCTTCTCCATGCTCCATTTGGACTTGTTCAGCTTCTATACCTAGAGGAAGAGGGTTAGTTGACCCCTTGTCTACATAGAATGTGACTTGTACTTGGGATACCGAAACTACCTTAGGTCCTTGTGATCTAGGGGGCATCTGACTCCAGTCCTCCTGTTGAGGTTGATTTGTTGGAGTGTCTCTTATCTTATCCCCAACCAACTTAGTACTCCTAGGCATAAAATCAAAATATGACATCTAAAAGACATCAGTGCCTATCACATCCTACTCATCTATCCACTATTGTATTTCATCTTCTGATGTAGTGGTCTACATGGGTTAATTAGGGATAGATGGTAGTGTGATTGTGGAACTTCTCCTCCTCTATAACTCTATAGATGTGGCAAGCTGAGTTCTCTTGTTCAAAGTTAGATTGTCCTCTTCCTCCTTATCACACTCTTCTTCTGCCTCTTCCAAAATGGGTTTAGGGATTGATGGAAAAGAAATCACTTTCTTGATCATCTTTTGTCTCCTCTTTACCAGAGTCTTGATCTTCCTTCTTTTAGTTGTAGAGGGGTAGGCTTGCTCTATTTGTTAGGATGGGGAAACTTGTTGTTCTTTAGTTTCCATTTCTCCTTGGCTAGGTACAACTGGTGTTACTTAGGGATCATCTTGAGCTTGTGCGGCTTCTATATTCTTTGATCCCTGTATGTTTTCCTCTCCTTGCTATGGAGGTGCCAGAATTTATCCCTCTTTAGGTTTGGATTGTTGAGAAGAATTCCTCTTCCTCTTGACATTACCTTTACCCATTTGACCTCGATAATAACCAATTGTCCTATCAAGTTGGTGCATCATTTCTGGCCTTATTGGTGACTGAGCTATAAATAGGCATGGTTACTTTTTTTCCTCTACCTCTAGCTAGATGGACTTGTGCGTGGAAGATTACTATTTCTAGAATTGGATCAAGTTTGAATGGTTTCTTGATCCAATCCTATGTCAATTTGATGACATGCCTCACCCTATAGTTGATGTTTGAGTTTTTTTCTCTATCTATCTCAACATTCATAATAGGTCGTTCACCAATGTTATCCCTATTAAATAATGGATCAAATAACTCCTCCATGTCTCGTTGCACTATCTTTAGTGGAATCTTTATCTTCAAGGCCTTCTCTGCCAGATACAAAGTCATCCTACAATAATCCCTTATGTAGACAACATAGTCATTTGTCGTATTTATCTAGTGATCTTCAATGGCTTCTTCATGTTGAAATGTTTTTCCTATTAAATATTATGGCCAAGGAGAATTATATTCTTCCAAGGGATGCTGATCCCATTCACATTCAAAAGAGGGGATATCTTGCCTCCAATCCACTTGAAAAGGTCCTATAGTCATGGGCCTCATCCAACATGTTTTTTGTTTCTTTATAATTCTATCATATGTAGACAAGGGTTGTTAGGAAATATCCAGGAGTATAAGTCTACTACTAGGATACCTAGGGAGTTTCTTAGGGTTAATAGTCACACCTACTACCCTCAAATATGTAAATTTTTGGAACTAGATATAGTAAGCTTTGAGTAGTGATATTTGTGCAGCTGCTTCCTCTTATATTCCTTTTGCATAATCCCCTTCTATGAACTAGATTATTTTGAAGATGAAAGAATCATTTTCAATTCTATATTCTTTACTATGCTGTAAAAGCCTCTTCTTCACTAGTTGAGGGTACATAATATATGGCCATGCATTTGCATCTTGTATGTTACCCCTCTTGTAGAGCCCTGGATAATTTGTTGCTCTTGCAACTAACAGGTATACCAAATACAAATTCATATAAAATTTCCTGTTATTCTTTCCCACCACCAACTACTCATCCAAATTCTGACTGGGAGTAGAAGCCCAATCTAGTGGCATCTTTGCTTTCTTTGTTGTCTCAATGAAATGCACCATAAAAATATTCAGTTGTTCGACTGCCGGCAAACCCATAACTCTACTCAAGAGTATGATTGAGTACCCAATATCCTCCATCATTTATCCTCTTGTCATGTCTACTTTGCCCATTTTCTTTCCTAGAGGAGTCTTCTCTATAAGGTATGAAGACTAGATAATCTCAAAAGCTTCATCAATGTGTTCCTAGTACCATCTCTCTTCTTGCTCATAGGTTAGTCTAATGAACTAATCCACCCTTGGGAGATGAAATACTTTCTCAATGTTCTTGGATCATAGATCAAGGATGATCTCTCCTATAATACTCTTGACTACCCTCTTTTTAGGAACAAAATGTTCTGCGAGTGTCAGGATTAGCTCTGAAGACTGTATTGACACCGAGTGTGATGCAGTATTAACACACCCTGATTGGATTAATGCAGAGATCATCTAGGATCTTTTAGTTGGTTCGTTGCATATCTTTAAGAACTCCCCCAAATCTATGTCTTAAATCTTTGAGTAATCATCTTGAAACTACGATTTTGTAGGAACACACTGAAATTTGAATACCACTAGTTTTGGTGCCATTTTCTCGACAAGTGGGGACAAGGAAGATGCCCTCAAATCTACACAGAAGTACATCTATTAGTCCAGAATTAAAGAAAATTGAATCAACAATGCCCTAAAACTGACTCACACAAAACTTGAAAACTAGTTCACTTTTGAAAATCATCGAAAAAGAATTTGATTTTACCTTAAAAGAAAAAGAAATGGTGCACCTGATAGGTATGCCTGATGTGCCTTTACCATAAAAAACCCTTAAAAATAAGGTGCACATTAGTGCATCTCATCTGGGGTGCATTGATGCGCACCCTATTTTTTGACACTTTAGCACAAAAGGTTTTGCTTAAGCTTTTTTAAAGGTGCACATCAATGCACCTAATTAGGTGCACTAATGCACACCTAAATTTAGGTTTATTATTTGCATTCTTTTATGTTTTTTTTCTCTTTGAGCATAAAATAAGGTGGAAGGTGCACCTCGGCTAGTGTGTAGCTGCGATGATGGAGCTCAGGAGCAAGGAAAATGAAACAAGAAGGTAAGTGAGAAAGATAAGGTAGGGGAGGTTTAAATAGACCCAAGCACCTTTGGGTGTTTCCCAGCTATGCATCTGTGCATCACCCAAGGGTGAATACCTCTCCCTTATGTCATTTTGGTGCACTAGTGCACCAATTGAGGTGCACTGGTATGCCTATCTTTTTTGCAAAACATGCCTATTTCTTCAAAGCTCTGATTTTTGACAACCAAGTTTTCTAGTTGGGACTCAATCATGAACTAAAACACTAGACAAGATCTCAAAAATGACTTTCCAAAAATCCACAAAAGAAAGTAGGGGGTCCCCATTTCTAATGGAAATGGGGCATGCATTGTGGAACCACAACAATAATGTTATTAATTAAATTAATAAATATGTTATTAAAAACACTTTGAAAATTGATTAAAGAGAGAAAGGTTGTTATTTAAATTAAGATATTTTGTAATTAAATATCTAAAAAAGTTGTGTATGAAAAGGTAAAAGGTAATAAAGTAATAAGCAATAATTGATCAGTGAGTTCCCTCTCGTGATTGCACAATTAGAGCCCCAATTTAGGGGAGAATTCTTTATCAGAGATCTAGAGCTCATTTTGCAATTACATAGGTTTTGGGGAGCAAATTTTTGAATTGGATCAAAAGAATTGTCAAAAGTTTTGGAGGGTTTGGATTTGCATGCATTCATAGATTGTCTTAGATTTTAGTTGTGGTTTTGAAGTAGGGTTTGAAAACTCATTGTAGAATTTTATTAAAAGATTTGTCTACTTCATTTCTTCATGTGTGCTTGTATTATGCTTATTAATTTATGCTATTAATTGTGGATAAAGAATTGTGTTGTAGATTTTGAAAAGGAGAAACTTATTAATAAAGATAACTTGATTGCAGAAAAATTATAGAAAATTATTATAATTGTATTCTTTTAATCCCCTTTAGATAATATAGGGAATATTTGATTATGGAAATTTGGAAGAAAATAATAAAGCGAATGATTAGGGTTTCAACTTTAAATTTGTCATTAGAACCATGATATTATCATGAGTTTTCTAAATATAGATAAATATTATTCTTATATCTAAAATAATTTAATCACAAAATTTATTGGAAGACGAAAAAGATTAATTGAGAGGCAAGCATGCTTTAAATGAACTTATGCATACATGTGAAAACAATTATGCTAAAAATAGAAGCTAAGTATAGTAGGGTTACATGCATGTGAACATAATTATGCTAAAAATAGAAAGCTAAGTATAGTAGGGTTACTTGCATGTGAAAACAAATATGTTAAAAATAGAAATCTAAGTATAGTATGGCTGCATGATTTGAGAGATCAAAGACATGTGAAAATACTAATTGCATATTTATTAATTTTCTAAAATAAAAATATAATTTAATTTTTAAATTTATTTATTTAAAAAAAATTAATCAATTAAAAATAAAACTTAAAAATAAAATTATTTATTAATTTCAAAAATTAAATAAATATTATTCATTTAATTAAAGTGGATATTAGTATTAGTGATTATTTAAGTCTAGTTAAATTCTTAGTTGCATATAAATAATTTTATAATTATTAATGCAAGAGGGAAGTTATTAAATAAATATTTATAATTTTAGTATATTTTAAGAGAAGTTGTGGTAGAGTTTACTTTGTAATCATTAGTTAATAACTATTTGACTTTATGGGAGAAATTATAAATAATTAAATTAAATTTATAAATTTATCTCTAGTTGCATTATGAATTAAAGGAAAAGTAAATGTTAATATTGGACTTAAATAGAAGTCAAATTAATATTTTAGAAATGAAATTGATATTAGTATTTAATCTAATAATATATATTTATGTTATTAATTAAATCATTTATGACTTAAGATTATTTAAATTAATAACATGATAGTATTGCATGATATTTTATATGCACAAAGAGATTGGGTATTTAAATACTTATTATTTTAAATAAGTATATTAGCATAACAATTTATATTATAATGTATATTCTTACTTTATTTCTAAACACATCCTTATGACCCAAACTAAACAAGAGAAATTGATGGAATTAAATCATGTGGCTGAAAACTATGTGTTTTCTAATATTCTATTTATAGTCTTGTGATGTTTATTTTCATGATGGTTTTTCTTTGTGGGTTGTTTAGTTGGCCAAGTTAGGATGCAAACTAGGGGCATTTTTGAGATTTCTTTTATAATTATTTGATGGGATGTGATTAAATTTATGATTTGAATTGAGATTTATGTTTTATGAGCTTTATGCTATTGAGCATTTATGAGAACTTGGGTTTTGAGAACCAGTGCTATATTTGGGTTGCTTGTTAAGGAACCAAATTCAATCAATATTACTCTTGTGGTATGGGACACTATTGTGGTTTGTGATTTTTAGGAGGTTGTCTATGTACATATCCTTGGGAGTGGCTTACAGTAGGGGTCTAGGACCCAAAGTGGTCAGTGCCAGGGTAACCTATTGTAAGTTATGAAATAAGTGATAATCTAATAATTAATATTTTGGGGAAGCACATTAAAAAGATAAGTTAGAGATATTTTCCCCACCCATGCCTTGAGTGCTTGTATAGACTAAGGATGGGAATGGGATGACAGTATGACTAGTTTGCCTCATTTTCATGAGAGGGTTTTCTAGTTCTACATGTTTCACATTGAGGGTCTGGGGTTCAGAGTAGTTCCACTCTAGGGTAACTCAACACTTAAGGGTCTGAGATCTATTAAGAGATCAATCTAGGGTAACTCAAGTAGTTTGACCATGTGATGACACTCCCTAGAATGTAGCCTGAGTCTCCTCCATAATTTTTTTGGCATTTTCCTGTAGTGGTGTTGTTATTGATGGTGTACTTAGTGTTGAATGTATTTAATGTGGTTATTTACTTTCATTGATGGTGATTGGTGATTTATGGTTGATGCACTTTTGGCATTTGGCTTTTTCCTTGAGGTGGATATCATTCGTTGACTTTATCTTATGATTTTTGTGATTTGATCTATTCTTGGTATATGTATGATTTTTTGTTTGGTATTGGGTTGAGTGTTCTTTCTTTTGGAGTATCTTATCTTCTTGATTAGTAAGTGTTACCTTTGAGATAGTTTTGGCTATCAAGATTCCTTGCCTAGGATTGTTTTATGATTTGATTAACTGTATGTGGATCGTACATTATCTCTCTTCCATGGTGGGAGTGAGAGCCTGATTAGGTGACCATGCAGTTGGGAGGTAGTGTATTCTTACCATTTGGGTCCCCCTTAGATTGAAATATGTTGGATACTCCTTGATACAGTGGTACCATTATCATTCTTCCTCTTATCTTGAAGATTTCTATTCATTTGATGTATCTATGTATCATGTGTTTTGAGATCCTATGGGATATTCTATTGTATATTGATGTAATTGTATCTATTTCCACATACACTATGACATGTGCAGTGGATTTTATTCATTAGATGTGCTTTCATATTATTAGTTGTACTTATGCATTTGCTTATGTGATTATGTATGTGTTTATTCATTTTCTAATTATGGAAAATGTAATTGAGACTTCAAATTATTAATAAAAATTTCTTAAATGTGACTCAATGTGAAGGAATGCTTGAGGAATTGAAACTATATTTATAATTTATTATGTGTTCTTGATGTGTATGTATATATTGCTTTTGCATTATTTTTACTTTGATATTGTTTAAACTTTAAAAAAATTGTTCAGTAAACTTTGTAACATATTAGGTTTATTTCTTTTGGGTTCCTGAGTGGGGCATTACAAGTTTTCTCAGCTCTACTTCCTTAGGGGTTTCCTTCCTTTTTATTTGAGCTGGCTTTGTTATTTTGAAAACTCCTTTCTTCTGAGATGTGGCAATTGTAGTGTTAGTTTCCCTGGTTCTTTGTCTTGCCACACTTGTTGGAGGGGGTGTCACTCCTACAATTATATTCCTTAGAATTTTCTTTACTTCAAGCTTGAAAAAAACTTGTTTCTCTTTAGCATCCCATGGCTCAATAGCCACAATCTCCTTTCCTTTTCCTTCTACATTTTCTTCTTCTTCATCACTCCTTAGATCTTTACCTTTTCCCTATGTTATCTATAATGGTGCTTCACCAAATGTTCCTTCAAGTATGTTTATCATCTTCTTTGTTTTCCTTTCCATCTTTGGCACTTTGGTTTCCATCATGATTTTGATCTTGGATATCTCATATGTGCCAAATGGCTCAACATCTTTGTCAAGAGGCTCATCCAAAAATGCAGTAATGGTGGCTAATACCTCATCAATATTTATTTTATACCCTAATGGTCTCAACCATGAAATTATGGGTATAACAAATTAAATGTAGGTCCAAGCTATATCAAATAAGAAATAGATGATGTCATAGTATTTTTCTTCTAATGATTTAGGTATTCTAGACCTATCTTTCATCTTTTGTTTGAATTCTTCAAAATATCCATCCATTACTTTCTCAAAATCATCTCCTTGTTTTCTGATGAACTCATTAATCTTCTTAGTTACATGTTTCTTCTTACTCCAAGTCACATTTCCAATAGTAGGAAACAAATTTTGCACATAAAAGAATATGCAAACCAATAATGAGCTAAACTTACACATAGTGTTCTTTTCTTTCTTGATGCTTTTTAGGATCTCCTCCAGTTGTTGTAATTATAGGCCAGAAAGATCATAAGAATGGTCTTTCTTCACAGTCTTCCATGCTACATTGACTACAACACATGGTACACTTATAGGTCTACTGGATTGGTCTAATTTGTGTGCCATGACCCTCACTACAAAGTCTAGCTCATGATCTATGATAGTAGAAATAGACATTCTCCTCTTGTTCCATTTTTCCAAAGAATTGCTTCAATCATGTCTCTTCCTTGACAACAAATGGATTTGACCCTGTCTATAATAATGTATCCTATAACATGGTGAATAATTTTCTTAGTAATCTCAATCAGTCCTCCTTCTAGTCATAACTTCATGTCACGCACGTGAATCAATACAGTTGATCCACTCTACCTTGAAAACCTTAGGAAAACTTAAGGCATGAGCTAATCCTTTCTCAATGATATTATTATGTTATTCCTTCAAATTTTCATCAACACAGAGTTTTTTATATCCATTTTGCATTTCAAAGTCCCCTATTTCACCAATCTTACTGTGTGCTAGAAGAAGTGACCTGTTGGGAGCATGAATCAACAAACAAACATTAGTTAAAAATCCCAAATATGCATCAAAGACTCATCAAAATGAAATAATATTAACTAACTAATTCTTTCTTGAGTTTTGCAACACTAAATAGCCAACAAACCAAATCCTCCAACCACCTCTACAGCTCAACAAAGGCATCCATGAGAGGCCTTGTTGGTGTGTTAAGATGTGGGGTATGTTTGGTGTGCTCTCCCAAACACAACAATGTAGTGAATCTCTTGAGTGGATGTGCAAAGATGTGAAAATGATAAAATATGCACCTAAGATACATGAGATGAAGAACGCCTCAAGAAATGGCTATGGTGAAAGCCATACTTGAAGGCATTCAAGGATGAAAATGAAATGCAACCAAGAAAACCAACTAGGTATGCAAGCTACACTATCATGTAAATGCAAAGGAAATGTGAATGCAAAAGTAAACTAGACTAACAATGCAAATGAAAAGCTAAACCAACTACCAAATGGTTAGTATGCATCTAGAAATCACCATGAAAACTACCATGAAAGCTACTATGAAAACTCAAACTAGCATGCAAGCTCAGCTATAATGAAAACTCAAATCTCAAACCAACATAATAACAATGCAATAATGAGAGATGATAAATGCTTGAGAAAAGGCCTCCATTTATAGGCTTGAGGGAGGGCTTGGTGAGGTGGAATCCATGTAGATGCCACATAAGGTGACATGCAAGCCATGCAAATGGTCAGGAATTCAAAGTTTGCTCACACACATGTGAACAAACTTGAGAAGAAGAGTGTGAGACAAGAGTGCAAAGGGGAGTGTGTAGACATGCCTTCTCACACATGTGTGAGCACACACTTAGGCTAATGAGGGGGATTAGGAAGGAGATTAGAATGATTAAGTGGGATTAGAGAAGAAGTAGGATTAAGAGGATGAAAATGATGGGTGTAGACTAGGTTTTAGGCTAGGCTTAAGATTAAATTAAACAAGATTTAATTTAATCATAGGTTTAGAAGAACTAATGAGATGTGAGGATTTAAATAAATAATATTTATTTAAAAAGGGAAAACATGGAGGATCATGTATTAAATTAATTTAACACATTAGGGCTAGGAGTTTTTAAATTAAATTTAAATACTTAGGAGAAAGAACTTATATAATTAATTAATTTAATCAAATAAGTAGAAGAATGTGACCAATATAATTAATTAATTAATAATTAATTACAATTTCATGGACAATATTAATAAATTAATATAGTCTTTAGGACAATTTTAAGTGTCTACACTTACACATGTAGCAACATCTAACATCTTGGATTAAGATAACCCAAGGAGGAACAAACGATAGTGCTCTAGATGTGTCTCCTTTTACTACTATTTTAGGGTAGGATTTGAACTTAGGAGGATTGCATGCTTCATTATGAATTAACTAATTATCACTAATCTTAGATGATTCTCCTTTCTCCATTGTTACAAAACTTGATTCCATTGTTCACCTAAAGGGTTTGATCAACAAACTATGCTTCACTTAGTAACAACACAAACACTGAATCAATCTCAATTTCTAAAGGCACACTTAGAAATCTTTTTTCAAATCACTACACAATAGTTTTAAATTTCTCTCCCTCTTGATCTCTTGAAAAATTGAATGCACGGTATGTAAAATAACTTTTGAAATTTGGTATATACCAAAAAATTCAAAATTAGTGCCTCATTGATCCATCATACACAGTGGGTGTGCAAAAACTATCTTCGACCATCTCTATAAAACTCAAAAATCATATTTCCTTAAGTTTCACTTTGTTGATACTTCTCCAATCTCCAACTCAGTCTATGTTACAACTTGATGACTATAACAACTTGATCTTCACTAGCATTTAAAAACTCCAATGATGGCACTCAATCATCAAATGTTATTCAACTTGGTTCAAACTTCAGATCTATCCTCATGCATCTACTATCATGCTGATTTGGAATTTTACGCAAACAATCTTAGGAACTAATGTATAATATTGTAGTTTGTACATAATTCCACGCATACCTCATTATTTAGTTTGAGGTAGGGGAATCGCCTAATCCATTAGATTAGGTGATCATAGTCTCATCATATACACTAGTCCTTTCATCTGATTTCCTCTTCCAAGTTTGATTCATTTGAGTTCTTACTTCTTCAGTCTTGACCTTATCTTTTCCATTGTTCTCTTCAATATTAGGTACTAAAGCTTGGTCATATAGTCCTTGCTTAGGTGACTAACCTTTTGGCAATTGAAACATACTGGTCCAAAAAAATTTCAGTTTTTGGATCTTCCTCTAAGATGTATCCCTGCATAATTTACTGAAATGTGTCCATAATTTCCACAATATTGAAAATTTATCCAAATATTGTAATCCCAATTTATGGTATTACCTTTTTTATGTACTTTTCCTTGACCTTTAGGTGTCTGATTATTCTTTACTTTAGATCTACAATCCTATGCATCATGACCATACTTCTAACATGTATAACAATAACCTTCAAAAATAAAAGTAGTTGGTGTCTTATTGACCTTTGATCTACACTCATGCGATTGACAACCTTGTTTGTTACAATTGAAACAATAACCATTGAATTTAGGTTTGGGATCTATCTTACCAGTTTTACTCAAGGATAACTTTAGTGGCTAATATTCACCAATTGGCTAATCTCACTCATCGAAGACCTTGATTTAGCTAATTATTTTGCATTTTTGGAGTGTCCATGTCACTTGCACTTTACCAAAATTGAGTCTCATGCTTAGGCTAATCACCAATAATAATATAGAAGTATATATATTTTAGTGATGACTTTGCCAATGAAATTATTTTTTCCACGTAGTAAATTAAATATGTTCACCTACAATTTTCAAGGATTGTCTTAATTGATGGTAATATTTGCCAATATTTGGTAAAAATTTAAGTTACACTATAGATTAACTACATATAGATTTCACATGTGTCTCTATTCCAAAGACTTTTTACTAAACTTTTTATCATTTCTAACTTTTTTGCGAAATAGATTTGATTGGGGACATGTGTCATTACTTTGGGAAATTTATTTAAAACTTGGTATCCTATTAAAATTTTGGCTTGAAATAGGATTTAGGATCATCCAATTTTTAGGGGTGCTTCCCCTAAACCACCATTCAATAATTTGGAGGGAAACTATAGTGATAAAAGTGGGCTAAATTTAACCTTAAAGTTTGATAATTAATTAGGCTCCATATAACAACAACAACAACATCATCATCATCAACACCAATAATAATAATAAAATCATTGTTTCTAGGTATGTGTATTTTTTTCTATGTTTTTCATCAATAATGAAAGATTCGCCAGGATTTTATAGAATTTTCATATGATTGAAAAAAAAATGCATTTTTCCTACTTAAAAATAAAATTTCGTCAATAGAAGCTAATTTTTCTCCCCCTAAACTAATGTTTGGTTCGCCAAATTTTAATACTTTTTTCTAAAGGGGGGTTTCTTAAAGTTATCCTTAGTTTTGCTCCCATAGATATTTGTTGTATGGGCTAATTTTCCCTAGTGATACCATGTAAGCTTCTTGTTCTTTGGTTTTGTAGTCTCTTTCCTTTTTCTCCTTACTTTGATGATTCTCCTTGCTCAACACCAGATAGGAACTCAACATATCCTAGTCTAGAAGTTTCATGAGGTCTCCTTGGTGCATTCATTTTTTCATTGAGAAATTTCATAGCTTCTTTAGGTTTTTTCAACCTTTCAATGAATTATTTTTGAGCTCTTAATTCACTCTTCAACTAATTGGTCTTAGATCTCTGATTTGCAATCTCTTCCACCTTTCTAGCAATCTCATGATTAACACTTAGTAACTAATTGACCATGTCAAATTGATTATGTATTAGCCTTTGTACCTCATTGATCCTTTCAGCAAGACTTGTAGTCATTTACCTCTTATCTTCATCAGTTTTTCCTTTATCCTTTTCAGCCTTTTTGTTTTGTTTAGTAACTTCACATCGTCTTAGTGATTGTATCTCATATTCTCTTTTCAATTTTCTAATTTCTTCATTTGGAATGTTGTTCTTCTCCAATAGATCTATTATTGCTACATCAAATTCACTAGAACTACATTCATCAAACAATTCTTCAACAATCTCTTCTTTGTATTGGGTGTCATTTTGTTGAATTTCCATCTCTTTCCTTCTCTTCAAGGATTGTCCTAGTGTTTCCTTTGTAGTATTGACTTGTTCAAATGTAAGATGAACTTCAAACCTCTAGTTCTCAATGATCTTTCCTAGTTTGTAGGCTTCCATCTTCAACATCTTTAACTCCCAAGTGGTTAGAATTATGTCAAGAGTACAAAGCTCTAATAGGGAAAGTAAGACACTGAGAGGGGGGTGAATCAGGATCTATGAAACTATAATACTTCAAACATGAATCACATTTGATTTCTTCATTACAAACCTTCATTTAAACCTTAACCTTGTATCAATACAATTATGTACTTCAACTTAACATCAGATCTAATATCTAATTTCATGAATAAAAGTCATAAACACACAACACACATTATTTGGTATTATGGTGGGATGAAACCCACAAAATCTTCACTATTGAAACAATAAAGTGTGCCTATTAAGACTACAATATTTGATCACTTCTAATAATCTACCCTATTAGGGGCCTACCCTCTTAAAGGCTTACAATACTATTAGGTCTACCTTAATCAAAGGATTTTTACATCATAACTAAGTGAACACTCTATTAGGAGATTTATAAAATCCTGTTAAAGGTACTGTTTGAAGATATTTAAACTCTAAAACACTTGTTAGAATGTTCAGTTACTGATCCTTTGGTATGCACTTCAATGCTTGTTAACATATCTCCTTTATCTAATATGATATAACCTCATCATGGTTGATCTTCAATCACTTCTCATTGTACTTCTCAGCCACCTCTGTCTTTCACCTCTGATTCACCTCAAAACTTCACATCCAAACACCTTTCAATCATACTTTCTCACACATACTGGTGCAAGGCACCACCTCCACCATAAAATTTAGATTAAGTCATTATGTTATTTTTAAATATCATGGGATTATTAATCTACATTATTGTATGTAGAAAGATATTTCATAATATTTGTAATCAAAATTCCAAACATGGGAATACAAATGGTCATAGAGTAATTGAAAGGTTTGTAACCACCAAACATGGTCTATTAAATAGACATTATTATAATAAGAGAGATAGAGGATCGATAGGGATAAAATAGTAGAGAAGGGAGTGAATAGATAGATTTTCCTAACGGTTCTTTGGCGGTAGTGAGAGAGCCACACTTTTGTAATTTGTAGATGATTTTTTAATGGAAGTATATATGTATATTTAATGGTATTTCAGTTGTAAACATCCCTATCAATTTTGTTAGTTTTTCTATGCAATCAGTTTGGATTCTTTGATAAGAGAAAATGGAAGTCATTTGTTATGGGTTCCAAGATCTGGAGAGTCAATTCAATGATCTAAGAACTAACCATGTATTATTTCCTACATAAGTAATAAGCTAATAGTTTTCAAAAATTATGGCTAACTAATGGAAAATTATAGATATGAAGTTAAGTGATGTGATTGTACATGGAAAGAATCTGAATGGTGGTATTTTGAATTGATAAAATAAAGGAGGAACCTGATCATTTCCTATTGGGGGTATTCATAGTTTGTTTATGTGGAAAGTGGAAACATATATGGGCATGCTTGTATGCACATCATGGCCCAAGGTGACTATTCCCAGAATAGAGAGAGACTTGGGTCATGAAGCAAGTTGAGAGCTTTGGGAAAGGTATGTAGAGAAAGGCTTAGGTGGGCAACCCGATTGGTCAATGAAGAAGGAACTTGATGAAAATAATAAAGGATCTTGATAGTAAGAGATATGTTGCAGTCTAGGATTCCTAGGTGAGCCCATTTGTATTCAAAATAAAAGTTATTATCATTGAGGCAAGACAATGGACAAGTAATATTCCTGCAGTGAAGAAGAAGATGTAAGGTTTATGAAAGGAAGTTGAATACAATAAAGAAGAGTTAGTCTTGCTAAACATACAAAGACAATGAAAAAGGTGGCGAGATTTCTTTCCCCCTCAAGCCTGGTTTGACATAAGAAAAAGGTGTGGAAATGAACAATAAATAATTAATGGAGAAGCCTGATAATAGAAGGTTTATATTATTATATATTCATGGTTGTTTTGTAAGAATGGTTATGGAGTACGTTATTTGTGGATTATAGATCACAGTGTGTGACTGAAAGTAAAGAATTGGGATTTGGTATCATAGCGTACCTCTAATTATTATATAATGAATGGTGATCATGGAGTCGAAGATAGGCATCACTATTATTATGTTTAGTAGAATATGGAAAAGTTGAGGGCCTATAATCTATGTTCATAAATAATGATAGACAAATATGCAAAATTGCAGACTAGATCAGATCTCCCTTACATCATAAGTGGTATCTATGGTGCAGGGGCACCACCTCCACCATAGAATTCAAATTAAGTCATTATGTTATTTTTAAATATCATGGGATTATTAATCTACATTATTGCATGTAGAAAGATATTTAATGATATTTCAATTAAGATTCCAAAAATGGGAATACAAATGGTCATAGAGTAATTGAAAGGTTTGTAACCACCAAACATGGTCTATTAAATAGACATGATTGTAATAGGAGAGATAGAGGGTCGATAGGGATAGAATAGTAGGGAAGGGAGTGACTCAAAAAAATTTCCTAATGGTTCTCTATCAGTAGCTAGAGAGCCACACTTTTGTAATCTGCAGATGATTTGTTAATGGAAGTATATATGTATATGTAATGGTATTTCAGTTGTAAACATCTCTATCGATTTTGTTAGTTTATCTATGCAGTCAATTTAGATTCTTTGACAAGAGAACATGGAAGTAATTTGTTATGGTTTTCAAGATTTGGAGAGTTGATTAAATGGTCTATGAACTAACTATGTATTATTTCTTACATGGGTAATAAGCTAACAATTTTAAAGAATTGTGGCTAACTAATGATAAATTATAGATATGAAGTTGAGTGATGTGATCATACATAGA
Source organism: Cupressus sempervirens (assembly GCA_028749045.1). NCBI lineage: Eukaryota > Viridiplantae > Streptophyta > Pinopsida > Cupressales > Cupressaceae > Cupressus > Cupressus sempervirens. The sequence continues at coordinate 271,945,850 of CM053788.1, read as the reverse complement.
AATAATCCAAATGGTGGTATTTTGAATTAATAAAATGAGGGAGGAACCCAATCATTTCTTGTTGGTGGTATTCGCAGTTTGTTTGTGTGGGAAGTGGAAACATATATGGGCATCATGGTTTAAGGTGACTATTCCTAGAATAGAGAGAGAGAGAGAGAGAGAGAGAGAGAGAGAGAGAGAGAGAGAGAGAGAGAGAGAGAGAGAGAGACTTGGGTCATGAAGCAAGCTGAGAGCTTCGGGAAAGGTATGTAGAGAAAGGTTTGAGTGGGCAACCTAACTAGTAATTGAAGAAGGAACTCGATGAAGATAATAGAGGAGCTTGGTAGAAAGAGATATGATGCAGTCCAAGATTCGTAGGTGAGCTTGTTCGTATTCAAAATGAAAGTGATTGTCATTGAGGCAAGGTGATGGATAGGTAGTAGAACCATAGTGAAGAAGATGATGTAAGGTTTATGGAGGAAGTTGAATACAATAAGGAAGAGTCAGTCTTGGTAAACATACAAAGATAATGAAAAAGTTGGTGGAAATGAACATTAAAGATTTAACGAAGAAGATCAAAAATAGGTGGTGTATATTATTATATATTCATGGTTGGTTTGTAAGGATGGTTATGGAGTACATTATTTATGGATTATAGATCATGGTGTGTGACTAAAAGTAAAGAATTGGGATGTGGTATCATAGTGTACCTCTTGTTGCTATATAATGAATGGTGAGTCTTATAGAATGGTGATCATGGAGTCACAGATTGGCATCATTATTATTGTGTTTAGTAGAATATGGAAAAGTTGAGGGCCTCTAATTTATGTTCGTAAAGAATGATAAATAAATATGTAGAATTGCAGATTCGATCAGATCTCCCTTGCATCACATAAATAGGAATTAGGTATAAAACCTTCCTTATATAGTTTTTTGTGAAGCTTCTAAATCATGATCAATGATCTAGATTCATCCCTTTGGCTGTTTGGTCCTTTTAATTTTTTGATTGGTGGATTGCCTTTCATAGGGATTAATGAAACTCATATATACAAAAAAAAAATTATTTGGCACTAATGCTACTCTAAAACTTGGCACATACTATTCTTAATGTTGTCCCTCAGCCTTCACTCTGCTCGGATTATACTGTAAGTCTTTCTTTTTCTCATTCAACATATATTGTATCCTAAATCACTTGACATTTATTGAACTATTTGGTGACTCTTAAGTGCACTTAACACTAACTAGTGCTTGGCATGAACTGAGATATGACCTATATAGTGGCTCAATCACAATGGTGATCAACCAATATTACCTAGAAAATGACTAAGTGTTTTGGACTAATAGAAAATGCCAAGATTGCCTTTAGGGTCAACAATGTGTTTATGGCATAAAAGGTTGTGTTATGAAAACTTTTAAAACATGGTGAAAATTGGTAGAAAGAAAAGACTAAGAGGCTTACAGAATTTGAAAAAACTTGAAAATTCTGTGTAAAGAATGTTAGCTTGGCGAGATGACAAATTTTAGGTTTCTTAGAAAGGAACTCACTTCAAATAATATCATGGAATTTGTGCACACATATTTGTGTGGTCCAATTGGTGTTGATATCTACTATAGTGATAGATATTTCATATTGTTTGTGGATGATTATTTAGGGATGATGATTGTAATGTTCATGAAAGTAAAATCACCTACTTTTAATATATTTAAGTGGTATAAAGTAAGAGTTGAAAAGGAAACTAGTAAATCATTGAAATGTTTGAGATCTGATAGGGGTGGTGAATTTATTTATGCTGAAATCATCAACTTTTGTGTTGAGAATGGTATCCAAAGATAATTATCTTCACCAAGGACACCATAATAGAATAATATTTATAAAAGGAGAAATAGATCTATCATGGATCATGCAAGAATAGTGACAATTGAGAAAGAGATCTCTCAAATATATGAGAGAAGCCATTAATATTGTTATTTATACTCTTAATAGAGTTCAATTGAAGCAAGGAACAAACAAGATACCCTATGAATTGTGCTATGGTCATACACCAAATGTAAGTTATCTCAAAATATTTGGAAGTAGGTGTTACATTCATAAAGATACAAGGAATGGTAAAATTGATGTTAAAGGAGATGAAGGTATATTTCTAGGTTATTCATTTAAGAGTAAATCTTACAAATGTTTGAACAAGGCTACTAACAAGATGATTGAAAGTGCAAATGCAAGATTTCATGAGTTTGTAGAGAGAAATGATGTGGAAAGCAAGAAGGAACCTAAAGATTACAAAAAAAAAGTCTCTGTCTATAAAGAGGCACCTCATACTCTACTCGAGTTACAACATAGGCCTACTAAGCACCAAACAAGGACACTTGAGTTATATATAGTTATAACCATGCACCAAATAATACAACCTAAATAGGAAGATGAACTTCTTTCAAGTGAAGAAAATATTGAGAACTAGAGAGCTAAACCTATATTGGTCAAATATATAGGGAAGAACCATTCACCTGAACAAATGATTAGAGATAGGAGTGATGGAGTATAAACAAGAAGAAAAATAAGAGAAGGTACATGTTTAATAGCTGATTTTGAACCTAGAATAGTAAAAGATGCATTGGATGATGAATATTGGGTTAATGCTATGAATGAGGAGATTGATCAAATTGAGAAAAATAATACTTGGAAACTAATACTGAGACCCACCAATAAAAATATGATTGGCATCAAGTGGATTTTCATAAAAAAATTGAATGAGAATGGAGAAGTGGTAGGAAACAAGGAAAGATAAGTTTGCAGGGGATATACACAAGAAGAAGGAATTGATTATGGTGAAACTTTTGCACCTATAGCAAGATTGTAAGGAGTAAGAACAATGTTGGCTCATGCTACATACAAGAAGTTCTAGGTCTACCAAATAGAGGTAAAACATACATTTTTGAATGGAATACTTGAAGAGGAAGTCTAAATCAAAAAATTGAAGGATTTATTGAACCTAGAAAGAAGGACATGGTTTGCAAGTTAAACAAACAATTGTAAGGATTGAAACAAGCCCTGAGAGCATGGTATGAAAGATTACACTCATATCAAGTTAAGATTGGTTTTCTAGAACAAGTGAAAATAGTAATCTATATTTGAAGAATGAATCACAAGATATGGTGTTAATTGCTGAAATGTTCTTTGATGATATAATATTTGGACAAAATGATATGTTGAGTAAGTTATTTGTTGATCAAATGAGTATTAAATTTAAAATTTCAATGTTTGGAGAGATTAAATATGTCATTGGATTACAAGTTCATCAAATAATGAAAGATATTTATGTTACTTAGTCTAAATATGTGAAGGAAACCTTGATTTTTTTTGGGATGGTTGAGTCTAAACTACTTGGTACACCTATGGTGATTGGAATGAAATTATTAAAACAATACACTAGTGGTGAAGTTGATAAAATAGTATATAGATCTATGATTGGAAAGGTATAATATATTGTACATAGTAGACTAGATATTGCCCTATCTTTTGGAATTGTTGAAAGGATTTAATATAATCCAAGTGAAACACATACGACTTTTGTAAAGAGGATGTTTAGATATCTCAAGGGAACTAAAGATTATGGCCTGTGATATTAACAAGAGGATGACTTTAATCTTAAAGTCTATACTAATTACTGATTGGGGTGGAAATATTGATGATAGAAAAAGGAAAAGTGGTGGAGCTTTCATTTTAGGAGAAAGCTTGATCACATGGATAATCAAGAAACATAGTTGTATTTCACAATCTACTGTTGAAGCTAAATATGTTGCTTTTACAATCAATTATGTAAATATTGAATGGATCAAACAACTATTGGAAAGAATGCAAGAAGAAGTAATCAATTCTATTTCTACTTACTATGATAACACAAGTGCTATTAGTATCTCAAAAAACCCGGTGATGCATGCAAAGACAAAACACATATCAATCAAGTATTATTACTTGAGGGAGAAAGTTGAAGAGAAGTAAGGATCAAATAGGTGAAGTATACGAAACAAATTACTAATATATTTAACAAACCAATACCCAATTATGCTTTTGAGTATCTAAAAGGTAAATTGGGGGTCTTGCCCCTATCTAGAGTTCACTAAGTGAAGCTATATGCTACATAAATTCATGTATGAAATAAAATATCTTTATGGAGTTAATGTAAAAGTGCTCACACTTTAGGAGCATTTATGAAGCTGTGAAGTTAATTGTAATAAAACTGATGTAAACTATATATACAAAGTACACTAGTACATTTGACCTCATTTCTCAACGAATATTGGTCAAAATTTTGACCCAAGTTGGTCAAAATTTTGACCAAGATGTTCGTTGAAGTTTTTCTCCTCAAAATTTTGACCAACCTATAGTTTGGTCAAAATTTCAACCAATACATTCATAAAAAAAATTTAATTTTTGGTGGCCCTAATTTGTCAATGTTGGTCAAAAATTTGATCAATTTGTTCATTGAAAATTTTTGATTGGTCAAAATTTTGACCAATCCATTCATCAATTCTTTTTTGATTAGTGGAAATTTTGACCAATGCTTGGTAGAAAACTAACAGGCATTGGTCAAAATTTTCACCAATGTTTGGTTAAATTTTTTTAGCATTGGTGGAAATTTCCACCAATGGTTGGTCAAAATTTTTTTTAGTTGGTGGAAATTTTGGTCAATTTTTTTTTTTTATGCTGTATCGAGCAATTTCTTCTTATCCAAGCCATTTAATTTGCAACCTTTTATATCTCTACAAAGATAAAGTTGGAGCAGAAAAAAATTTCTTTTCAAAGGTGTCATCTGATTGTAAAGTGTCCATTCCATTATCTATTCAACGAACAAGACTTATCTAGTTCAATAGATAATGGAATGGATGCTTTACAATCTGAAGACACCTTTCAAAAGAAAAAATCTCCTTCTCCAACTTTATCTTTACATAGATTTAAAAGGTTGCAAATTAAATGGCTTAGATAAGAAACAATTGCTTGATATACCATGGAACAAAGAAGAAAAGTGTGTCTATGATATTGGAACTATCTCATGGAGAATTTGACATTTGCAAGGATATGGACATATTTTGGGAAAATGAATACTCAGACACTTCAAGATTCCAAAATCCATAATGTTACAGAGAAATCACAATAACTAATGATAAGAGAATCAAAATACAAAATCACATTTTTTGGTCCATTAGCAGGACCTAACTTTAAGATAACCATGGTCTATTGCCTCTATATTTAGATTTCATTCACACTCATTTGAAGTTTTTATTAGTAGTTTTCCTAAGATAGATTATTTAGTCCTTTAAAGAATTGATTAAGAGGTAATAAAAGGGTATTTCAACCACTACAGATTGCTCCTTGGCTATAGTTTTATTAAAAAAAATTTACTTTCAAATGCACAATAATAAAAGTGCAGCAATAAAGCAAAGTCATGGTGATTGAAAGAGAACCCAAAGATAGCATCTTTAACCTGCTTGAGATCTAATGACATAAAATTTTCTATCTTGGGGTTCACACAATTATCCAATAGGATATTACTTGCTTTGATGTCTCGGTGTACTATTCAGATGTTGGATCCCTAATGAAGATAAGCAAGCCCACGTGCAATTTTGATGCAAATGTTGAGCCAACTAGGCCAGTCAAGGTGGATGTCAGATATTTTATTGCTTACTAATTCACATTGATACTATGTGAGTGCATACAAAATAATGCTTACAAATCAACATAAGTGGGCGTGACCATATGTTGTTATTGAATAAAGCTTGTGTAAGACTGTTATTTTCCAGACATTCATAGATCAAAATATGATGATCTCCTTCTACACAAAATCCATGCAATTTAACAAAGTTCTTATGTTGCACTACAAATATTATATCTACTTCATTTATAAACTCACACTTTCCTTGCTTAGATTCAGATGACAGTTGCTTCACTGCTATTAATTTACCATCTAGAAGAATGCCCTGTTCCATAGTCAAGCACAAGAAAAATCAGATAAACTTTAATAAAAAATCTAAGGATAGAAATGTTTTTTAATTGGCATGAAGAAGGAGAAATTGGTAGAAAGCATAAATAATAGAAAATCCTAGAGATGCCACAAATAACTAGCAGCACCAAGGAAAATCCCAAAATCAAAATCATCAAAAGCAATTATTTCTACATAGCAACGTCTGATTTGCAAAAATATAAACTTCATTATAGACAACTCATATCCAAATTGCATCCCATTAAGACAAACTGCATATGAAATTATGCATTAAATTAAAGATTAGAAACATGTGATTTTAAAAGTACATACCTTCAAGAATTCAATGAACTGAGTTACATATTTAGATGAGGCCATGTCATAGTTGTAGAAGTCATACACAATTGGTGTCATAACTACTAAGTAAATGAGCTACAAGGAAGCCAAAAAGAAATACTACTTAGTACAATGTCTAGAAAAATATGTAGGAATTGACACATAGTCAAAATCTAGTTGAGGCACACTAAAAGAAAGACAAACCAGCAAATAAGCTGCCAGATTGCTGCCAAAGATGAAAAGAATGCCTCCAATACCTTCTATGCCAATAGCTACCATTAACAGATGCTTAAACTACAAGTGAAATGAAACACAAATAAAAACATTAAAATTGCCAAAAATCTACTTTTATTATTAGTATTGTAGAGACTCAGGAGCATGACTTGAGGAGCAACTCCCCACTTGTGAAGAATACATTTCAGAAAATGATAACGAAGACATCCAAATGAACAATACTAAGCCATAGGCTTCTTTCCCAACTTCATGTTTAATTGAGGATAACAGAAAATCAAAAGATTATGATGGTAAATTATATGGTCTCAACAGACATCACTTCATGGATAGAGACTGAAACAATTGATAGTCAAGAATAATTAAAAACAGGTGAATATCAACTCACTTACCTAAAATTTTGGTAGCTAAACACCCAGGATATTTGTGACATGATTTTTAAACAATGCAAACTTGGGTTCAAAAGTTTTTGCAGCTGTTCCTCCATCAATGCCAAAACCATTTATCCTATATCAGAGTTCCCATGGGATTGTAACTTTAGAATAAGTGATTTAATAGTGAAGAATGCTTCAAGATGGAAAAATAATTTTCAGATAATAACAATGAACATACATTACATCAACTAAAAAAGATTTAATATTATAAAGCTAGATCACTGTAGAAAACATAATAAATTAATAAGATCATTCAGGCTATCTTGTAAAGATTGCCCTCAAATTGTTCTTGATTACTTATACACACAGACATCTTAACCAATTGTGGATGGATCCTATATTGCTATAAAATGATTATGCTGCCCTAAAATTGTTCTTGATTACTTATACGCACAAATACCTTAACCAGTTGTGGATAATACCTTAACACAGAGTCACAACTCACTTCTTGGGACTAGTACAACATCCTTTGATCATGATATAATCATCGTTCACAATACCATAGTGAGGAAATCCACCCATTGGAGTGATATCCTTCTCAGTCTGGTCAAAGTCAGTGACTATAGTTTGAAATTCCTTGTCTCGCTTGCCAATCTTATAGATCTTCTTATTCATTTCAATATGATGATGGTATCCATTCTACCTAGCCCTACCAATAGTAAAGGAAATTGTGGCTGGATGCCAAGCACCAATACAGACAGCCTTTCACAAAACTCTATGTGTTTTATGAGGCAACCTTGTTACACCCCACCTAGTTAAAACACCTTCATATCCTTTGCCCTTTGTAACACCAATAACATCAATCATTTCATCTTTCTAGAAAAAGTTGTATGCATAATATACTTTTTTTGGGATTGTTCCACCATTTACTCGGATTTCCATTAGGTGAGCCTTCTTCTGCTTCAACCCTTTCATCTTCTTCACCTGTAGAATAACATAAATATGAAAATGCTACCTATACGAGTAGAATTTCTGAATCAATTAAAAATATTGAGTCACTTTCCATGATTAGATCCAGATTGTTACACATCATAAGACAAGCATCTGCTTCTAAAATTGAAAGCTCTCTAGATGAAAATCTTGGCATAAACTGTTGATCCATCAAAATCAAGACTATTATTTTCACAAAACCCTCCATGTAAAAAATTTGTATTAGTATTGTCAAAAGAATTTCCAAAAAAAACACCAATCTTGGGATCTATAGAGACATACCATTGCTAGCAATAAAGGTGCAAGCTATTCTACATGTCATTTGAGAAAATGGGCATTCACCAACAAATGTTTTTTATTTGTTATAACTTATGTTTAATAAGAACATAAGATAAATTGTTTAAATGTTGCAAGTCGCTGAAGTGATTCACTAATTCCTAGATGAGGATAATCTTTGTTGGTTTGAGGATCATAAATTGAATGACTCATTTGTTGTTACTGATTTCCAATGTGTACCTACACATAGGATCCTTTGTTGGTTGCATATTGATTTGCTTGGATTGGAGTGACCAATTATTGAAGCAAAGTGTCTATGGTATCAAAGATTTGAGACATAGTGAGAAGTCTCACTGTGGACCTAAGTTAATGTGGCTAGAATTTTTTTTCAGATCTATTTTATATCCTGTTGCACATTTTGACATACCGAGTTGGACATCCAAAGTTACGCTAAAAAGGTTTTAAATCCATAGAGCTATGAAAGTTTGCAAGTTTATATGATGCTTTACCAAGAAAGCAGGGTTGTGTCATCCAAAAGTATGTAGAGTTGTATTTTAACAAGAAAATTATTGCACATTTTGATCTGAACAAACTTCTTTCCACAATGAATAAACTAAATTGTATATTTCTGAAAAACTAAGACAAATCTATTAACTTAGCATGATTAAGATTCATGATAAATGACATAATTATTTTTTTGGACTCAAATCACACAACACTCACCATTTTGTTTCTTTGAAAACCTGACACTAAAAATCATAATTGCAACTAACTAATCCTAATCTAATCATAAGATTATATAGTGCAATAGGAAGAGGAGAGAAGATAATGCAAACTAAGGCCAATAATCTTGAATTTCTTGCATTCTAGCTATTTTTGTCAGTCTTTTTTCTCTTCCCTTATTGAAGGAAAACCTATTATAACTAGAAATATACCCATATTTAAACAATATAGGGAACTACAATTCAGGATAGCAATGGCCTGTCAAAAATTGGTATAAGTACTAAAATATATATAATACCCATTGAGGAAGCTGGAATGGCAACTAAATATTCCAAAATTTAGTTTGGAATATATATAATACCCATTGAGGAAGCTATAATGGAAACTAAATATTCCAAAATTTAGTTTTTCCATTGTAATAGAAGGAAAAGTAGACAATGCAAGTAGAGGGGTCCTGCCTTCAATGCTTGCAACTTAGGGGACTCAAAGTGATGCTCAATTCCTTGGAATAGCTCATCAATCATAAAGCTTATTTCAAATATTCAAAACACCTAAAATGTTTTAGTCAGTTTGTTAGAAAAACCTTAAAACTATACAAGATGTAGTCATGTGTAGAACCTCAATGCACCAAACAGTTCAGGGGAATGGGCTAGATGATGGAGATGTGTGTACTCAAGTGAGGAGGTCATAGAGAAAAATCTTGAGTGTTTGGATTTTACACCTCACTCAATAAATATATAAGATATATGATGGGTTTCATTAACCAAAATTGGTCTCTAAACTCGCTGGTGACCTAAAGTACCACCTTTGCCTATATTTTATAGATTCCTTGGAAATAGCCATATACCGACTACATGTGTAGCCAATCTCACAGGGAGAAACCTATGAATTCATTCCACAACACTGATAAAACTTTTTTAATAAAGAAAGAGAGCAAGAGAGTTGGGAAATTTGATAAGAGTTTTATAATAACTAGAAAATAATATGAAGTTCTTGTAGATGACAAGATTAGAAATCAGTATGCAACACTTGGAAATCTCCTAGGTGGATTAGAATTCAATAGAATCAATATTTCCTAGTTGTTTGACATTGGAATATTGATATAATACAAGGAAAATACCTACTCAAGCATCCTCCATAGATAAATACTCCTCACAAATTTTATAGTACAATAATGAATGAAAGATGATAAAATACCTTGATCTCATTCTTGATATCACCTTCCTTTTGATAACAAGTGATTATTCTCCAATGTCCATACAATTTGCACATGTGGCTATCAAATATCTATATGGTCATCATGCTCAACCATCAACAAATAATGCAATTTTTTTAATTGGAGAGCCTTAAAAATGTAATGTTTTATGCGATTAAGTTACAATTCAAATCACTGATTTGCATTTTATTAATGAATGTTTTAGAACAATGCTGGTAGTCAATGCAATAGTTCACATTTATTTAAAAGAAATGCGTGTCTGAGAATAGTGCAGGTATGAATTGAATTTTTCACATTTGTTTAGAAGTAAATTATATTTTAACTATCTATATATGATGAACATAGAGTACTTTGTTAAGAGAATAAACACTTCATTTCCCTTCTAGAGTATATGTTAAGCCTAAAAATAGAATAGAAAATCTCATCCTAAAACAACTAAAATAGTGGGGTATTAAAGTCGCCCTCTACCATCTACTTACCCTCATAATTTCCCTAATTAGAGAACTCAAAATATCCAATAGAGATTACCTAGCAGGTCTTGTATTAGAAGCATAAGCAATCATCATCCTTAAATAACATCTATTCATGAGGTTGACATTGCGCATTGAGGAAAAATTCTTTTGAGTGCAAAGGGCTGATGCTCTTATGGGATGAGGCCAAGATCATGCCCTAGGCAAATTGGGTAGAAGGGTAGCCACCCTTAGACATTGGCTAAGCTTAAAGAAGTAATTATTCAAGTACTTGATGCCTTGGTTGTAAAATAGTAAAATGCAGCAATGAACATGTTTCTTATCCTCCAATAAATAAATAAAATCTCCCAATATCTACAAATACAAAGCCCTTGTTTGTAAAATATTAGGAATTAAAATAAGGATCCATGTAGGCAATTGTGATCTAGCCTTGAACCATGAATGGTCCAACAAAAATGTTACTCATTTAGAGCCCCAAAAAAAAAATTTCAAAATCCACAAAAATATAATAGTTGATGTTTAGGAAGAAGTTTTTGAGCCACTACAATAGGAGAGCCTGAACTATGTTAGAAGATCAAAAAATTCCTCTGTCGTAAAATGTTAAGGAATAAAAACTAGGTCACATGAAAGTGACTCACAATATAAATTTATCTATGAGTAGTCCTACAACATGTTATTATTATTATTATTATTTTTTAATTAAGAATTTTTCTCCTTTAAAAGAATAGCTAATTTTTAGAATGAAAGTTTTTAGGAACTACTAAAATTAAACCCTAAAACTTTGAAGCACTCGCTTAGTAGGAAAAAGTTGTGTCAATGTCAGAAAAACTTTAATTTGGGAAAAATAAAACTAGTAGTAGCTAATACTCTTGTGATGTACAGTGCTATTGTTGTACAATCCATAGGGTTGTTTGACCATTGAAAGATACTACTTTTAATCAGAAAATACTACAAAGGAAATCTAGAAAACTCTTCATGCAACCTACGATAGAAGGCACCCTTCAGCAAGATAGGTCCAGAAATTCTAGAACAAAAGATGGCTTAAAAATATGTTAACCTTCATAATGCATACACAACTCCGACCTCTCCTTTCTATACCCAATAGGCAATCAAGTCACACACTGCCCCTTCCCACTAGAAAAACATTGGTATGCAAGTCTCTTATGTGCAATCATGAATCTACTGGGTAGTCTCAATTTAAAAATAAACAAAATATCTGAAAGACTCCAGACAAAAAAACAGCCACCAACATGCACATATGTTATAATTCATTTGAAATTAGAAAATAAAAGCAATTAAAAATGAGAAATTCAATACACTTTGAAGTGATCCACCCCATCTAATGGTCTGCTTGACTTATTTCCATAATAGGAACATTTTATATCTAATAGAACATTTACTATGGAAGCTATGTGCCATGTGTGATTTAAGCAGTCTAAGACGGAAAGAGACTGTGAAGCCTCTAAATGGGAATGAATTAGTCCATGGCAATGGAAACCCAAGTAACCAAATACCTTCAAATTACCAACTCTTGTGCAAACACAAAGAGCAATAACGTAGATCTCTTGAAAGCATCTATTCATTCCATCTCCTCTCTTTCTTACTTTCAAAATGAAAGAATGATAAACTTATAAATTTCTTGAGAGCTGGAGACTATCAGGCTGGAAAAGTTATGATTCCCTCCCTCCATGGGCTAGACTACCACCTTTTTATCTCTCATTCCCTTCATTAAAGACTAGACTATCATAATAACCCACAATAGACTAGGATTAAGTGATCATTTTTCTTAGACATCTCATTCTAGTAGAAGAGAATCAACAATGTAGTTGTTAACTTGCCATGTATCACTAGGCTTAATATTGAAAAAATGACATTGTTCAGAATGGAAAATGCCATTTCAATCCTAATTTGAATACAAACATATTAAGCTAAATAATAAGTATCATAACCTTAACATATTGACAATTTAATAAAAATTAAGAAAATAATGTATGCAAAACATAGAATAGAAACTTTTCATTGATTATTCCATAACAACAATGGATTACAAGAATCAAATTTACGAGAGAGAGTTGTCATTAGAAATTGCAACTGACAAAGAATTAGTAGACTCTAATTTTCTCCCTTAAAATTTTGAAGGATTTACAATAAATGACTATAATCAAAAGATGTTTTTTAAAATTGTAACCATTTGTCATTGCAACACTAAAGATGACCATGTGGTGGTTCCCCTTTCATACCATCTAACAAGAGTCAAAAAATGTGCAGGCATATAAAACATGGCACTTGCACTTGATATAGCCCAGCATGGAGAAGAAACTTTCTAGTTTGCACAATGATTACATTTTTATAAACATAACAAAAAAGAACCATAATTATAACATAGCCAAGTTAGAGAGTAACTTCTCATGAACAAGAACATTGATCCAAAGTCATATATGCAAAGAAAAGTTCATGTCTAACTACCATAGGGTACAGTGAAATTGAGAACTCTTAACCTTCTAATGAAATTATTAGATCTTGCATATGGTTATCATTACCTATTTGTGGCAGCCATAAATGGAAATCAATGACGTTCCCAAATTTAACTCATACCACTTTAGAAAAGGTTAGTGCAGGTTAGTGCAAAACCAAGGGCTGAAGAATGCAAAGTGAAGCGATCCTTTCAAGAAAAGCCATGTTGTCATCAAATCATGACCCAATTACTTGGATCCTCTATCTTAATTCTTAACCATGGTTGCCTCCTTCATTCATGATTCTCTTGGGGATGAAGGAGACATGTTTAGAGAAGGGTTTGGCCAAACATTCAATTGTCAACTTGAAGAGCATCAGATTGAGTTATCTTTAAAGCAAGCACTCGACCACATGCCAAGATTCCATTCTAGAGGGCTTGCCCTACTATCCTAATGGGTAGGCTATATTTTTTTCTAGTAGTAGTATCAACTTGAGGATTTGGATGCAAGAATGAATGTGTAGCCTATGACAATGCCAACCCCAACTGATAATGACAAATCCATATCCATATAGCTATGATTTCAACCTATACTCCCAAGTTGGCAATGTAATCAACACATGCATTGGCCTCTCTATACACATGAGAAATAATTACTTTCTTAGAGGTATTTAAAATTGACCTAAACTCTTTTGTTTTCCCTTGAGGCAATTAATTATATTTTGGAGATGCCTTGACCTAAAGATAACTGCATTTCATAACTTATAGCAAGTTTCATAAAGAGGAGTAGCCATGTGACTAGATTGGCATTAATCCAACCATGAGGAGGGCAATGCCAAACAACATTATTTTAGGTTTTGCTTAATACATTTTGTATTAAAATCATAGAGGAGTAGAGCACCTTGAGAAAAATCCTTTATTGCTTATATTAAATTTTTTTCTATAGCACATTATTTTAAATATTTATGGAAGAAATGACTTATAAAAAAAAAATTTGGATACATCCATGCAATCATAACACTTTGAATTCTCAGCTACATGAGTTCATTAATTGTCATTTTTCAAAATCTAAAACCCAATTTTTATTACATATGGTTTGGAGTGCATCTGACTCCAATTAAGACAAGGATACCATGTAGAGGAGTATTGTTCCTATTTATCTGTCTCATCTTGTCCCATGCAATCAAATAATAGTTAAAATTGTATATAGAAATATTTTGAATGGTGAAATGGGGAAGTCCATATTTTTATTTTTTTACTAAAAGAGGGGTAAAACTTTTATTGAATACCAAAGAAAGGAGAACAACACAAGAAAAAAGAGAACTACAAAGCTTTATCGTGGTCCACAAGTTGAACTAGTATCTAAGATAAATCAAGGTGAAGCATTGTATGATCAATAATGTTCCAATTCTATCCATGCTTAGAGGCCCATTTAGCCAAACAATCAGCTACACCGTTCCACTCCCGAGGGATATACATAAAAGACACAAAATCTAGAGAATTTCATAACTGAATGATCTGTTGAATAACCAGAGCCAAATGCCAATCCACATGCACAAAGTTTTTACTATTCAATAAATTCACAACCACTTGCAAATAAATCTCACAAATAATTCTTTTCTAGCCATGTTTATAGCACTATTCCATTGCAACTAGGATAGCTAGGGCTTCCATGAGGTTATTAGTATGGTGGCCCTTGTATATAGAAAACAAAAATTGAATATCACTAGAACTATCACACCCAACTCCCACAATACTAGTCAGACTAGGATTCCCCTAAGAAGAGCCATCAGTTTTGATTTTAAGAATGCCCACCTCAGTAAGAGACTAATGCCCCTCACGATTAACATGCTAAGATTGTTGCCTAACTCTATTCCCAAAGTGATTGTGGGGGACTGAGGGAGTGCTGCCCTAAAGAGGAAAGATAGGCATGAGTAAATACTATCATCTCTAGGATCCAAACCTCCACCAATGTCACATTTAGCTAGGAGTGTTTCATAAAGAGAATTAACAATTTTCCCCTATAGGTGCCTGATCTCAAGTTGCACATCATGAAAGATCCTCCTATTCTTCTCAAGCCAAACATGCCATAATATAAAGGAAGGTTCAACAATCCAAGAACCCTAAAGAAAAGAAGTCTTGGAAAGGGGATGACCCAAATGGTCCCAGAATTTAGACAGAGAGGAAACATGCCAGCATGTTCATCCCCACACACTCCACCAGAAGTGCCAAATCTGTTTGGCAAAGGGGCACTGAAAAAAAAGGTGAGAAATAATCTCCTCACTTTTCCAACATAAAACATAGATGGAAGGCCCCTAGAATCCTTGCTTGCAGAGATTCTCCCAAGTAAGACAATGATTGTAAACCAAAATCCAGAGGAAAAAGTTACACTTAGGCCGTGAAAAACTATTCCAAACTTTCTTCCACCAAGAGACCTCCACCTCGCCAAAAAGTTGCTTTGTCAATGCAAGGTACCCTAAAGAAATAGAATACTTACCAAAAGAAGCACCTCCCCAAGCCAAAACATCAAGGTCCTACAAAGAGTTGCACTCTCTAGAAGCCAATATTTGAGATAGTTCCAATCGATCTCTCAAAGAGCCACCCAATGGCCAATCAAAAGAATTCTTCCATCTATAACCCACAACAAGGCCTAGATTATAAGCCTCCTTATAATGAGCCACCTTATTCCATCCGATAGAAAGGAAAAAATTACAAAGATACTGCAAGTGTGGATGAGAGGATAAGAGAGGAGGATGCCCATTCCAAGAATCACTCCAAAATAGAGCCTTAGTGCCTCTGTTATAGATCCAAAATAAACTTCTCTTCACCAGGTGAGCACTAATCTTGTGGGTATTCCACACCATAGAACCTCTTCCCTCAAGAGAAAACCTAGAAATATATAAAGGTTCGACACTTGGTAAATACTTGTGTGAAAAGATACAGGCCCAAAGCTGAGACTGACTAGAACACCATTGTCAATAAATCTTGGCAGTAAGAGCTTAACTGCACAAGATAAAAGAAAAAAGGCCAAGGCCTCCTTCTTTTTTTAGCCTACAAATGGTATCCCAATTGATGAGGCTCCATTTGGTATTTTGTAGATTTCCACTCCAAAGAAATTGGCAAGAGAGAGCATCAAATTCCTTAAGAAAATACATCAGGGCAACCTAAACGATGTTTCTATTTATGGGAAGGACCTGAATGACTGATTGAAGGAGTGTCACCCTACCAATAGTAGAGAGCCACCTATGAGTCCAATTATTGACTTTGTGTCACAATTTGTCAAGCAAGCTTTGCTAGAAAAACCTAGGCTATCTACCCACCACAATAGGGACCCCTAAGTAAGTTAGAGGGAGAGACTTAATATGAAATCTTAGGATATTAGCAATCCTCCACTGGATAGGCTTAGAAGTTTTGAAGAAAAAAATAGAGGACTTGTGGTCATTAATTTTCCACCTAGAGGTAGCCAAATAAGTATCCAAGGTGAGCCAAAAGACTTTAGCTTCCCAAATCTGAGCTCTCCCAACAAGGGCCGTATCGTCAACAAACTAGAGGTGGGAAAGAGTGGGCAAACCATTTCCCCATTACCATCCTTGAATCAAATTTTGGGAAGCATGAAACTTGATAAGTCTACCAAGTCCCTCAACCATAATGATAAACAAATAAGGAGAAAGGGGGTCTCCCTGGTGAAGACCTCTAGATGCCCCAAAAGGCTCTGTTGGTTCACCATTGAGAAGGATTGAGAAGGAAGGAGTAGTAACATAGTTAAGAACCCATTTGACCCATTCCTAACTGAAGCCAAAAGCCAGAAGAACTTTCCACAAGAAATTCCAATTGACTCTATCATAAGCCTTAGCCATATCAAGCTTAATGAAAATGGCATGTTCCCTAGAAGTATACATAGAGTGAATAGCTTTGGAAGCAATAATCACCCCATCCAAAAATTTATTTTCCTACCACAAAACCCCCTTGTTCCTGAGAGATAAATATGGGAAGCCAAACTTTAAGCCTCTCTGCTAGGAGCTTAGTAATGATTTTATAGACCACATTACAAAGAGCAATGGACCTAAAGAAGTCCAACTGATTAGCCTCTTCCTTCTTTGGAATAAGCACTAAGAAAGTAGCATTCAAGGCCTGAAACATTTCTTTGTTGGAATAGGACTCCTAAACCACATCCAAATGGTCATGATTGATAATATCCCAAAATTCCTGAAAAAATTCAATAGGGAAGCCATCATGCCCTAGAGCTTTGCCCTTTCGTAAGCTAAAGACTACCCCCTCCAAGTCAGACATACTAATAGGCCTCATAAGAGAGTCATTCATCTCCTTGGTCACAACAAAGGGAATACAAGATAGGATTGTAGTCTCCTCAATCTTTGCTAGAGGTAAATCATTTGAAAAGAGAGCAAAGTAAAACTGAATAGCTTCCCTCGAAATAGCTTGAGAGGAGGTCAGGTGTGTCCCATCAGAAGTAACAAGAGAAGAAATCTAACTCCTGTTACATCGTGTAGTGCCTCTTGTGTTTGTAGTTTGTACCTTATCTATTTTGATTTGAGAGATACTTGATACTCTTATTTTGTACCTTATGATGACCTGAGGGTTAGATGTTATACTTTGACTCAATACCATAGATGTTATACTACTATGCTGTTCAATTTATCATTTTGCATGTTGATGCTATTTTGAGATGATAGTAGATCCATGATGTTATCTAGTTTTATGGTTTATTGGACATATTTGTTGAGTATGTTATGAGATGGATTCTATGTTATGGTTATTTACTTCATTCTTGTATCTTTATGCTTTCTGCAAATGTGAGTGATGTAAATGGATTAAATAGGTATTTTAATACATGTTGCTTCAACTATGATATTATATGCAATTACACTTGATCGTGTGTTTTAGTGTGCAGGAATTATATCCCTGACAATAGTACATGGAGTTAGTGATTTAGCTTTTCATATTTTGCCAATATCGTCCCTGTATGTTGATGTACCCTTATTTAGTTGTTTAAATCTAAACCTTTCGGTGATTAGTAAATCTGAACTCATCTGCATTATGTGATTAGACCAGTGAGTGTGTCTATGGATTTAGAAGTTCGCATTTGTCGTGAAAGTGTTATGTTATTTTTCATGATTTTGGGTTTTTTGGGTTTTAAATATTTTCAAATTTAATTTCTAGCAACTTTGCCTTAGGTGAATTTTCATTACGAATAATAACCTTATTTTGTTTGGGTTGATTCAAAGTTTAGCTACTCCAGCTGGCTAATTTCTAGAATTGACTATTCACTTGAAAAGTGAATAAGTATTGGAAAAGTGAATTCATTATTCACTTCTCACTTTTTAGAAATAGAATTTTGAGAGAAAATTTGTAAATCCTCTTTTGAAGGATGCTTGTTTTGTTCGTTTTGGGAGCTATGAGAGTGGGATCTGCGTGAGGTTGGTCTCGTTGGATTTGGCTCGGGGAGTTTTTACTTTGTCATCATTTTTAGAAAATTCAGGGGGTGATTTATTTTATTGGGCAAGTTACTATTTCTGCCCCTTTTTTTGTCAGGTAGGGCTTTCTCATTTTGTTGCTTTCCCCTTGTTTTGGATTCTATTTCTTGTAGCAGTATGTTAGGAGGTAGAGAACTAGTGTTTCCCTCCATTTTTGTTTGCTAGTTCTACCCAGTTGGTCAGGTATGAACATTTTCCCTATTTTTGAAATGAGGGTTTGGGTTTTTGAGCCGTTATGCTGGCCATTTTTGCATACGGTGTTTGATTTCAATTATTTTTGGATTTTTGGGGTTTTTGCACCCAAAGGCCAAATGGGTTTTAATTTCAATTTTTTTCCAAAATTTTGAGTTTTTGCCTCATTTTGCTTGTTGTCCTACTTTCTCAAGTTTTTTGGCACAATGTGGGTCATGGACTTGGATGATCTGTTTGGATATCTGTCATACCACTTTTGCACTTTATGTTGCATTGGGATGCATGTAGAATCCATCATCCCAATTATGTTTTCAATTGATTGACTTTCTATTTGTGTTCTCATCCAGTCCTTTTGGTATGATCTTTGTGATGGTGGTGCACCACACACAAGTACATCTATTGGGTGACCTGTAGGGCCTGATCTTCCATGGTACTTTTAGAAGTTGTGATCATTTGGGATGGGTTGAGAATTTGCATTCCTATGGGCACTCATCATTGGATGAGCATGGGTAGGGTAGGGTAACATATGGAGGTGGCTTCTACCTTGTAGCCTCGTGATCATTGTGCCTAGAGGGTTGGTGAAGGAAACTTTAATTAAGTGATAATTAAATAAAACATTGGGTGGTAATAAACTTATGATAATAAAATATTTGGAGGGCTAGAGCCTTTCCATCGAGGGATGTTAAATCTGCACAAGTCCTAACTTGGGCTTTTTGATGCCAAGTGACTCTCCATGATGTTAGTGCCTACATAGTAGCCCATTGAGATGTCTAACCAGGACCTGTAGTTTATGCATTGACTTTGTCTTGGGTTCAGTCATCATACTACTTGGCTTGTGTGTTAGCCATGGATGTTGTTTTGTGTATGTTTTTGGTTGGATCATTATCTCCATCAGCATGATGGGTGTGGACCTATGGGTGCCATGTGGTTGGGATGCATAGCTACCTTCACCACTACTAGGGACCAGTGTTTAGAGATGATCTTATATCCTAGTGTGACCATTTTTAGATGTATTCACTTGGTACTTTGGTTTATAGAATATGCTTCTTGTGATTTATGCTTTCATTAGGATGTTTTTTTATCATGTTTAGATGATATTAGTTTTGACGCATTCTTTATTATGATGATTGGCATGTGATAGGTGATGTTATCTACTTGCAGGTTTATCTTCTGTTGTACTACTAGCATGTTATATTTTCTTATGCTTTTGGTTATTAGTATGTTTAGTAGTGACATCCCTATCACAACAGTATCGACAATTTGATTGGTGGCTTGGGATGTTACGTGCAGTGGATGGCTAGGGCCCATGATGGCCTTATGATGCCATTAACAATTGGGAGGAACTACATACTTAGTTTGGTTGTTTTGTACATTGCGATGTTACTTTAGTTCACTATAATTTTCCTTTTGTGTTTTTACTCTTATCTGTTAGATGGTTAGATGTTATTCTTTCCATATTTCCTTGTTCAATTTGAGGGTTCTTGCCTCAAAATATGGATCCAGTACTCCCCAATGTGGAGGTTCTGAACTTAGTTTTGGTCTTTTGTTTGTCCTTAAGTGTTTTTATTATTTCCTAAGCAACCTTTTATCAACATGGTGCAACACAAAAATGTATCACATGCCCATTGAAACTATATCATGTGTCCCCTGATTCTATCGCATGCCTCTTGGAGAAATGTCATAGAATATTGGAAAGTATCACACCTCCTTATAAGAAATGTTGTACAACACCCTTAAAGTGTCGCACACCTTTGAGAGAAGTATCGCCTAGTCCTTGAAAATGTCCTCCTCCTTCTTTAGAAATGTCGCACGATACTTTTCTATGTTGTATTAAAGTATCACCTGGTTTTGATAAAAACTTGTGCGGGCAAACAACAGCCACTTTTTAGTCTAGTCTGAACTTTTTGAGAGTTGATTTAGATACACTCTTTGGTGTTCTTCAACTCTATGGTATTGCATTTTGATTCCAGTTGTGTGTGTTTCCTTACTAAAACTCTTGGGGTTTAAAATATATTGTTTAAGTATAAGTTGACGTATATTTAATTCCTTATAATTAAGATATATTTTAATATATTGGACAATTTATTTGATAGAGGTTTTAGACCTCTACGGGCTAAGATAAAGATTCTAGAAAAATTTAGGGCTTCAAAAATATAGACTTAGCCAAATTTTAGGACTTCAGGACTTCAAACTTCTCCAATTTTTAGGAGTTAGCATTTGTTTGTCAGCTTGGTTGATCTTGTATGTCTTCTTATTTTTGTTTTGGTTAGTAGTGGTATTTGGAGTTTCGTTGGTGTTGGTTGTTTGTCTGTCTTCCATTACGATCTTTATGATCTATGTAGGTTGTTATCATGTGCAGTTACACTTAGTTTTTTTTTTTTTTTAAATATTATCTTGCTTGTTTTTCATCCTCGTTTCCAAGGATCTTTGGGTAGGGCAGGACACATCGAACCTACACATATTTTTGGAAAAAAGTGTTTTTCTTGTCCCCTTCCTGAAGATAGTCAATACGATCCTTTTGCTTTCGATAAATTTCTTCTCTAAGATCCCACTCAGCTAAATTAGTAGAAGCTCGAGATTCTGCTATGCCAAGAGCTTTAGAAAAACCCAGATCCTGAATCTGCCTGGTAATATAATCAAGATGATCCTAAGCCCTCTTCTTCATAATGTGGAGATTACCAAAATAATTCTTGTTCCAATGCTTCAACTTCCTTTTAACATATTGAAGTTTTTTAGAGAAGGAGAACATAGCAGTGCCATAGGTAGGGCCTCCCTATCTCCACCAGTAAGCCATTAAGTCATGAAGAGAAGATTCTCAAAGCCACATCAGCTAGAACTTAAAGGGAGGCTTCTTGGGGACAACAACATAACTAGCTATGAGCTTAATAGGCCAGTGGTCAGAACCTCTCCAATCAAGAATTTTAGAAGAGAGTGAAAGAGAGCCAGAATTCCAAAAACAAGAAACAAGGAACCTGTCCAAGCATTCTGAGATAACATCATTACCAGCCCTTTGATTGTTCCAAGTGAAGATCCCATTGAGAGGTTTGACATCAAAGAGATGTAAAAGATTAATATTTTGTCAAAGAAGCTCAAAATAAGGACCCAAGTGGGCTAGCCCACCCCTCTTTTCCTCTAGACTAAGAATAGAGTTGAAGTCTTCAGCCACAATCCAAGGCAAGAAAGGATGACAGCTTCTGACATGCCTAATATGATCCCAAAGCTTAATCTTGCTAGAGAGATCAATAGGAACATACATATTAGTAACAAGAATCATCTCTCCAATTTCTAGAGAGGAAGCAACCATAGAGAGAGTCGAGAGGCAAGAGACCCAGTCAAGTGGCATAACTTTCCTAGGATCCTAGCAAATGGCGAGACCACCAGAGCTCCCCAAAGTACCAATGCACTAACATTGGCCTAGAAACCAAATGTTAGGAGCACATCTAAACATGAAGTCCACTAAAATCTTGGTCTCTTGGATACAAAATATATCTAGAGAATGCTCAACCACTAACTCGTGAATAGATTTTTGTCTAGGGATGTTATTCAACCCCCTTAAATTCCATCAGAGAATAATCATTAAGTAGAGTGGGTAAAATGCTCATCTAAGGTCCTGATAGCCCCAGACTCTACCAGTAAATCTCTTGTAAGTTTAATTTTTTCCTGATCCTGCTTTTGTCCAACTCTTGAGGGAGTAGAAAAAGAGACTTTCTTAAATGGTCTTTGCATCAGGCCCAAAGAAAGAGAAGATCCCTTTCCTTTACCAAAAGCAAACACACTTTTAACCAAATCTGCTAGAAGAACATCCTTTTCCTATTGAGCAGGAGAAACCACAAGGACACCAGACTCAGGGCCAATAGAAGTCTGTGGCAACTGCTGAACTACAATATCCTAGTTGCCACTAAGAAAAGAACTCCTCCCTTGTGAGCCAATAGCTACACACCAAGCCTCTACAAGAATACCTTCTTCTATGACCATGTTGTCAATAACCTCAAAACAATTGAACCCTAAGTCCACTTGCTGATCTAGATGAGATCACTTCTAACCCTACCCCTTAGCATAGTTTCAAGCTAGGATAAAACCATCCTTATTAGGACCAATAGTATTAGATGACCCTTGCCCCTAACTTGAAGTGTTAATTTGAGCTTTCCCTTTTCCTATACTATCAATCTGAACATTGCCTTTTCCAATACTAACATTATGACCATTCCCCTTACCATCATTGGCCATCCTTGGACTAGAGGACCTAGTAGGGGTACCATTGCCTTTGGAGGCTTGAGGGAATTGACACTATAAATGCCCATATGTATGATAAATATAGCAACAAAGGGGAATAGATTCATAGTCTAGCTATTAGATCCAAGAAGTAGAGCCTAGGCAAATTTCTAAAGAATCTGGTAAATGATTATTTAAATCAATTTCAACACAAATATGAGCATAAGAAATAACATTTTTGTCCAGTGATTGATTGTCAACATTTTGAGCAACCTTTTTGTCCATTTTTCATTGTAAATACAATTTCTTGTTTTGCAATATGTTCTCTCTCAAGTCTGTTTAGGATTTTTCCTAGCTCCACCTCTTCCTTCTTTGGGTTCCCTTTGTCAAGTTATTTGCATGTAGGTGATCTTGGTGAGCTATAGAGTTGGATTTTGTCAACTCCTACATGGTATCAGAGCCTCTGTATTGCTTCTTAGTTGAAGGTTTTTTGAAGCCGTGATTCAGAGACACAAACCCTAGTTTGTTTTTACATTTTTCTTCAATATGTGGGAAGAGCATTTTTTTGGAGCACCTTGGGCCCAAAAAAACATTGCCATTGGATCCAAAAGGTCATTTGTAGTCAGGATTCATATAAAATTTTTTGATTTTGGAGATAGGGCTCCAGGAGGAAAAAAAATTTGGTTGCAGGGCTTTTTGTACGGACTGCATAGATGATTTATCAAAAAATTAAAAATAATTTTTTTTTATGGGTGCACCACCATGGCACCACCCAACAGCCACCATAGGGTTGCTCGCATGCCACACTAGTGTCGGTAGTGCCACCCGCACACTACCCTTTCAACACCATAGCCCAACCTTAGTCTACACACCACCTCTTCTGACCGTGATACCTGTATTCTTTGTTTCAACAAGTAGAAACCTCCAATGCACCACCTCTGTAGTGCTTCATAACCAATTCACAACCTCCACTTTTCTCGTTGACACTTGACAGCATAGTTAGTGACATCAAGGCCTTTTTTCCCTATTAGCGTGTCGAGGGTGTGACACATGGCATAGTTTCCATCTGGCACTTTTCCATATGGACCCTATCATGTTAGCACTCTACCACATGGACCTACCATGTGGCACATTTTTTTGCAGCTTCTTCTTGCTTTAGTGATGCTCTTCATGATCACTTTTTGTTCCTATTTTATAGGGACACTTCTCTAGTTGGAGGCTTCTTCAGTCCTTCACTAGGTTTACCTCTTTTTGGGTGAGGGTTTTTCCCACATGGTTTTCTCTCTTTCCCTATTTTTAGAGGTTGCATTTCTTTGCATTGTACATGGGTATCTAACATGACCTTATTGCTGGGGCCCATTCTACATTTCATCTTAGTTTTGTGAGCTTAAGGGATTCCCCTAAGTTGCACTTAAGAGGGGGTGTTAGAGTAAATAATTAATTATTTATTATTTATTCTATTTACTTAAGATTACTTAGGTTAATGCATTCATTTAATTGTTGTAGTGATGAGTTGTTGACAACATGGGAGTTTGTTTCCTTCTAGCATGTTCCACCTTTTTGTGGATGTTTAGTTGTCAACCTTATCTTCTACCACTTTCCAACTTGTTCTACAAGCTTCCATGAGGCCTTTGTATTTGGGCTCTCTCATTGTATTTTCTTATTCCATTTTTCATTGTAAATACAAATTCTTGTTTTGCAAAATGTTCTCTCTCAAGTCCATTTAGGGTTTTTCCAAGCTCCACCTCTTCCTTCTTTGGTTTCCCTTTGTTAGGTTGTTTGCATGTAGGTGATCTTGGTGAGCTGTGGAGTTGGATTTCATCAACTCCTACAATTTTGTGAGAGTGATTATAGATGTGGTTTGAATGTTGCAATTGATGTTTGACATTGATAACAGTGGTTTGAATGAATGAACATTGATTTTTCAAAATTTATATATATAAAAGTTTCATCATAATTTAGTAGCTTCAATTATTTGAACTCTCCCTTTATTTCAGAAGGGACTGGTCCTTTCCCACTTTCTATATTTAAAAAAAAAAATCACCAGACTATAATGTGAGTAAAAGTAGATAGAACTTAACCTTCATGAATGGATTTTGAAATAAAAGTTGAGACAACATCATGAAATCCACTACCATAAACATAGTACTATAGAGGGCACATCTATAATGTTTGTATTACTTGGAACCTATGATGCAGTACAAATATACTTGCTAATAAGGATGCTCTCCTCAGATACATAATATCATCAAATAGTTTCAAACATTGACCCTCTTCATATTCAACAGGCAACTGGATTTCCAATGCTTTGAGAGAGGGTGTCCTCTGAAGAAAGCTACTTATTACTTCAACTTCTGTATGGTCAAACCTAAGAATGTCTATGCCTATTTTCTTGAGATTGAGATGTAGTGTGGTGAGGCACACATCGGTATGATCTCTTGCCATCTCCTACATTGCATTGCTATGAATGATTAATATAACTAAGAGTTCCTTTCACATGTGAAGCAAATTCTACTAATTTTGAAAGAGAATGTTATGTGGTAGGGCTTGCTGAAAGGAGGGAGTAAGCATTGTGTCACATTAAGAGATGAAATTAGTTATCCTTTATCAGAAGATGCAACCTAGCAGAAGATTTCACTAGAAAAACATGGTAAAATCAAAGAGAGGCATGAAATGCAGGCGTGGAATCTGGATGAGTAGCCTCTATGCAAATTGTGTCAAAGCCCATGCTTGTTATTATTTCCAACTCCTAGTTCAAGTATATAATCTAGATGTAGAGTATATAGTTTCATGACTAATACTCAGCAATTGATTCGCATTTTTGCAGAGGTCTCCAGGCAAAATGCCCTCAATATTTCAAGGATTTATTTTGCAAAATCAGTTGTTTTAAAGAGTACCATATGAGGACAAGTCAACATTTTTTGTGAGAGGTTAACACACAACTTATATTGAGATATATCTTTTACTTATATTGGTATGCATTGAGCATAAAGCCAAAGAAAATTAAAATCCTTGGTTTTTCTATTTGGAATAATTTGAATTCAAACATGTACAAAGAACTTTTTGTGCATTTTTTATGCATTATATTTACTATATTGGAGTAGGATCAACAATTCAAATGTATGGTAGTTTGTTTGATATCAATTATGTACCTTTCATCATAATTGTATTTATTAAGACACTCTTTAGTAGTTACCTTGTAGACACTGTATGAGTTTGACTATCATATTTCAGGAACTTTTCAATATAGAGCATGGAATATATACCAGTTGCAAACTAGATTGCCATAAACTAGTGAAATGCATTCAGCCATTGCTAGTTGATCAACGAAGAGAGCACATACTCAAGGCTGCCCCAAATTTTGCAAAGCATCAATGATTGTGAGTTCTTTGCAAACAATTTGATTTTCTTTCTTCTCTTTATTTTTGGTTTTGTTGATCATTTATATTATGAAGTAGTAATGATTGAGTTGTCGATTGCTGGTTTAGAGAATTAATAACTACTTTTATTATTATGAACTTGTCCAAGCTCAACAAGCTTGTTTTAGAGCTAATTGAGGGCAATTCATGGCATGTTGATCATATTGTGCCAGTATATAAAGGAGGCGATATAATTGTCAAAATCATATATTCAAATTTTCTATGAATTTTACAATGTAGCAGGCCTTGTTAGTTTTCTTCTTAAAAATAAATTTCAAACAAGGTTATCTCTATGGAAACAATATGCATGGGTTGTTATGGTGGTCATTTTTGTAATTTTATATGAGTGGTTTCAAATGTAATATAGGCGAATGCAAATTGTAAAACATGAGAACATTTTGTGTTATCTACCATTCAAAGGTTACTGCAATGCAACAAAAGGATTGTCTCTTGACACGAGAAAGAGAAAAAGGACTACATATTACAATTGAACAACTTATAAATAGATTTTTTGAAAAATGTATGAAGTCATATTCTAAGGTATGTTGGAGATTTGATATAACATAAGTTTGTGTATTGAAAAACACAACCTAAAATTTTGACTTATAATTTAATGTGTTGAGGGATTGATGGTTTGTATCTTATTCAAGCTAACAAGCATGAAAAGATAGATGATTCTAGTGAGACTGAGGATGAAAAAGAACTTTTAATTGATGTCTCTGGAAGTGCATATTCAGGGAAGCCCATCGACATACAATCATATTCTGATCAATCCAATAAAATTGATGATTATGAGTTAGAGATGGGAAACAAGAGTCCAAAATGAACTTGTTAAGAGAAGCCATTTTTGCCAGATGAACCAAATTTACACCTGCAAACAATTGAGAGGTGAAGTACCTATCGAGCAAAGTGGGTACATTGGGATTTTCTTCAACATTAGTTCAACAGAAGCATCTCTATTTCCAGTAAAGTTGAATGGCAATATTTTTGAAGGGGTTGCTAATGAGAGTTAAAGGTTAATCAGTTCTCTATTTATTTTTAACCATCATCTTTTACTTAAATAATTTCAAAATGCATGACATTAAACTACTAAATATGACCTTTAAGTTTGTAAATACCTGTGCAAAGAAACCAAATATAGAGAGTGAATAAAGATTTGGAAGCTTGTAAAGTAGTTTAAATAGAGAAACATCCATATCTAATTACTTATCAAATATGTCGACAATGTATATGACAAGTGTCTCCAAGGACTGGAAGTTGCCCATGATATGAAGAAATCTACTCACTGAAACAATTCTTGGATTGCTTCTTTGTCATTGCGAGCAATCTAGTTTGAATTCCTTCAAAGTACCTCCACATTGCATTTCAAGATGAAAGATGGCATAAGAAATCTCATAGAACCTTATGCCATTCACACTCAAATCCTCAATCATGTACCCACTTAAAATTTTGAGTTTAGTGTAGTGAACAGACAGAGAATCTACTCTTTGTATATCTAAATGTTCAATAGTAGTTGAAACAATTACGACATTACCTAACACAACATCTACTATTATTTAAAGTTTTTGCAGAAGAGGGCAGAGTGAAATCAAGGATACTAAAGATTCATCTGTCAATAGAACATTACTAAGGTAACAAGTGATGAGGTGAGGAAATCTAGCAAAACTGATTGGGAAACTGGTGAGATCGTAGTTGTGTAGACGAAGTGTTTCAAGACTTGTACATGAAAATAGGGGAGGGTTTGGGGTTTCCTTTAAAGCAAAATTCTTGTGATCAAACATAGTGAGGTGTTTGACATTACACCAAGATGCGTACCTTACCCATTTATAGACGTTATGACAAGAGAAGTGTTGTCATTGGTTACAAATAAACCCAATGTCATGGAGGTGAAAGGCAGCCAAATTGCGTGAATGCAAAAGTAATATGTTGGAAATTATATTCTCAATGCTTAATAGGATGAGTGGGTCAAGATAATGATAATGAGACCCCAAAACAAGACACAAAGAGAAAGTGAGTTTAGGCATCTGAGTTTAGAGAAATCTCCATCTCTTGGATAGAACACGCATCAAGTTTTCAACTCCAACAAAATGCAAATGATCCCATGTGTGCAAAAAACAAAAAATAAGAAATGTTTTTTTTTTACATCTAAGCCCCGTGTTGGTAAAAATTTTGACCAACACATTTTGACTTACATGTGTTATTCAAAATTTTGACCAACATAGGGCTTAGATGTTTTTTTTTTTAAAAATTCCTTCTACATTCTGACCAACCTAAATTTTTTTAGTTGATGATTGAAAATTTTGGTAGAAAAATGAGGTCAAATGTAGTAGTGTTAATAGGATAATATAATATTTTATAAGTTTCATGATAAAATTTATAATGACATTTGACATTGTTGTCAAAGGGGAGAAGTGTAACTAAAGAGGGAGAATATATTATAAGGAAGATAAGACATTGAATGCAAGAGGAGAATACATATATAAGAAGATAAAAAAATTAGTAAAGGAGAGATTTTCTAAAGGCAGAGTGATATAGAGTTGAAGCTACAAAGGAAAACATGATAGAAGATTGAACCTAAACTAAGAGATCACAATCAAAGGGGAAGTAATGTAAAAGATCTTGAAGAGTTTGTTGTTGTTTAAGATACAAACTAAGTACCAGATTTGAAAAACAAAAATTGCAAATTTTTATTATTCTCAATGCATACATTTGATTATCTTGTAATGTAAAATCTTATGTTAGGTATTTCCATCAATGCCAAAGGGGGAGATTGTAAGCCTTGACTGATATTGTAATTGATAGTGGGAGATTATTAGGTGATGATGCTATGAATATGTGTAAAAGAGTCATATTAGTTGTCATATTATCATTGATATCAAAGTATTAGTTGGCTATACATTATACTAACTCAAGAATGTACCATATCATTTTATTGATGAAGATGATTTGAAGAAAGTTTGATGAAGATAGAAGTGATATGTAAGGTATTCAATGGGTATTTGAATGATTCGGACAATGATAGTGTAATATTGGTTTGATTATTTTACAATCATGTATTATTGTAAGGTATTGAATAATACAAGGTTAAGCTAGTCACTAGGTTAATGAAGGGAGACTGTGTTCACTGAGTGACTATAGTATTGCCTGAGCAATTGGTAAAGAAAAAAGAAAAACATAGTGTTGCCTGAATGAGTTAGTATTAATTGAGTGTTATGTTACTTGAGTAAATGTTCTATTTACCAAGTGATAGCCAAATCAACATGATTTAGAAAATGGACTCTAAGGATGACTTTTGATGGAAATATGGAATGTTTGGGAAGGTATAAAGAGAGAGTCAAAGTTTTTTACAAGATCTACAAATGAGAAAAATCAAGAATGATCTTATGAAGGAAATGGAAGAAGGATAAGGATGGACACAAGCTCTATGTAAAGTTCTATTTTCTAAGAGTCTAAGTTCATTTTATGAAGTAATTCTATTTTAAACCTAAGATCAACAATACTAATTAAGTGGAAAATGATGGAAGAATCTAGAAACATTGTGAAATCTATTTAAGAAGGAGAAGAAGATAGTTCTAGGCTACTAATTTCATTGTGATATTGATCAAGTGATCATGATCCTGGTTGACTTCTAAGTAAGAATTGGAGATATGATTGAAGGTTACTGAGGAGTGAAAAATTGTTGAAGGAAAAGTGCTAAGAATTGAGCCAAGTAAAACAAGTAGAGGAGAGAAGACAAGAAGGATAATTAGTAAAAGATAGAATAAATTGACTGAACAAAAGATAGAGAAAGAGAAAGAAAAAAGATTTACTTTAGAAAGGGTAGTTTCTATTCTTCATAGATCACTTTATACTGCTATTTTTTAACCATTATAGCAAAAAATCTCAAAACTACTGAGTAGACCTATCCAGTCTATGAATTCTTATGTGGTAACATCAATTAGTGGTGTTTATGAGTCCTTTAAATTAGGCCACTCTTTTTAGTCAATGACAAGGAGTGATAAGTTCTACATGATCTTTTGGTGAAATCCTCTAATAATGTCACTTTAATAAAGTTTATGTAACCTATAACAAGGGTTACTCCTAATAGAGCTAACTTCAGAAGAGTGAAATTTTTGGGTTGCCGATCCGAAGTACTTTTTCCCTTAACAAGGTTTCCACATAAAAAATGTTGGTGTTAATTTTATGAATGTTATTTGTGTTGGAATTCTTTTAGAATAACTGGGGGGGGAGTGGGGGTGAATCAATTATTCAAAGTCTAAATGTACAAATAAAACTTCTCACAATTCAGTGAACCCATAAAACATTCTTAACCATGCACGCATTCATTGTGTGTTAACCTGTTGGTCTGACTTTTTCTGCAGTAAAAAATTTTCAGTTAAACCATAGAAAAGTCAGATGTTCTATGTCTAAATGAACTATAAGGTTTTGGATAAACCATCTGTAAGAAATATTCGCCACATAAGCCCTATATTCATCCCTATTCATAAATGGTCGGGCGCGAAATTTTCAAATTTTGAAAAGAAGTGAATATGCTTTCGTATTCCTTTTCCTCTCTCCCGGGTTACCTTTTTTCCTCTTTGTCCCAACCGTCAGATCCGATTAGATCTACCGCTGGCGTTACCTCGCTATTGAAAGTTGCATGCTCATTAAGTATAGCGAGATAGCGAGTGTTGAGTTTGTAAGCGGTGGGACCATGAAGTGAAGGTGCGGCGATCGGAGATTTGCTTATTAATTGCTTTATTGTGCAGGTTCACTTTGCAATTCGCCATAAAAAAGGGGAGAAGGACCCACTAGAATATCTGACATTAGAGCCGGAATGTTGATTTTTCCGGAAGTTCTGCCACCTCGCTATCGGAAAATTCAGGCACTTCACCGTTAGCGAAGTAGCGAGGCCACGTGAAAATCTAAAAATGATGACATTGCATCTTGCTTGTATCATAATTACACCAGGTGGCATGACCAATCATAAATACCATTGTCAGAATCAGTTTTAATTAACAGAAGTAATTACTGGGTACCCCTTGTGTTTTCCGGCACAGAATCCTTTAAAGTGTCGAAGCTCGCTACCTCGCTATCAGAAAATTGAGATGCTTCACCGTTAGCGAGTTAGCGAGGCCCCGTAAAATGGCAAAAGATCGGCAAGATCTATGATGACGTGTAATGACAGATGACTGTGATAATTTTGACATGTGCCAGCTATGCAGAGATCCGATTCTCATTAATACCTACCTGACTAAATGTACAAAAAATCTGGAACATCAGCTTGAAGTGAATCAACGGAGCTCGCTATCTCGTTATGAAGAGTTGCAAGGAAGATAATTACAGCGACATAGCGAGATGGGCCCACCGCCTTCTTTCTTAAGAAGTCCTGTAGCGTATCTTTCGATCATTTCTTGATCCGATTAACGGTTGTCGCCGCCTCGTTATGGCAAGGTGCTAGTTCTTTATGCATGACGAAGTAGCGACATGCTGACACGTGTTCTCCGTCGTCAGTGGGTCTAAAGGTAAGCGCCATCAAAAGAAAGAATTATGTACGTGGAAAGCTCTCATTGGGTAAAATAACTGATATGGCAAATATAACTCCTAGTTGTTCTCTTGGTACCGCATGATCGTAGGATCTTTGAAGATCAACGGCGCAGTTTTAAATAAAAAATGTAGTGCCACTCTCTGTATTAATTAGACAAGAAAGCTTCGTCCGTGAGAAAAAATAGAGTATAATACAGAGAGATTGCATCAGTTTCATTTCACGCGAGAAAAGATTTGAAGCCATTCTTGTGCAGAAGCTATTAATGAAAGAAAAGCGTGCCAAGGTTGATAAGAATTATCAAGTTATCTGTTCGCTGAAATTTTGCAGGAATTCAAAGGAGAATTGAGACAGAATTCAAGTAAGTAAAACTGCCATCATCTTTGTGAGCTTTTAAGTTTTAAAAAGGATAGCCCAAGATGCCTCCTAAGAAGGGATTTACAGGAGCAGTAAACTACCTGGATAGAAATGTGCATGATGATTTGCTTGAGTTACTTCCTGAGTCCACTGTAGAAACAGTGCAAGTTAAGAGGTTAACCTCACTCAATCCTAGGCTTAGGGTAGCTGATGGATTGTATGATAAGGGTAATTGGGTCCGGGATGCTCAAACTGCTTAGACTGGTTTGAGTTTATTCAAGAAATGGTTTGCAGAGAGAAAGTTATATGCCCCTCATGCCAACATTTGGAATTTTGATCTTGGGAAGCTTGTTGTTCCCAGCGTGTTTATGGATTTTGACCTGCTTGAAGCCATAGCAAAAAACTATGACCAAGCCACTAAGGTAGTGAGGAGAATAGATGGTGAGGCTTTAGTTACCATCAGTCCCGAGGAGATTAGGAAGGTTTTCAGTCTGGGACCCCTCACCATGTATCATGTGCACATTAATCTGATAGATTTAGAAAAAGAATATATATCCAAGAGGGATGTAGTTAGACAGGGTGCACTGAAAGCCCACATAGGCCGGATTGGAGGCCTCCCAACCATAACATCATCTTCTAAAGAGCCCTTCAAGAAGTCATGTTTTAATGCCAGGGCAGTGGAGATATATAGGACCCTGTGCAGAGTCTTCGGAGAGGGCGAAGAAGATTTTATTTCGGTGAGTTTCATGTATATGATCACCCAAATCTCTTCTTTTGGTGTGGAAATAATTTTTGATTTTGCATCTTACTTGGCAAATGAGATCCATCATGGATTGGTGGGGATTGCACAGGGCAAGGTGGAAAAGGTTTGGGGTCAGTATTCCTTACTGATGCATATGTTTCTTTTTAAAGGGGCCACTTATTTTGGTAAAGAAATGGTTTTAAATAGGGAACAAGAAGGGGAAGCACTACCAGTCCAATTATGGAGTGCAGACATGACCTGGGAAGCAGAAAATGCTAGCTTCGTTAGATTTGATAGGCACTTTGCCTCCAAACTAAGGTGCCTCTTATTGAGTGACAATCCCAGAATCCCTAAGGCATTAATGCACCTTGTCAGGCCTATGGAAAAAACCCATAATCTAAAAGTTTCACATAATTGGGGAGATATTATCCCATATTCAGTCTCAACGGTCATCAGGGTCTATGCCTTTTTGCACAAAAGGGGGACAGGATCAATTTTTCCTACTTGTACTATAGCCCACCAGTTTGTGATAACTAAAGAAGGGTGGGTCTTTCTCCATAAATTTTTGGATCAATACAAAATGGCAGTGTCTCACTCTCATTTTTGTGATACAGAAGGTTTCTTTAACTCTGCTCTTAGATTGAGAATCAAGCTTCGTCCAGTTCAGCATGAATTCTATTTTCCTGAAGATATAATAAGAAATGAATATTCTCTCCATGAGCAAGAAATAAAGAAAGAAAAATGGAGAGTCTATTCAAAAGTTTTGGAATTCATTAATTGTTTTGATAAAAATTTCAGTCCTCTTAGTAATGCTGCAAACAATGCAGATAAAATACATAAGCTCATGAGTAATTTCTCTGAGATAATGGAGGTAATGAATGAGAAGAAACAACATTTTATTAATTCTTTTCCAGATAAAGCCAGAGAAATTATGAGAAAATTGGGTTTCACTCCCAACATTGGAATAGGTCCACTGGTGGTACGGAAGAAAATAGGATATACTATTGTCCGACAGCAGGTGCCTGTTGTGCATAAAGAAAAACAGATTGTTGGATCTACCAGCACTGTCCTAGAAGAAAGACCCCCTGAACCTTCCCCCAAAAGAAGGAGAATAATGAGGGAGGAAGAATCCCCTGATGAAGGTGGCTCACCTTCTCAAACCCCAATAAGAGTTGAGGAAGAACAGTTCACCAATGAGCAATTCGAACAAATGGGGTCACAAGGAGAAATTTTTGTTACACAAGCAGAGATTGATGAAAGGAACCCTCAGGAACCCCCTGTACCAAGTTTTGAATTAACTACAGCAGATTTTAGAGGAAGGGAATTGGACCCTATTTTGGAACAAGCCAGTCAGCATTTTTTGTCTGATAACAATTTTGTAAGATCTAGGGCTTTCCATCAGTTTGCGTGGAGAGTAAACATGCACATTTTTGAGCAAAGGTGCAATAATATGAGAGCAGAACATCCAGAAATGGATGAGACTTCCATTCAAAATCTAATAAAGGAACAAATGGTTCAAGAGTTCCAAAATATAACCCCTGATGAGGGAAGACAGATGGTAAAAAATGCTAATGTTTTTTTATTGCCCAATTGGGACATTGCTGACGCATTAATTTTTAATTCTGTTTCAAATAATTTAGGCCTCCAGGATCCAAATAAAGAGGAATTCTTGGGTATAGCATTCAGCAATGATCAAGCCGCCCTTGTTATGTGGTCCCTGAGAAGAGGATCCAGAATTACTTCATCACAACCTGATGATTCAGGATTGACAGGGAGTATCATTGTAAGAAGAGTTGCTGACACTTCCAATGTATAGGCAGCCCACATGAATGTGGATTATTCTAAATTTGCCCTGGCTACTGCGGAAAGAGAAGAGAGGGAAATGATGGATATGCATAATAAATATGAACTAGTGGTGGAAGCCTATAATCAAGAGGTAAAGAGGAGAATTGAGTTAGAAAACAGGGTATCTCAATTGGAAAAGGTACTTGGAAAGAGAAAAGTGGGAGAATCCAGTACACTAAGAATTGCATATCCCCCACAGTCATCTGTGGGATTAACCCCTATTATTGAGATACCTGACACCCCTGAAAGACCCTAATTCTATACTGCAGAGGAATTTGAAGCAGAAAAAACCAAATTGCATGAGTGGCAGATAGAATTTAGAAATCAGCAGGAAGAGAAATGGAGGCAGGGTGTGACATACTTGAGGGATAAAATACAATGGTCAAATTTTTATGACTAGTTGACAAGGATTGTAGCCCTCATAGATGAGTTAAATAAAGAAAAGAATGGACTAGACTCTCTTGCACAGAAGTGGAGATAGAGAAATAATGATGTTACAATTATTTGTATATCTACAGTTCAAATGCCTTATCATCAGGTTGAAAGAATTTTTGATTTATTGAATCAATTAGATAATTTTGAAAATAAAAGAGATTCTTTACAGAGGAAATTGACACTCTGTTTTTCAAGATATCTTGCTAAAAAATTCACCCTATTTCCTTGTGCCTTAGAATTTGTTGATACAGTAAAAGAAAAGGACAAATGGAAAAATGAAATGGATGAATTATTTGATAACAGAATAAAAAACATCATTAGTGAGACTGGCTATTGGTTTTGGGCAAAGACAAATGAAGAGTTGGTAAAGATACAATTGTATTATGCTGATATAAGAAAAGAATTCGATGATTTAGAAGAAAATGCCAATTCTTTAATAAAGATACAAAGAGAAACCCTAAGTTTTGATTGGCCAGATGATGATACTTTCAACAGATGGAAAGATCAGTTTAGTGAACAGATGTCAGGAGAAGATGACGAGGAAGATGTAAGAGTAATAGTTACTCTTGTAGTCAACAATGATGACATAGAAAATCCCCAGGTTAAAGTGATTTTGCATGTAACAGAAGATGATACATCACTTGCAGACCTTATGGGTATGTACTCTAAAGATGAGGAATGATTGCAAGAGCAGATCATAACAACCAAGAAGCATAACAGAAAGTGACCCGCCAAGAAGTGCTGTTGTAATCAACCTTTCTGTTATTCTTGTTTTTTGTTTTTCAAAAGAAGGACACCTGTCACCTACTGTAGCCTGAAGCTTGTTGCATCTCACGTTATTTAAGTGAGATCCCAAGGCTAAAGATGGGTCCGAATTTGGTTTTCACTAAGTGTTGTGCTTAGTTCTTTTTTGGTCCAAACATTTTTGGAAAGAAATTTATAGTATGCTTTTTCTGTCAAAATTTCTGAGATATGGATGAATGTAGAAAGAACTGTGCTTCTTCTCTGAAGGTTTTTCTGGGTCTTTTGTAAAGGATGTACCATTTTCAAAGGAAATGAATACAAATTATGAATTGTCCCCATATCTGTTCTTCTCTGAATTTTGTCTCCTTTTTAATACTGAGCTGCCTTGATGTTGTGTGAGTAAAAGCTTATACAATTGATTGCAATTTAGTAAGACTGTACATCCATTTGTTATTGCTGTTAATTCAATGGATTAAGTAAAGGCTTTGATGAATGTGATGAGGTTGCTTGGGTGTTAATAAGGATTTTTGAATGATAAATTCTGGTAAGAATTGCTGATGAAAATTCGTTGCAAGGCAACAAATTAGATCTAAGAATTTACTTGACTCTGAATTCCCAATGGATTAGGCACTGATCGAAAGTATTTCAGCCAAAAGAGAAGTATATTATAACTAGCTCTTTCAAAATACATCATAAAATCAATTTTCATTTATCTTTCCTGTAAAATTTTCAAAGTTGGCCAGCACTTGCCTGCCTGGATTGTTTTAGCTTCATTTAGCCATTGTTGTTGGAAACATCTGCAGAGCTATAGAAGATTTCTTGGCCATATCTGTTCAAGGGATGTGTTTATCAGTTTTTTACCTATATGTTTGAGGATTTAGAGATGAGAATCAAAATGAAACTAAGGGTAATTCTCATACAATTATTCCATCTTTGAACCATCCCCGGGTGCACCCGCCCTGGTTTTACAGAGCCAAAAGAGTAGAAAACCGTCTAAGGTTTTGTTGAAGTTGGGCCCTAATACTTTGCATATGCAAGTGATAATGAGAATTGGCTATTCTTTAGGTTGTGTATGTACTGATATCTAGGTACTAAGCCTTTTTGTCGCTTAGTAGTTTTAGTACTGTTAACATCAAAATAAAACACCAACAAAATGGCGACTCTGCTGGGGAGTCTTTAATGTCAAAACTTGAGAATCTAAAGAAGATATAAACCCAAGTACCATTGCTACACACTGACACATCCAGCTTATCCGAGTGTCTTATCCAACAAGCAAGAGTTGCAGTCTTACAACATCAGTGATTGATCTCTTTGTGCCGTATTTTTGTTCTCGCTCGTGTATTGTTTTCTTTCTGTCAGTAAGGAGTGTTATTATATTTTCCCGAAAAAGGGTGGCGACTCAGTCAAGGTTTTGAAGCTAGTGCTTATTGTAACAAAAGGTGAATATGGCTGACAAGAGAAAAAACACAAGGGCTTACATGAGAGCCAATCCCGATGTATCAATGTATACTGATTTACCTCAAGGTGGTAGGAAGAACCAAAATAAAAAAAGAATAGATCCAAATCCTACTTGGAAGCCTAGAGGTAATGCCTCTATAAATTCCCATTATCAACCGATAATAGCAAGAGAATCATCTTCGCTTAGTTCTGAATCCGAAAATACAAGACTTTTAGGAGGTATTTTCAGTACCCCATTACCAGATCAGAGAGTTTTTCAAGATAAAGACGTATCTACTATGGGAATTGCTTCACCAAGACCAGGGCCTGTAGTAGATATAAATTGTAGGCTAGGATTCAGGAGTTCATCTGATAACCTTTTTAATCCCAGAGTAGCCCCATATATGGAACCGAACCTTATAGATCTAGATGATCCTGCTGATTTCGAGGCAACCTCTGCTGATTCTAAAGAAGTGCAATCTGAAATAGGATTTTTGAAGAAATGGATTGCTGAGGAAGAAGCTAAGCGCATCCGTCTTGAAAAAGAAAGGGAGCGAGCCACTTTGGATGCAATAATAGAAAGAGATACTCTGCTAAGAAGGATGGCTGCTTTGAAAGAGCAAAATAAAAAATTAGAAGAGAATACCCCCACTCTCCATCAGGACGTCTTTGGAAATATTGATAATCTAAGAGCTAAAGTTTAACAACAAAAAAAACTCCTAAATCAAAGACAGGAACCAATTATTGCTCAAGTTCAAGCTTATAAACCCATTCAAGTTAATCCAATAGAGCCCACTGAAACAGTTCCAGATAAAGGGAAAGGCAAGGCTGTAGGAATCCAAATAAATGAGCCTCAAGCCATACCGAGCAAACCTATACAACCCTCCATATCAAAATTAGATCTAGAACTAGAGAAGGCTCGAAAGGAGAGGGAAGACCTTGCAAAAGAACTTGAGAAGGTTGAAAATGAAACTCAGGCCGCAGAAACCAGAAGGAAAATCCAATTCATAAAGTCTAATTCTGCATTGAATTCATGGCCTAGTTTGTCTATTCCACCTACAAATCCTGCACCAGTTAATGCTCCCATAATCCCGACTCAGAAAGCACCCCAATCTGCTTCTACCTCATCTTCCAATATTGGCACTCAAGTCCCATTTGTCCCACCACAGCTATCCCAAGCTACTCTCCTAACCCAAGCTAATGCAGCTAGTACCTCTAACGCTCCTGGTTTCCAGAAGAAGCCTATATACCTCGAAAAATATAGACAAATATCATTTGCCGGTATTCCTGGTGCCCCCCATCCCATATCTTTTGATTTAAGGGATAAAGTGGTCAAGTTTTCTGGAAATAATGCTGTTACTGGTGAAGAGCATTTGAGAATTTTCATTGACATGCTCAATGATTATGAAGTTGAACATGAGGACATGGTGATGAAATTATTTGTGCATTCACTCACAGAGGATGCAAGGGATTGGTTCGGGAGGTTTCCTGATGATAGTATTACTTCATGGAGTGATTTGGAGAAATTGTTCAAGGAACAATATGGGGACAATACCAATGCAGGATTCATGTTGAATGAGTTCAACAATATCAAGAAGAATCCAAATGAATCCACATTTGATTTCAATGTGAGATTTCAGAAAGGGATGTACAAACTATTTCAATTTATGCGGTTAAATGAAGACGTCTGTCTTACAACCTATTTCAATGCCTTTGATAGCAAAATGGCCTACCAACTGAGAGATAAGGATCCTAAAACTCTGAGAGATGCCTATAGAGTTGCAGTGAATATAGAAAATAATAGAAAGGCCTCTGGAAAATTAGGGAGGAGGGATGATCCTAAGCTTTTCAACCCTAAGAATAATAATAAAAGGGAAGGTGACAAAACTCCCATAGAAAAAAGGCCTGAAGAACCTACTATAGGCCATGTTTTAGAAATGCTCAAGAAGATGAATCCCACTAATTTCAATAAGACAAATGTTACTGAGAGAGCCCCTGTGAATAACAGCAATTTCAATAGACAGCCTAGGATGCAGAATTACCCTTACACCACCCAATGGAAAGATGGTAAACCAGTTCCTAACCAAATCCAACATATGAAAGATAAGGGTACCCCAGACCCCCTGCAAAGGAACACTGTAAATATGAATGATGATGTGCCTTGGTGCATTATATGCCAATCACCTCATTCTGCTGATTATTGTGTTGTTGCCCAGTCGTTCGCCCAAGCTCAAGGAGTGCAAGCAGAAGAAGAAACAGAAGAAAAAAACCATGATGATATAAGCTGCAATATGGTGAATACATCTGATGATTTGATAGATTCTGATTCAGAAGAACTTGAGAATGATGTTACCAGCCAGAGAATTGCTTACCAGTTACATCATCAGCAAATATTTTCAGATGATGAAAAGAATGATACAGATAAGGTATGCAATACATTTTCTGAAGTAGGTTTCACAAACCTAAGAATCCCCTCCAAGGAGGAAATTGATAGAATTACAGCTGAAATGATTTCACAAGTCCACAGTAATTACAATTTGAGAAATAGAGCAATAAATAATGAGGCAAGAAGGCCATCTAGTATGTTCATCAAAGACACTACTCATAAGACAGATGATCAACACAAAAAAGTTAGTATAGATGTGTCTAAGATCAAGGAGAACAAGGGTCAAAAATGGGAACCAAAAAAGAAGGTTCAATTTTAGAAAGGTGAAGCAACAAAGACCGTAGTGCAACCAGAGAAATCAGAACCGGATGTTGTCAAGCTAAAAGTGGTGCCCACTACTCAAAAGACTCCGATCCTAGGTACTATTGTAAAACCTACTGTGGTTGAACCTGTTGATATGATTGCCATGTTATCTCAAATTACTGTGAAAGTACCCTTGTCTGAGCTCTTTAGAATTGAAGAGCATAAAAATAAGGCTTTGTCATGGTTGGGTGGAATAGCAAACAACAATAGTATTGATAATCAAGCTATAGCCCAACAGACCCCATTAATAATAGAGGACAATGGTATTATATCCCAGATTCCTCAGATGTTCTTAGATGATTCATCAGTTGCGTTCATACAAGATATTGATCCTTTTTTCCTTAGTTTAATCATAAAAGGGAAAACCTTGAAAAATTGTATGATAGATTTTGGAGCTTCCAACACTATAATGCCTTTTAAAGTAATGGAAGCCCTAGGATTGAAGGTGGATACTAAGCAAGGTAGATGCTGAGGGATGGATGCTAGAGAGGTTCCAGTAATAGGTACTATAAATGCCTTACCATTTAAACTGGCTGCATTTCCTGAGGTGGAATTAACCATGTCTGTCCTTGTAGTGGATATACCCCCACATTACGGGATGCTACTTTCCAGAAAATGGAGTGCCGCCATGGGGGGAAGCCTACAATGTGACCTTACTTATGCCACTTTCCATATAGGGGACAAAGCTGTCAGGGTAAATAGGGAACCAAGGGTTAACCACATCTTAGGTGAAGAAATTGACAAAGATACCACCTGTTTCCTAGACACGGGGATTAATGCTTTCAGGGCTGAATTAATTATTCAGGAAGTGGAAAACTTACCTGATATCATTGAAAATGAGGTTGAATGTTGCATGAATTCACCAAAACTATGGACAATGTTCTTTGAATGGCTAGTTCTAAAGAGGGTGCAGGGGCAGGTGTAGTCTTTGTATCCCCTGAAAATAACACCTTCAGGTATTCATTCACCTTGAAGTTTTCTTGCACTAATAACATTGCTGAATATGAAGCATTGTTGTTAGGTCTCAAAGTGGCCACACACCACAAAATTAAGAAATTGTGTGTCATAGGGGATTCTGAATTGATCATCTCTCAGATTAAAGGAACATACTCCTCAAAAAATAGGAGATTAAAACAATATAGAAACGCGGTCTGGGATCAAATAGAATTCTTTGATGCATTTGAGATCTCATGGAGAGATAGAACCCTGAATAAAATGGCTGATCTTCTGGCCAATGTAGCTATCAAACCAAAAGAAATATCATTTGCAGGAATCTCCCAGATTGAGATTCAAAACAGACGTTCTATACCTGACAACATTGACAATTGGCAGGTGTTTGAAGATGACAAAGATATCACAATTTTTTTGCTAAATGAAGACAAATATCATGGGCAGGAGATGGACTGCAATGGACTGATTGAAACCATAAATGGGAAGGAAACCATTTTTGGTCAAGAAATCATGCAATTAAAAACAAATAAGATGCCTAAGGGGTTGGTAGTCTTGGAGAATATTTTTGATAACCAAGACAGAGTAAAATCGGGAATAAAGGACCCCAAACCACAGGAGCTAGAAGAAATGAATTTGGGAACGGATGATTTCCCTAAAAAGGTTTACATCGGCCAAGATCTGCCAGTTCAAATCAGAAAAGCATTGATTGTCCTACTTAGAAAGTACAAGCATGTTTTTGCTTGGTCATATGATGACCTTAAAGCTTATAGGGAGGACCTTTTCCAGCATGTCATACCGTTGAAAGAGAATGTAAAACCTTTTAGGAAAAAATAGAGGCCAATCAATCCTACCCTTGCCCCAAAAATGCAGGAAGAATTGACAAAACTGAGAGATGGTGGAATAATCAAACCAATTAGGCATTCCACTTGGGTTTCAAACCTTGTTCCTGTAAGAAAAAAGAATGGAGCTATTAGGCTTTGTGTGGATTTTAGAAATCTAAACATTGCATCTCTAAAAGATAATTATGGCTTACCTAATATGGAAGCCATGTTGCAACAAGTGACCGGCTCTGAATTGATGTCAATGACAGTACTTGAAACATATAAGAAACTTTCTTACTAACATATAGTAGGTTTGACATCAGTGACAAAAAAATGATTGAAAACACTTCTTCAGCAATAATAATTTTTCTACTCAAATGATCTTTTCAATCATATATCAACAATCTCCCTCTTTGGCATTGATGGAAAACCAAACTAAACAACCAGTAAAACAAATGATGAACACCTTGTTCTATCAAGCTAACTATGTCAAAATAGTAAGGCAATACCAAAAAGAAAGCTTGTGAATAAAACTTCTCCCTCTATCAACAACTCCCTCTTAGGTCACAAAATATAACATTCTCCTCTTCCATGGATCAGCGTAATATCTGAATATCTCCCTCTTTCTTTCTTTCAGTCTTCTAATCTTCTGATGATGTACTCTACTTCATTGTTCCTCTTTTGCACTTATCAGTTTAATGTACTTTCTCCCTTGGGTTTTTTCTTTGATCATCTCCTTCTTGACCAGTATGCACTTGATCAATTTTTTTGCTTTGATTAGTTTACTGTACTTTCTCCCTCTTTGACAAAAATGCCAAATCTATATACTCAACACTTGGCATCTTTGATAAATGCAAACATAGGCTTTTGCAGGTTCTTCAATTTTCTCCCTCTATCACCTTGCTTGTGACTGATTTGAAATTCTAGTTCTGTGATTACTTTAGGAAATTCGTAAAGCAAGATCCACTGCATCAATTTGTATGAAATGAATGTCAACTTGTTTTTTGCAAGGTACTCCCTCTTTCTTTTACATAGGCTTTGATAGCGGTATCACCCCTAGTTTACCTCTTAGATACTCATAAGCATCCTTAGGTAATGCTTTGGTGAATATATCAACAATTCACTCCTTTGTGTTGATATATTCTATCTTCACCTCTTTGTCTTGAACCATATCCCTTACATAATGATACTTAATTGCAATGTGCTTTGTCTTTTTATGCATTACAAGATTCTTTGATATATTTATAGCACTTGTATTATCACAATAAAGTGTCACTGTGTTAGTGATCTCTTCCTTCATTCCCTTTAGTAGCTATTTGATCCATAAAATGTTTGTGCAATTAACAGTAGTAGCAACATACTCTACTTCAGCAGTAGATTGGGAAGTACAACTCTACTTCTTGCTTATCGATGTAACAAGTCTTCTGCCTAAGAAAAAATCTCTTCCACTGGTGCTCTTTCTATCATCAATATTTCTAGCCCAATCAGCATCAGTGTAGGCTTTCAGTTCAAACTTTTCATTCTTCTTATAGTATAAAGTTTACTCTTATGTTCCTTTCAAGTGTCTCATTATTTTTTCATGGCCATCAAGTGATTCTCTCTAGGGTTAGCAGAGAATCTAGCACCTATCCCCATAGCTAATGCAATATCAGGTCTACTATGTACTACATATTGCAATTTACCAATCATGGATCTATATAATTTTTGATTGACCTTAGTTGAATCATCATTCTTTGATAGCTTGAGTGCTATTACCATAGGTGTACTTACTAGTTTTTAATCCTCAAGTCCAAATGTCTTCAATATCTCCTTGATATATTTTGACTGAGTGATATATACACCATATTTCATTTGATAGACTTGTAATCCCACAAAGAATTTGATCTCACCAAGCATTGAGATTTCAAACTCTTGCTTCATCTGATCTGCAAAATCTTTACACAAAGCATCTTGTCCTCCAAATATTATGTCATCACCAAATATTTTAGATAATAGTATACCTTTTTCTTTATTTGTCTTCATGTAAAAATTTTTGTTATCATCTATCCTTTCAAATCCAATCTTAACAAGATAAGTATGAAGTCTCTCATACCATGCTCTTGGTACTTATTTCAATCCATACAGGGCT
This sequence comes from Cupressus sempervirens, assembly GCA_028749045.1. Lineage (NCBI taxonomy): Eukaryota > Viridiplantae > Streptophyta > Pinopsida > Cupressales > Cupressaceae > Cupressus > Cupressus sempervirens. Next base: position 271,901,780 of record CM053788.1, on the reverse strand, counting down.
TTGTGCAGTCTACATACCATGTTCTTATTTTTCTTATCAACAAATCCTTTTGGTTGTTCTATGTATACCTCTTCTTCTAATATTCCATTCAAAAATGTAGACTTAACATCCATCTGATAAATTTTCAAACCTTTATAAGTAGCATAAGCAAGAAAAATTCGTACTGCTTCCATTCTTGCAACAGGAAAAAATGTTTCACCATAGTCAATTCCTTCTTCTTGTGCATACCCTTTGTAGACTAGTCTTGCTTTATTACTTGTCACTTCACCATTCTCATCTAGCTTGTTTCTGAATACTAATTTTCTGCCAATTGTATTCTTGTCTTTTGGTCTAGGAATTAGGCTCCAAGTCTTATTCTTTTCTATATGCTAAATTTCCTCTTCCATAGCCTTGTACCAATCATCATCTTCCAATGCATCTCTCACTATCTTAGATTTCTTCATGCTTAATAAACATGATTCACTTCTCAATCTATTTTTTGTCATTGGCCTTGCATCTTTGTCTCCAATGATTTTTTCTGTAGGATGGTGTCTTTTGACATATTTGGATAGTCTAGGCTCAATTCTTTTTGTTGCATTATGTCTCTCAACTTTAGTATCACTATATGCATCTTTGTCAGGTGTTTTAGCATCTCTTTCATGTGTGCCAATCTTAGAGTTAGATTGTGCATTTTCCTCATTCTACAACTCAGCATCTAAATGCAACTTGACATTCATAGGATGTGATTCAATAGTTGTTGAAACTTGCTGTTGGCTTTTTGCATGATTTGTAGCATCTTCTTCAATAAGCATTCCTTCATAATAGTATACAAATGTTTTGTAATCTTCTATTTCTTTTGTGGTTTCAGCCTCATGTGCTTCTGTAAACTCATCAATTTTCACATTTGCACTTTCCATAATTTTGTTAGTATTAGTATTTAAACACTTATAAGCTTTCCTTCTTATGGAGTAACCAAGGAATAAACCTTCTTCACTCGTTACATCAAAATTTTCACTTCTAACATCTTTAAGAATATAGAATTTTCTTCCAAATAACTTAAAATATTTCACATTAAGTAAATGACCATACCATAGTTCAAAAGGTGTTGAGTGAGTACCTTTCTTTACTTGCACATAGTTCAAGGTGTATACAGCAATACTTACAACTTCTCTCTAGTATTTTAGAGAAACATTTTTCTCAATCATGAGTGTTTTGGCATAGTCCATTACAGATCCATTTCTTCTTTCACCAATTCCATTTTGTGGAGGGGTCCTAGGTGCTGATGTCTATCTCTTGATTTCTCTATCATTGTAGAAAATCTCAAACTCATGTGAAGTGAACTCACCTCCTCTACCTGATCTCATTCATTTCAAGCTCTTACCTATTTCTTTCTCAACTCTTGCCAAGTACCATTTAAACATTTGAAAAGAATCTATTTTTTGTTTTAGAAACATGACTATCTTCATTCTAGAGTAATCATTAACAAGAAATATTATATACATATCTCCTTTATAGCTTTGCACTTTAATAGGTCCACACAAGTTAGTATGAAAAATTTCAAGTATTTCCTTAGAGGTGTAAGCTTTACTTTTAAAGCTTGATATTGTCATCTTGTCTAGCTAACATTGTTTGCACATTATATTTTATGGTTTCTTCAACTTAGGAAAACCTCTAACTCTTTTCATGTTGTTGATACTAATCAGATTATCAAAGTTTACATGACATAATCTCTTGTGCCAAAGCCATACATCATCAGAATTTGCAATAAGACAAGTAGCATCTTCTATATTCAAATTAAAAAAATTACTCCTAGTTTGATCACCTTTTCCAATCAAATTTCCATTTGTATCATATATCTTGGCAGACCTATTCTCAAACTCAACTTTGCACCTGAAATTATTCAATTGTGACACACTTAACAAGTTATAATTCAATCCTTCAGCATAATAAGCATTGTCACACGAAATCTTGTTTGTGAGCTTGATAGACCCTTTTCCTTATATAAAACATGGTACATCATTACCAAATCTTACACTATTACCATCATAATAGGTTAAGGTAATGAACTTACTTTTGTCTCTAGTCATGTGATGTGAGCATCCATTGTCAATGATCCATTTGTCATTCTTGTTCACACAAGTCATAAGTGTAGTAGCCTCATCCTCATCTAATTCATCCTTCACTATAACATATACCACTTCATAATCATTTTCATCAAAGTCATGTTCATCAACAATGTGGCATGACTTCTTTCCTTTATCTTTGTAGTCTCTTCCATCATCTTCTCTTCTATTTTTGTGCTTGTTCCCTTCTCTAAATTTCTTCTTATGTGTACATCTTTCTGCAATAGGGACAACTTCATTGCAATTAAAATAAGTGATAGGCAACTTACCTTTGAATTTACCTTTTCCTCTATGAAATCTTCTTGCCAACAATGCTTCCAATTATTCAATGTCTTCCTCATCTATACTACTATCACTGGATGCATATTTTATCTTTCTTATCTTCTTCTTTGGCTTTACCTCCTCAAAATCCTTTAATAACAGTTTGGCTTTGAAAGTTGATTCAATACTCTCTAGTATGTAGTTGTCAAAATTAGATAACTCAAAAGTAGTGAGTCTTCCTACCAAACCTTCAAGGGTTAGATCATTTCCTGACATACATCTTAACTCTTCGATTGCAGACATTTTAATGGCATACACAAGCTTCAATGTTCTCAGGACTTTACTTAGCACAGTATCATCATCTATTTTACTAGTAGCTCTTTTTATTGCACTAACAACTTCTTTTATTCTGGCAACATATTGAGCAATATTTTCACCTTCTTCCATTCTCGTGTCATCAAACTTACCTCTAAGGCTCTTAGACTTGGCTCTTTGAACATTTTTGTCTCCTCCATAGATGGTGTCTAGGGCATCCTACATCTGGTTTGTACTTTAAGGTCTTTGATATCATTAAACTCAACATGGCTTAGGGCAGAAGCAATCTCCCACATTGTTTGATTGTGCTCTTTCTTTTTATTCAAATCTTCAGTAGTTAGGGCTCCTATTGGATCAACATGTGCTACTGATGTGCAAGATTGTGCATAATCTCCAAGTCCTCCAAGGTGTAGCTTCATCAAAATTTTCCATGTAGGGAAGTTATCTCTTTTAGCTTGGGTGCCTCTTTTTTTGACATCTTGATCTTTATGCTTTTAGTACCTTAAAACTAATCCTCTTAAGCAACTAGGATCTGATACCAATTGTTGGAATTCTTTTAGAATAACTATGAGAGGGGGGAGGGGGTGGGGGGGAGTGGGGGGTAGTTAGGGTGGGGTGAATTAGTTATTCCAAGTCTATATGTACAAATAAAACTTCTCACAATTCAGTGAACCCATAAAAAATTCTTAACCATGCATGCATTCAATGTGTGTTAACCAAAACTGATATGTTATTGTTAAATCAACATTCAGAAATGTAAGGCATAAAAAGAAACACATGCATCAACACATTTGACACAATGATTTAATGTGGAAACCCAATTCGAAAAAAATCACGAGTAACATGCTACTCCTTTTTCACTCGTCTAAAGTGATGCCCTGTTAAAGGTTACAACACACAATGTTAAATGTGACCCGATTAATGGATTTCAATCACCTTGTTAAAAGTGAGCCTTGTTAAAAGACTTTAGGCCATTCACTTGGAATGCCACCTAGTTAAAGGATTTTCCAATGGCTGTTAAGTCAACCTTTTCTCCAAAGTATTTACCCTAATCTGATACAATTGTTAGAAAGTAATAGTAGAGCTTTGATCTGATACAACTTACAACCTTACTTGTAGATTACAAATCACTATTTAGTCCTCAACTCTACTTGGATTCCAATCTTTGCAGCTCTGATAGCTTGTTCACCCTTCAAGCATTCATCATCATTAAGCCTTTTTCCTTAGTTCGCCATTGTAGACTTCTTCACTTGGGTCACTTGATGAAGCAAACCCTCTTCCTTCTCCTTATCAAATTTTTGCATTCAAAACTCTCTATCCTCTATCCAAAATTGCTTCATGACGAGACATCCCTACAAATAGGAAATTAGAACTCTTTTTCCCACTCATTATCCATTACATAAATTAGGGTTTTCGATGGATTAGGTAGGATACAATGTATCTACCCCATATCTTGTCTTCTCTAGAAACTTCTCCTAAAATCCATTTGAATTTTCCTTCAAAATGGTTTACATAATATTATGTACCTCCAACTCATCAATCTTATCTTCCTCTTGATTTACAATTTCCAAGAAAACAAACTTGTCAGCTTTTAATTGGTGAATCTTCAATCTTTTTCATAATGCAGCAACTTGACATTATCAATTTAGTAATGCTTAGCACATACTGTGTTACTCAACATCTATTGTAAAATCACTTAGCATCAACTAGATTTTACTAGTGCTTGACATCAATTGAAAATCACTCGACATCTATTATCTTTCTTGACACCTATTAGTTTACTCAACATCCACTAGAAATTTCTTTCACTCGGCTCCAACTGACTTTTTGCTCAGCTTGCACTAACTTTGCTTGAAACCTTCTATCAATTTGATCAAGCTTAGCAAATGAACTTTGTTCAACCTTATTCTTTTGAACTTTCTAATTGTATCCAATATTTTTGTAACGTCAAGTAGATCATCAATACATTATGTTGTCACTATCTTAAATGATTTTTGCACTTCAATACATAATCATAACTCAACCTTTCCTCTAGGTACTTTTGTTATATTTTTTTGATCAAATCCTCCTCATCAATCAACTAAGTGATAGTTCTTGAAACATATAAGCAATTTTCTTACCAGCATATAGCAAGTTTGACATTAGTGACAAAACAATGATTGAAAACACTTCTTCAACAATAACAATTTTTCTACTCAAATGATCTTTTCAATCATATATCAACAATTTGTGTTACAATTTGATTTACATATTTTACAATTTACTGTAACTCAGAAATAAGTAAGATATCACTAGGTAATTACTAGAATTTTACAATTAGTCAATAATGAAAGAAGCAATTTGTTAACAATTTGAAATGAAGTAAGTGAATAAGTATTAAGTTGGATGAAAACACCAAGTAATTGAAGTTGATATTTATGGTGTTTAGTTAGGACTAAAATGTTTGAAGGGATTGTGTGAAATTTAGGCCCCTAACATTCCAAGTAACAAGCCTCATGGTCAAGTGGGAAGAAACTTCATATTCCCTACATTGAGCATGTTTGAAATTTTGACTTGGTTTACTACATTTGTATCCTTTATTCTTAGTTATGATGTAGATTTACATCCTCTTTTCTTAAGTGATTTTTCATGGTTAGGAGTGTTTAATCATTTCTTAATTTTGTGCTATACCTATATTTTTATTAGTACTATCAATCATAACTTGGTCAATATTTGTAATTTTCTCCTTATTTTTAGAATCTAAATCTTCCAGAATGTTTGAGAAGGCTAGATTAATAGACTCAAGATTATCATTGACTTCCACTTAATTTAAATCCTCTATTATGCCATTATATTATGTATTGCCTACAATTCTGGAGGAATCTCATTTGTTAGTTTTTCTATGTTTGATTTCAAAAATAACAATGGGGGAGACTGGTTCTTAAGTCTCGTTTTTATTTCTAATCATTTCCAATTCTACTTTTAGTGTATCCTATGTTAAATTCTTGTTGTTTAATTTTTTATGCATTTCCATTATATTCCCAGAAGAATGCTTAGATATTTCATTTTGCACTTCATATCTTTTACTATATTTACTTGCTCCTAAAGATTACACTCAATATGGTCATTTGTATGGGTAGATTTATACTTTTCTATAAATTCTTTCTTATTGGAAGATGGAGCAGGGGATTTAGAATTTGATTTGGTTACATAGGAGATGGAACTGGGTATTTTTTATAGTAAAGAGAGATCAAGAGGTTATGATTAGAATAAGGAGAGATAATCTCAACTAGTAATTGTTAGAATTGCTTTAGAATAACTGAGAGCGGAGGGGTGAATCAGTTATTCAAGGTCCAAATGTCCCTTTCATAATTTTTTTTGAGTGTGATAAATCCATTCAATCATTCATTCATGCAAACTTTAACTTATCTAATTAGCAAGTTACTATAAATCAACATACAATATATCACACAGGAAATCAACACATGACATAGTGATTTATGTGGAAACCTAATTTGGGAAAAACCACCAGTAACATGCTACTCAATTCTCATCCTTCTGAAGGGATGCCCTATTAAAGGCTTACAACACACACTGTTAAATGTTACCTTATTGGAGGATTTAACCACCTTGTTAGAAGTGGGCCTGGTAAAAGGACTTTAGAACATTCACTTGGAATGCCACCCTGTTAAAGGATTTATAGATGGCTATTATGCCAACCTAAGTCCATGGGATTTTTAGATCTAATACAATTGCTAGAGAGTATTACAAAATCTTGAACTGACTACAACATACAACTTATCTTGTAGATTTCAGATCACTTCTCAGCTCATATCCTTGCCTGGCCTTCTATCTCTGCAACTCTTAACTGCTTGCCTTTTCTTTCAAGCTTTGTCTTTTTAAGTCTCCATACTCAATGTACCAATGCAATCATCTCTTCATGACCACTTGTAGAAGCAGAGCCTCCATGCTCTTCCTTCTCCTAGATGTCTCCTTCTTGACACCCTTTCAATCACTTCGTAGATTTTGGCTTCTATAGCAATAGTATTAGCAGCTTCTTGCTTCTAGGTCTATGACTTCTTAAATAGAAGTCTTGGAGTTCCTTTTCCTGCTCGATACTTTCATTTTTAAATTTTAATTCACATGGATTAGGTAGGATACATTGTATCTATTTCATATTTGGTTTCCTCTAGAAACTTCTTGAATAATCCTTTAGAATTCACCCAAAAATGATTTACATAAGATTCTGTGCCAACAACTCACCATCCTTATCTTCCAACTTGTTCACAAAATTCAATGCAACCACTATGTCAACTCAGATTTGGAAAATCTTCATCATTTGAAATAATGCAGCAATTTGACACTATTGAAATACTGGTGCTTGGCACATACTATGTTACTCGGCATCAACTATGTTTTTCTTGATGCTCGGCACTTGAAGATCACTCTTCACTAACTGAATTTTTTTTATTTTTTTTGATGATGGGCACCTGATCTTTTACTTGGCACTTGAAGATCACTTGGAACTAACTAAAATTTTTGTTACTTAGCTTCTATTAAGAATTTCCTTGGCTTCAACTAACTTTCTCAGAACCTTCTGATGATCAAAGTTAAAGCTTTGCAGTTAACCTTGTTACAACTTCTTCTTCCAATGTATCTAAGTGTGACCAACCTCTATATCTTTGAGTATGTCATAAATACATTATGTAACCATTGTCTTAACTAATTCTTGCACTTCATTACAATATCATAACTCAACCCTTCCTTTAGGTACTCTTATTACATATTATTGATCAAATCCTCTTCATTAATCAACTAAGTGATAGTGCATGAATCTTGTAAGCGGATATTATCCCTACATATAGCAAGTTTGACATCAATGGAAAAAAATGATTGAAAACAATCTTTTACAACAATCTCCCTCTTTATTATTCAACAATAATGAGCTTTTCAATCAAATTTCCAACAATCTCCCTCTTTGGCATTGATGATAAACCAAACTAATCAACCATCAAACTAAACTATTTCACCAAAAGCTTACTAGGTTAGAATACCAAGTCAAATGCCAAAAAGTAAGTTGTAACATCACATCTTCATTTCACTTCTCCCTCTTTGTTGTTGTATCCTTTATCTTTATCTTTCTTTCTCTATCTTATTCATCTTTTGCTGCTCTGATCAACCTCTAAAATCTCCCTCTACTTCTTTGATCCTTTATCTTTAACAATCTTGTTGATCAGTTGTTCACTTCTCCCTCTTTGACAACAATGCCAAAGATGTATTAGCATCTTTAATATGCAGATGTAGCTTTTATAGATTTAGTCAATTTCCCTCTATCACCTTACTTGTGACTAATTTGAAGTTTTCAATACTTCTATTACTTTAGGCATGGATTCAAAAGTAAACATCCTCTGCATCAATGTGTAAAATCTTCAACATTCATTTTATTTGATGCAAGGCATTCTTGCTTTTTCTTTAAGTAGCTTTAGCTAGGGGTATCACCCCTAACTTACCCTAAGATACTCAAAAGCATTTTTAGGTAGTGCTTTTGTGAAGATATCAGCAATATGTTCCTTTAAGCTAACATATTCCATCTTCACTTGTTTATCTTCCACTAGTTCTCTTACATAGTGATACTTAATTGGAATATGCTTGGTTTTAGCATGCATTATTGGATTCTTTGATATATTGATAGCACTTGTATTATCACAATAAAGTGTCACAGGCTCAATTACCTCTTCCTTCATACCTTGCAGCAAATGTTTGATCCACACAATATCAGTGTAGTTTATAGTAACTACCACATATTCAGCTTCAATAGTAGACTGTGAGGTGCATCTTTGTTTTTTGCTTGTCCATGTAATCAACCTTTTTCCTAAGAAAAGTGCTCCTCCACTGGTGCTTTTTCTATCATCAATGTTACCTCCCTAATCTACATCAGTGTAAGATCTCAATTCAAATTTCTCAGTCTTTTTTTAGTACAAACCAAAGTCATCAATTCCATTCAAGTATCTCAATATTCTCTTTACTGCCATTAAGTGGTTTTCTCTTGGATTGGTAGAAAATCTAGCCACTATTCCAATAGCTAATGTAAATTCTGGTCTACTATGTACACCATATTGTAGCTTTCTAATCATTGACCTATACAATGTCTAATTTACTTCAATAGACTCATCATTTTTGGATAGCTTATGTCCAGTTGCCATTGGTGTGCTGACTAGTTTTGAGTCTTCTAGCCCAAATGTTTTGAGTACTTCCTTGATGTATTTGGATTGGGTTACAAATATGCCATGCTTTAACTGATGTACTTGAAATCCAACAAAGAATATGATTTCTCCAAACATTGACATCTCAAATTCATGCTTCATTTGGTCAGCAAAATTTTTGCATAAAACATCTTTTCCTCTAAATATTATGTCATCAACAAAGATTTCTGAAATCAAAAGGTCTTTACCTTCCTCAAATTTGATGTACAAGTTGCTATTGTCATTTGTTCTTTCAAATCCTATCTTCACAAGATATTTGTGTAGCCTTTCATACCATGCTCTTGGTGCTTGCTTCAGTCCATAGAGTGCTTTGTGCAGTTTGCATACCATGTTCTTGTTCTTCTCATCAACAAATCCCTCTGGTTGTTCTATGTAGACTTCCTCTTCCAATATTCTATTTAGAAAAGTTGACTTTATGTCCATCTGGTAAACTTTGAAACCTTTAAATGTAGCATATGCAAGTAATGTTCTTACTCCTTCCATTCTTGTAACAGGAGAAAATATCTCTCCATAATCCAATCCTTCTTCTTGCACATAGCCTTTGCAAAATAGTCTGGCTTTATTTCTTGTTATTTCACCATTCTCATCATGTTTTTTTCTAAACACCCACTTGGTACCAATCACATTCTTATCAGCTAGTCTAGGGACTAGAGACCAAGTTTTTTTTTTTCTCAATCTGATCTATTTCCTCTTTCATGGCCTTATACCAGTCATCATCTTGTAGTGCATCTTTGACTTTTTTGGGTTCCACCTTGCTCAATAGACATGATTCATTTCTGAGTCTATTCGTTGTCATTGGTCTAGCATCCTTATCACCAATGATTTGGTTTGTAGGGTGATGTCTTCTTACATACTTAGCTAATCTAGGCTCAGTCCTTCTTTCCACATTTGATTCTTCAACTTTAGATTCATTTTGTTCTTCTTCATCAAATAATTCATCATTCCTTTCATGTATACTATTTTTAGAACTAGTTTGTTCATTCTCTCCATTCTATAGCTCAGCTTCTGAATGTAACTTGGCATTCACAGGATAAGAATCGGTAGATATTGAAGTTTTTTGTTGATTCCCAACTTGATTTGTAGCATTTTCTTTAGTTGTCATTCCTTCATAGAAGTATACAAAGGATCTATAATCCTCTATTTTCTTTGACTCATCATCTTGAACTTCTACATGCTCATCAAAATTTACATTTGCACTCTCCACAACTCTATTGGTGTTAGTATTCAATCACTTATATGCATTACTTTTAGTGGAGTACCTAAGAAATATTCCTTCATTACTTTTTGCATCAAACTTGCCATTTCTATTGTCTTTTAGAATATAGCATTTACAACCAAACACTTTGAAATGTTTAACATTAGGTGAATGACCATACCATAATTTAAAGGGTGTTGCATTTGTACCTTTCTTAACTTCAACTCTATTTAGTGTGTAGACTATAGTACTTATAGCTTCCCTCCAATACTTAAGTGCAACATTTTTCTCCATCATCAAGGTTTTGCCATAGTCAATCACTGACCTATTTCTCCTTTCAAAAATACCATTCCATGGTGGAGTTCTTGGTACTAACATTTTCCTTTTTATACCTCTGTCATTGCAAAATACTTCAAATTCTCTTGATGTAAACTCACCTCCTTTGTCTGACCTTAGGCATTTCAGGTTCTTTCCTGTTTCCTTCTCAACTCTAGCCAAATACCACTTGAACTTTTGAAATGCATCAGATTTTTGTTTTAAGAACATAGCAGTCATCATTCTAGAATAATTATCTATGAATAGCATTATGTATCTGTCTCCTAGATAGCTTTGTACTTCTATTGGGCCACATAAATCTATATGAACTAACTCTAGAACTTCATTGGAAGTGTATGCTTTTGTTTTAAAACTAGATTTAGTCATCTTCCCTAGTTGGCATTGTTTACACACTGTATTTTTTGGTTTCTTTAACTTGGGAAACCCTCTAACTTTGTTCTTTCTGCTAATGTTGATCAGATTATCAAAAATTAACATGACACAACCTTTTATGCCACAACCACACATCATCAAGTCTAACAATAAGACATTTTACATCTTCCATATCTAGGTAAAACATATTACTCCTAATTTTTTCACCATTTCCTATCAGATTTCCATCAATATCATAGATCTTGGCCATTTTATTTCCAAATTCCACTTTGCAACCTACCTTGCCTAACTGAGATACACTCAACAAGTTGTAGTTCAATCCCTCAACATAGTATGCATTGTCACATGAAATTTTCTTTGTATGTTTGATAGCTCCTTTTCCTTTGATTTGACATGGCGCATGATTACCGAATCTAACGCTATTTCCATCATATTGAGTAAAGGTAATGAACTTACTTTTATCTCCTTTCATGTGATGTGAGCACCCACTATCTATGATCCACTTGTCATTCTTGCTCACATAGGTAACCAATGTTGTTGCTTCATCTTCATCTTTGCCTGATTCATCCTTCATGACTACATAGACTACTTCATCATCATTTTCATCAGAATCTTCTTCAACAATGTAGCATCTCTTGCCTTTCTCCTTGTAATCTTTGCTATCATCTTCTCTTTTGTTCTTGAACTTGCTTCCTTCTTTAAGGTTTTTCTTCTGTGGGCATCTTGTAGCTATATGACCTACTTCATTGCAATTGAAACATATGATAGGAAGCTTACCTTTGAATTTACCTTTACCTCTATCAAATCTCTTGGCTAGTAGTGCTTCTAACTATTCCACATCTTCCTCATTTGTGCTACTATCACTAGATGCATGTTTTCCTTTTCTTCTTCTTTTACTTGATGTGTCCTCCTCAATATATTTTATTGTCATTTTGGCCTTGAAAGAAGATTCAAGGTTCTTAGGTCTGTAATTGTCAAAATTGGATAGCTCAAATGCAGTCAATCTTCCAACTATTCCTTCAAAAGTTAGTGTGTTCCCTTGTACACACCTCAGCTCTTGAATGGTTGAAACTCTTATAGCATAGATAGGAAGCAGAGTTCTCAAGTATTTGTTAATGGATGTTTCTTCTTCTAGTTGACCACCTAGACTCCTTATTGCACTCACCACTTCTTTTATTCTTGCAACATACTGAGCAACATTCTCGCCTTCCTCCATCTTCATGTCATCAAACTTCCCTCTTAGGCTTTCTCTTTTTTCTCTCTAGACATTTTGATCTCCTCCATATATTTCTGACAAGGTTTTCCACATCTTGAATACAGTGTCACAATCTTTGACATCATCATATTTGACATAGCTAAGTGCAGAGGCAATCTCCAATATTGCTTGATTGTGCTCCTTCTTTTTGTTCAAATCATCTATAGTAAGAGGTCCTGTTGGAGTTACATGTTCTGTTCCAATTGAAGTTTGTGCATAGTCACCTATTCATCCAAGGTGAAATTTCATCAAACTCTGCCATATAGCAAAGTTGTCTTTGTTAAGCTTGGGAACTTCTCTCTTGGACATCTTGATCTTCCTACTTCTAGTACCTTGAAACTAAATCAGCAGAAGGCTCTGATACCAATTGTTAGAATTGCTATAGAATGACTGAGAGGGGAGGAGTGAATCAATTATTCAAGGTCTAGATGTCCCTTTCATAATTTTTTCTAAGTGTGATAAATCCATTCAATCATTCATTCACACAAATTTTAACTTGTCTAATTAGCGAGTTACTATAAATCAACACACAAGTATATCACACAGGAAATCAACACATGACACAGTGATTTACGTGGAAACCCAATTTGGGAAAAACCACCAGTAACATGCTACTCAATTCTCACCCTTCTAAAGTGATGTCTTGTGAAAGGCTTGCCCTGTTAAAGATTTACAACACAAACTATTAAATGTGACCTCGTTGGAGGATTTAACCACCCTATTAGAAGTGGGCCTAGTAAAAGGACTTTAGAACATTCACTTGGAATGCCACCCCGTTAAAGGATTTACAGATGGCTGTTAGGCCAACCTAAGTCCATAGGATTTTTAGATCTAATACAATTGCTAGAGAGTATTAGAAAATCTTGACCTAACTACAACATACAAGTTATCTTGTAGATTTCAGATCACTTCTCAGCTCATATCCTTGCCTGGCCTTCTATCTCTACAACTCTTAACTACTTGCCTTTTCTTTCAAGTTTTTTCTTTTTGAGTCTCCATACTCAATGTACTAGTGCAATCATCTCTTCATGACCACTTGTAGAAGCAGAGCCTCTGTGCTCTTCCTTCTCCTAGATGTCTCCTTCTTGACACCCTCTCAATCACTTCACAGATTTTGGCACTTCTGTAGCAACAGTATTAGCAGCTTCTTGTTTCTTGGTATATGACTTCTTAAATAAAAGTCTTGGAGTTCCTTTTCCCACTCAATACTTCCATTTTTCAATTTCAATTTGCATGGATTACATAGGATACATTGTATCTATCCCATATTCTATTTCCTCTAGAAACTTCTTGAATAATCCTTTAGAATTCACCCAAAAATGGTTTACATAAGATTCTGTGCCAACAACTCACCATCCTTATCTTCCAACTTGTTCACAAAATTCAATGCAACCACTATGTCAGCTCAGATTTGGCAAATCTTCATCATTTGAAATAATGCAGTAGCTTGGCACTATTGAAATACTGGTGCTTGACACATACTGTGTTACTTGGCATCAACTATGTTTTTCCTAATGCTCGACACCTGAAGATCACTCGACACTAACTGAAAAATTTAGTTTTAATTTTTTGATGCTTGGCACCTGATCTTTTACTCGACACTTGAAGATCACTTGGCACTAACTAAAATTAATGTTACTTGACTTCTATTAATAATTTTCTCAACTTCAACTAACTTTCTCAACACCGTCTAATGATCAAAGTTAAAGCTTTGCAATTAACCTTGTTACAACTTCTTCTTCCAATGTATCTAAGTGTGACCAACCTCTATATCTTTGAGTATGTCATCAATACATTACTTAACCACTGTCTTAACTAATTCTTGCACTTCATTACAATATCATAACTCAACCCTTCCTTTAGGTGCGCTTGTTACATCTTGTTGATCACATCCTCTTCATCAATCAATTAAGTTATAGTGCATGAATCTTGTAAGCAAATATCATCCCTACATATAGCATGTTTGACATCAATGGAAAAACAATGATTGAAAAAAATCTTTTACAACAATCTCCCTCTTTGATCTTCAACAACAATGAGCTTTTCAATTAGATTTCCAATAGTAACTTTGGGTCTTCTAGTGTAGGAAGGGATTCAGAATCTACTAAATCGATTAAATATTTGTCCAAAATATAAATCTTATTTTGATAATGGGTAAGGGTGGGAGGTTAGGAGAAATAATCTCATATTTATGAGGTTTTATTGCTCCATTTAGGGAAGGAGCCTTTGTTGAATCTATAGAATTTATCGCTTGATTGTTTAAGATGAAACCACTATTATCCATGAATTTGATGTTGGGTTTTGAATTGGATATTAACTGATTAGATTTATTAACCTCGAATTCCTCAAAGAATTCTCAATTTGGTTTGGGATCTTTGAATATAGTATTGGAATTAACCCCTCCACAAAATATAGGGTAGAGATAATAAAATGAATTGTTAGAAATTATTTTTAAAGTTTTAAGTTTTTTAGAGAGGGTTAACCTCAATTAAAAAAATATAAATTACTCGATGCCAAATTTTTTTCTGGTAAACTGTTATATTTTCCCAATAGATTTCAAACTTAGAAGATAATTTTAAATTTGGGATTCCAACCCATCTACATATATTAAGGGTTTCAAACCTTGTAGAGTTGAAATTCATAAACCAATCAAAAAATTTAATAGGAAACTCTTTACCAAATATTGGAGAGTTTGATAATAACTTGTTTTTGAGGGATTTATTTTTACATTCTACATAATTTTTTTTGCTTATGAGTTAGTTGTACTTATCTATCCATCCATTTCAAGTTCTAGCCAATTTCAAAAAGAAAAGTATGAGCTATAGCTTCCTTCCCAAGAGGCGCACATACCACAGTGTTTGTAGTAGTTCTAGAGGCCATTAGAATATGGGTTAATAGTTATAAGAATGCCTAATTTAGACTATATATAGATTTTATAGAGGAGCAGTTGGGGCCTTTGCTTGCTCTATCCTCTATAAGGGCATATGCATATGAATTGGATTATAAACCCTAGATGGTGCAATCCAAAGAGAAATGTTATTAGAATTCGACATCTAACATGGGAATTTTCCTGAGGTTTGAGAGCTAAAAGTATTTTTTATTTCCTTTCTACTCCCATCTTCACCACTATTGTTTCAAGTTTTGTATTAATAGGGATCCAAGGAAACTAGTTTTAGTTAGCAAAGTTTCTGCAAAAATCAGAGACAACATTTGTTTTCCCTAATGCATTGGATGAATTGTGGACTTGAATCGTATATTTTATTTTGTAAAATGTCTTCTTCTACCTTACTAACTTTTTGTCCTACCATGTGGGTATATTCACATACACCCTCTTCTTATTACATGTCATTTTTGTCCAACTTTTAGAATCAAGTAGCTGGTATTAATAGCACTATTGTACTAGAAATTTTGCATGTAATGAAGTTTTTAAATCTATTTTTTTCTTTTGTATACTTTTATATATTACATTACATGTAATAAAAAAATTAAGTGCCAAACCAAATTTTGAAAAAACAAGGAAATCACACTAAATATAAATCTTTTTGTTATGTGATTTCATTATTGTTTTTTTGATATTTGATTTGACTATTCTTGATTTAACATTTGATCAATGCTTTTTCTAAGTCTATATATTTATTTTGTTTATTATTTGGTGTATTTCTACCAATCTATTTATATAATAAGATTTGTGTATTCTTGTCAATTTATTCATATTATTATTGTTATGACATTTCTCAAATTTTCTAATTTTACTTTTCAGCTGAGAAGTCAACACATAATGCCACCAAATTTTACAATACATTGTAATTAAAACCATTGTACCTTTCATGTTTTTTTTACCTCCATGTTATATATATATATATATATATAATTTAAAAATATTTTTTTAGGGGGAGTTTACCCTCGGGTTGACACCTAGTAGTGCAAGCAATTGTGGCTACCATAAGGTAGCACATCAAGGCCTATGGTTATTGTGGCCCAAACTCCACATTAAGGGGTTTTAAAAATAAATAAATAAATTTTATTTTTAATTATTCTTAATATGTGTTTAAAAGATATATATATATATATATATATATATATATATATATATATATATATATATATATATATATATATATATATATATATATATATATATATATATATATATATATATATATATATATATATATATATATATATATATATATAATATAATAATAAATAAAATTTATTAAACATAAAAAAGATAATATTTATATATATAAAAGATTGGATATAAGGTTGCACACCAGATAGATGCTTCTAAGCCATGTCATTGGGCTTTCTCATTTTTTTGGAAATATTTTGTTTTTCCTAAGGTAGGGTGATTTTCCTGGTTATCTCTCAAACAAAGGATTCTTACTAGTGAAAAGGTATATAAGCTTGACATAATACAACCTTTTAATTATTTCTTATGTAATTTTGAAAGTGAAATAGTGAATCATAAACTTTTGAATTGCCCTTTTTCTTAAAAATGTCAACACTTTGTTATCAACAAACTAAACCTCATGCCTTCGCCTATGAAACTTTGGGGTCTATTTCTATAATGGCCTACTCTATTGCCCAAATCTCTATCTATTCATATTTGCAAATGTATCTTAGCATATGTTGTTTGGTTCATCTAGCGTAAAGGAAATAAAAGAAACTTATGGTAAACTCCTTACACTTTACATATGGTCTTAAAAGGACTTGAAAAGTAAATCTGAGATAATGTTAATACCAACTACCACAAACTCCATGCTAATCACACCTTTACCCCCTGAGATAATTTTATTATCAATAATTGGAAAGGTACACATTTTTCCTATTTATTTGGTCAATTTACTCAAGCTTACAAACCTAATAGATCTAAGACAAAACATAAACCCCAATGCACAAATTTTGTTAAATTTAATTTTGATGGTGCCTCTAAGGGTAACCTTGGTATATCAAGAATTGGTGTCTTTGCAATAGATCATTAAGGAAACTTGTTAGCATTGAAATCTACATCTATCTCACCTCATTATGATAATATGTCTAAAGCCTTGCACAATTAAATGGGTTGGTATTGTTAAAAAAATGGGATATGAAAAGGTCCAAATTGAGGGAGTTTCAACCCTCATTATTAATGCATGCATCACAAGAAGATATTCAAATTTGAAAATTTCTTATATTTTCAACTAGATTTGGTTGTTTCTTGATACATTCAAATAATGTTACTTGTCTCATACATCCAGAGAAGGAAATAGTTTGCAAATGTTCTTGCTTGTATGGGGTCAAATAAAAACAACTTGGAATCATTAGTAATGTTGGTAAATTTATATGATTTCCCACATATTCTTTTACTTATTTAAATGATAGGAATCGTTTTGATCTACAATAGGTTATTATACATGAAGTAGTATTTTTTGTATCATTGCAGGAAGAACTAGATTTATTTGACACTTACATATTTTCCAAATTGGGTTTACTCATGACCATGAATTTGGTCAATTGCATAGTACATTACTTACATTGGTTTTTGGAAGGTGATTTAAAAATGGGTAGAGTGGATTATTTATTTCCATTCCATTTCATGATTTCATCGATAACTATAGTACAAATTATTTTCATGAAAGGATTTTGTTTACATCTATTGGAAATATAAGAGGAGTAACTGAGGGGGGAGGGGTAAATCAATTACTACTAAAATAAATCCCAAATCCATTAGATGTTAGTACATAATGCAAACTAAAAACTAAATATTGTTGAATCTCATTATACAGAATGTTGTCACTTGGTAAATACTAAATTAGCTTAGTAAATGCTTAACACATAAACTTTAGATGTTATCTATGATAGCCACTACTTTAACTTAGTTGCAAGCACATAAAAGAAAATAGATTGAACATAGTAGACAAAAAGATTTAACATGGAAACCCAATTTGGGAAAAACCATCAATTGCAACTAGTTATTGTTTTTCACTCTTCTAAAGTGAGCCTTGTTAGGAGCCATCCCTGTTAAAGGTTACAAAGTACACTGTTAGGTGTGACCCTTTTAAAGGATTTAATCAACCTATTAGGAGTAGCCTTGTTAGAGATGTTTAGATAATTCAATAGAACTACCACCTTGTTAGAGGATTTGCAAATAGTTGTTAAGCCAACTCTATTAAGAGATTTAGATCACTATTACAATGGTTAGAGAGTAACAATGAGATGATCTATTTTGAATGCAACTAATTTGTTGATTATAGATTTATGTTCTGGCTTGTACTTGACCCTTCCTAATCGAATATAGCTCTGTTGCTCCACAAGGATATTCTACTTATCCTTCAAATTCGCTTCCTCTTCGCATCATTAGATCTTCAATAACATCTTCATGCTTTCTCACACACACTTTGAAATCACAACTTGACCTTATACTTATATCTTCCACTTCATCAAGTCAGCTCAAGTACAACTTAGAATAATTAATATTCATCACTTTAGTCAGCTAGAATCAATAGATAAATCAATTAAGCTTAATATGCCAAAAGAAGAAAATCCTTCATTAGTCTACCCATCTCGGTAGAAACTAACTCAAAAATGATTTTGTTTGTTAACCAACAGAAGCTTGGTTAACACTGTAAACTTGCAAAAATCCTTTGGCAACTAAGTGAGCTCAGTTAGCACTGGTTCTATCCAACTTTCCTTCATTAATCAAGTGAGCTCAGTTAACACTCACTTTCTGCATATTTTCCTTTGACACCCGAGTGAACTCGGTAGGCACTGCCTTCTAAACTAGGCAAACAAAGGAATGCTCAATAGACATAGAATACTATCTACACTACTTGAGTGAGCTTGACATATATTGATTGATAATGATTATGAAATTTGTGTAACATCAAAGACAACATACAATTAATCAATTATATCCAACATACATCATATTATCATTTAGTCTTGTCTTGCCTTAATGCATCTATTTGTACACAAGGAAATAGTATTTTGTTTCATTTGCAATACCTCATAATCATCTATCTTAGCATCTCATGTGTGAGGATTTCTCATGGCCCTTTATTAATCCATTAACAGTGGTATGTAAGTTATGATGTTGTACTCAATTCCTCATTATTATATTGGGTTTTTAGAAACAATAGTTCGTCATCAATGTCTACAAAGATGGAAAGTTCTTCCAGGTTTCATTTTCTTGAATATTGGCCCAACAATTATAGATTTTCATTGCAAGTGGAAGATTAGGAAGATCCATTTGAAGATCATATATTTGATTAATAGTTGGGTAATATGTTTGCTTCAAATTTATTGCATTACAAGAGGAGCATTTGAAAGTCAATAGGAATGATTTTGTGGCTTTCTATAATTTTATGAGACACTGATTAGAAATATCAAATTTTTATCTTCTACAACAAGTATAACCAGAAATTATGTTTTTGATCCACAAATTCATAACATGGCATTCTCAAGGGTTTACCCTTTGCTTGCAATTATTGGCCTTGATCATATATTCAATCCCCTTTGGAAACTTCAAGGGCTTATTTTGTGTATAGGGATTCTCATATTCCTTGTGAGGGGAATTTTAATCAGATCAATCAACCATTGAATGATTGGAAAATGCTATTGGTAGAAAACCCTCATCATTACCAACTTGATGTGGGAAATGCTGATCCTATTCCATGAGATACCCTAGTTTCTTCTCAAGGGTCTGATGCAATGGATGTGGAACCAATTATTAAAAATATATGATATAGTGGTTCAACCATTTTTTCCTAATAATAATAATAATATATATGGATTTTTTTACATGCATGATTTTAAATTTAATTTTAATTTAATTTAATATTTAGGTTTTTAACTATTTTTTTCTAATAGGTAATGGGTCAAAGCCTATATTTATAACAATTTTTAGTTGAAATTAATTGTTATTATGTGTTAAGTTTAAGTAGACTTGAACCCAAGACCTCCTAGATGAGAGGCTCACAAGTTACCATTGTGTTGTAGGCTCTTGCCTAGTTAGGTTTTAACTATTAAATTTATATAATGTGTAATTATATTTTCAAAATAAGGTATTTGTTGTTAATTTTAATTATAATTGCTAATATTTAATAATTTATTAATGTTTTTTTTTAAATTGGTAAATGATTGAAGCCTTGTAAATTATATTAATTTGATAAAAAATATCAAAGTATCTTCGTTCAAAAGAGCACTAGTAGGAAAGAACAAAATAGAAAACCTCTAGTCTTGCTCGGGACCATAGTCCTTTATTATTGCACGATTAAAAGGGGCATAGCCCAGTCTCCAAAAAGTTACTAGTTTTTTTTGTTTTTTTTACATTAGAATTGTTAAGATTCACATCTAAATGTTGCCAATTTTATAGATCTTTATTAAGTACACCTTTTGCATTTCAGAGGCTCAAAAGTGAGTGAAAAAGGTGATTTGATCCTGATTTCATTGTAAAAACTATTCTACTTCAATCTTGGGTA
This sequence comes from Cupressus sempervirens, assembly GCA_028749045.1. NCBI lineage: Eukaryota > Viridiplantae > Streptophyta > Pinopsida > Cupressales > Cupressaceae > Cupressus > Cupressus sempervirens. Next base: position 271,881,240 of record CM053788.1, on the reverse strand, counting down.
ATGTGAATACACCTTTCTCACGTAATGATAAGTAATGAGCCTCATATATAATGTTAGTTTGGTTAGAAAATAAAAACATCAGATTTGATATCCTTGTTTTCCTAACTCGATTTCCTTATATATAATTCAAGAAACTATAAGATAAAGAATTCCTTGATATTTTATAAATTTGTTAGTATTTATAAACCTACTTAACCTTTATCATATGATCCACCTATTCCTAATTCATTGATCTCTCTGACTATTTATATTAGTGTTTAATACTTTGTCTGATTTTTATTTTTATTTTGTCAAAAATTTGTATTTATATTAATATAATCAACTAGTTCAAAAGGGGCTCCTAGAGAAAGAACTAGGAAGGAAAACTTCATTCATAACCCATTACAAAAAATATAGTATACCTAAAGCTACCCAAGAAGAGAGTTGGCAGGCCAAAGTCAATTACAATATATGTGCCAAGGATAGCATGAGAGAAATAATAAGCACCAAAAACCCGATTTACATGATAATTATACAAAATGCCAAGTGTTACATGAAATCCCAAACAGATCATAACAGTAAACAAATTAATAATCAGCATGTTCAAAAGGAGAAGATATCTGAGAAACACCAAGTCACATATCAAATTGGTAGCAAAAGGTGAATCAAAACCTGCATGTTAGGAGACAAAAAAACAAACATCATAGAGAAAAAGAAGCAATAGATATAGCTGATCACCCTCCACGACCAAAATGAGATGATGGAGAAAAAAATACAGAGCTCCATAATTGGTCGGCCTACTCTAGGATGGGATAAATAGCAGTATGGGAAGTGGGAGGGATAACAAGGGAGGGGGAGGAGACAACATCAAAAGGGGGACTCCTAGACCTGGTAGAAGAAGACCCAAATGCAGCATCTGACCATGCAAAATTGTTACTAGAGTGAGCAATCAGCCCAAGAATAGCATATGTACATGCAAAGGCCTTTCGTTGGACCACGACATCAAGAAGGAATTAAGTAAAGAAATTATCCAAGGGTAGAATGGAAGCCTCTAAGATACATTCCTTAATAGCACCCAACAACATAATGCGCTTGTCAGAATGCAAAAGGAGTCACTGGGAGAAAATATCACCAACATGAGCCTCACCATACCAAAGATCATAATATTGCACCACTACTAGGAGAGCATTATCACAGAGGAACTATGGCAAAATAACCCAATTAGATATGGAGACCAAAAGAGGCCAAGACTATGATAAGTCCAAAAGATTTGAGCAAATATCGATACAATCTGAGATGAAAAAGTGATCCTGCCAAACCAGGGAGTCAACACTAATACTATAACAAGTTGATAGATACAACCCAAACATTTTGGACAATGGATATGGAACATGCATGAAAGTCATACATCATTCACAAAGGTCTACAAGGGAAATTTAGACTGAGGAGGCTGAAGATGGATACAGAGATTAAAAGGCCAAAATTCATTAGCATAGAAAGCCATGCTTAACACATAATGAGAGCCAGACAGAATTTTTAAGAAGAAAAAGGAATATGGAATGCGATATAAAGGAGGAAGCACATGAGATGGGAAGAAATAATCATTATAGCAATAAATAGAAAGATATGAAGTGAGCCAAAAAAACCTTTGAAGGAAAAGAAGGTACAAGGATAATCTTGTGCAGGAGTAGATTTAAACAACCAAGATAGAAAGATGACGTAGAAAAAATGCAATGAAAGATATGGCAAGATCCAATCAAAGTCAGAAAGGATGAGAATAATGCTAGGTGGAAACATGCCATATAGCCACAAGTGATAACTACTACTAGTACGATGTCATTGTAATTAAGATGATTCAGACTGAATCAAAAGGAAAATCGATAAGTAGGTGTTTGAAGTTACATTATCAGATGGATAGAAAATAGAGCAGCTATCCGCACCATAATTTGCAAGTAAATTGGCAATAGAGTTACCTTAACAAAAAACATGAGTAAGAAAAACCTCATCAAATAAATCAAGCAGAGACCATATTTGAACAAGAACATAGTGGATGTGGCATACAAAGGAAGACTACCTAATAGAGGCACTAATGATAACAGAAGAATCTCCTTCAACATGAATATGGTAGAACTAAAAAAATTTTGCTATAGAGAGACCTTGAAGAAGAGCAAAGGCTTCAAAAAAGTTGTTAGTAGTAGAAGCAATAGGGCAAGCCTCAAAACATAAGCTAGTCCCATGATGGTCATGAAGGACATAACCAATCCCCAAATTGCCCAGGTTTCCTTTGGAGGAGCCATCAAATTAAGTTTGACAAATCCATGTTGAGGAAGGGACCATTTAATAGAGGCCCTAGCCTGAAGTCTATCCCTAGGAAAGAGAGGAAATGGGAGGGAAGGGAATTTTAAGCCTTCCCAATTTTTAGAAACAACATTATCCTAGGAGGAGAATCCACGATCCCCACTGAATTTGTATGTATATGCATTTGTCACTTCAACAATGGAACAAAGAAGTTTATTAAGGACTGAATCTAGAGAAGAGGGAGAATTCCAAAAAATATGTTTGTTCTGTTCCCACCAAATAGTCCATAAAACAAAAGATGGAGAGCATATCCATATACATGCAAACATAGATTTGGGATACAAAGTTGGCCAGGCTTGAAAAAATTCCTAGACCTTCAGAGGAAGTGGCATGGAGAAATCAAGTTTACAAAGCACAAATGTCTAGCAATCTCGAACAAAAGGACAACTAAGGAAAAGGTGGTCAACTGTTTCAAGAGCCTAGTTACACAAGACACACAAAAAAACATTAGTAATATTAAGTCTTGATAATCTATCACTAGTAAGAACCTGATTCCTTAAAACCAACCATGAAAAACAACTAGCTTTTGGAAGGATAGAACTATGCTAGCAAAGAGAATAAGCTCATTGTTTGGATGTGGCAAGTTGGCTGGAATTGACCAAGTCATAACCCAACTTAACCAAATAGTTACCATCAGGAGAGGGACACCAAAAAAATTTATCAGGTGATCGAGAGAAAAAAAATAGATTGTTGGGCTAAGAATGAATTAGCATAAGATGTAGATTGAGGGTCAATAGGAAGAAGAGAGAAATCAAGCCAAAGAACCAAGCCAGAGTACATAGAGACTGCTGAGACATAGTTGACCAGCTTGGAACCCCAATGAAAATGAGCAATCTCCCAAATATGGAGGAAGGGATAAATAGAAGAAAGGGGAGGTAAACCATTCCATGAATCCAACAAAAAATCAACCAATTCACCATCATGAACTTCCCAAGAAATGGAAGATGTGATGATATGAGAAGATTTAAGGATGAAGTTCCAAATAGCCAAACCTTTGGGGGGATCCAAAACTAGCAGAATTCTAGAAGGATCCAAAATATCAAGATATTTTTCTTGCATCAACCTACACCACTTAATATGAGGTTGAGAAAAGAGTTTCCAAAAAGGCTTAGCACCAAAAGCTAAGTTACAAGAATGCAAATTATGAAGACTTACATCCCCAGTCAATGGGGAAGCAACCATTTTAGAAAGAGAAATAAGAGGAAGCTTCTTTTCACCTGTCATATTGGCATTCCAAAGAAAGTTCCTAATTAATTTATCAATCTGAACAAGAATAGATTTAGGGGCAAGAAAAACTGAGAAGTAATAGTTAGGAATGGTAGATAAGACAATTTTTATAAGTAAAATTTGACCCAAAAGGGAGAGCCATCTAGCCTTCCAAGCCAAAACCCTAGACTTAATTTGATTAACAATAGACTGCCAATAAATGGCTTTATTGGACCCAACAAAAAGTGGAACACCCAAATAGGTTGAAGGAAGCTCATTAGAAGAAAAACCAAGGATCCCGTTAATCCAAGAAGCAAGGGAAGATTCAATATTAAAAATGTAGATTTTAGACTTTTGAGGATTGATATTTTGACCAAATACCAAATAATAAGAATAAAGTAGTTTGCAAATGTGACCAACTTCAAGAAGAGAAGCCCTACCAAAAAGAAGGGTATCATCAAAAAACAAAGAATGGGTAACCACAACCAATGTAGTTGGAATAGAGACACCAAGCCATAACTCGACCAAATGAGAAGTAGTGATAGCATGACTCAAAGAATTAGTTGCAATAATGAAAATAATTAGAGAGAGAGGATCACCTTGGCTAACACCCTGGGTTGTAGAGAAATACCCTAAGTCTGAAACATTTATTAAGACAGAGAAATGGGCACTAGTAACACAAGCCATAACCCACTTGCACCATTTTTTGGAGAAACTAAATGTCAATAAGACCTTTAGAAGGAAAGGCCAACTTAGCCTATCATAAGCCTTCATCATATCAATTTTAACTATAAAAGATGGAAGTGAATGAGTTTGAATGGAGTGGAGGGTCTCATGTGCAAGGATAGCCCCATCCAAGGTATCCCTACCAGGAACAAAACTCCCCTATTCTAGGGAGACAATTGTAGGGATAATATGTTGAAGGCAGATATAAATAGCCTTACTGATAATACTGTAAATGGTATTATAGAGAGATATAGGTATAAAATCAGTAAATGATTAGGGATCATCAACATTGGGAATAAGGACAATATTTGTTGAATTAAAAGACTTTAGCATGACGAAGTTCCATCTTGACTCTTCAATAACATTCCAAAGGTCAAAGCAAATGACATCTCAAGATTTTTGAAAGAAAAGAGGAGTAAATCCATTAGGCCTAGGAGCTTTATCAGGAGCCAGGGAGAAAACAACATTTTGGACCTCAGCCAAGGTAAAAGGAGCCATTAAACTACGATTATCTCGATCCGATATAGAGGTTGGAATAGCATCCAAAAATAGGTCCATAAGAGCATCAAAAGGCTAAGGAGAAGGAGGAAAAGCCAATAGATCCAAGAAAAACTTAACACCTTGATTCCTAAAATCCTCAGGATTAGCTGCTTTATGCAAGGATCATTAAAAAAATTGGTAGTCTGATCACCCAATTGAAGCCAATACTCTCAAGATTTCTGACACCAATATTCCTCTTCACGAGCACAAAGTTTAGCCCATTCATTTTGCAAGCATTTTTGAGAATCATATGATTGAGGGTCTAACCCAAAAGAAATAATGTGTTGATTGAAAACAGACAAATCCCTTTCAAGTTGAGAATTTTGTTCAAAGATATTTTCAAAAACATTAACATTCTAGGCCTTAATCAGAGTCTTGATATATTGTAATTTTTTAAAGAAATTGAACATCTTAGTGCCATCCACTAAAGGGGCAGTAAGCCACCAGTGCTTAAGGAGGGAGTGGAACAAAGGATGCCTAAACTGGACCGATTCAAATTTGAAAGAAGATTTACGGGGAATGGGGGTAGAAGAGTGAGGTAGATCAATCACTAAAGAGATAGGAAAATGATCAAAATCATAAAGTGGTAGGATAGATAGGGACAACAAGGCATTTAGAAGTTTCCAATTTTGAGAGGCAAGGAATTTATAAAGTCTAGCAACAATTAGCAAGAAACTTGATCTGCGGTTAGTCCAAGTGAATGAACCATTAGTGGGTAAGATATCATAAAGATCATTATCATGGATGAAGTTACTAAAGTTGGAGGGAACATGAAGAGGAGGAGATATACCTCCAATCTTATCATTTGATCCCAAATTAGCATTAAATTCACCAGCAAGAAGGAATTTGGATTCTAAGAATTGTTGAATAACATTTGTTAAAGATTGCTAAAGTTGGAACTTGGCAGGCAAAGAAGTAGGTCCATACAAATTAATGAGAAAAAAATTCAAATAGAAATGCTTCATTGTGAGGAGTTGCCAATTAGTCCTAGATTGGAGTGGAAAAATATACATAGATTTGTCTTTCCAAAGGGTAGCAAGACCACCAGAGGCACCATTGGAAGGAAGAAATGAATGCTGCTAGGCAGTCCACTTACCCAACATAGCAAAAAAGTTATCAAAGGATAATTTTGTTTCTTGGAGGAGGAAAATATCCCAAGAAGAAGAATCAAGCCTAAGCTTGATCCAAGAATGCTTGTTAGAGGCATTAAGGCCTCTGACATTCCATGAGAGAATCTTCATATCAGACAAGGAGAACCCTTAGTTCTCCTTGTCAAACATCTCTTAGAAGTAGAGAAGTTAGCATCCAAAGTGGACTGAACCCTAGCCATAATTTCCTCTAAGGCCTTAGTTGTGTTGGACTTCCTACCTCTGGGTTTGGGAGTAGGATTTTTGAGTTTAGGAGATAAAGGAGTTTGGACAATAGCAGCTTTATCAAGCTTCCTAGTCATGAGATCTGAAGGTGTAGGCACCAAACTAGGGATAGAATCTAGCATAGACTTGGATCCCTAAGGAATTACCTTATCAGAGGTAAGGGATAGGTAATCAGTCTGATCAGGGACATAATGATCAAAAATAATAGGTGATACCAAAGGCTCATCAGGAAAAACCACTAGGCTAGAATTGGGAGAAGGAACCATATCATCCATGGGGTTCTCAAGAGGAGGAAAATAATTCTAAAAAAGAGACTGAGTAGCAGTGGATATTTCTTTAGCAAAAAGATTAACATGTTGAGAAATCATACAACCAAATTGAAATGGATCATTAGAGAACATTAATTTTCTAACAATTGAATCTTTTATAGGAGACCTAACATCCTTAGATAAAGATGGAGAGAGAGTGGCACTAGAAAATTTGACAACCTAAAGGATCAAAATAATAGCAGGTAAGAAAAACTTTAGCATGCCAACAAAAGAGCAAATAGTTGGGAAAGAAAAGTGAAGACTCTAACCCTTAGGGATCAATTGAGTGTTGATACCAGAAGGAATGTTCCTAACTATCAGAGATACCTCGTCACAAGATGGAAAAGAAATGGAAGGCAGACTGGGAACCTTAGGAGTAGGGGGGGATGAAGGGGGAGTCATTTGTGGAGGAATAGAATGACTAGTTTGAGCCACCAAAGAACATTGTACAGGGAAATAAGTGTGATCCGAACAAACCACCAATGTGGAGGAATTGGGATCCCTACACTGGTTGGTAAAGTGGCCTAAGAGCTTGACATGGAGTGAAATAGTATGAGCATCTTGAATAGAAATTTTTTGCTTCCAAGAAACCTAATTAGAATGAAGGGTAATGAAATTGGGAAGTGGCTTAGAGGTGTCCAACACGAGACAAAATCAAATTGATTGATGCAGTTTCTCAAATGGAAGAAGATCATGGTGAATAAAAGACCATAGCTTATTAGCAATTGTTAGAATATTCAAATATGGAAAGAGTACTTATGAGAGGGGAGGTGAATCATAAGTATCATACTTTAGCCAATAAAAATTTTAACTGAAAGTAAATTGCATGCATGTAAGTATATCAAATAATCATGAAACCAGACACATGCATCAATAACACTTAACACTGGAATTTGGTAACCCAGAAACCCTCTAGGAATAAGAAGGTAAAACTAGGGTGGGGATGATACCCACAAAAATTACTGTAGCAATATTGTTCAACCACTTTTGATGGTTTTCCCCGTTAAAGGCTTGACACTGTATCAATAGTGACCTGGTTAGAGGCTTTTAAACACTTAACATGAAGTGTTACCCTATTAAAGGATTTTAATCACCTAATCAAAAAGGTTCTTACAAAATAGTTATAAAGCTAACCTATCACCATAGGATTTTTATTCTAATACAATTGCTAGAAAGTATTAGGTACAATAAACCTGACTAATTACAATCCTTGATTGTTGATTGTAGGCACTTGTTATGCTTTCTCTAATCTAGATCCTTTTTGTGATCTGAATAATCCTCACTTCTGAAAATATAACTCCTTGCAAACCCTTGTATGTCTTCTCACACCTCTTATCTTTTTCTCATTACACTTTACAATGAAGTTTCATCTTCCTTATAAAGACATTTGAAAATTTAGGGTTAGGTATGGATCTACGATCCACATTCAATCTTCATTTTCCATTCAATACTTATCTTTTGCTGATTAGTTGCATGCAAATTGCATAGGAAAAATAAAAGATTTGATCTCATCATTAAATCCTTCGAGATTTACCTTATGTCGGCTATAAAAATTGTTTGCATCATAGTTTGTGCAATTACAAACTCTTATGTTGATATACTGCGTTACTCGGCTCCTGAAGTAGTGCAAACACTTGGCACATGTTGTTTCCTGGATAACTCGACATCTTAACAAAATTGTATTACTCGGCACCTTAAGTAGCTTGACACTTTGTGTTACTCGGTACTTGTTAACACTTGGCACTTGTTAACACTCAACACTTGTTAACACTCGGCACCTTGTTCTGCTTGGCACTTATACTTCACTCGGTAACTGATCTTTACTCGGTATCTGATTTTCACTCGGCAACTGATTCTTCACTCGGCATCTGAAAACTACTCGGCACATGAAGATCACTCGGCATGCATGATGTACTCGGCATCCAATGTGGAATATGTTTAAGTGTGTTGGCACTCAAATGTCAAAAACCATTATGAGGTTAACAATCTCCCCCTTTGACATGAGTGACAAAAAAACTTAACTGATCTTATAGGTACATTTACTAATCTGATTGGTATGTACATATTGAAAACTTTGATCAAAATTTGTAACTTACAGTTTTAAAGTATATACCTCAAAAATTTTGTAACTCCCCCTGAGTTGATTGTGTCTTATCTGTATATCAGTGCTCCTTCTTTGTATCTGTTCTCCTCATTAATCTATATCTCCCTCTTTTTCTATATAACTCCATTATAATATTGAAAACTTGGATCAAAATTTGTAACTTCCCCCTTTTTTATACCAATATTTATCTCCCCCTTTTTGACACTTATGTCAAAGAATTTTTAAGGGTTAAGACCATATTTGGCCAAGAATGTGCTATTTACCTCCATAATCATTCTGAGAGCTGCATCCCAATTATTCAAAGCAATTTCTAGTGACTTATGCTGGATGGAAATCTCAGCAACAAGATGAATGAGTCCATCTAGTGTAGAAAGATTTGGATCTTTCTTAAGTACATTTTCAGCATTTACTTGCTCTTTATGGAGTATCTCTAAATGTGGGGTAATGGAGGACTGGAGTTGTATTACTGTGGCCTTGATATTGGCCTCATCTATTGTTAATATAGCTATTTCTTTGTTTGTGTGAAGCGATTGAGCAAAATGCTTCACACTTTGAGCAAAATCACTTGGTAGTTGCATGCTTGAACTGTTTAAGTTTCTTTCCAAGCTCAGTATCTTTTGGCTTGTTTCTTGTGTGAAGTATGAAAAATCACACAACTTTTTGTATAGTGAGAATATATTCTCAAGTACCTTCTTCACCTTATCAATAAGCTTTGCCAATTCCACTTGTGAAAGTGTGATTTTTCTTGATATTTTCTCGTTCACTCTCCCTTGAAATTTCTTTTTTGACCATTCCATAAGTTTTGCATTGGTTTCTAGGTCTTCATTTGTCACCTGGTCAACAATATCTGTTAATTGCTCTGTGATATGCTTTGACTCATCCGGTGATTGCAAACTGAAGGCATCCATAAAGATGTCCTTGATCTCATAAAGTGTTTGCTTATTTTTATACTCTTTCCTCAGTATTTCTTGCCTTTTCCTTCTATTTAGTGCATCCTGCACTTCATTGATTTGATCAATGGTTATTGATTTTGAGTCATAACTTGGTATGACTATCTCTTCATCTAATTTAGGGTCTCCATAATGAAGTACCCTTGCCACTCTAGTAGTACTTGATGATGGTACAAAAATTTGTAATGGTTGGTGTGAAGGAGTCCCCGAGGTAGGAAAATTTATTAGTGTTTGTATTGCCACCTGTTCTTTAGGGGTTTTTACTATTTCCTCCTCTTTCTATTTACCATGATCAATTATTGTTATCTATGGAAGTCCACCTTGTATTTGTGTTGTAGGATTAGATGTAATGGTCTGTCCTATTTGTTCCTTTCCTTGTTCTATAGCTACACTCTGCTTTTGTCTTGCAGCATCAATTATACTAGTTGGTATATCAAATTGACTACTAGTAGTTGTGATAGAAGGTGGTTCTTGTGTATTCACCTTATCTTTAACTATACTTTCTACTAGTTTATGTAACTCATCTATACTGACCAATACTAGTTCTGTACATAATATTGCTTGTTGTGTTGACTGGTCAAGAATTCTTTTCAGATCTTCTGCAGTTAATGGATTGACATTCTGACCAGAAGTATCAGGGACATCAGTAATTTTTATTGTATCTGTAGGTGAGATGGATGCTTGTGGAGGGCTAGGGGGTGGAAATTGTGTGTCTTGCACACTCTGATCTAGTTGCTCCTCTTGTTCAGTTGTTGCCATTGTATCCTATTTTTGTGTCTTTTCCTCCTCTCCATCTATCTTTTCTTCCTCTCTCTTCTCTTCTTCTCTTCCCTTTTCTTCTTCTTCTTTTCTCTTTTTCCTCTCTTCTATTGGTATGGTTGCTTCTTCCTTGTATTCTTCCTAAAGAAAATCTTCAATCTTTTTATACAAATTCTTCCACGATTTTGTTGTTCTTTGAACAATCTCTTCCATTCTATTTTGAAGTATAAAGAATGCCCTATATTTGGGTGTGAACCTATTATTATGCCTTTTGACTGCTTTGCTAAATTTTTCTCTAGTAAAATCTGGCAATACACTAGCTACGGTTGATTCCCTCATCTCCTTCTCCATTTTTAAGCAAAAATGCCATCTGTCTTCTATAATTTTTGACAGCTCCTTTGGCAATTGACCATCTAGTTCAAGTGGGGTGTACTTGAACTGTGCCATCATTCCATACACTATTTCTTCTATCTTATTTTGTTCTTCTTTATTAAATTTCCTAAAATTAACTTTATTTAAATTATTCAAGTCACCACTTGCAATCCTTTTACATAGGGTATCAACTGATGAGTTGTTTACCTCTTCTGGTTGTTCTTCGTCATTAGTGTCAGGTTGAGCCACATACTTTCTTCTTTTCCTCGGCTCTTCTTGAGATTCCTTGACTTGTTTCTTCTTGGCAACTTCCTCTTTAGCCTTTTGAGTAGAGGCTCTTGTTGATGCTTGTGTTGTTGGCTTTTGAGGTGATGAAGTGGCAGCTTTCTTTGTTCTGGGCTTGGCTGAAGTCTATTTTGTTGCCTTTCTCTTCTTTGGCTCGGCTTTAGTTGGAGCTTCCTTGGCTTCTTCTTCCTTTGTGCCTTCCTCCTTGTCTTCTCCAAGACCTTAGGTTAGTTCTATTGGCCCTTGTTCCTGCACATCTTCATCCTCATTATCATCTTCTTCTTCTTCTACCTCAGCCTCAATTTCTTTGCCAAACTTCTTCTTGATCTTCTTGACTAATTTATCTTTCTTCTTTAATGTAGAAGCAATTTTTAATTCCATGTTTATTTTTTATCTTACCACATCATAAGTGCCAAAATGTGGTGCATTTTTATCAGCTTCTTCTGCAAGTAGAGTTGTTATTGCTGCAGAGGCTTGATCAACATCAAGTTCATAACCTAGTGGCCTAAGCCATCTTATTCAAGGTATAACTACTTGTATGTAAGTATAATCTATGTCAACTAAGAAACATATGTCATTTGTATGCTTTTGTACTAATGAAGCTGGTATCCTTGACCTTTGCTTCATGGATTTCTTGAAATCCTCAAAATAACCTGTCATTTGGGCATCAAAATTTTCACCCATTTTTTCAATGTATCCATTAATTTGTTCAACAATTGTTTTATCTAGATTCCATTTTACTTTCCCTATAGAAGGAAATTCTTTCATCAGATAGAAGAAATACACATCAAAACTGATCCAAATTTGCATTGAGTTCCCTTGCTTTTCCTTATGGCTCCCAAATTTTCATTAATCTGTTGAAACATGAGCTCTGCCAGATCATAAGTGTGATCTCTTTTGATTATCTTGTATGCAACATCAACTGCTATACAAGGTACACTGTTCAACCTGCTTGATTGATAGAATTTGTGTGAAATAATTCTCACAGCAAAATTTAGTAGGGGATCTATGATTGTGTCGATAGTCATTCCTCTATTATTCCATTTGGCACCTGTATTTTTCTCTATTATTTCCCTTTTGTCACTTCGCAGGGTCTTTGGCCGATCTAGGGTTGGAATACCAGTAACCCTATGAACAATTTTCTTGGTAAATTTTATTGGCCCTAACTCTAACCAAAAAACTCTGTCATGTATTCGGCTCAAAATTATTCGTACCCATTCTGTTTTGAAAACAGTCAGAAATGCTAGGGTTTTGGTCAATCCTTTTCTTTCTACTATTGAAAACTCATTTTTTAGTACTTTGTTTTCACATAGTTTATCATATGCATTCTGAATTTCTAAGTCTCCTATGGCACCAATTTTGCAATTGTAACATTTCCTCACATCTTGAACCATTACGACTTTTGGGGGAATGTGGGAGAGAGCTCTGGCTGGGTCATTTTTGTAGGCAACTTCAGGAATAGGGCAGAAATCAAGTTGCTTCACTTCATTTGAAACTAATTGGACTTCAAATGACTCTTTTTCTTGGGTTTTCTTGGAACTTGATGCCATTATTGTGAACTAGGGTTTATACAACGAATGGGTATAAAACTGTGTAGCTTGGCACAAACAAAAATACCTTTTGATCGATGAAAAACGTGTTGAATGAGTTTGCAATCTGCTTGAAATACTAGATTCTTGCTATGAAGTCGCTCAGCTCTCTTTCTTCTCCTTTGCTTCTTGATCGTGATGCAAAAAACTAATTGAAATCACGATAATATACCCTAATTTTATCGCATTGAATGCTCAACTGCCAACTCGGCTTCAAAAAAAAATTTGACCTAACTCAGCTTCCATTATTTCCATTTTACTTGGCTTCTATTGGAGTTATCCAACTCGGCATCAATTTTTAGCTCGGTCATTTTTGGAAGCTTGGCATCCAAAGGCAGTTCGGCATCAACATTTAGTTTTATCTTAACATCTTGTTTCATGTAGATTTATACTTTGCTTAACTTCCTTTTCTTGGGACTGATGTATGATATAACTTTGTATATCAGTCCTGTGTACTTCTTGTGCTTAGTTTGATGAAGTATGATCACTTAACCCATTGGGTGAGGTGATCCCTCCACTTGATGTGTTGCATCCTTCCTTCTTTTTCCAAGTCTTATTCAATTGTCCTCTTATCTTTTCAACATCAATTATTTGTTTCTCTTTGCAATCTTCAGTCTTGGGTGCCTTTCATTTTGTTGGGCAATTCTTGCTGATATGACCAATTTTTAAGCAACTGAAACATGTGGTTTGATTCAACCATCTTTTCTAGTTTCCTTTGAAATGTGTTCTTATACAGTTTTGTGGTATATGTCCATATTCTTGACAATAGTGACAATTGTACTTGGTGTTGTAATCCCAATGATAATGACTTTCATTTCCTTCTATTTTTGCTGGCTAATTTAATGTCCACATAGGTTTTGATATGCATTCAAATTCCCTATGTCCATACTTTTTGCAATTATAACAATGTCCATCAAATCTTTGAGTCCTTGTGACATTGGATCTGCAATTTTATGTCATATGTCCTTGCATGTTGCACTTGTGACAGAAACTTTTGGGTATGTTTGATTGATTAAATCTTCTACTCCTGCACACATTAGGTGTTTGTCCCTTCTTATTACAGAAATGACAAGTGGGTTTTGAATTCTTACCTTTATCACTTCTTTGTTTATCACTCTTTGATGATTCTCCAACTTTAGTGATGTTGTATCCTAGTCCTAATGTATCATGGGCAGATTTTGGAGATTTCACCAGCTTTTCAAAATACTTGATTGCTTCACTTGATTTGTTGAGATTCTCGGCTACCTCTTTTTCTTTGTTCAATTCATTCTGCATTTGTTCATTTTGCATCTTCAAGGTAGAGATCTCAATATCCTTTACATTGAGTTCATGATGAAGATTCATCATTTGGGCAAGTGTATCCATCTGCATGTTTGAGATCCTTGTTAGTTCAATACATTTTTCTTCAAGTCTGTTTGCAAGATTCCCTTTGTCATTTTCCATCATGACCTTATCATCAACTACTCTTTTCTTTTGTTCATTAATTTCACATATCATTATAGCCTTTGATTCATGTTCCATCTTGAGAGTTCTTATCTCATCTGCTTGGACTTTGTTTTTCTTCATCAGTTCTGCTATTGCTGCATCAAACTCTTTAGTGTCTCCACTGGAAAATATGTTGGTGGTATCAATCTCCTTGTAGTGTATATCATTTTTAGCTATGGCTAGATCCTTCCTCTTTTTTAATGAGTTTCTCAACTTGTTTCTGAATTCCTCCAAGCTATGCAAAGCAAGTTGCACATCTATCACCTGATTTTCAATGATCTTTCCAAGTTTGAAGGCTTCCATCTTTGGATCTTTTCTTCCAAGCTGTTAGGTTTTTCCTTAAGAGAACCTGGATTAAGCTCTGATACCAATTGTTGGAATATTCAAATATGGAAAGAGTACTTATGAGAGGGGGGTTGAATCATAAGTATCATACTTTAGCCAATAAAAATTTTAACTGAAAGTAAATTACATGCATGTAAGTATATCAAATAATCATGAAACCAGACACATGCATCAATAACACTTAACACTGGAATTTGGTAACCCAGAAACCCTCCAGGAATAAGAAGGTAAAACTAGGGTGGGGATGATACCCACAAAAATTACTGCAGCAATATTGTTCAACCACTTCTAATGGTTTACCATGTTAAAGGCCTGCCCTGTTAAAGGCTTTACACTGTATCAATAGTGACCTGGTTAGAGGCTTTTAAACACTTAACATGAAGTGTTACCCTGTTAAAGGATTTTAATCACCTAATCAAAAAGGTTCTTACAAAATAGTTGTAAAGTTAACCTATCACCATAGGATTTTTATTCTAATACAATTGCTAGAAAGTATTAGGTACAATAAACCTGACTGATTACAATCCTTGATTGCTGATTGCAGGCACTTGTTATGCTTTCTCCAATCTAGATCCTTTTTGTGATCTGAATAATCCTCACTTTTGAAAATATAACTCCTTGCGAACCCTTGTATCTCTTCTCACACCTCTTATCTTTTTCTCATTACACTTTACAATGAAGTTTCATCTTCCTTATAAAGACATTTGAAAATTTAGGGTTAGGTATGAATCTACAATCCACATTCAATCTTCATTTTCCGTTCAATACTTATCTTTTGCTGATTGGTTGCATGCAAATTGCATAGGAAAAATA
Organism: Cupressus sempervirens; assembly: GCA_028749045.1. NCBI lineage: Eukaryota > Viridiplantae > Streptophyta > Pinopsida > Cupressales > Cupressaceae > Cupressus > Cupressus sempervirens. The sequence goes on along the minus strand of CM053788.1, from coordinate 271,866,048 downwards.
AAAGATTTAATCTCATCATTAAATCCTTCGAGATTTACCTTATGTCGGCTGTAAAAATTGTTTGCATCATAGTTTGTGCAATTACAAACTCTTATGTTGATATACTGAGTTACTTGGCTCCTAAAGTATTGCAAACACTCGGCACATGTTGTTTCCTGGATAACTCAGCATCTTAACAAAATTGTATTACTCGGCACCTTAAGTAGCTCGACACTTTATGTTACTCAGTACTTGTTAACACTCGGCACTTGTTAACACTCGGTAATTGTTAACACTTGGCACCTTGTTCTGCTCGGCACTTATACTTCACTCGGTAATTGATCTTTACTTAGTATCTGATTTTCACTCGGCAACTGATTCTTCACTCGGCATCTGAAAACTACTCGGCACATTAAGATCACTTGGCATGCATGATGTACTCGGCATCCAATGTGGAATATGTTTAAGTGTGTTGGCACTCAAATGTCAAAAACCATTATGAGGTTAACAACAATTACCTTCACAATATCTATGTCTCTATATTCAAGTGAAAGGGAGGGAAGCTCCAACCAAAAAGGAATCCAAGCATAAGAAGAGTCATTCATAAGAAAATTAGGAGTCCAATTAACAACTAAAATACCCAAATTAGAACAAAACTAGTAAGCATTATTAAGAACCCTATCCCTATCTGAAATAGAATGAAAGATTGCAATAAAAAAATTAGATGAATGATCCATGTAGAAGAGATTAGACAAACCTATCCAATTGGATGAAGCCCATGAACGAAATTCCAAAATAGGGAGAAAGGACCAAATCTTACCAATCAACGCAATATCCATCATAAGTGAAATTTGAGGGTGAAGAAGACCATCATTAGAGACCAGAAAGGGTTCCATGTGGCCTATATCAAGAGGATCTAGTATAGGGGAAAAAGAAGCCTACAAGTTTGGTTTAGTGGAAGATGGAACCGAACCAGCACCCAGAATGCATTTTTGTGAATTAGGGCTCAAACGAGAGGAGGTCTTGTGGGAACTAATGGGAATATTATTAGGTGCAAAAATGAAAGTTGGAGGGTGAAGTGGAAGCAAATTAGGCTAGGAAACCTAAGAGGGTGGAAGGGATGAATTGGAGCAAACACCATTAGCCGCACGAGAAGGTGGGGGAACAATAGGAACAAATTTCCTACCACCAGAATAGGTTTGAAAGAAGTGCATTTTACCTTGAGATACCCATCATCCATTAAGATTTTTATGTCAAGATCTAGAACTATGAGCATTTTTGCCAGAAGAAGAATGACCACCAAACTGTGAACCATTTTGATGCCTGCCAGAAGAAAAATGACCACCAAGCTGCGAACCATTTTGATGCCCACCATGCAAAGATCCACCTGAAGAAGTACCTTTCTGAGACACTAGTGGAGGCAAAGAAAACCCTAAATGAGTGGCTAGTGACATTGAATTTTTTCTTGCATCCACCTGTGGAGCAATTTTTTTTTCACGCTTTGTCTAATTTTAGGTATCACTCTTTTAACAATTTAGATTAGAGAGACTATCCTTAAAACTAAGTTTTTCCTATTACTAGGATTAAATGAGATAGATTTATTATCAAAATTAGGCTTGAATTGAGAAGTTTATTGCTACTATTGCCTCTATTATTGAAATACTTAACATAATTTGGATATAAATTATGATTAACATTTTACTATTGGATTTGCTTCCATTCTTTATTTTTGTTTGATAGTTCCAATACTTAAAATAGGATGGTTTTTGTTAGATACTTATTCCCATTGTGCCCAAATCATAAGGACCAAATCTTACAAGATAAATTTCATATTATAATGCTCAAACCTATACATGAGTTTATTATATGCATCTAAATTACCTTTTCCAATTAAACTTATACATAAACTAAATTAATCTAGGAAGAGTCAAAGACCAATTGCACCCAAAGAGTATAGTATAGTGATATATGGAGTTCTACATATAATCCTTTGAGGGTTACATATACCTATTAGTATACATACTTATTTACAAGCTTACTAAGATTCATTAATCTGTCCAACCAACAACCAATTCTATAGAGGATGTTTCCTTGCTACAACATTGATGCTATAAATCATTAACGGTTTCATCCTTCAGATTTCTATAGAAACCAATGCTAGGAAAATAAATGGAGGCCACAAAACAAGTATGAAAAAACCCCTAACTCTAGGGGAGCTCAGAAGAAACTAGACTACTTTCTATACCCAAAAAGATTTGATATAGCTTTAAGTGGATATCGATAATTTATTACTATTGATAATAGGAATTAGCATTAATTAATTGAAATAAAATAGATTATTAATATTTTGTAATTGATGGTTATCAATAAATACGTTATTTCATTTAACCCATTTATGTAATTGAGAGTTGCGTATATAGATTTTGTAGAGAGCATAAATGGAGTAAATATGGTTTTGACAATAGCTGTAATGAGATATGCACTACTTTTATACACACAATTTATGACCAAACTAAAATTTAGAAAACAATTGAATTAAATTATATGGTGAAAATCTATGTTTTCAAATGGTTGATTTTGATGTTGTGTGATGGTTATTTTTGTGATGGATTTTGGGGTTATGTAGTTGGCCAAATATGATTGTGCAATAGAGACTAGGAACATGGGTTCATTATTATTTATGTCATGATATGTTTCAGATTAAGGTAAAAATAGGTTTTGAAGGGGCCCCAAAACCCTTTAATAGTAAATAAAAAGATAAACCATCAAGCACAACCAGGTTTTGCAAGGACCTGAAGCCTCTAGTTTAAATAGTAGCAAAATCAAGTTTTACAGGGACCTGAAACCACAAAAAAGGACCATAAATCGAACCCAGGTTTTACAAGGACCTGGAACCTAGTTTTAACAACAAACAAAAACTAGATGAAATAACCAATATCAGCGACCAATAACTAGGATCAGTACTAAAAATAGAGACCAAAAACAAGAGACACTAGAAGCTGCTATTGCAAATATTTTATCATTTTGACCACCTCTTTACCGATCTCCATGGTGCCTTGGTTGGTATCAGTAGCCGAACCACCAGTAACCTCCACTACCCTTTTCCTAGAGCTCTATCTAGTTCTTTTACTTGGTCCCCCTAGAGACATAATTTTTTCATTGGTATGCTTCCCTAAACTTGTAGCAGCAACACAAATACTAGAAGTTACCTGCTCCATCTTATTGCCACTTTCCTTGATCAGTAGATGGAGTTTTTGTTCATAGTCCTTTAGTTTCTCTGGTATATTACCCACCTACACTTCCATCTAACTGATCTTAGCACGGTCCATATCCTAGTTCTATTGCACCTTTTCCATTTTCCTTTTGAGGCTCATTAATTCATTATACATCCATGAGTCAGCTTACAGTGAGGTATCAGCCTTAAGTTTTGTAGTATGCAGAAAAGAGAGCATAGTATCCCTTTGAAAAGACTCATTCTTCTCTTTCCCCATTTCTTCTCTACCAAAAGACTCATCATTGTCTATCCTTTCCTCTTCCTTCACATTGACATCAGAAGGGTCCTCCTTTTCCTTCACCATTTCTTCTTTTCCATCCCTCACCCTTGGAATGCTCACTCTAATTTTCCTCTTCACCAACATTACCTGACCCTATATTTTTCTCACTACTCTCTTCCTCGTCATCCTTACCACTCTCACCCTTTCTATTTGGGTAGCCTTCCAAATTGGAACTAAAATCTCCCACATCTGTGTTCTCCTCCTCCAAATTTTTCTCCTCCTTATTTTTTGAATTATCAAACTCAGTAATCTCTTCTACATTGCACTGAGGAGTTTGTTGGGTTTCTTTCTTTAGATCCCTACTTTTACCCTTAACAACATCATCACCCTTACTCTTCCTAGAGTATGTTTCAGTTATAGAGCCCTTCTTTTATCAGAAGGAGGAGAAGACACAATGGCCTTATTTTTACAGTAACCCTCAATATGTAAAATTAACCCTTCATGCAGAATAGGGCGTGACTCTTTTTTCCTATGAGCTTGCAAACTTTGGAGTAAAGAAAATCTCAAATAAAAAGGAAATGAGAGCCTATCTTTGTGCCTAAAGTGATTAAGGAACACAAAGTGAAATTTATGAACACGCTTAGCTCTACCATCTAAGATAAAATACTCACAAATACACGAGAGTACATCCTACCAGATGAATTTTATCTGACTCAGATCATAAAAATCACCATTCTTCTCTAGGTTATGATAAAGTAATGTTGAATAGTAATAGTAATAGTAATAGTAATATGTTATGTGTGCTCCTGATCATGAAACTGAATATTTGTATGTGAAGCTCATAATATATGTTTATTTGATAATTCTTTATGACAATTTGGTTTGAGAACTAGTAATGTGTTCCAATTATTTTAATGGTACTAAATGTAATTATTGTGAATTTATGAGATATATGTGACCTATTAGCTTAGGGTAGGTTATCTATGTAAATAGGGGGAAACTAGCTTCTACGGTAATTCATTGTGAGTTTCTTAATAAGTGATAACATAAATATTAAGTGAGTTTAAATTTTTTGTAAAGATAAAGTGTTTCTCACTCATTTCTTGAGCATTAGTACAAGTTAGGATGAGAGTGGCAGAAGATGCTTGATTGAAGTATTACATAGTCTACATCCTTGTTTGTATCAAAAGATTATTGATACCACATAAATTCACTGGGGGGCAGGGTCTAAAGAAACTACTAGGGAAAACTTAGAGTTGGCTCATGTGATGATACTTCCCCATATACATTTTAAGTTTCCTATGTGTTATTGGTTATCAGCTCTAAGATTAATTGTATTACCTTGTTGTATATGATGTTATCTCCTCAACATGGTGAAAGTAGACCAATCAGTTTCTATGAGGTTGGGTGGTAGTGATTATTTCTATTGAGATGTTGACAAATGTGGGTCAATGTTTGATGTACCCTTATTATGGATGCACCATTCAAAATCATGTCTTTTAGATACTTGTTCTTATCTTTAGTGGATTTATTTATGTATTGTATATTTTGTCTCTTGAGAACCTGTGAGATGATGTATTGTATCATGTTGTATTTGGTTTATCATCACATACCCTATGATATGTATAGTGGATGTTATGCACATTGGATACACCTTGTGGCATCATATACACTTTATGTATTCTTCCATGAGATAACACATATGTTATTTATCTATGGACATGGATTTTGTATTTACATTTAAAATTGACTTAATAAAACCTACATATGTGTGATTCAACATTAAGGAACCCTTAATAAATATAACTATAATTGTATTGCTTTATGTGTACATGATGTGCATTTTATATATTGGCTCTACACTAATATCTTGGTGTTGCATGAACTTTTAAGAAAAAGAAATATTCAATAAATATACTGAGGTTCCCTTGAAGGGCGCTACATTTGGTTTTATCTTATCTTAGGTTTAATAGTTATATTTGATCTCTACTGGTATGATGATATGTGCTAATTAAATAAGACTTTTTATAACTAATTTATTAATTCTTAAACTTTAATGTTGTGTGTTAATTAATAGTAACCTTACTTTATATATGATGTGCTTAGTTAACCTAGAGATGTTAGTTATGGACTATAATCCTGTAACTAATAATTGCTTTTTATTTTTGATATAAAGTAGTCAATGTTTTGTTGTATATTTTTCTTAACACTTCTAGTGCATTAACATGGTAAATATACTCATGATCGCCCTTTGGGCATAGCAATCAAGGGATAACACCCTCATTAATTAGTTATTTTAACATTAAAAACACTTGCTAAATTTAATTGTGGATTTGTTGGTAAGTTTTTTAGTTTGTACAATAAAATGTCCAACACAATAAATATATTTTATAAATAAGGAGATGTTAGAGCTTATACCCATGTGTTAAGGACTTATAAACTTAACAATACCTCTCATATTGAAGAAATTGGGGATCTATACACCTAGTAAGTCAATACACTAGGTTCTAATTATGCATGTTACTTAATTTAACCAAGAACCACATATCCTACTTTTGTTTGTGGTATTTCCCTTCCACCTTAAGTGTAACTCTGACCTTTTAGTAGAGTTACCATTTTATCGCTTTTGCACTTTTCATAGATGTATTACATGAATCCCTTTCCACCTTGAAAGAATGTGGATTAGAAATTAGGGAAATGAGAAACATAAATGATAAAGTGAACCACAAAGCCATAAAATCATGTAAAAATATATTCCTAATCACACCATCAAGAACATCAAAATGAAATGCATAAAAGCTAAGTTGAAATAAAATAAACTATTCTTCATGAAGGATTTTTCTTTCTTTCTTCTCTAATTATATGTTTCTCAAGTTGATAACTAAAAGGAATGATGAAAGGAAGATGGAAAAAAGATAGAATAAGGGGAAAAACTCTAGAAATATGGGTCCAAGATTGAGAAATGAGAGTCCAATTTATAGAAAATTTGGAATATATTGAATGGACAAGATCAAATTAGATCTCAAAATCATTGAGATGAAAGATTAAATGAGAGGACAAGATAACTGACGATAAATTATAAATTACATTTCCAAGTGGAGGACTACTTGCTAAATTAATAAGGTTGGAAACTAGAGTAAACTACCCATTACTATCATCCCCAAATGGTATTGTAATTAATAATAGGAAATTATTAGGTGGTGATGCTATGAATGTATGTAAAAGAGTCATATCAGTTCTTATATTGTCATTGTTGTCGAATTCTTAATTGGCTAGACACTATGCTAACTTAGGAAAGTACCATATCATTTGATTGATGAAGAATATTTGAAGAAAGTATGATAAGGTTAGAATTGATATGAAAGCTATTCATTAGGTACTTAAATGAGCTAGACAATAATTATGTATTATTAATTTGATTGTTTTATAATCATGTATTATTGTAATATATTGAAAGTCACAAGATTAACTAAGTCACAAGGTTAATTAAGGGAGACTACATTCACCGAGTGACTATAGTATTACCCAAGTGATTGCAAAGAAAAAAGGAAGAAATTTTTTTTTCTTGAGTCAGTATTACCCAATTTATATGTTGCTTGAGTAAATGTAATATTTATTGAGTGATAACCAGATGAACAAGTTGGAGAAATTAGAATCCGAGGTAAAATTTTGATGGGAACTTTGAAAGATTGAGAAGGTATAAAGTGAAAGTCAAAGTTTGTTGCAAGATCTAATTATCAAATTCATCCTTAACAACAATATAGACTACTTCTTCATTATCATCACTATTAGAATCATTGGCAATGTAACAAGATTTCTTACCTTTGTCTTTGTAGTCCTTGTAGTTATTGAAGTCTTTCTTTCCTTTGAACCTATTATTTCTTCTCTCATCTTTATCTTCTTTGTTTGGACATCTTGAAACAATATGACCAACCTCTTCACTTGAGAAAAAAATCAATGGAACTTTGCCTTTAAATTTACTCTTCCCTTTTGGTAATCTTTTTGCAGGTAGGGCTTCAATGAATTCAAGTTCATCTTCAATATCATCTTCTTCTTCACTATCAACCTATTTTCCTTTTGATTTTCCTCCTTTTCTACCAAGAGTTAGTTTTGCTTTGAATTTAGATTCAATGTTGCTAGGATTAGGAGCATAGTTATCAAAGTTGTCTAATTCAAAAGCAGTCAATCTTCCCACAAGTGCATCCAAGGTTATATCTCTTTTTGAATTGCATCTCATCTCTTAAATTTTTGAAACTCTAATTGCATAAATAGGAAGAAGATTTCTTAATTCCTTTTTGACACCATTTCATCAGTTATTTTTCCTACTGCAGCTCTGATTGCACTCACACTTTCTTTGATCCTTTCACTATATTGGACAATGTTTTCACCTTCTTTTATTTTCATTTGATCAAACTTGCCTCTTATACTTTCTTCCTTGGATCTTTCCACATTTTTATAACCTCCATAGGATTTTTGCAATTTTTCACTCATTTCAAATGTAGTTGAACAATCTTCAACTTCATCAAATTTAGAATAGTTGAGAGAGGAAGCTATATCAATCATCATTATATTATAATATTTTACCTCCTTCATATATTCCATAGTCATAGGTTTAGGTGGTGGCACATATCTATTTTCCAAGTAGAATAGACCACTATATCCAATGCTTGATAGGTGTAGCTTCATCAATTCCTACCATACTAAAAAGTTTTCTCTATTAAGCTTGAGAATCTCCCTTCTACATGACATTTGTATCTTTAACTTGGGTCTTTGAAACCTTTCCTGCAAGCACCAAATGCTCTAATACCAATTGTTGGAAATGAAGTGAGGAGTGAATCAGTTACCAAAAAAATAATTCCATGTCCCTAGATTTCAAATCAAAATTTTCACTAATAATGCAATTTTTTATCCAGCTTGGTTAAAACTAAGTTATTGTTGCAACTCGATTAACAAATAAATCTTATGATTATTGATCCATTTTAACCTTTAGTAACTTAGTTGTAGAAATGTAAAGAATATATAAAATAACAAGAAAATAGATGACACCAAACTTTCACGTGTAAACCCAATTTGAGAAAACCACCATGCAACTATTTACAATATTTTTCACTCTTTTGTAGTAAGCCCTATTAGGAGCTAGCCATGTTAAAGGGTACAATACAAGGATTTAGTTCACCTTGTTAAGAGTGGCCTGGTTGGAGGTCTCCAATCTTGAAATGTCATCTTGTTAGAAGATTTACAATCTGACTGTTAAGTCAACTCTGTTAGGAGATTTCATCACTACTACAACGGTTAGAAGGTAAAAGTAATTTGACCTAATTTATGATGCAACTTCTTTTGCAGATTTAGATCTCTATTTGGCTTGACCTCTTTATCCTTGATGATCAAAATATTCTTTGTTGTTTATCTTCCACACTTTCTTGCTCTTCCTTTTTCTTTAATCACATATCCATCTTATTCACTTGCATACTTCATTACACTTCTTGACCTTACTTATATATCATAAGCTTTGCCAAGTTGGCTTGAATACCTTTTCAAATAATCATTACATATCCAACTAGTCGGCCTCAATTAGTCAATTAATTAACAAGTGTAATCCATTTATACTCAGTTAATACTGGGATTAACCACTCAGTTAACACTATGATTCCTTTGATGCCTGAAAACTTAGTTAACATTATGATTCCTTTGATGCCTAACCACTCTATTAACACTATGATTCCTTTGATGCCCAACCACTTAGTTAAAATTATGATTCCTTTGATACAACCCAACCACTTGGTTAACATTGTGATTCCTTTGATGCCTGACCACTCGATTAACATTATGTATCCTTTGATGATTGACCACTTGGTTAACACTATCATGCTTGGTTAATATTGACATTTCGTAGTTAATACTAACATTTGTTTAACATCAATGACACCATACAATTTGAAGAATTGCTTCCAAAAACTAATCCATTCAAATATATGTGAGGGAAAGATGAGAATTTCTAAGTATGATTCCACTTATGATTTGAACTAGATTAGCTAGGAACCAAAGGAAGAGGGGTGCTAATACTATATTCGAGTTGTAAAGAGGAATAAAACACAAAGCAATGGTTTCTCTAAGGCCCTTAATAGGATAACATGAATTTGAAATTGGACTAATTGCTTAGGAAATGTAAATCTAGATGCTACATGAATAGGATCAACCCAATTAAGATGTAAATATAGCGTAAAGATATGAAAGGAAATAAAAAATGAAAGACTCATGTTGAAATGCATAGAGGAAGATGTGTTTATTTCCAGTAACTTTTGGATCTAAATTTTTTTTTGAACTTTTGTTCGTAAATCTTGGAATGAAATGAGAAAAGGAACAAAACCCAAAAATCTCCCCAAAAATTGAGATTGAAGGAATAGGTCGACATGCAAGGAAATCCTACAACTTGGTTACCATAGTTCATGACTCTGAAACTAGTGAATCTAGAAATATTGTGAATTGTAGGTTCCAGATCTTCAATTTGTTTCACTCCCAACCTACAAATCAACACAGAAAGGAAAGGTTCAAGGGTTGGGGTTTGATGAGGGATTTTTTTTGGTCAAGCACTAGGTTAAGTAATTAACTATAAATGAGAAATGTAAATTTAAATGTTATAATTCACATTTCCTATTGGTATGCACTGTAGATCTTGAATTAGGAATGTAGGATATCTCCACACTTTGCAATGGATCTATCATAACTCTACCATGGTGACATGGATATGAATATGCATCAATGAAGAAGCAGAAGAATGCTTCAATGCTGATATCCTATCTTTATGGGAAAAAATAAGATAAATATTGAAGAGGAAATTATCACAAAGGATTCTCCAATGCTAGATAGAATTCTCCTTTCTTGAAAGATTGAACTGCTTGAATGCAAAAGACCAAAATCTTCACTAGAGAGAAAGAGCTTGGAATGAGATGTATAATATTCATGCAATATAGATTTCTTGAGATGAGAGGAGATGAGTGATGTAGAGAAAGGTGGGCCTTTCTGAGTTCTATCATAAAAATGTTCAAACAATGTGTTTTCCCACAAGTTTCCTAACACAACCTTAAGGCTTAGGTTGCCCAAATCAAGTACTTGATCTCTCCAATGGCTTCTTATGAATGTAAGGGATTTTAATTTCCTAATCCAACCCAAATAAATATACTTCCAAGTTTAAAATTCCTATCCTCAAGGAAAAACCAAACAACTCTGCCTATTAGGCCTACAAGCCCCAATTAGCCTTGAAATGTTGTCATGTTGCGTCTTTCTCCAAAATTTATCAAAATACTAGAAAAATAAATTAAATATTTGTATACCCAATTTTATTCTCTACAATATATAAAAATATTAGGTGGGGTTTTTTTGGACCATGTCTCTGCTATTACATTATGGGCCTCTTTTCAAGTACAAAACCCCCCTCATTTACAGAGGAACTATAAGGAATAATTATCCCCCAACCCTATAACTTGGTAAAATATCTTAAAATGATCATAAACTATGTATTATTCAATTATTTTTAACCCATAAACTCTCCATATATGCTTTCTATGAAACCCTCAAAAAATTGAGCCAAAAACTAGGGCTTCTTCACTTCCGACCAATAAAACACTTTAGAATCAAAATAAAGTTATTGAACGATCCATTCAACATATATAAACTATTCCAATCATAAAAAACATGCCTCCAATCACTAGGTCTTCTATTATTTCCCCATAGCCATGAATCTAGTGTCTTTCAAACACCTAAACTCCAATGGTGATCACCAACTTTTGGACTTGTTGCCCAAACGTCAAAATTGCCACAATTCCTAGCTTTTTCATGCTATGGATATTTTCAAAATATGCCTCATTTTAAGAATTAAAATGGTCATTTCATCTATGATTTTTTGAGAAAAATTTCCCTTCAATATCTTTGGCTCATTCCTAGCTCTGCCCAACACTTCAAATTTTCAAAATCTAGCTCCCGAGTGAAAAGTTGTCGCAGGTTAATGAAGGAACCAAAAATACATATTTCCAATTGCATAATTAACCATTAACCTCTAAAAAGGTTAAGATTAAGTGTCAAAACATGTATTTCACTTTGAAAGCTTAACCATTAACCTGTCCATCAAAAGGTTAAGATAAGCTTGCAAAATTAACTTTCTAAAAAGAGGTTAAGGTTTGGGGGTCAAAACACGTATTCTCTTCCCCATCATTAACCTTAACTTTTAGTCTCAAAGGTTAAGGTTAAGCTCCAAAATACATATTTTGGAGGTGGTTAATTAACCTCTCTGATCAAGTTAGTAAAGGATGAGAAGGTCACCTATCTATTAACAAATGAAGAGCAACGACATGTAACTCATGTGATCCCTATTGAAAAGCCCAAGCACTCCAATGAAACTGAAGGAAGCAAACAACAAAGAGATTTGATGGAGAATGTTCTTTAGTGCAAAGATAGAGCAGAGACAAAAGAGGTTATGAATGGTGGTGGTATCAATAGTCTGCCCAGGAAGAATAGTAAAGAGGAAATAATTGTTCAACATGTGTATATGGTGGAGCCTAAACAACCCAACGATAGTGAAAGTCAAACTCATCACAAGCTCTCTGTGTAGGATAATGATGAGGAAAATTGAGAAAACAAAAAGGAAGAGAATGCATAACATGATATCTATTTGGTGATACATCAACTATTTGACCAAATACCAGATTTCTCTCAACTCATGGATCTTTAAATCAACTTGGCAATTAGAAAAAGCACATAGATAAGGCATGTTGCCTATTTCAACATCTTTTCTCCATATTATATCTAGAGAAAATAGGCATGCAGGGGAAATTGATATTACTGCTCATCACATATCTTTATGTAACAATATGGTGCACCTCTATCATGAAAGAAATGTATATGAAAATGCAAGAGACTGGCTTCAATAATAACTTAGTAGAAGTAGTTTGGATTCCAGTCATAAATAGTAGTATGTGGGAGGAGTTTGAGAGAGCGGTTGTCAATGCTCTGTGGCCTTTGGTACCAAATCCATGGTTGATAAGGTAAAGAACAAAGTCTTTTATTCAGGCACAAAAAAAACATTATAATCTCAGTGAGCCATTCGTGTGTGTGGTGGATGACAAGGGAAGGATATCAAACAAAGATGCAATGGTAATGATAAAGAGGTGGGGTGTGGAGGCAAATCAATTTTCTAAAGCTTTTGAAGAAGAACTGATGAAGATGGACTAGGAGACATTGACATTCAACTCTTCATCCACTTTGCAATTCATCTTTCAAAATATCAAGTTTCTCTCAAACAAGGCCAAGGAGGTGATGGATCATAGTGGAGTTATGATGTTGTTCTACATGGGTTCACTTGAGGAGATGATAGAGCTTGCCCCTCACTTGAATTCTACTTTGACAACATTGGGAATGGAATTCAATGTGCTTTATGTTGCCCCCAATCAATATGGAATCAAATATGGAATCAATTTAGATGATTATGACAAGGCTTGTGAGAAGCTCAAATAAAATGAGTCAGAGATGTGTGGCATAGCAACACTCTCCTTTTCTGATAGAGAAGATTTTGGTGGCATATTAAGTATTTGTGAAAGGACTTAATGAATGGAATGGGAACAGATGAAAGGATAGTGAAGGTGGAGTGCTTTAATCTACTTAACATAATATTATGTTACACATGGCCAATGATAACAAGATCACATGCATGTGCCAAAATACATAGTAGTCTCAATCTAGATATGCAACCCAAAATAATGTGGTGATTGACCCATACGTTGGGCTTGAAAAATGTGGGAAAAGTTGCAGGCTTCGCTAGATAAACTACTTGAGACCAAGTTTGAAAAGAGGTGCATTTTCACTCCACGAAGAAAAATTTATCATTGAAGCACATGTTGTCCTCAGAAATAGGTGGTCACATATAGCTTCCAAATTGCCAAGGAGAACTGACAATGACATCAAGAATTTCTAGAACTCAAGCATTAAAAAGAAGCTAAAGCTAATGGGAATAGATCCCGTGACCCACAAACCTCTATCAGAAAATAGCAGCTTTGCCAGCAAAGATTCAAATGACAGAAAATCCACACCAACACATGCACTTTTACAATCAAACCCAATGAATTTCCAAACTTCATTTCTGCTCCAAGATATAATAGAGCTGAGTAACATTGGTATAGATGATTCAATGCCATCTTTGAAAAGTGAAGAGGAAATGGATCATAATGAATTGTATAGTGGATTCAAGCCCAATTCAAACTCTTCTCCCTTTCTACCAAAGAGTACTCTCAAAGTGTGTGAATTATTTGACATAATTCTCAACGAAGTGGAATCTTAGATAAGAATGTTTATAAATGTTCCTCATTGCTCATACAATAAAAGCACATTTGACAGATATAGACACAATAGAGAGATGGGAAACATAAATTCAACATTTAGTTGGCACATATATGTCTTATCTTCTTTATCTCTTCACGATAAGATAGAAATGTTTTCATTAATAAAGTGATGTAATTTGGATAAATGATCTAAAGATCACAAGGGGATTGATAAGGATTGATTATTCAATCTTCTTCTCAAAATATGTAAGGTCTAAGTTTCAAGTCATATAAGTTAATTTTGTAGAGGCTAATAAACCTCTCCAAAATTAAATATTTTGGAGATAGTTAATAACCATGAAGAGGTAGTTCTTAACCTCTATGTCTATATAAGGAGTCATTTTTGGCTTTGTAGGGGACTTTTTTGGACTCTATAATAAGGGGACACTATGCTAAAATTTTGATTAGAAGAAATTTTTTGGAAACTATGTATAGATTTTGTCTTTGAAATTGAAAATCTCTATTACATTCATGTTGCAAGAAAATAAAATGAGACATGTGTTTGATTTCTTGTTCTAAAATCTAGATTGTTGCAGCATAAAACTGTTGATTCTCTCTATAGTGAACATTTTCATGGTATTGTATGAATGTTTATGAATCATTAATTGGCATGATGATAATGATCATTTTCAAGCATATTTCTTGATTTTCTTTATTATCATTTTATGTTAACTCTAGAAACCTGTGAAATCATGTGGTGCATTCGTCATCAATGGATTTCTATTGATCTTTAAAAGTTTAAATTCTTTATTTTAAAATCTTTAAAATTGCATCATACAAGGGAGCTACCCCACTAAATGTAGAGGAAGGCTGCATATCAAGGGCCTATCCAACTATTGCTAACAGTTAGCCACATACACTCGATTTGGCCATTTTTACAGTAAAATATCTATTTACCAATAGATTTTTGGTGACTCTACTAGGGAGACTAAATGAGAAAAGATTGATACTTTCCTGTAATGAAGCATGATGGTGCTACCACATGAGAACATTTTTCTAGTTCTCCAACCAAACCTTGGCTTCCAAGACACCTAGGAGGATATTATTTCAGACTTGAATATTCTAGCCTGGAGGTGTAGACAAAGTGCATAACAATATCATCAAGTAAATCAAGTTCTTAAAGAAGAAGAAGAATTGGGGGAAATTTTGTGAAGAGCTCCTATTGGTCATAACATTGTAGTCATTGAAAGAATATTAGTTATCCCAAGAAGAAATAGGCAGAATCTTGGTCACATTCAAGGGTAAATAAATAATAACCAATAAGCTAGTTGACAAAACATACACCCAAGTAGACAGACAAAAGGGTCTACTAGACAAAGATTTTGAAGCCCTATGGAAGTTAGATTTCAAGCTAGTTACCCCTAAGAAGAAGAAGAAGGTTAAGTCTATTAGTAGGCCATATTCACCACCCAAGCCTATTGTTTCTCTTGCATCCTTTCAAGATTTGATCTTGCTAGGTACCCTTGTACCTCTAGCCATAAACTTGCAGCCTTTGAACATCATTCTCCCAACTATGGCACAACAAGCACCACAACCACTGGTCAAATGGGGAGCTACTATTGGTCCTTTAGCTTTAGGGAACTAATTACATGACATGCTTGTTGGCTCCCAAAAAATTCTTCCTAAGTTTTTCGATGATGAAAAAGTCACAACTGATCAACACATTAGTGCCTTCTTTATGGTAATTGGATTTCTTTCAATTCAACATGAAGATGTTTATGTTCATCTTTTTGTTGAAACACTCATAGAAGCCACAGCTAAATGGTTTGGTCAGCTACAAGTTGGATCAGTGACTTCATGGGCAACCTTGATTCAAGCTTTCAAGAGGAGATCTAAAACTACCAAAGATGAACATTTGCTTCTCTCCCAATTAACACAAATGACGAAGGAATTTCATGAGCCCATGAAAGAATTCATTGCTCATTTAACCAAACAATGAATTGAATTCCCGTCAACAAAAGACCCAATGAATAAAATCAAATGACTTTCTTCATCAACACTCAACCTTCTAATGTAAGCTTTCAAAAGAAGGGTGAGAGCTCCTAATCTAGCAGCCACACAAACTTTGGCCATAAAGGTGGAGTATGAATTTCTTAGTTTAGGTAAATGGAGTCATAATCTGCAAAAAGGGAAAGGTCAACAAAGCTCCTATCACTACCATTGACCCTTTATATCAAAAGTTGGCTAATGGTGTGTTATAAATCAAGAAGCAGTTACCCCATAATCCTTCACCTTTGTATCAAGATATTCCAAGGAGGAATTATATGCCATATCAACAAAATAGACAACCTAAATGGCTACCTTAGCCAACACCAAGATTAGCCATCGAACATCCCACATCATCCAGTAAATAGATGCTATGTATGATTTCCACTTGACGATAGATCATGATGGTGCAATTTGTCGCTAGATGGCTAGATTCATGTAAATGCATTTGATGATATAGAAAATAGAAGAATATGTGGCTCTTGAAGATGTAACAAAACCTACTATTGGGAACTCTTCCATTAAATTTCAAGAATATGAATCTAATGGTGAGAAATTTGAAGATATTAACAATCATTCTTGTAATGCATCTACACCAAATTAGAGACAAAGATTAGAAGAGAAGTGGGGAAAAGAAGCAAAGGATAAAGCCTCTAATAAGCCTTCTAAGAGAATTCTATCTCACAAACATACTTTGAAAGAACCTTCACAAGAAAAGGAGGTGGATAAAGTCAAACCCTCTCCCATCATTCAAGACTCTTTTGATTTTATCGATCATTTTAAGAAGATCAAGGTACAAATTTCTCAGTTGGACTACCTAAAAGCCAACCCACATCAATTAGAAAGGTTGATTCAATGTGTTGGGAAAGGAAAAGGTTCACCTAAGATCACTATCAACCATGAGTCAAGAATTTCTTTGGAAGAGGAAAATAATCTAGAAGGACCTATGACTAAGAAAGAATCATTTTTTGCAACTTCTTTGTCAGATAAATCTGACCCATTCTATGTTTCCCTCTATATAATTGGATGCAAGTTAAGTAATTGTATCATTGATTTAGGTGCATCTGATAATGTATGCCCTCAAAGGTGGCCCATGCTCTAGGCCTCTCTCTAAATTAACCATCTGGAAAAGTGTATTCTATGGAGTTGAAACAAGTTCCACTGGTTGGCCAATTAAAAGATGCTCCTATCCCCCTTATGACACATCCAAAAAAGAAGTTAAAATTGAATATCTTGGTCACTGATATCTCAATAAATTATGGGATACTATTGAGCAAAATATTTTGCAAAGATCTCGACAGTGAAATCAAGATGGACATGTCTCATGCCCTTATCTCAATTGGAGATGAAAAGGTTAAACTCAATCTTGAACCTAAAGATAAATATACAATCTTGAAATTAGATGATCCAAGGGGCAAAATATTGTATGTTGATATTGGACATGGAACATATATTATGACATCCACTAAAGACGATGTAACTGGGCCTCTTATGCTTGATATAACCAATTAATTATGGTCAATGGAGTTTAATGGAAGTTCTTCTTCTGGTTCAGGTGTTGGGATAGTGTTAATATCACTAAAAGGAGAGAAGTTCCTAATAGGTTATAAGTTTGCTTTTAAAACCACTAATAATATAGTACAATAAGAAGCTCTTCTACTTGGCCTCTAGTATGCAAGAGAAAAAGGGATCAAACAACTCGAGGTATCAAGAGATGCAGAATTAGTTGTCAACTAGGTATGAAGATAATATCAAAAAAAGAATGAAAGACTAAAGGCATATAGAAATAGGGTGTGGGATGAGATTGAACATTTCAATGCTTTTTCTTTATCTATTATCCCTCGTGAACAAAATTCCAAAGCGGATTGTCTCACAGTCTCTACCTCTCTCTATATTCCTCATCCTGAGTTCAAAAGAGATATCTACAGAGTAGAGATGATTCATAGACCCAGTGTGTTGGATAATGATCAACACTGGAAAGTCTTTGATGATGATGGGAAAATTATTGCATTTCTTGAAGGATGTCCTCAATTTTTAGATTTAAATTTTGAAGGATCATATAATCATAATGGAGCACGAAGAAATAATCCTAAGATTATTCAACAGCGAGGTAATTTTATTCCTAGAGGATTGGTCACCCTTGAGAGTCTTTTTGACAAAGAAGATAAGAGGAAAGAGAAATTTGAAGATACCAAATCTTCTAATTCTTTGGGTTATGAGACATTGGTTCTGAAGATGTTCCAAAGATGGTCCTTATAGGGAAAGATTTGTCATCGGAAGAGAAAGAAGAATTCATGAATTTGTTGAAGGCTTACCAAGATGTTTTTGCTTGGAGTTATGAAGATTTGAAGAAATTTATGAACGGAAAATTTAAACATCAGATTCCTTTGAAACCTAGTTCAACTCCCTTCTAGAAAAAACAAAGGAAATTCAATCTGAAGGTCATTGATGCTATATTTAATGAAGTTGATAAAATACTTAAAGCAAATATTATCTACATTATCCACCATTCAACATGGGTAGCCAATATCATCCTAGTTAAAAAGAAGAATGCTAAGATAAGAATATGTGTCATCTTCCAAAATTTGAATCAGGCATCACTTAAGGATAATTACGAGCTCTCTCTAATGGATCATATTTTGTAGTTAGTATCTAGTTCTGAGCTCATGTCAATGTTAGATGGTTTCTTTGGTTATAATCAAATCAGTGTCACATTGAAAGATCAACATAAAACAACTTTTACCACTCCATGGGGTATGTTTGCCTACAATCATATGCCTTTTGGTTTGATAAATGTTGGAGCCACCTTTCAATGAGCAATGGATCATTCATTTGTAGATCTCAAGAATAAGATCATTGTCATGTACCTTGATGATCTTATAGTGTTTTCAAAATATAGAAGAGATCATGTGCATCATCTGGAATCTATCTTGCATTGATGTTAAACCCATGGAAATTTCACTAAATCCTAAGAAACCTATATTTAGAGTTATAGAAGGAAAACTACGTAGACATATTGTCTCCAACGAGGGTATTCAGATAAACCCTAAAAGGGTGAAAGCTATCCAACAGTTATCACTTCCTATGAGTAAACCAGTGGTCAGGTCTTTCATTGGGTGGATAAACTTCATAAGGAGGATTGTACTAGATTTCTCTAAAATTACAAAGTTTATTATGGATATAATGAAAGCGAATACAAATTTTAAATGAAAAAAGGTAAGGCATATTTGGAACAAATCAAGACTATGATTGCTAATGCCCCTACCCTTTCTTATCTAGATTTTTCTTTAAAAAATCATTCATATTGCTATGTATATGAGAACACCTCATCTGCTATACTCATTCAAACAGACAAAGAAAATGTTGAGGCCCTGATAGCATTCATGAGTATCCCTATTAAGAAACATAAATTGAAATATTCTTTGATCGAGAAGAATGCATATGCTCTAGTCAAAGCAGTGAAACAATTTAGGTTTTACATCCTAAACTCTCACTCCAAGGCATTTGTTCTTGATTCGGTGGTGAAAACTCTTCTAACACAACAAGAGATCGATGTGAACAAAAGGGCCTCTTGGATAGCTAAAGTACAAGAATATGATCTCGATATCAAACCTATGAATCTTGTCAAAGGAAAAGGTTTGTGCAAAGCTATTGTTGAAGGATCTTCAAGGAATGAAGAAGAGATAGAGAAAGAAATACCAATAGTTTTATTCATTGGTAATGTTGATGACTGGTTTTCCAATATTGCCTATTTTTTGACATATGGAGAATGGCCAGCTCATTTGTCACCCAAAAAGAATAGGACCCTAAAACTAAAATCCACAAACTACATTATATGGGGTGATGCTTTGTACAAGAAGGGAATAGATGGTACCTTCTTAAGATGTGTAGATTCTGAGGAAAGGAAGGAGTTACTTCAATTGTTTCATAATGAAGCATGTGGAAGTCATTACTTTGCATCGATAATAGCTCATAAAATTTTGAGAAACTATTTTTACTAGCCCAAATTTTTTAAAGATGCAAAAAAATGGGTCATGAAGTGCAAATCATGTCATTATTTCAATGGAAGAGTCCAATTAGTAGCACTACCCTTGAAACCAGTAGTTATCAAAGAACCCTTTCGACAATGGAGTTTGGACTTTATTGGTCCTATTCATCCTTCATCTACTATCGGACATACTCATATTTTAATGGCAACTAATTATTTCATCAAGTGGGTAGAGGTCATTCTAGTCAAGTGAACAACTTCAGAAGTGGTGTGCAGTTTCATCAAGCAAGTATCTTGGTTAGGTTTGGTGTTCCTGACAAGATTGTTATCGATAATACTAAAAAATTTGCCTCCTAGGAGATATTAGCCTTCTGCTATCAATATGGAATCATTCTCTCTCACTCCTCAAATTATTTCACACAAGGAAATGGTCAAGAAAAAATGAGCAATAAAAATATTATGTCTATTATGAGGAAATTGATAGATGTTAATCAGAGGTCTTGGCACAAACACTTGTATGATGTACTATGGGCAGATCGTACCACAAAGAAGAGAGCAACATGACTATCTCCCTTTGAGATCTTATATGGTACTGAAGTAGTTTTCCCCCTTCCTCTGGAATTGTCTATTTTGAAGTTACAATATGGTATTGAAAACTATGAATTCAAAGATGCTCTTGAAAAGAGAATATTTTATCTAACCAAACTGGAAGAGGAAAGAGATGCAGTTGTAGATAGATTATGGTAAAATCAGTCCCCTATAAAGAAGTAATTTGATAAGAAAGCTTAATAGAGGGTGTTCTAGGAAGGTGACTTTGTCCTACTTTGGGATAAGCGCATACATAGAAAATTTGACTCCTTATGGAGAGACCCTTTTCAAATCAAAGAGGTATGTGGAAATAATTCCTTTATTTTCTCATACCTAAGTGGTACCTAGTTGCCCTTACCTTACAATGGGAAACATTTTAAGCAATATCATCAGTAGAAGGTGTAGTGTGACACCTTTTTGTATATAAGTTGTCTCATTTTTGGTGTGCCCCTGTCAATTTGTGTTGCTTTTAGTTTTTCTTTTTGTTGCCCATTTTTGGTGTTCATTCCCTCTTTTGAAAAGTGGTTCCTCAGGTGACTCTACAACCCAATGGATAAAGCATTGTTCTAATATTTTTGGATTCGAGCTTTGTCCTTATAAAATCCTTATCCCCAGATAGAGCCAGTTGTTGCCCAGACATCAAAATTGCCTCAATTCCTACCTTTTTTATGCTATAGATATTTTTGAAATATGCCTTGTTTTAAGCATTAAAATAGTCATTTCCTCTCTGAGTTTTTGAGAAATTTTTCCCTTCAATATCTATGGCTTGTTCCCAACTCTGGCCAGCACTTCAAATTTTCAAAATCTGGCTCTCGAGTCAAAAGTTGTTAGAGATTAATGAAGGAACCAAAAATACATATTTTCAATTGCATCATTAACCATTAGCCTCTAAAAAGGTTAAGATTAAGTGTCAAAACATGTATTTCACTTTGAAAGCTTAACCATTAACCTCTCCATCAAAAGGTTAAGATAAGCTTGCAAAATTAACTTTCTAAAAAAAAGTTAAGGTCTGGGGGTCAAAACACATTCTCTTCCCCATCATTAACCTTAACTTTTAGTCTCAAAGGTTAAGGTTAAGCTCCAAAATATATATTTTGGAGGTGGTTAATTAACCTCTCTAATCAATTTAGTAAAGGATGGGAAGGTCGCCTATCTATTAACAAATGAAGAGCAGTGGGATGCAACTCATGTGATTCCTATTGAAAAGATCAAGCACTCAAATGAAATTGAAGGAAGCAAACAACAAAGAGATTTGATAGATAATGTTCTTCTGTGCAAAGATAGAGAGGAGACAAAATGAGGTTACAAATAGTGGTGGTATTAGTAGTATACCTAGGAAGAATAGTGAAGAGGAAATAATTGTTCAACATGAAGATATGGTGGAGCCAAAATAGCCCAATGATAGTGAAAGCCAAACCCATCACAAGTTTTGTGTGCAGGATAATGATGAAGAAGATCAAGAAAACAAAAAGGAAGAGAATGCATAGCATGATATCTATTTGGTGATACATCAATTGTTTGACCAAATACCAGATTTCTCTCAACTCACAGATCTGTAAATCAACTTGGCAATTGGAAAAAGTGCATAGACAAGGAATGTTACCTGTTTCACCATCTTCTCTCCATATTATATCCTGAGGAAATAGGCGATGCAAGGGAAATTTATATTACTGCTCATCACATATCTTGGTGTAACAATACTATGCACCTTTGACGTGAAAGAAATGTATGTGAAAATGCAAGAGAGTGGCTTCACTAATAACTCAGTAGAAGTATTTTGGGTTCCAATCATACATAGTAGTATGTGGAAAGATTTTGAGAGAGTGGTTATCAATGCTCCATGGCCTTTAGTACCAAATCCATGGTTGATAAGGCGGAGAACAAAGTCTTTTATTTAGGCATTAAAAATATATATAATCTTAGTCAGCCATTCATGTGTGTGGTGGATGACAAGGGAAGGATATCAAACAAAGATGCAATGAAAATGATAAAGAGGTGGGTGTGGAGGCACATCCATTTTCTGAAGCTTGTGAAGAAAAATTTGATGAAGGCAGACTGGGAGACATTGAGATTCAACTCTTCATCCACTTTGCAATTTGTCTTTCAAAATATTGAGTTTCTCTCAAACAAGGACAAGGGGGTGATGGACCATGGTGGAGTTATGACATTGTTCTATGTGGGTTCACCTGAGGAGATGATAGAGCTCACCCCTCACTTGAATTCTACTTTGATAATGTTGAGAATAGAATTCAATATGCTTTATGTTGCCCCCGATTAATATGAAATTGGTTCAGATGATTATGAAAAGGCTTGTGAGAAGCTCAAAAAAAAGGAGTCAGAGATGTGTGGCATAGCAACACTCTCCTTGTCTAATATAGAAATATTTTAGTGGTGTATTAAGTATTTGCAAAAGGACTAATGAATGGAATGGGAATAGATGAAAGGATAGTGAAGGTGGAGTGCTTTTCCAAAATCTACTTAATGTAATGTTATGTTACACATGGCCAATGATAATAAAATCACATGCTTTTGATGTGCCAACATGCATAGTAGGCTCAATCCAGAGATGCAACCTAAAATAATGTGGTGATTGACCCGTATGCTGGGCTTGAATGATGTGGGAAAAGTTGCAAGCTTTGTTAGATAAACTACTTGAGACCATGTTTGAAAAGAGGTACATTTTCACTCCACTAAGAAAATGTTGTCCTTGGAAATAGGTGGTCACAGATAGCTACTAGATAGCCAGGGAGAACTGACAATGAAATCAAGAATTTCTAGAACTCAAGCATTAAAAAGAAGCTAAAGATAATGGGAATAGATCTTGTAACCCACAAAAAACCTCTAGCAGAAAATAGTAGCTTTGCCAACAAAGATTCAGATGATAGCAAATCCACACCAACATATGCACTTTTATAGTTAGACCCAATAAATTTCCAAACTTCATTTCTTCTCCAAGATACAATAGAGTTGAGTAACATTGGTATAGATGATTCGATGCCATCTTCGAAAAGTGAAGAGGAAATGGATCATAATGAATTGTATAGTGGATTCAATGCCAATTCAAACTCTTCTCCATCTCTACCAAATACTACTCTCAAAGTGCAAGAATTATTTGACATTGTTCTCAAAGAAGTGGAATTTTCAAAGAAGTGGAATCTTAGGTAAGAATGTTTATAAATGTTCCTCATTGCTCATACAATAAAAGCACATTTGAAAAATATAGACACAATTAGAGAGATGAGAAACATAAAGTTATCATTCAGTGGGCACATATATGTCTTATCTTCTTTATCTCTTCACAATAAGATAGAAATGTTTTCATTAATAAAGTGATGTAATTTGGATAAATGATTAAAAGATCACAAGGGGATCGATAAAAATTGATTATTCAATCTTCTTCTCAAAATATGTAAGGTCTAAGCTTCAGGTCATATAGGTTAATTTTGTAGAGATTAGTTAACCTCCCTAAAATTACCTATTTTGGAGGTAGTTATTAACCCTGAAGAGGTAGTTCTTAACCTCCATGTCTATATAAGGAGTCATTTTTGGCTTTGTAAGGGACTTTTTTGGACTTTAGAATAAGGGAACACGATGCTAAAATTTTGATTAGAAGAAATTTTTTGGAAAGTATGTACAAATTTTTTCTTTGAAATTGAAAATCTCTATTACATTCTTGGTGCAAGAAAATAAAATAAGACATGTGTTTGACTTCTTGTTCTAAAATCTAGATTGTTGCAGCATAAAATTATTGATTCTCTCTGTAGTGAATGTTTTCATGCTATTGTGTGAATGTTTATGAATCATGAATCGACATGGTGAAAATGATCATTTTCAAGCATAGTTTTTTATTGTCTATTTTATCATTTTATGTTAACTCCAGAAAGTTGTCAAGTCCCATGGTGCATTCCTCATCAATGGCTTTCTATTGATCTTTAAAAGTTTAATTTTTTTATTTGAAAATCTTTAAAATTGCATCATATGATGGAGCTTCCCCTCTAAATGCAGAGGAAGGCCACATATCAAGGGCCTATCCAACTGTTGTTAATAGTTATCCACATACACTCTATTGGGCCATTTTTATAGCAATAAATCTATTTACCAACAGGACTTTCCTATCAAAATATTATTAGCACTATTTTTTACATATTATTTCATGATCATTTCATGAGAATCATACTCCTACATTCATGGGATGATCGACATTTCAAATAGAAACTAAAAATTATTAAAGAAAAGATCAATATTCTATTAAAAATAGATAATACTAGGGGGGAGGGAAGGGGGAGGTGGGGTGGGGTTGAATCAGTATTCTACAAACTTTTTCCCATAGTTGAATATTTTTAATTACTTGATAACTTGCATATGAAAGTAAACCAACAATGCTGAATAGTAAATATAACCATACACATAGAGAACTCATAACACCATTATTCATTAACTAGGGAAACCCTAGCCAAGGGAAAACCTCAGTGGGGATGATACCCATAAGATGATTCACTAAACAAATCGATCCTGTTAAAGATATTGACCCTGTTAGGAGTCTATGGAGTAAATATAGTGTCTCAAGTCCTTGTTAGGGGGCTAGGCTCTGTTAGAAGCCTCAACCCTATTAGGAGTTGGTAGATCAAATACAATATATGCAAGAAGAGCCCACTGCCCTTATTAGAGTAAAGCATTAATTTCATTTCATTTATTAAATGCACTTTACTCCTTAAGATTTCACTTTGTGCACCTTTTGTATTCTTATTTAATAATTAATTAGTAATTATAAAATAGCATTTACCTTTTAGGTTACCATTTTTAGGTTTTGATCTACTTCTATAAGCATAGATCATTTGTAATTATCTATCATCATTTTCATTTTTTAGAATACAATTTGCATATTTTCAGAGAAAAACCCTTTCCTCCTCCTATCTTTTTCTTCTTTGTGACATGTTTTTACATGCAGGTATTCTTTGGACTTTATGGATTTGTATTGATCAAATCCTTCATGGTATTACAACTAGATCTTCTATAGCTTGTTTGGTATTTGGAGAAAAAAGAGAATGAGGGTTTAATAGATCAGATCTAGTATTTTTTGGATTATTTTTTTAAAATAGGGGGGTCTCTAATTTTTGGAGCACTTTGAGGCCAAACTAACCTCACAGTTGGATTTAGAAGGTGTCAAAAACTCCATTTTCATATAAAGTTCATCCATTTTGAACAACATTGATCTAGGAGGAAAAAATGTTTTGCTTAGCAAGGTCATACGACCTCCTTCACACGCCTCGAGGTGATATTTTAAAAAATTGAAAAAATTAGAAAATTGATATTGATTTAGGTGATGCTTGCATTTTCCATTCCTTGCCTTTTGTTTTCTAATAGTTGCCTCCGACCACCGCCTCTTGTGAGCAACTCCTCACGGCTGCTCCTCTACAAGCGGCACTGTCGTCTTCCTCCGCTCCACCCCCACCACCGATTAGTTAAGCGGTGGTTTTTTTTAATAAAAAAATTCAAAAAATAAAATCATTTTTATTAGCTCATTCTAGGGGGCCTGTATTTTTTTGCAATATCATGAGCATACAGAGGTATTTTTTCGTTCCAAAAGAAGAACCAGAAAGATGGTTCCAAGACAAAGATGATGAAATAGGTGTTTTTGAAATTTTTTTCCATTTTGGTACCTATTATTTCCTTTTAAATTTATTGATGTTTGTTATCTTCTATGGGACATAACTTCTTCATTATATCACCATTTTCCAATTTGAAAAAAGCATCAGAAAGATATTCTTGAGCACTTTCTAGATTCTTTATCATTTTACCAGTATTTTTTACTAGATATTTGTGATTTATTTCTAATTTTTTTTGCTCTTATCTCATTTACGTATTCCTTCTAGCAGCTGGGATTTGGTTTTTGCATTGTGGGGGGTGTTTTGTCATATTGTTTTTTTTTATTTACTTATGAAAACTAGAACTACATTAAAAAAAAATTCAACACCTTCTAAAACAATGGTTGAGACCCTTGCTTCTCTAGAACTTATGACCCCTCATAATTATCACACATGGAAGACCTTGATGACATGACTTCTCTAGTCAAAAGGGTTGTGGTATTGTTTAGATGTGGTGCAGCTAGTTTTACAGAGGCCTTTTGAGTTCATGTAACATAGGAACAAGATGGATGAGGCAATAGGAGTGATTTCCTTAAAAGTCTCTAACAATCTACAGTTTCATCTTGATGGGTGCAATACCCCTCTAGCTATGTGGACCAAGCTTGAAGGCTTGTTTGGTATAGTGAATGAGTTCAGGGCACTTCAAATTGAGGCAGATCTTACCTCTTATATACTAGATTCTTTTCCCTCCATTGAGGACTTCTTGATGAAATTCAAACAACTAAGATATTTATTGTGGGGTTTATTACAATCTCAAATTAGTTTTGACTACTAAGTGTCTATACACTTAAGTCATCTACTTAGTTCATGTCAAATAGGTAACATATGTTGAGCACAACATACAAGATAGTGCATGCTGAGTAAACAATGAATGTTGAGTCATTTAGATGCTAAGTGATAGTATTGAAGTTAGTATGTCCCAAGCACCAAGGACTTCAATTTTCGAGTAACATAGTTTTGTCATAGTTGTTTGTACAGGCACAAACTACTATGTAAACCATTTTTGAGCCAACTTAAAGATTGAATTACAATATTTTGGTGATAATGATGAATCTTAAGTTGGAATCCCTATGCATTGCATGATCTAATTAGATAAAGGGAAGGTTTATGTGGCAATATGGTTGAATCACAACTGTTGATTCATACCTAACCCTAATTCCCCTAGGTCTTCTTAAGGAGGATGAACCTAAACTTTCTAAGAGTGTGAAAGGGAAGGAATGAATTATCAAGGAGAGTTTTACATGTGCAAACTAGGACATTCATGGTGACTAAGGTATTATGATCTAAATTGCATTGCATAATTAGTTAAAAGAAAATAGGGGAAGGAAATAGTGAACAACAAAGAGACATCTAATCAAGAAAGATCAAGCATACATTAGTTTAGAGGTGATCTTTCATCAAGCAAAAAAGTGCTAACCACAGGATTATTGGTGAGACATTCTAATAAGTGAATTAGTTAAATCTCTTAATATAGTAGTCCTAACAAGCTATATTGAAATCCTCTAACAAGGTGCTTACTTAATTGTGAGTTAAAGTCCTTTAACAAGGAACATTTCTAATAGGGTGTTGAAATATTTTAATAGAGTGAGACCTAACAATTTTTGTAAGCCTTTAATAGGGAAAACCCTTCACGGGGTATATCATGGTTCATGATCAAAAATTGTAACCTTCACTGGATACACTTTATTACTATAGTAATAAAGATTTGTGGGTATCATCCCCACCCTAGTTTTACCTTCGCATTGGAGAGTTTCTAGGTAATTGTATCTAGTGTCATATATGTGAATGCTTACTTACATGCTTTAGATATATATCCTTTACATGAAATTTTAGTTTATTTGTTGAATGTATGAGATGGATGTGTGGTGAATGTTTTATGGGTCTAAGTATGAAGCACTGATTCACACACCCCCTCAAAATATTACCTTTCCTATTGTAATTCCAACAATTGGTATCAGAGCCTTGTTCTTTGAAAGAGAAGCTTTGTAGCTTTGAGGAAATATCTTGGAAATGGAAGTCTACAAATTGGGAAAGATTATTGAGATCCAGGAGATTGAAATACATCTTATTCTACATCAATTGAATGAAGCAAGAGAAGATCTACAGAAATCTTTAAAGAGAAGGAAGGAAATTTCTATTCAAAAGAATGAGACACAGTACAAAGAGATAGACACTACTAAAGTATTTTCAAATGGAAACTCTAATGAATTTGATGAAGCAATTGTAGATCTAATGGAAAAGAACATAATTCAAGCTAAATAAATCAAAAATATCAAACTAGAGAAACAATCACAATCCATATTACTATGTGAGGTGATTGAACAGAAAAAGAAAGCTATAGAAGAAAAAGTCATGATCGAAGATGAAAAAAGAGTTTTGACTAGTAGACTTGAAGAGAAATCATCAGAGGTAACTAGGATTACTAACATGCAATTGGAAACTTTAGGTCAAATAATGAATGCCAACCATGAATTGAATGCCATGGACATTGAGATAACAACACTAAAGTTGAATAATGAATAGTTAAGCAATGACTTAACAAGGGAAAAGGAATTTGTTGAAAGTTTCAATAAACCAAATGAATTTATCAAGTACTTTGAGAAATTATTGAGATCCCCTAGATCTGACAATGACACATTGGGCTAGGATACACAAGTACTAAAGAAGGAGAATAATCTAAAAGTAATGAAGAAAGGAGTAACAAAGGTAAGAATTTCAAACCTACTTGTCATAATTGTGGTAAGAAAGGACATACTACTAACGTGTGTAGGAGAAAGATTGTAAATCAAAATGTTAAGAAGAAGAGCATGGGTCACTATCATAAGTGCAACAAACAAGTTCATCAAGCACATGAATATAGAACCAAGACCATACACACTCAGAGATCTGAAGGATATTTCTATAACTATTAGAAGTATGGACATAGAGCTTTTGAGTGCAGATCCAAACAAATGTGGTCATCAAACAAGAAAAAAAAGGTAAGGAACAATCGAAACTTTTATAATTAGGATTATAATATACGGTATAGCTGTCATTACTATCAAAATTATGGACATGTTCCTAAGAATTGTGACTATAAGAGGTGGTTGAGCCAAACTCCATGTTTAGCTATTTTAAGACTGGTCAAATCAGTCAATATTATTCAACAAGATCAAAGACACCAAGTTGTGAGTTTAATATAGGAAAAGGAAAGGTAGATATTGAAAATGTCAAAGATGACATGAACAAGACATATAAGAGAAAGGAGGATTGTAGCACATCAAGTGGAGAAGGGATTACTTCACCCAATGGGTTAGGTGATCACCCTTCATCAAACTAAGTAATCAAGAGGTATGTGGGACTGATATTTAAACAAGATGCATCATACATCAGTTCCAAAGATTTAGTTTTGGAAAATATTACATACACATTAATAAAGATGCAAAGTGATATTAGAAAGAAAAGATAAATCTTTAAGTATTTCATGTTACTTTCAAGCATGAAAAGTTTTCTATGGTTGCCAAGTGAAATGCTAGTGGATACTGAGCTAACAAATTGGTTAGTTGATGCCAAGCTTGTAATGGCTATTTAGTGAATGAAAAGATAAGTGGATGATGAGTGAGCCTAAAATTAGTTGATTCTAAGCTTATAGCTATGTAAGCACTTCACATTAATTACAGTGTTCTAAAGGGTTATTTGATCAATTTCTACTCATTTAAAAATCATTCAAATTTGAGAGAGAGCAAGAAGAGCTAAAGGCAATCTAGAAATTTCATCTGAAGTGTTTGTAGGAGAGTTGAGCAATTTTTCAACATCATTTCATAAGGATCTACAAGATATTAATCATGTGCTAAGCTATGTTGTTTTGAATTCTATAAACCCTAGATTTTTATAATGGTGTCTAGTTCTTCAAAAGCAAAAGTTGTAGAGGGAAAAGAGGTTTTGAATGTTCAGCTAGTTAGCAATGAGATAAAACCACCTATTTTCAAGACCATCCCAGACATAACATACAAAAAAGATCCCTCAGGTGCGTTATCTATGATAACATCACAAGTTCTAGTGATTCAAGATGTCAGAAAATTTTTGGGTCTAGTAGAAAAGGTAGGGGTAGGTGGGAGTAGGGCTAGGTATCCACAATTGAGTAGTAAGCCTTAGAAACTACCAATAATTGGTGACATGGAAATCAAAGAGTATGGAAGATTATGTGAAAATGGTGTGTTAAGGGAAGAAATCAAAATTGTAGAAAAGAAAGGGTTAACTCGTGCCCTAGATTTCCTAATATTTTCAAAATTGAGTGGATCAGGATTATTTTGAGTAGAATTCATGATAGCTTAGTGTGGTTAGATAATGGGCCAATTAGAATAAAAAAGAGGATAATTCATAGGGTAATAGGTTATCCAACCCTAGATCAACTAAAGACTGTGAGAAGTGAATCCAAATAAGTTATTGAAAAGAATACAGGGGTTGTGTCAAACAAGAGGAGAATGACCATAGACACAACCATAGATCCTCTAGGAGCCTTTGTAGTAAGGGTAATTACACATAAGTTTTATCAATCAAGAAGATTGAACAGTGTACCTTGTATTACAGTGGATATGGGCTACAAGATAGTGAAGAGTGATCATACATATAATCTTGCCAAGCTGCAACTACAATAATTGATTGAAAATTTGGGAGCAATAAGGAAATCAAATAGTGCTTAGTGCAAATTCAGATCTATTTTGGTATTATCTTCTTTTATAAATAGAACACATTTCCTACATTTTTTAAAGATGCATGGAAGAAAAATAGGTCTATTACAGTTCAAATAGGAGAGTTCATTGATCAGTTAGGTGATAACTTTGAGTCAGTAATGACCAATTATTTTAAGGAATTCAAACAATCCATGAAGAAAAGATTAAGGATTCCAGTATCATTAGTGGAAAAATATTATGATGATATTTGTTTCCTAGTTGATGTTGATCACACATTTGTACAAGCAATAATTCCAAGAGTGAGATTGCTAAGGCCATTAGGTTATGAGATTAATGTTGATGAGGCCTCTACAATAATCACAACATTACTTGTAGAAGAAGTGGACAAAGATGCCAAAGGTTTGTGTAATTATAAGATGGCCAAATCAAATATTACTATGGAGTTGAAGACTACTTCTATGATTAAGAAGAAGGATAGATTGTTGAAGAAACTAAAAGAGAAATTTGGTGAAGGTGGTGAGTAGGAAGAAGAAGAGGAAAAGGATGAAGAGGAAGAAGACACTCAGATTCTAGTACCTCTAGCATTGAATCAAGGTTAGGGTGAAGAAAATAAAGAGGAATAAATAGAGACTACAAAAGGTGTTGAGGGAAAATAAGTTGAGGAAGCACCTATTCCTACTAATCAAAAGAAGAGAAAGGCCAAGGTACAAGTACTGACAAGACCTAAAAAGGTTTCTAAACCAAGCCAGCCCAAACTAATAGCACCTACCACAAGGGACAAAACACAAGTCATTGCACAAAAGGATGAAGAGAAAGCCAAGTCTATAGAGTAGAAAGGCAGAGCATAGAAAAGACCAAGAAGGAAATAGGTTGGTTAGGATGAACCTAATGAGGAAAGGAAAAAAATCTAATGACAACACCCAATTCCAAGTGGTGAGTCATAATCCATCTTTAGATCTAGATAACTTATACATGACAATTTTAGAAACAATGCAAATTTATTAGGTTTCTCTCACGTTGACTTTGAGAATCTTGGAAAAGTTGAGAAGAATCAAGTGGAAGAGGCAATATATTCCATGATGGCTACTTTCAAGAAGGCTCCTCTAGAGATTTCCAACTCCATACCTAAAATTCTATATGAAAGAGTTGAGAAAAAATGACATTATTCTTTGAACTTAGAAAGGAAAATTAGGGAGACATCCCTCACCCAAGTTATGCCATAACTCAGCAAGGTACAATATCCAAAGAAATCAAGAAATATGTTGTTAGATTTGTTCCTAAGTATAGGGCATTTAGCATACTATAGAAAAACATAGAGGATGTTGTAATAAAGTCCAAATAAATATGGAAGATCACACATTGACTAGCCATAGTCAAAGAAGGTGAACAAGAACCTGTTGAGGTTCAAGATGATGAAGATGATGATAATGAGGGAGGCAGTGATATCAACATAGATGATTAGCAAGTAACTGAGGTAGAGTAGCAACAAGAATAGAGTGTACAAGATACACAAATGTCAAGTGCTAGCCCTCCATAGAGAATACATATTAGTATTGAAACTATAATAGTAAAGGATATTTCTTAACCTAGTGATCAAAACATCAATCTCCTAACATAGGAAGACCTGAGAAAGACACTTGACCACTCTACACTATAGTCAAAACTATTTGACAAACCTGTATTGGTAAGTATAGATGAAATTTAGGAATCAATGACTATAACTATAAGGGAGGAGGTGAAAACACAAACACTACCTATCATCAGTCCTCAAGTCACCAGTGTACATGAAGTTGTAGCATATAAAGTTGAGATAATTGGAGAGGATAAGGTGAAGACATAGAGTCAAACAGGTCAGATAGATTCATTTGCACCTACAACACAAGACCAAGGTGCAATTCAAACTAATGAGGTAGAAAAGGACAAGCCTAAAGAGACACATTTGATAATCAAGTTAAAGGAGATAGAAACAATTCTATCATTGATAACTTTACTAGTATTTGGTACTCCTTCTATTCAAACTCTTTAGAGGCCTAGCACAAATGTAACACCTTTACAATTCTTAGTGTTGAGTCTTAGTTCATCAAAGGCATAAGAGATAATAACTTATGGAGATTTTACCCTAGATGAAGAAATTGTTTTGCCTAAATATGATTATGCAACAATAAAAATTGAGTAGATGGGTATACTTCAAGAAGCCCTAGCAAGAAAGAAACATCAAGAACTACTTAGAAGGGAGTATAGGTAGGAACAAGCTTTGCTTGATATCAAAGACATATTCTCATATGCATTTAGTCTACCTACTCTAGATGAAACAAAGCCAATTATTGAATAATTGACCATCATAGTGGAAAGAGTAAGTGGTATAGACCTAGATACAAATGCAAAATTATTAGAATGGTTTGAGAGGAAATTTCAAAGTAAAGTAAATGAAAAGATATCTATTGAAATAGCACTTACACAAGTTGCATTGGTAACTAAGATAGATAGTTTGAAGAAGATACTATAGAATATTTTCTCTTTGTATGCCAAACTGTGTAATCCTACATTCTTCACACTAGAGACAAGGAATCACATCCTAAGCTTGGAGAGTCAAATGAGCTCATCAGGTGCAAAATTTCCTATGACTCCAGTTCAAAGTGAGAAACATTTCAAGACCCTATTGCAAACCCAAAGTTAGTTAGCAACACTATCTATAAGAGAAGCCAACATAAGGGCTAAACTAATAAGCATCTAGACTACATTGACTCCTCATATGGAGATTTTACACAAGGAGTTAGGCTTATGCAGAAACTCTTATGAAGAAAGACCCCAATATTTCTACATTAGATGGTCTAGTACACCTTGCTGCTGAAATGGCCATCCAAATAAAATCTTTGGAGGTAACTTGTGACAATTGGGATGTCACTCTTAAGATTATTCTTGAGATCCATAAATATTTTTTGGACAAATACAATATCAGTGTATGACCCATTGACATCAATGTCAAAAAGGGGGAGAAAGAGCAAAAAGCTGAGGAGAAATAGCTAAGAGAGAGCTAGTATGTAAGAGCATGGGGGAGCAAGAGCAAAGGGGGAGTAGGAGTAGTAAGACCAAAGAAATTGAAAGAGTATTAGTTGAGGAAAATATACTCAATAGGAGAGATTTTGAATACATAATTGATCAAACAACTCAAGGGGAGTTATAAGATAAGTTGTTGCAAAATTTTGATATTTTGAAATTTTGTATAGAAGTTGAAAAAGAGTTTATGTTATGTTCATAAGAATAAGAGTACTAATGTATGACCAAGTGTTTTGGACACTCATGTCAAAGGGGGATATTGTTACAATCTCATATTTGTTTTGATTAGTGAGTGTTTACACACTTAATTCATCTACTTAGTTCATGTCAATCAAGTAACATATGTCAAGCACAACATACAAGATAGTGCATGCCGAGTAAACAATGAGTGTCGAGCCACTCATGTGCTGATTCATTTAGATGTTGAGTGACAATATTGAAGTCAGTATGTGCTAAGCACCAGGGACTTCAATTGTCAAGCAACACAATTTTGTCATAGTTGTTTGTATTGGCACAAATTACTATGTAAACCATTTTTGAGCCAACTTAAAGATTGAATTATGATATTTTGATGATAAGGAAAAATATTAAGTTGGAATCCCTATGCATTTCATGCATCCAATTAGGTAAAGTGAAGGTTTAAGTGGTAATATGGGTGAATCATAGTCATTGATTCATACCTAACCCTAAGTCACCTAGGTCTTCTTAAGGAGGATGAACCCTAAACTTTCCAAGAGTGTGAAATGGAATGAATGAATGATCAAGGAGAGTTTTGCATGTGCAAACTAGGATATTCATGGCAACCAAGGTATTATTATTAGAATTGCATTGTAGAATCAATTAAAGGCAAATAGAGGAAGGAATAGTGAACAACAAAGAGACATGTGATCAAGAAGGATCAAGCATACATCAGTTTAGAGGTGATTTGTCATCAAGCAACAAAGTGCTAACCACAGGATCATTACTAAGACATTCTAAAAGGTAAATCATTTAAATCTCTTAATAGAGTAGTCCTAATAGGCTAGTTTGAAATCCTCTAACAAGGTTCTTACTTAATTATGAGTTAAATTCCTCTAATAAGGCACAATTCTAATAGGGTATTGAAATCCTTTAAAGGGGTGAGACCTAATAGTCTTTGTAAGCCTTTAACAAGGCAAACCTTTCACAAGGTAGATCATGGTTTATGATCAAACATTGTAACCTTCATTGGATACACTTTATTACTATATTAGTGAAGATATGTGGGTTTCATCCCTACCTCAGTTTTACCTTCTCATTCGATGGCTTCTAGGTAATCATATCTGGTGTCATATATGTCTGAATGCTTACTTACATGCTTTAGATGTATATGCTTTGCATGGTATTTTGGTTTATTTGTTGAATGTATGAGATGGACGTGTGGTGAATGTTTTATGGGTCAAAATTTGAAGCACTGATTCACTCCCCCCCTTTCTCAGAAGTTTACCTTTCCTATTGTAATTTCAACAGGGTTATGAAAAATGAAGATTGACACTGAGTGTATCTACCTAATTCTTTCTAATCTTCAAAGAAAATTTTAGATTTTTTCTTCTACCTTCTATTCAACCAAAGATGCTTTGGGAAATAGATTTTTTATGCCATCCTTTAAGGTTTTTTTTGATTGGTTGACTCAAGAGAAGGCTAAGCTCTCTCAATTGGATTCTCTCATAGGTTCATAGATTCATGCATTGGTAGCTCAACCATCCTTAGGGATGAAGGAAAAGACTAAAAAAATCATTCTATAGAGTCTCAAATTGATTCTAGCACTCAGAGTTCATCAAGGCCACCTCCTCCTATGGGGGGTAAATCAAAGCCAAAAAGACCGAAGTGTGCTTATTGTAATAAGCCTAATCATGATGAGTCACATTGCTATGAGAATAAGTTAGATGACTATGCCAAACAAATTTTAGATTTGATAGCTCTCCTTTAGAAGGCCAACATTGATATTACTTCTACTTCTCACAGTTCTTCTTCATCATCATAATTTCAGTTAGATGGTAAAGATATAGGAAAGGGTCATGCACTATGTGTAACTAATATTCCTCATTCTTCTATATGGTTACTAGATTTAGGTGCTTCAGACCATATGGCATCTTCTCTAGATTTGTTCTCTTCTTTTGAGGCTTCTCCTACTCCACACATTTAGATTGGGAAAAACACTATTATGACTATATGTGGGAAAGGTTTTATTGACATTGATGATGGTACATTTCATGATGTACTTTGTGTTCCATCTGTTTCCTCTAAGCTTCTCTCTATTTATCAGAATATACATAGTGGGACAAGGAAGATAGTTGAGTTTGCACAAGACTCATTGTACATTAGAGATTGTGAGATAGGTAATATTATTGCTATAGGGGTGGTTGATCATGCTTCCCACCTATATTCCTTCTCACATTTGGGTCCACCATCTCCACTATTGGAGACTCATTCTCTTTTTTCACGAGAGTCTATTGAAGTGAAATCAAGTTTCTTGAACTCATGTGTTGTTCCTAAGACTAGTGTTGTGACTTCTACACCTCCACCTTCTATTTAGATTCCATCTCTTGCACATGATTACTCTTCAACATTGCCTACTATTGCAGCTCTAGTCATTGAGCCACCTACTGTAGTTATTGAGGATACATCAGAGGAAATACATCTCCTCTAAGATGAAAAATTTAGCACACCTATTATTCCACCTCCATTGGAGATTCTATTTCTGAATTCTCATGCTTTCTCCTTTGAGCATCAACTAGGACTTCTAACTGCATCTTACATACATGGGTTTTATCATCCTTGTCTACTGCCTTTGTTTCCTTCAAATTGGAGCCACATTGGTATGTTCATCAACACAA
Organism: Cupressus sempervirens; assembly: GCA_028749045.1. Classification (NCBI taxonomy): domain Eukaryota; kingdom Viridiplantae; phylum Streptophyta; class Pinopsida; order Cupressales; family Cupressaceae; genus Cupressus; species Cupressus sempervirens. The sequence continues at coordinate 271,829,416 of CM053788.1, read as the reverse complement.
GAGTCCTACCATTCTAGGAGTGCTATGGAGTCTCAAGCTTCTATCATGGAGGCTTTCATTGTACTTATGGTCTTGAGAGATTCTCTTAAGATCCTTCATCTATGCATTCTTTTCTATCTCTTTTTGGAGTGGAGTTTTTCCCATTGGATTTTCTCTATTTCTCCATTTCATAGAGATTTTATTGTGATTGGGTACCTCATTAGGCCTTTTTGTCAGGACCCGAGTTTTCTTTCTTCTTTACATTGTAGTTTCCTTGCTCTTTCTACATTGTTTGTAGCTACATTCTTTCTCATCTTAAGGGGGAGTGTTAGAGTAAAGTGTTAATTTAATTTTATTTATTAAATGTGCTTTACTTCCTTCTTAAGATTTCACTTTATGTACCTTTTTCATTCTCATTTAATAATTAATTAGTAATTATTAAATAGAATTTACCTTTTAGGTCATACTTGTTAGGTTTTGATATCCTTCTATAAGGATAGATTGTTTGTAATTATCTATCATCTTTTTCATTTTTGAGAATACAATTTGCATATTTTTAGAGAAAACCCTTGCCTCTAATTGTCTTTTTCTTCTTTGTGATAGGTTTTTACATGCAAGTATTCTTCATGCTTTATGGATTTGTATTGATTGAATCCTTCAACCATAACATGCAATTATACAATAAATTTCTTTACAAGACTAGATATACATACAATACTTTCTCACTACTGTAATTCACACTTTCTCTAAGCATACATCAGATCTCACATCACATAAGGATCATATATCTTTCAAGTTGTATGTACAATAGTTTTCATGTCATATCACTTCCACATCTAGCACACTTATCTACACAAGATAAGATCTCTTCTTATACTTTGCAAATTAATAATTCTATGCTCAGTCAGCCTTCATGTCTTCACACACTTGATATAACATAAAATAACTTATGGATTAATATTCAAAAAGTTGGCTCATCATGACTTAATAATTATTTTGTTACCAAAATAATTCCTTAAGTCATACAACTCAATTCTCTACTATGCTTTGTTCCACTCTGTCAAATTCTCGTACCACTATTTCAACTGTAACTTGTGTTGTACTATCTGTACTATCTATACACTATCATAGAGATATCCTCAACTGCACATAAGATAATTCAAAGTGTGTTGGCCATACACATCATATCTATCTTTGTGTTGCTACAAACTATCTAACACTTAGACAATTTTCTAGCTCTAAATGCATAAATGAAATGTTGAATGCATGTTTCCATAAATGACAACACTCAAGACATCTTACTGACCATATTATTTTTGGAATTTATGGAAACATTTGGGAAATTGGCTAAGTCAAAAAATGATGTCGTACATAACAAAACAAATAAAAGTAAATGTTGGTCATGTTTTTACCTTATGCTTTTCTGAGTACGTTTCTCAGTAAATGTTCCCGGTTCCTTGTGTGAAAATTAGTGCTTGGTTTATTTTAAATTTTATTAACCCTAAGAAAACCATAATTATTATTCTACAATTTTTTTCCCTAAGAAATCCTTTTAGGTCATTTGTTTCTTCCTTTTAATCAGGTGGGAAAATCATTAAAAAATACCTTTTTCAGAAAGATGATTCATTTTGTTTCAAAAAATATCCAAGGTAATCTCTACCATTAGATCTTCTTCCAAATCAATGGTAGTCACCATGTTGCTATAAGAACTTGCATGCATTTTATCACATGTGACACAACAACCAAACAAGTTGCTATATGCAAGACCCAATTAATAATAAAGCATAGTTTCAAGGTGGATCACCCATACTATCTAATTTTTTGAAGATCAACGGTAGTCACCATGTTGCGACCAAAAGTTATAAGGTTTTTACCACATGCAACATAGCGACCTCCATAAAAGAAACATGGTGGGATCAATTTCAAAGACAGGCACCAAGATTTGCATTTCCATTAATAAAACTTAGTGACACAATGGAATGTCAGACATGTCAGTTACAATTAAAGAAACATCTTAATGAGAAAATGTTATTGATTCATGCCATCAAATTTCCATGACATCAACAATGGTCAATGTTTCACCACTAGAAATTGCATGAACTTTATTGATCATGACATAGCAACCTCCCATGAAAATAGAATACAACAGGTCCAAGTTCAAAGGTGGCACTGTGAATTTACTTATCATTAGTGAGCCTCATCAGCATGATAGCTTGTCAAAAATGCCAGATGCACTTCAAGATACATGTAACAAGAAAATGTTGTTAAAGCCACACCATCAGACCTTTGCAAGATTAATGGTGGTTGCAATGTCATTAAAGGAAATAACATGTCTTTGACTGTTAGTGACATGGTGACCTCTCTAAAAAGAAGGAAATACAGTGGACCAAATCTTTAAAAGTGGCACCATAAAGATTATAGGTCATTAGTAGCTCGGTCAGCATGTCAAAATTATTTGATGTCACATGAGACCATGGATACGTACTCAAAAAAATATACTTATTGATTTGTACCATCAAATCTCTCCAAGATTGATGGTGGTCACCATGTTGTTATGGAAATCTACTTGATCTCTAGTGCACGCAACATGGAAACCAAAGGGAAGATAAAAGGACCCACCATAGTTGTAGTAAAGTAATCATGAAACATCCATTGTCCAATCAAGGTAGCATCAATGGCATTCGCTATGTCACTATAAGGAATTGCTTGATGTTTATGCATAGTGACATAGTGAGAGTAGCACTAGTGGGTCTAGTGTAACTTGCTAGCAGTAAAAGCAAAGGCATATGTGGAAATTTTTGATTGGGTTGACCACCAACATGGAGGAGTGAGAACTAAGTCATTGACATTTTTATTCCTATATCGTCGAATTTTTAAAATCAATGGCTTGTTTTTAAAATCAGAAGGTGGTGCCACCCTATTCTCCTTACAATTCATTTATGAAAATTAAGGCTCCTCATGTGAACTAGAACTAGAGATATATTGTAGGCTTTCACAAGTTTCTCTCTATGAAAACAAATTTTAGATTTTAAGAGAGCTAGAATCTTGTTGAAGAATTGTTTCTCACTTGGTCAAAGTTACAAAAGAATTTTTAATATCCATGATTGTTTTAAAGTTCGATTAAAAGTAACAAAGAGCCAAGTAAGTTTCTTAATCCATCATACAGTGTAAAAATCTTTTTGGTATTCTGTAGCATTGTTAAATATGCCTCCAAAGAAGGGTTTCTTTGGAAAGGTAAAGTATGCCAAAAGGAACATACATGATGATTTTTTGGAACAGTTACTTGAGTCTACGACTGAATCAACTCAAGTTAAAAAATTAATCCCTATGAACCCTAGGCTTAAGATTGCAGATGATTTATATGATAAGGGGAATTGGGTTAGAGATGCCATCGGCTCAAAAATAGGACTCCATCTTTTCAAGAAATGGTTCTCAGAGAGGAATTTGTTTGTACTCCATGGGAATGTTTAGAATTTTGATTTGGGAAAATTAGTCATCCCTAGTGTTTTCATTGATTTAGACCTCCTTACCACCATAGCCAAGAATTATGACTCCATAACCAGGATAGTAAGGAGATTAGATAGGGAACCTCTTATAAGGATTAATGCTGAAGAAATATGAGAGGTTTTTGGTATAGAGCCATTATTAGATTATCATGAACTCATTGACTTTCAAGGCTTGGAGAAAGAATATTTTTCCAAGAAAGATCAAGTTAGGCAAGGTGCATTAAGAGAACACCTTGCCACAATTAGGAACTTGAATTTTGTTACATCCTTAACTAAAGAACCTTTTAAAAAGGAATTTTTCACTAGTAGAGCTATAGATATATACATGACCTTGTGTAGGGTTTTTGGTGAAGATGAAAAAAATGTTATGCCAATAAAATTCATGTATATCATGACACAGATCTCTTCTTTTGGTGTGGACATCATTTTTTATTTTACATCTTACTTAGTAGAAGAAATCCACATAGGATTAAATGGGATTGCAAAAGGAAAGTTGGATAAGACTTTTGGTCATTATTCATTGTTGATGCACATGTTCTTGTTTAAAGGGGTTACCTATTTTGAAAAGGAGATGGTTTTAAACAGAGAGTACAAAGGAGAGTTTCTGCCAGTCCAGTTATGGAGTACAAACATGACTTGGGATGCAGAGGAAGCTATTTTTTTTAGATTCGATGGATATTTTGAATCCAAGTTAAGATGCCTCATATTGAGGGACAATCCTAGAGTCCCCAAGGCACTGCTAAATTTTATTAGGCCCATGAACAATCCTTCTCAATTGAAAGTATCCCACAACTAGGTAGATATTATACCTTACCATGTTTCTATAGTTTTTAGGGTTTATGGCTTCCAAGGAACTCTCCATGTACTACCCTACCAAGTGCCTCTAAAGGTATGGATAGATGAAGTGCAATGGTAGATAGGTGGGTTGGAAGAAGCATAATTAGTTTGTAGATCTAGAGGCTCAATTTTTCCCACTGTACTATGGCTCACCATTTCATAATCACTAAGGGTGGTTGGGTATTCTTGTATAAATTCTTAGACCAATACAAGATGGTTGTATCCCATGCCTATTTTTGTGATACTGAGGGATGTTTTGGTGTTTTCAGGTGAAGGGCTAAAGTTGGTTCAAAAGAGCATCAATTCTATTTCCCTAAAGATATAATAAGGAATGAATTCTCTTTACAAGAGCAAGAGATTAAAAAGGAGAAATGGAGGGTTTTCTCTAGGGTTTTGGAATTCATTAATTATTTTGATAGTAAATAAAAGCCTCTTGATGATGCAAAAATAGAGGTAGACAAGTTGAATAAACTAATGACTACTTTTCTTGAAATTATGGAAGTCATGAATGAATAGAAGTTACTCTTTATTAATTCTTTTCCTAATAAGGCCCTAGAGGTCATGAGGAGACTATCTTTCACCCCTGTACTTGGATTAGGGAAATTAATTGTTCAAAAAAGACTTGGTTATACTGTGATTCAAAATAAAAGGGCCATAGTAGATAGGGGAAAACAAATAATAGGGTCGACTAGTGACATTTTGGAAGAAAGACCTAATGAGCCCATGCCCAAGAGGCAGAAGATAAAAAAAGAACAAGTACCTCCAATAGAGGAGTATTCGCCTACCCAATCCCCATTACACATAGGAAATGAATAGCTCACTAAGGAGTAGGTGGAACAAATGGGACCTTCATTACTACTTTAGAGTTAGAGGAGGGAATCCCAAGGAACCTCCTATGCCAAGACTTTATTTAACCATTGTTGATTATAGAGGGAAAGAGTTGGACCCTATAATGGAACAGGCCAACCATGAATTCATCATTGATGATAATTTTGTCAAATCCAGAGTGTTTTATCAATTTTCTTGGAGAACAAACATTGGATTGTTTGTAGAAAGATGTGGCAAATTCAAAATACAGCATCCTGAGATGGAGGAGGCAAATGTAAAAAACCAAATAAAAGAATAAATGATGCAAGAATTCATAAGCATGACCCCTAAAGAAGGGAGGAAAATGATAAAATCATCTAGGGTCATTCTGCTACCTAATTGGGACATTACAAATGCAATGCTTTTTAATTATGTTACAAAGAAAATGAGTAGAAAAGAGAAAGGGAAGAAAGAAATGAAAGGTGCCAAGTTTAGTGAAGATAATGCTACATTGGTAATATGGTCAATAAGAAAAGGATCTAGGACCAGCTCTTCCTAGCCTGATGACACTAGCCTAATGGGACACTTGATTGTGAAAAGAGTGGAGGAGACTACTAGTGCAGAGGCTATAGATTTAGGTGTTGGATTAGCCAACTTCACCTTAGCCACAACTCAGAGAGATCATAGGGAAAGGTTGGAATTACAAGATAAGTATGAGAAAGTTCTAGCAACCTACAATAAAGAAGTCCAAAAAAGGATTGAATTGGAAAATAAAGTAATGGGACACCAAGGGCATTCTAGTAGGCCTAGAATTACATATCCTTACCCACCAATGGAGCCTTTTAAATCCACTCCTTATATTGAGATTCCAGATAAACCACAAAGATCTCAGTACTACACTGCAAAGGATTTTAAAGAAGAAAAGGCTACACTGTGGGCATTGCATGTGGAGTTAGAGATTCAATATGAGGATAGGCTAAAGGAAGCTATCATGTATTTAGTTTATAAAATTAATTTTCCTACTTTCTATGAGTAGTCAACTAAAGTAATAAAGGAACTAAAAGAAAATGATGATGCCCTGAAGCCAATTGTCAATAAGTGGAGTAGAAGGAATAAGGAAGTTACTCTTTTGTGCTTTTTTGTAATTAGTTTGTCCTGTGATCATATAGAGAAAACTTGTGATTTTACCAATGATATATCAGAATTTGATGATAAGAGAGTTGCATTGCAAAGAACGACCATAAGTTATCTTGACAATTATAAGGGTGTTATCTTTGAATTGTTTCCACATGTTATAGACAAAAAGAATAAGTTTAAAAATAAGGAGGAATGGGCCCAAGAATTGAATAATCTATTGTGCCTTCAAATAAATAAGGTCATAAATGAAAAAGTAAATGCATGGTGGGCAGCCACAACTAAAGAAGTTGTAAAAGTTCAGTTATTCTTTGATTCTTTAAGGAAAGATTTTGTTGAGATTGACAAAATTGGAGAGTATGTGATGAAGAAGCAACATGATATTCTACACTTTGATTGGTGAGATGACACACTTTTTGATAAGTGAATGGTAGAGTTGGTTCATGCAAAGTAGTTAAAATATGGTGAAACTAATGATGATGAAATGGAACAAGATGAAATACAAATAATTGACACATTAGTAAAAGTAGAAAAGGATAAGGAAAAGCAACCAATTACAGTTCCTAGAGTAGAGCTCCATAGTGATGACTTGACAACAGGACAAGAGGACACAAATGGAATATCTCAAGTCCAGCTCAGCCTACAAGTGCCAAAACAAGGCCCACCACATGTAGAATTAGTAATCACACACTCCGAGAATGAACAACAATAGCAAGGCCAATCATAAAATCTTCTTGGAAACAAAAGATGTAACAAAAAGTGGTCCCCACTAAAGAATATTCATGATTAAAGACTTTTTGTTGTACCAATCTTTGTTTTTTATGACAGTGACAGTGTAAATATCTTTTTTGTCTTAAAGACAGTTGTCATTTTCTCTATGCCTAAAGCTTGTTGCATCTCACACTATATAAGTGAGATTTCAAGGCTAGAGAAAGCTCCCCAAACCATTGTACAAATTTTAGTTTTTACTAAGCTTTTTTTGGTCCATTTCTTGATGCAAATTTTATGATGTATTTCATTTGTTTTAATCTAAGAATACATTAATGTTACAGGATCATAGTGTCTTATTTTTGAGTTATTTTGAGTTCTACTCCAGCTACTATAAAATTTTAAAATAAAATTAATACAAAGATGAGCTATCCCCACATCTTTCCTTTTTGAATCTTATCTCCATTTTTTTTACCTAGTTATCTTGAGATAGCATGAGCAAAGATTACTCAATTGAATGCAATTAGGATAAATTGTATATCATTTCACTATTGCTTTTAATTAAATGAATTAGGTAAATGCTTCAATGAATATGATAAGATCTCCAAATAGTATGGAGGATATATATAAGAATGAGTTTCAGTGAGGTTTTCTAATAACATTGATTGTAATGCAATCAATTAGGTCAAGTAATTGGATAGATTCTAAAGCCCAATGGATGAGGCATTGATTGACTAAGTTCAGTCTATGATTTGAGAAACCATGAATAAGCATCAAGCTTAAAATTTAATCAATTTTACTTTTTATTTGAAGAATGTCAATCCTGGTCAGCACTTGTTTACATTTGATCTCTGAGTCTTAGTTAGTTGTTATTGCTCAGAATTATCTATAGATCTAAGAAGAATTGTGACCAATATGCTATAGAGGGATGATTATTTTTGTAAATGTTATAGAAGGAATGAATTATGAATATAATATCAAGTTGTAAATCTTCTATTGCTCAGGTGCACCTACCTTGGTTTTGTATAGCCAAAAGAGTAGAAAATATTTCATGATTTTGTTGAAGTTGGGTCCAGATCTGAAGAAAATATAGTTGTTTATAGGGAGTAGCTAATCCCCATGGCATCTTCATCATCTTGGCACTAAGTATTTTGTTGATTAGTAGTGTAAAAACACCAACAATTTCCTTCAAAACATAACAATTTTATTCTTCTGTTGATGAATCATTAAATTTCTTATCACTCCTACATTGATACATAAGTATACTCCCCCTTACATATACAATAAAATCATGCAATTTTCCTTACATATTAATACATCCCTTTGACATCAATGGAAAAGGTGTCAAAAACTATATACAAAAATTGGGTGGCCTGTTGCTGATCAACTTGATATTCTAGAAAAGAAATCTGCATATACAAGTTTCAGTCTTTCCACTTCCTTCTTCCAGTTATCCTTTACTATATTATAAATATTGACTAGTGTGCATAGTGCATAAGATGCCACTTCAACTCTGCTCAAGTTAGTATAAACAAACTTATAATAGGAAATCTTTACTACAAGACATTTCTCTAGTTGCCTCTGCAAAATGTTGATATTTAGTGACAAGATTTCTCTAAGAGTGGAGAACCTCTTTAAAACCTTTTCTTTATTAGAATCCAAACCTCTAATCACATTATGGATCTTGTCCACTTTAGTTCCATAATCTTCAATGCTAGTCTCACGAAGCTATATCTTTACAGTGAGTCTATCAAGATCACTCATTCGACCCTTTATCTAACTCTCAAAGTCTGCTAGGTACTTTTATGATAGCACACACTATCCATAAAACTTCTTACCTTCATCAATGTGTTTTCTCAACTCCTTGATGCATACATCAAGTTCCTTTAAATCATTCCTTACATTTGTGCATACTATATCAAAAAAATTTGCATCACGCTTCGCTTGAGCTTGTGCTAAAGCTACCTTAGATAATGTTGTGAGTTCCTCATCAAAGGTCTTCACCAATTCCTTGGCCTTTATCTGCAATTTTGGATTAACTATACTTTATCTTCTACATTTTCTCCAAGACTTGAATTAGAGTCTTCTCTAAAGACTTCACAGATTTATTCTGCTCAAATAATTTTCTTGATGAGATCATCAATCCCTTTTGGTCATCATCATCATCAGATAATGCTATAAATACTTTAATTGTTGATGATAGACTAGCTGCTAGTACTACAATAGGCATAATTGATGGGGCTACATAAGGTATGTCAGCCTCATGCTGAAACACTACCTTCTCAAGATCTGACTCCACATGTTTCAGATTGAGAAAGAATGTTGATTTTTTAATTAAAATCTTCCACTTCTTCTTAAGTTCAAGAACTTCTTTTGATTTCTTCTTTTTCCCTTCCTCTTGCTTCTTCTTTCTTTCTTTTTCTCCCTTTTCTTCTCTTTTTTTATCTTTTCTTCTTCTTTCTTCCTCTCCTCAGCCTATTTCTTCTTTTCCTTTTCTTCTTCTTCTTCATCAGATCTTGAGTAGGCTATGATATTGCCAAAAATGTATGTTCCATACCCTACAAAAGGGTTCTCCTTTGTATCCACTAGTATATGTGTATTATCCACTTGCATGGATTCAATACCCATAACTATGTGTAGTGGTGAGGGAGCATGTTGTGTCTCCTCAACTTCTTCCTCATTACTAGAAGGTGTACTCCCTTGCACATACACTAGGCTCTCAAGTTTAGATTGTGCACTCTCCTTTACTACTGTAGGTACTGAGGTCTGATATTTCACAATGGCCTCATCTGTTTCGTTCCTTACATCTTTAGAATTGCTTCCCATTAGAAGAATTTATCTTCTTTTGTTCCTTAAAAAGGGTTCAATACCTTCAAAAAAATTTCCAAGTCCTCCTTAGAGTTCACTTCACATAATTTGTTGATGATTGTTTCCCTCAACTCGGTGTCCTCCTCTATTACTCTTTTCTTTCTATTTAGTAACCTATTATATAGGTCCTCTAGAATCTAATTCTAAATGTTATCAAATCTCTTATTTCACAAAATCATATTCCTCACTATGGCATTTTCTAGTTTCATTCTATCTATATTATTGTACAAACTATAATACTTATTTACTGTACAAAATTGTCTTCATTAATGATTTGCATGTTAGGGTTTTCTACCTTTGGCTTCCATGTTTTCTTCCCTACTGGTGTCTTGCCTTCTTGCATTATTTTTTCTACTAGTTTATTCATATTTTCATCCTTAGAATCCTCAGAATCACTAACCTGTAGAGTCTTCCTTCTTTTTCTTGGTCTACTTAACCCTTTTCCTAGTAGATGATGTAGGTTCTTTCTTCATCTTCACCAATCTCCCTAATTTTCTCTACATAATAGGTGTTTCAACCTCTAGTTTCCTATGTGCTCTCACTTGTTGCACTTATGCAACTTCTACATAAGGTGCTCACATACTTGGTTCAGCAATAGTTACACCTATGACTGCAACAACAATAGGTGTTTCTGCTATTACCTTAGATTTTCCACTTGCCTTCATTTCAAGTGCAATTCCTTTGACTTCATTGAATTCTTCCCGGGTCATGCCTAACTCCTTAATGGATTCTATCACTTTCTCCACTTTCTTCTTGCTTTCTTTGCTATGAAGTTCAAAATGAACTTCTCTCACTTTCTCATCATAGGTACCCCAACTAGGACACATGGTATTCCTTTTTTACTAGAGTATGATCTATGCATACTCTTCAATGAGTTTGGCACTCATTTCATAATGCATAGGCTCAATAAACTTTACCCTTTATTCAACTACCTCCATGCATGTGTTATCTATTTCCACCATGAAAGCTAAATCATTCTTATACTTCTCTACCATGGAAGGAGGTATTTTGTACCTTGATTTATCTATGTCACTATCTCTAACATTTTCCAATTTAGCCCTGTAACACTAAGTTACCATCTTCATTGTGAACTCATTACCTTCCCAATTTGTCATCCCTGGGAACTTCCTTGATCCATAGAAAAACAAATGAGTTAATAAAGACTCAAATCTAAAGAATTCGTTCTTGGTCTTCTCCAATTTTACAATGTTGTCTAGTAACTGTAATCTAATTATCTCACATAAATTTATTTTCCCTCCCTTAACTACTATTTCATAAGCTACATGTAAGAATCTAGCTAGCACTAAGTTAAGCCTTGAACCATGGTTAAACTTGTATCCTTAAATCTTACTAAATAACTTTACTCCTTTGTCTTGAATGATATCAACCTTCATGTTTCTTCCATCAAATCTAGTATTTAGATTTGTTTCAACCATGTTCCTTACATTATTTTCATTTACAAGGTTGCATCCCTAATTACTTAGTCCTGTGACCTTGTTAATTAGGTCATTATCAATTATGACATGCACATCTCCTAATTGGAACATTTCATCATGTACCCTACTCAGAATGATTTAGGTCTAGTCATGATTATCAAACTCAGTATAAAACATATACTTCACCAGATTCAACTCATTCAGGTGTGCATACATAGATTTCAAAGTTAGGTCATTATTACAGATGAATCCTAAGTCCTTGTGTATATCCTCATCTCTGATACTCTCAATTTTGTAGTGGATATAACTTCTAATATCTTCTACATGAAGCATAGTGTATGGGAATTGCAAAAATGCACCTAATGGATCATCCACAAGAGAAATAAAAGAATGTTTCTTGAATGCATATCTTAGTCTTTCGCTAACATCATAAAATGACTATCTAGCCATTATATCTCTAACTATATGCATTGGAAAAATTAATTCAAGCTCTATAAAATACCTTAAAAATTTTGTTTAGGGCTTCTGCAACTTCACACTTCAACATATTCTTTTCACACTCCAAATTGTTGTAAAATTTCTCTTCAATTCACTCCAAACACTTCTTATGATCAAATGGGTACTCACAATCTTTTTTGTGATCCTTAAATCATTTCAAATCACACATCACATTAAATTCATATCTACCACAAATTTGAAAATTGTCTTTGTTTACCAGTAACTTTTTTTTCTTTCTCATATCTTCCTAAGATCATATATTTTCTTGCACACTTAACCACAGCTTCCTTTCTATGTATTCTACCTTTTGTTAACTAATGCTCTATCTTTGCTACAACTGCTCAATTTAGATTGGATGAGTCACAAACAATTGTTGAATTTAATCTCTCATTAGGTGCATCAAAATATTGTTCCTTGAAAATTGTATAACAACTTTATGGATCCTTGGTTTTCACAAATGCTTCCTTCAATTCATCAACATCTTCCTTGATTGCTTCCTTCTGACTGTTATTATTTTTGTTATCATTCTTTCTGCCATTTCTGTTATTATTTCTTCTGTAATTGGGATGTTGAAGTTTCTTCTATTCATCCTATCATATCTTGGTGTATGTCCAAAGTTATTACATAACTGACATATAGATATATTCCTTCTCTAATTGGTTCCATTTTGACTATTACGTGCTTTGTAATTCCTTGCAATATGTCCAAGATTATTACATTTTTAACATACAAAGTGTTTCTTTTCTCCATCAGATCTTCCTCCATCATTAGTTCTTCTCTATGGTCTTCCTCTTTCATTACCTGTAGGGTTAGTATTCCTAAACATTCTACTATTTGTATTACTACCATCAAAGTTAGGTTTCGTACAATCTACTACTTTATGTCCATAATCGTGATAATTATAACAATAGAAATTAGTAATTGGTTTAAAAGACTTACTTGTGCAATCTCTCTTCATATGTCCAACTTCATTACATATGAAACATATACCTATGAATTCATGTCTCACTTCCTTGGGTGGATCATCTTGCTTAGGTTTATCAACTTGCTACGTTTTCTTAGGTTCATCATGTTTTGCTAACAAATCAACTAATTCAATCTCTTTTGATACTTTAGTAGATGTCCTTGATTCTAATTTACTTAGATCGTATTCTTTAAGGGATTCAACAACTGGATCTGGTTCTCTTCTAATTTCATCTTTCTTGGTTGATTTCTCTTGAATAATATATCCAAGTCCTATCTTATCATAAAAAGGTCTTTGGTGAAATATATGTTCATCAATCTTCTCACTACTTGTATAAAGCTTCTCTAACTACTACTTTTCTTGTGTCAATTCTCCTTTCACAATGGTATTGTGCTTTTCTAATTTTACATGCTCAATGTTAATAGAATCTAATTTAGATGTTACTTGAATCAATTGGGATCTAAGGTATGTATTCTCAAATTTCAAATCAGGTTCATTCTTACTACCATCTTTCTTAAGACTCAACTTAAGTTCAACAATTTTCAATTCATGTTTCAAGATCTCATTTTCTTTCTTGAGATTTCCTACTTCATCATTTTCACTAGTTTGCACATTTAATTCCTTGCCAGATTTCAAATCATCTATCTTATCTTTTAGTTTACCATTATAGACTTTTGCATCTTCATATCTATCTTTTAGGTTATCTCTTTCTTCTATAAGAAGGTCAATCTATTCAAGAGCTTCTTCAAGATTTCTCTTTAACTATTCCATATCCATAGGGATCTTACTCAAGTTGTTAAGATTCTTTAGAGTAATTGGGCTCTAATACCAATTTTTATAAATAGATAATACTAATAGGGGTGAGGGGTGTAAATCATTATTCTAAAAGCTTTTGCCCACAACTAAACATTGTTAATTACTTTATAACTTGCATATGAAAGTAAATCAAAAATGTTGAATAGTAAATATAACCATACACATAGAGAGCTCATAACATCATTATTTGTTAATTAGGTAAACCCTAACCAAGGGAAAACCCTGGTGGAGATGATACCCCATAAGATGATTCACTAAAAAAAGGATCCTGCTAAAGATATTAACCCTGTTAGGAGTCTATAAAGTACATATCGTGTCTCGAGTCCTTGTTACTAGACTAAGCCCTATTAGAAGCCTCAACCCTATTAGGAGTTGGTAGATCAAATACAATAAATGCAAGAAGAGCCCATTGCTCTAACATGCAATTATACAATAAAGCTCTTTACAAGACTTGATATACATACAATACTTTCTCACTGTTGTAATTCACATTTTCTCTGATCATACATCAAATCACACATCACATAAGGCTCATATATCTTTCAAGTTGTCCATACAATATTTCAAATGTTATATCACTTTCACATATAGCACACTTATCTGCATAAGATAAGATATCTTCTTATACATCACAAATTAATATTTCTTTTCTCAGTCACCTTCATGTCTTCACATGCTTGATATAATGTAAAATAACTTATGGATTAATATCCACAAATTCACCTCATCATGACCTAGTAATTATTTTGTTACCAAAATAATTCCTTAAGTCATACAACGCAATTCTCTACTATGCTCTATTCTTCTCTATCAAATACTCGTACTAGTATTTTAACCATAACTTGCATCATACTATCCGTACACATCTGCACATTGGCATACATCATCATGAAACTATCATAGAGATTATCCTCAACTATGCATAAGCTAATTCAAAATGTGTCATCCGTACACATCATATATGCCTTTGTGCTACTACAAACTATCTAACACTTAGATGATTTTCTATCTCTGAATGCATAAATGAAATGTTGAGCACATGTTGCCATAGATGATAACACTCAAGACATCTTACTGACCATATTTCCAATATATTCTTGTAACTAGTCAAGAATGAATGAAAAAATGAATCAACAAAGATTTAAAAACATTCACTAGACTTTGTTAGGGGTTTATAGACGTCCCTGAACCTTCACAAGTGTAAAACAACTTATTGCTCTTAATGAAAAGCAATTTTTTTTTAGATAAGACACTTTCTATTGCATTCCTCAAGTCTGTCCATATAAATGTTGTTCAAATATGTATTGTACTTGTTCCTATGCCTTGACCAGAATATACAGGGTGCATGAAAACTTCCTGAACCAATTTCATTTGGTTGACACTTCTAAAACTAGTTTCCCTCGAAATGGAAATTAATCATTATAATTTTAAATTTAAATTTATAACTCTTATTTCTTCATTCTAATTAATTTAAAACCTATCAAACTTTTGGAAAATCTCTTCCTAGGACCTAACCAACTAGTCTACTATCCCTTTTAACCCTTTTTAATCTATTGGGCACTATTGGCCTTCCATTACATTCAATTTTATTCAAGCCTTTTTTGGGACCTTGTTGAATCACATACATCTTATGAGTTTGATTATTACATATAGCCATGATTGGCTTTAAAACCTTCCACTTGACCTTTAGAGATGTCTTCTTGTCATCATCCATGTAAGGAGTCTTCATCATGCCTTTTTCTTTGAGGGTACCCCTACACCAATGAGATATGAAAATGAATCCTCCAAGTCTCCTTACATATGAGTTTTTCAAGTAGGAAAACCATACAGGATGATTGGGTAATGGTCAAAAAGTAATTAAACCCCCAAGGACTTTCAGGCGCCAAGATCCATAACTATTAGGGATAAGGTCGGCCTGGGTCAACCTAGTTCATGACTATGATGACCTAGGAGGATTGGATTTACCTAGGACAACCTAGTCAAGACCAGGTTGACCTAAGTCAACCTAGTCCAGGAGACAGTTTATGGGTGCCATAGAGATGAAAAGTGCTAGAGAGATAAGGTGGAAAGATGGAAGAGAGAAGAGGAAAAGAGAGAATCACAAGCATATCCATTGTCTAAAGAGGGAATCATGAAGAGGATGGAGCTAAAACATCTTAAAAGGTAAGTGCATCCATTTTGAAATCATATATTTAGCCCACACTTTAGTGGGAGTATGAGTTCCCTCAAACTCATGATAAAGTAGATCAAGAGAAAAAAAGAAAATCTTATTATCACAAAAGAGGAAACAAATCATCAAGTCCACAAAAAACTTGAGTCTTATCACATTCAAAGTCAAAATAAGATAGATAAGTGCTACAAAACAAAGGGGTATAGTTACATTCCCAATAGGGTTTGTGTAGTTTGATATATTTATTGTGAACCACACAAGGAAAAGGAACAAGGGAACTAGAGGGAAAGGTCTCTGAAAAAAGGAGATGACATTGAATAGTCTACCAAGTGTATGAGACATGTTATTCAACCCATCAAAGATGAAGGAAATGGTATAGCAAGTATGTGTGACATGTTAGTCATTCCATCAAATGATTCAACTTCAAGGGAACTCCATGTCCTAAAAAGAAGAATCAAAAGATGGTTTGGGCATAAGGATATTGGTGTCCTTATTGGATCAATATTGGGCTTCCTAGACTATTAGTAGTCAAAAAAAGGGTTGAAAACAAGGATTAGACCTCCCAAATTGTCAAATTTTATAGAGAGATCCAAAAAGAGACCAAGCCCCCAAGAATTGTCAAGAGTTCTTGGAAACTAAAAAGGAAAAAGAGAGAGGATAAAAGACATGAAATAGAAATGCATAGATTTGGGTATACTTTATAAATCATACCAAGCACTAAGGATGAAGTACTCCAATCTATACACAAAATCCATATTTGTATTCCATGGAAAAATGATGAATGGAGTGTATGCCCCCATGTTAAAGTGATAGAATATGTCTCAATGGGAGAAATAGCTTTGATGGAAGCATACATGCATCCACAAAATAACATTTCTACTATGAGATTGTTAGAAAGTAAAGTCCATCAAGATAACTGAGAGGGGGGGTGAATTAGTTATCCAACTATTAAAACATTTATCAACCTTATTAATCCTTAAACATGTGAGCAATATAATCAACAACCATAACAAGATACTCATACATAATAACACCAAATATGTTAACTAGGGAGACCCTTGATCAGAGGGAAAACCTTGGTGGGGATGGTACCCACCAAATGATGTACAAATATAAATGTTCCTTGTTAGATGATGGACTATGCTAGGATCCAATGAAATACATTCAATACATATAAATCCCTGTTAGGAGACTTTGAATCCCTATTAGAAGATTCCAACCATGTTAGGAGTTGTGTTAACCTTGTTAGTAGTTGTAGAAGGTAGATGGACCCACTATCCAAATAGCTTCATGGGAAAGACCACTAAACTCATTGTCCAACTGATCTTAATATTATTCCTTGCATAATAATAGAAATTTATAGCTCCTTCTTTGTCCTCTGACTAGACTTCTCCTCTTTAGATCTTGATACCACATCACCAACTTTGCATCCAATAATCCATTGGATTACTTACTTGCGTTTACCAAATACTTTGCATATCATTTCACAAAATCATGCATCAATGAAAGGAAAATAATGTTCCTTTATACATTATCCTCAAAATAATTTTTGAGTTGACCTTGAGGCTTTCCCAATTATTTATAATAGGACCTCATTAAGATATGACAAAACTTTATATCTTTTTGTAATTACAAATCATTGTCGGCCCATAGTCTTTACAACTTTCCACATGTGTGACATCAAACTTTGCACACTCACTGACATAATCATTAGGCTACCTACTATAAAATTTTAACTACACTTATCATAATTCTATCTCAGTAAAGAGATATAAATCAATCATCAAAAACCACTTAGCAAGCACTTTGTCTACTTATTATCTTCTATAAATCAAGCATGTCTTTTGCATGTCTTCGACTCTCTATATGTGCACTTATTCACATCATCAAGATAGAGTGTAGAACACATCTTTAATTTTTCTTGACCTAATCATCAATACATAGTATGTATGACATCATTTTCTATTTGACACTCTACCAATATTCACAAGAACAATGCTATGTTGACATCAATGAAAAGAACAATGATGAATACAACATGTCAATCATCCTAACAAACTTCCAAGTGTTCTAGCAATGCTTAGGATACTCCCCCAATGGAGTATCATCAGCATTCATGCTAACAATACCCACCTTTGGCATTGATGGAAATATAGATGAAAAACATATGAGTTCCAAGTATACCAAATCAAACTATTTTTTTGTTGTTCTCTTCTTTTCAAATCATCTTCATCAATCAAATCTAAAATCCACTAGAATATTTTTTCGTCTATGCTTCCTCTTTCTTAGGATCAATATGAGTTGTTCACACTCTAACTTTCAAGAACAATTTACGTGGATGGAAATAAATTGTTCACAACTTCTCTCCCCTATTAATCAATCACTCTCCCACATTACAACACTTCTCCCCCATACATAAATTTCCCACATATTACCAAAAGATGTAATCATGTACTCTTTATCCCCCATTATACTAAAGGATGGTTTTCATGAAATCTCTCCCCCATTAACATCAAAGACAATTGATTCATTATGTCAATCATATGATCAAAGTCTTCAATCAGCTCAAGTGTCCAAAGACATTGTTCTTAACCAACTATCAAGAATTCTTGATGACTCTGCTCATCACAAATACTCCCCCATATAGGAAGCATTAGAATTTAGTCTAGATAAACAATAGTGATTTTTACTACTGGATTGGTGCACTCTCTACATCATCAACTCAAATGTTGACAGGGGCATAACCCTAAGCAT
Organism: Cupressus sempervirens; assembly: GCA_028749045.1. Lineage (NCBI taxonomy): Eukaryota > Viridiplantae > Streptophyta > Pinopsida > Cupressales > Cupressaceae > Cupressus > Cupressus sempervirens. The sequence goes on along the minus strand of CM053788.1, from coordinate 271,810,939 downwards.
ACCTCACAAATACTTAAATGTATCTTTAAGCAAGCACTTTGTAAAGATATATGCAATCTTCTCTTTTGTGCTTACATACTCCAATCTAATTTTTTTCTCTACAAATTTCTCCCTCAAAACATGATACCTAATATATATGTGCTTAGTCTTAGAATGCAATATAGTATTCTTAGACATACTCATGGTACTTGAGTTATCACAATGTATGATAATAGGTTCTAAAAAAATTATTCCAATATCCTTCAGCATCTGCTTCATCCACCTGATTTGATTGCAATTATTTTTTGTTTCTACATACTCTACTTTTGATGTACTTTGTGAAATAGAATCTTGTTTCTTGCTTAGCCAAGAAATGAATCTTCCTCCAAGGAAAAAATGCTCCATCACTACTGCTTTTTCTATCATCCATACTTTCTACCCAATCCACATTAGTATAAGCACACATAGTAAAATTACTTGATCTATCATACCCCAATCCAGAATTGGGTGTACCCTTTACCTATATGAATATCCTCTTTATTGTTTCATAATGTGACTCCTTTGGATCATCTTGAAATATTAATATTATCCCAATTGCATTTTCTATATCTAGTTTTTTGTGAGTCTAATACTGAAAAACTATAATCATAGATTTATATTTTTTTCTCAGCTCTAGATATCTCATCAGTTCTAGATAACTTGTGACTAGTTTTCATAGTTGTACCAACATGCTTACAACTTTCTAAGCTAAATATTTTCAACAAGTCTTTCAAATACTTAGCTTATGATAAGAAAATACCACCACTATTTTGCACAATCTGTAAACCCAAGAAAAACTTCATCTCACCAATCATACTCATTCTTCATTTCATACAAACAATCTCTAGGTCTTCTAGGATTGAAATTCTTCTTATATTTTTTCTCTCTTATAGGATACTTCGAAGTATAATGACAAAATTCATTGCAATTCCAACATTTGAAGATTCTCTTACCATCTAGTTCTCTTCTTAAAAGTAGAGTAGTTCCTTCTTGAATTCTTATATCCTCCTCAAAACTAGATCTCTTGTTGCTAGAATAGTCTCCACTAGTGTTGCACTTCTTGATAAAGAAGGACAAACACTTAATGCACTAAAGGTTGTTTCCATTGTGGAAAATTCTCTAGATTGCTTCAAGATCACTTCTATTACTTCCAATCTTCCAAGTAAATTCTCTCTGGTAAACTTCTCAATGCACGGTATCACTTGCTCAATCATTTGCAATGTATGTTTGAATGGTGGTATCAATTTCTTCAAGATCTTCCATATAATCTCATCTCCATTTTTATATCCATGACAAGATTCAATTCCTACAAAAATCTCTAATATTCTACCAATATAGCTTCTCACATATTCATCTTCCATCATTTTAGCATCTTGAAACAAATATATCTAATTCTGACTGTATTCATTCTCAAGAAGAGCTAACAATAATGCTTCTTTGGAAAGTATATTACACATAAATAGATCTCTTTTAGCTTCACTGAATTCCTAAAGTTTTCTTTCTTCCACAATCTTCTTTTCATTATTTTTCATCAGCCAATATTCTGGACCCATTCATAGAAAATGAGTCTTCATCTTTTCCTTCCAGATATCATATTTAACTCCATCAAATTTAGGACTTTCTATTTTGAACTGAGTCACCATTAATCCCCCAAAGTTGTTAATATTTTTCTTCAAGGAATAGATGTTCAGATACCAATTTTTATAAAGTAAAGTCCACCAAAAAAACTTGGGGGTGGGGGGTAGGGGGAGTGAATCAGTTATCCAACTATTAGAACATTTATCAACCTTATTAATCCTTAAACATGTGAATAATATAATGATCAATCATAACAAGATACTCATATACAATGACACCAAATATGTTGACTAGGGAACACCTTGATCAAAGAGAAAACCCTAGTGGGGATGGCACCCAAAAAATGATGTACTAATATAAATGTTCCTTGTTAGAGGATGGATTCTATTAGGATCTAGTGAAATACATTCAGTACATATCAGTCCTTATTAGGAGAATTTAAATCCATGTTAGAAGATTCCAACCCTATTAGGATTTGTGTCAACCATATTAGGAGTTGTAGAAGGAAGATGGACCCACTGTCCAAATAGCTTCAGGGGAAAGACCACTAAACTCACTATCCAACTAATCTCTATATTATTCCTTGTAGAATAATAGAAATGTGTAGCTCCTTCTCTATCCTTTGACCAAACTTCTCCTCTTCAGATCTTGATACCAAATCACCAACTTTTCATCCAATAATCCCTTTGCTCGCTTACTCGCATTTACAAAATACTTCACATATCACTTCACAAAATCATGTATCAACAAAACGAAAACAAAATTCCTATGTACCTTATCCTCAAAATAATTCCTTGAGTCATTCTTGAGGCTTTCCCAATTAATTAGAATAGGACCTCATTAAGATATTACAAAACTTTACATCTTTTTGTATTTACAAATCACTGTTGGCTCGTAGTCTTTACAAATTTCTACACTTGTGACCTAAAACCTTGCACACTCATTGTATCATCATCATGTTGTCCATTGTTTAACTACCCTTATCACGATTCTATCTCAATAAAGAGATACAAATCAATCATCAAAAACCACTTATCAACGTATGCACCCTAAAATGGTGGCCTAGACTATGGGCCCCCATTATTCAATTTATCAAATTTCTTGAATCAATGGTTTGAAATATTTTATTAAATCAATTCAAATCAATTCCTTTGATCAAATTGTAATTAATTTAATTATTTCAACATTTTCTAAGGTTTGATCATTTTATCCTAAGTCTTATTTAATTAAAAGACAACCTCTCTTTTAATTAAATAATTAATCGACATTTAATTAATTAAGAGAAAAAATCCCTCTTTTAATTTAATTTAATATTTCCTATTTAATTAAAAGAACTTCCTCCCTTTTAATTAAATAAAATCACACTTGAAAAAGGAAATAAATTAAATAAATATTTTTTTAATTTTCTCTACACTTAAATGCACATATTTCTAAGTGGGAATTCATTTAATTTTCCTCCTCTTTTCTCATTCGTGGAATTTTGTCTCACACGAATCATTCTTTCTCCACCCTTGATTAAATCTTATTGCCTCTTAATCTTAATCATCCATTCTTCTTTATAAGGGAGAGCCCTCTCCTCATTTTTGACATCCACAATTATGCTATTGTTATGCTACAGGTTTGGAGATCGATTTTTGGAGGAGTTTGAGAATTAAATAATTTTGTGGAGAACTTCTATCTTCTTGTCTTCTTCTCTCATGCATCCATGGCTTCCATCATCATGATCCATCCTTGCATTTTCATATTAGCTTAGATCCATATTTACTTTCATAGACTAATATTGCATTGTTATTTCCTTTCATAGATTAGATTTCCTTTCCTACATTGCTTTGCATTGTCATCATTTAGATTAGTTTGCATCTTTTCATTTGCATTCACATTTTGATCTTTGAATCTCTCATTTTATTGTGTACTTGCATGGTACAAACTAGGTTAAACTGAGAGCCTCCATCACAAACCCTTGTACTCAATGAATAAAGAGTTATGAGCCACCATTCAAGACCTCATTCTTGAGAAATCTTGGATAGAATGACTCATAGAAGTGTGCTCACAATTTAGGCATACAATCAAGTACTCTTTGTACTTATTATCTTCTACAAATCAAGCATATCTTCATCTTTGACTCTCTATATGCATGCTTATTCACATCATCAAGATATAGTGTAGAATACATCCTTAATTGCGCTTAACCTGATCATCAATACATAGTACATGCAACCTTATTCTTTGTCTGCCACTCTGCCAGTTTTCATAGAAATAATGTTATGTTTACATCAATGACAAACACAGTCATGAATACAATATGTCAATCATGCTAGAAATATCCCAATCTTTCTAGCAATGCTTAGGATACTCCCCCCAATGAAATATCATCAGCATGCATGCTAATAGAGATGTCCTCTAGAGAAGAAACATAGCAAAGGAAATGAGCACATACAAAACAAAAAGATAAGGCACAAAAGGGATCTACTAACTAAGGAGTCACTAAGATCATATCATAATATGTAATATTACGTAAAGTATGATAATATCATCATTCTCTAAAGGAAGTAGAACTACAACTCAATGGAGGAAAAGACACACAAAAAAAGAGTCTTTTTGGGCCAATACCATGAAGACCAAAAAGAATCAGTGCTACCATATCATAAGAAACCAAGAAGACTAAGCAAGACCACTAATGTGAACAATAACACATGCACAATATAACATAGAATGACATATAGAAGAAAAGAGATACAAATAGAAGAATGTGGACAACAGAGAGATCACTTTATCCCCTTGCACTCAATTAAGCAACAAGGATCATCTAAAGCAATAAAAAATAAAATATAGAAGCAACACATGGGAGAAACACAACACAAGAACACTAAAATCTACCATTATGGATGGAGTTTACGTCAAGTGTTCCATGTTCCCCCCTCCCAATCTTGGTCTATAATACTAGGAGAAGGATGATGACTCACGAGAGGAGCCATATCCATTATAGTAGGAATCACAATGAATTCTAACAAGGACTTTGAGAGTCACTATGCTCATTAATAGGAGTCACTAGTACATTAGGCCTCCATTTTTTACCAACATTTTTTATGTTAGTCCAATTTGGCCTGTTAAATTCCTTTTTTTTTAATATAATCTCGACAATGTCAAAATTTTGACAAAATTTAAGTTTCTCGTCAAAATTTTGATGATAGTTATGTTTATCATCAAAATTTTGACGTTGTGGGGATCATTATTAAAAAAAGTGAAATAGTTCATTTTGCTTTCATGTGACAGAGTGCAAGTAGGAGTATGGGTGAGGAGAAACTATAGTAAGAGGAGAAACCGTAACAAGAGGTAATGCCCTTATTGATTGTATGCTAGTTTTTTTGTTCCTTTTTTTATTTACCTATTCTATATGTGAATTCACTATAACCCTTATTGCATTTGAGCAACACAAACTGTGGCACCAATATTCTTAGGATTGAATTAATCACTTGGTCACTTGACAACAATGGTTCAACTATTAGGTCTTTATAGTTATCAAATTACAAATGCATTCTAGAATTCATTGTTTCATTGTTGCTTAATAGATAGCCTTTGGAAATGCAAGAATCTTTTAAATAATTTATTACTTTAAGGAATCCATGAAAAATTATGATACCTAATTAATTGGGAATTGACAATGTTGCCAATCTACTCCCCAAAACATTGTGATTATTTGGTAAACAACTATGAATAGTTTTTTAGGTGATTAATCATTACAAATTATGATTAATCGGCAAAAGAAAACATTATATAGTAATTTTCATAGAGAAGATGCATATTTCAAAAACCATTGATGAGTTCAAGAGAAGGATACATTAAAGGTAGGGTTCCATGCATATTCATAAAACTCTACTCAGTGTAGGTATTCTTTAGTGTATTCATTCAAAATTTGTGAGCGAAGTTACATTTAAATATGAGATGTCTTTCAATGTTAGAATAAAGAACATCAAAGGGGTTTTATTTGATGTGTTTATTGCATTTGAGTAGTCATAATTTCCAAATGTATAGGCATGCTCTTAGATTGATAGGGTAGATCTACTTACTGATTCTTTAGGGGTACACATATCACATTTATGTTCATAAAGAGTGTCCATTATCTGAAAAGTTTATTATAGTGTTGTAGATAATGGTTTCAAAGTTTTCATTCTATTTTGAAAGATTTTTTTTGTTTTTAGATCAGCCTTATCAAGGATCAAATGATTTCTTTGAAGATAAAAAGACTATCCCTAGGTGAATTGTTGTTCTATGAAAGAATGATTGATTTTTGTTGAAGAGTTCTGCTCACTATTTTAAGGTGACATTCACTATCAAGGGATAAGATCTATTCACTTCTGTTAGGAAATGAATAGGCATATTCATATAGAGCTTTACTAAAATGTACAAGAACACATGTCACCATGATAAAACAAGCAATATGTAGGACAACCATATTAAGTGTCATAAAATGGTGAAAGGAAGCCTTGCTACTTGTGTTCTTCTCAAATGGTTAAGACAAGTGTGCAATACTATATAAGTGATGCAAGGTCAATGAATCTTTCAAAAGTAGTGATGAGGAAACCACATGATAGGTAAATTTGTAATCAAGAGAAGAAATATGCAGTGATGCATAATAACTCTAGTAATAATTTGGAAAGCCAAGTGATAAATCTTAGCATTAGAGAGCAACCATACATTCAGAGAAAGACCCTTGGCTTAGGAAGATCTGAGAAGAAATAATATGTGATACATCAAGATCCATGACTCTTGGCTTCTTTCATGCTCTTACAACATTCTTTTCAATTTTTTGAGAGTGTTAAAGGGTTCTAGATTTATATTATCCTCTAGAATCCCACATTTCATGGAATCTACCCTTAATTCAAGAACTCATTCTTCATACTCCATTTGTGAATCTTTAATGTCTTCTATTAGAGATTTGCAGCTCCATACATATGCACCCAAATCATGTTCTATTTTTCTCAAGAGTATTAGACATGGCTATGCAAACTCTAGGGAAGCCATCTGCTAGAAGAGCTTCCACCGCCCTTCTAATCCATATTTTTGTAGTTACAAGTTTTCGTACATAAACTATTTCTTCAACTTGGGCCAATAACCATATACACTATATCCATCTATAGGAGGAACAAGTTTTCTTTTGAACTTCTTTTTATCATTGAGTTTATCCTTGTCACTTGGAAGATTTTTTTTCTTCTCTTTATTCCTATGATACCTTGTAGTGGGCTTGTACATAGTATATAATATTATAGTATTATATAATTTTATCCTTGTCACTTGGAAGATCTATTTTCTTTTCTTTGTGTCCCATATTTATTGATTTTGAATATTGAAGTAAATGTATAAAATGTTGGGACTTTGCCTAGAAAAAATTCTCCCTCTTTTTATTGAATTCTACATCTCCTTCTATAGTTATTCTTCTTTCTTTTTGGTTGTGTATCCATGTATATTATCATAAGCTTATGCATAGTCATGTAGGCATTTGAATGCAAAAATGAAGATTGATGGATCTAAGGAAGATGTGAAAATTGATGTTAATTTTGCAGTGACTATCTTATCAGTACTAGCTATGGATTTGTGTTGCTTTTTGTTAAAATATTTTGAGTATCCAATCATGTTCGCTAAAACCAATATTTAGCAAGTGGTGCATTGAAATCTTTTTCTAGATAATTAATAGAATGTTATCATCACATTTAAGAAATTTATATATCTACATTTGAGGAAATGATATCAATATGGATTCATGTTTATCTTTTGAGTGAATAACTATTTTTCTTATAGAAAGTCACAAGGAATGGATAATTTTCATTATCCGTTATCGCATATACAAACCTTAGAATGTATACAAAATTTATTTTCAAGGTGGAAAATTCAGATTTCCATACCATTTTCATAATTGTTAAAACTTGAATTACACCACAAATTGCATAAGTTGCAACCTCTTCTCCATGAAGATTTTTAGGTATAAGAACTTCATAAGTCTTCTAGGAAGACTCTAATAACTCTAATTTTGTTTGCATTATTTTCCATTTGGGTGTCAATAGACTTTGCAGTAAGGTAAATATGTTCATCATCGTATCCCTTTCCTTCTCAAGTACACTTACAAAATCAAAAGATTTACTTATAGACTTATCCTTCTCTGTAACACTTTTATCTATCTTAGAAAACTCTTCTACTAACTTCTCCAACTTCTCTTCCTCTTCCTTAATTTTTTTTTAACATCATCAACATATTTGATAGAATGTGTACAAACAATGTACAATTGCTTACCATTTTTCACACATTCTCTTATACCCTTGATATTGTCATCAATACCTTTAACATCATTTTGAATGTTAACACGTACCTTGAGAAATTGGTTTGTAATAAAATCAAGATATGCCTTGGCCTTGGTATATTCCTCAAGAAAAGTGTAATGAGCATCAAAGTCACCAATTATAGTTATCACATATATTCAACTATATCATTATCTTCAAAAGATCTCTAAGTAGGCAAGGTTTTCCACAATTTGTTCAATGCTTGACTCAATATCCTTGCATGCTATTCTGACCTTTTCTCGGATCTTTCTATAACTTTAAAAAAATTCATCAATGATATTTTCTTAATACATCTTCATCAAAGTCTTCTATCTATGCTTGAAATCTCATGACTTATACTACTTTCCAACAATTTTTCAAATGATGAAGTAGGTGTGGCTAGTGTAGGCACAATAACCTTCTATTTTACCTCTATTTACCTTGTGATGTCTCCTTGTGTTACTATGACCTTTTCTAGGTTGTGATAGATGGAATGTCACCTTGTATACCAGCATCAAGTAAAATGAACAAACTTTTACCTTCATTGATCTAGATATAAATTCTATCTCTTTAATTACCTCATTTGTTTCCTTTTCTTTCTTCTCCTTATCTTGTTATTTTTCATCAATATGCTCAGCTTCATTAGTTGTCTTTGTCATTATATCTTCTATTTCTTCACTACTTACCACAATATCCATAAAAGTTTCTTGATTTATTTTTCTTGATAATTTTATTAAGAGTAACTAGAATACTTTTCACAAATAAATATGGTTATGTGATTGTACTATAAAAGTGATTAACTTCTTCATATTTCTCTTGTGGTAGAACTAATTGTTCTCTAATTGAAATACCAACTATTTTGTGTGAATATTCAATGACATGATCTAGCCTCATACCTGGTTCACCTAATGTTTTTACAATTACCTTCTTTGTGTCATTTTTTAACTCATCATTTAATCCATCCATTATATAAACTATTCTTATCTTTATCCTTATCTTAGGTCTTTTTTTCTCTAGAATTCTCCTAATTTCATCAATTGAAATCAATGTACAAAGCTTGTATAGTTGTTTTTCTTATTTTCTTATCTTCTTCTAATGTTAGTTGTCTCCTTACATCAAGTTTCTCATAAATAGAGTCTGGGTGTTAGGATTAACCTCAAATAGAAATAACAATTACATGCAAATATAAACAATATCAGGAAATAATAGATCACATAGAGAAAAACACAAGACACCAAGATTTAACATGGTTCACCCAATCCCTAGGCTACTTCCACCAAACAAAAAGTTCAATATTATTACGATCTAGTTATTACAACCTAAATACAATCCATAATCTCTTACAGCACAATACCGCTACAAGAAGCAATTTTTGTATCACACCTAATGGAAAAATCCCCAACCCGAAGCCCTTTTATACAAGTATTTTTGTTGCTTTAGGGTTATAGTTAATTAAAATATGTCAACCCAAAATTATTGATAAAATATTAGTGATAAATTACTCAAAGAATTATGAAGTATGTACTGTACTTCCCTGATCAGTCACAACAAACTAACACTGGGATACTACAATTTATCATTTTTTTTTGAAATCAAACAAATATTCAACATGTGAATTTTCGATTATAGTCTAGTCATCTTCATTTTTATCTAATCTAATTTTCCTTCATTTTTAATTCTAATTGTGATCTTCTTCAACTATCGATTCCACTTCTTTATTTCTTCTTCAATACTAATTTGTGTAGCCTTAGGTGTTTCTTTGTTTGCAATTTCTATTTGATCCTTTGTTTTCCCTAATTTCTTACCTTAACCAGATTTCTTCTATTGTATGACCTTAGCTTTCTTAGGTTTAGGGCCTTGTACCATTTCCTTCTTCCTTGTACCTTGTAGTGGGCAATCTCCTTTTCTTGGATTTATTATTTTCCTTCTATCCACATAATATAACTAGGGTATGATAGTGGCATGGAGTGTGGGTGAAAGGTTAGACTATGAGTCTCATACATATTGTATGTCACTTCTTTCCTCACTATGTTTCCCATATATTTTCTACCTATAGTGCCACAACCTATCAACTTCTCATATTATCTTGGTTTAGTGTGTTTACTACTCTAGGGTTGAATAGTTTTAAGGGAAGTCACATTTTCAAACAACTAGAAAATAGGAGCCTCCACTTTCATTTATTTAGCACTAGTAAAATGTCTTTCCTATGGTGTTTTTGTGCCACTGCATGTGCCCAAAAAATGTGATGCTTGTTGCATGTAAAACTTTTATTTCTTTTGCATAATTTTTTCATGTTACATCAAGTTAGAAAACTTTAGAGAAATTAATATTTAATTGTTTAATTATTTTCAATTATATACAAGATACTACTAATGCTTGTATGTTTATATTTGATACAATTTTATAGCCCAAATATTTGCCTGTGAAGAAATTTCACACCTAACAATAAGAACCCAGAACAAAATAAGGCAATAATTTATAGATTGTGGTCTCAAATCAAAAGAAAAGGTGATAGAAAATGTTATTTTCCTTGCAAAAAATGGAAGGGCTTAAAGAATCAAAGAATTATAAGCACAAAAACTCAAAGACATTGTAGGCAACATGATCACATTAAAGGGGAAAAGGATTTTTGTCATTTGGTGAATGTGGATTTCCAACTAGTAGAAGCTAATGCTCCCATGGAACAAGATGATACTGAGGTAGAGAACACAATTGAAGATGTTCGATTGGTGCAACTGATAATGTGCTAGAGAACATGATTGAAGAAGATGTTACTAGTGCAACTAATGAAGATGATGAAGATGATGATCGTAGAACATCTAGTGATGATGATTATAAAGAGAACCTTGATATACCTATAATTGAAAAGACATATGATCCCCTATACCAAGGCTCCCAAAAATGCTTCTCTCTATTGTATTGTTGTTGGTAAACATCAAGGTTATGAATGGTATATCCAATGTAGAAATCTTGCATAAGCTAAGGTATAGTGTCATTTTTTTCATCTTATATATTAGTATACCGTTAATGTTCTTTATATTAACAATTTATTTTCCATGGGTTGATAGGTAGTGTTTCTTACCACCATCAAACATTCTACTTCACTCTTAACGAGAATTATCGGCCATTATGAAAGATATTAGAATGGAGTATCAAACAATACCTACATGTCCCAATGATCATATTATATATCATAAACAACATGAATTTGAAACACACTACCTTGTTTGTAATATTAGTAGATATTGATCAGATCAAGTAACCAAAAAGGGTTCTTCGGTACATTCACATTATTCCTGTCTGCAACAATTATTCAGGTGCACTAGGTTGGCATAATTTATGGATTACCATGCATGCAATAGAAGTCAAGATTACATTATGTGAATTCCTATGGATGGTTTTTTATTTAAGGACATCGAAGATAGGTGACCAGTATTTAAAGAAGAACCTCATAATATAAAGCTTTCATTGGCAGCAAATGATTGCAATCCATTTGGAGAGATGAGATTTTCTTACTCGGTCTATTAACAGTAACATTTCTCCTTGGATGTCTGTAAAGTGGAAACACATAATGTTGGCAATGATTGTACTGGGTATTTTTCCATTTAATAGTCATCTAAATTAATTTATAAACATAGTATCAAAATGACCATAATTATTATTATTTGTTTATGTTCATTCAATTAGGTAAGTACCAAGTGAAAGATATGAATGTATATATTGAGCCCTCGATTGATAAGTTGTTGGAGTTATCTAATGGGGTCACTATGTATGACATCTCTAGACCAATTGGTGAAAGACAATTTCAATTCCATGTAATGCTTGCATGGATAATACATGATTCCCCTAGACTAACACATTATTGTGTTATGTAAAACTGTTAACGCATTTTTTAGTATGTAATAGTGCTAATGCATTTTTGTTGTATGTTTAAGTTGCATGTGATAATTGTAAATATGAATCTTCTTGTACACATGTCATCTAATTATACATGATCTTGTAGGCCATTAGACAAAGGGGGAATTTATATGTACAATCTATGGTCCAAAGATGAAATCTTGTCGTTCAAAAAGTTTAGGAAAGCATGTGTTTGATGAGAAAAAACATTTTCTCCAAAAAAATCATAAGTATCGAATTACCAAAAAACATCATTTTAATGGGAAATAAGAGACAACATCAAAGCCACAAAGAATGACACCTCACACATAAAAGTTGAAATACAATAGAATGGATCGTCGAGGTAATTCCATTCCATCTTATGCAAGTTTCTATATGAAATTACAATTTGGATATTGTCTTTTGTTTAGTAGTGATGTAATTGATGTTCATAAAGGTCATCCAGACATTAATTAACAACTTCCAAAAGGACTTAAAAGCTATCCTAGAGAGTTTAGTAGGTTGATGTACTACGAGCACCTCCCAATCATGCATTTATTTGATGTTATGCATATTGGAAAGAATATAATAGAGACACTATGGAAAATATTGGATGGAAGGTGTGACAAATAAATATTGGTCAAATTTTGTTATGACATTGATGAATCCAATCGTGCATTGAAATTTTTCCTTGAATCAAATAGCAATGGAAATTGGATTAATATGAATGTCATTCCTTGGTCATTAACATCAGCAACAAAATGATGCCATATTTGAAGACATAAAAAAAATTCCCACAAGATTTTCTGCAAACAAAAGCAACCTCATATCAAAGAAAGGTGATTTTGGGTTAGGATTGAAAATAGATGATTGGCATACCTTTGTCAAGGTAAGTCACATTCTTCTCTATTTACAATAGATCTATAAAATAGCATGTACTTTTTCTTTTTTTATCTTATAATATATTAAAAAGATAATTTTATTATTATTGCAATACATTCTACCTCTATCTCTCCCACACAACTTTGGCAACATGACTGTCAAACAGGTTATCTATGATCTTGGGAAATATATGAGGTTAGAGGTGTTATTTGTTATATTTTTTGTATAGATATTAGTTTTTCATCTTTCTCTTCCTTTTCTATAATTTTATTGTATTTTTTTTCTAGAGTCTCGTTAATATGTTTTTGTGTGATGAATATCTTCTAGGTGGTTTTCATCTAAAGAAATTGATAAAAAAAGACATAAAATATTGGAATATATAAGTTCCTCTAATTTTGTGTGAGATGCAAAAGTGTTTACCTTCAACTTTTTTCAATGCACAAGAACACTATCTCATACATATAGTTCAAGAGATTGAATTTGTGGACCTATACTAACTAGGTCAATGTGGATGGTTGAGATGCACTTGAAATTTTTAAAGGGTTTGGTTTGACAAAGAGCACATCCTAAGGGTTTCATGGTAAAGGGATATATGGTATACTAGACCATGGTGTGCATTAGTGAATATCTTTCTAAGTTTGCATCAAAGATATCTGTAGACCACATTTCGGGTCCCAACTCCATTAACAAATTTGAAGGGGGGTACTTGATGGGGAAAGGTAGATTGAGGAAAGTGAAAGGTAATTATAAGTTGTTATCATAGTTAATTAATTCTTATCCATCATCAATATAAGTTGTTTATAACTAGTCTATTTATTTTATATAGTTGCTTATGAGTGGGATGCACTTCATTCGTATATTAAAAAAAATCTTGATTGGATGATGGTATGGATTGAACGATCTCAACAAAATGGTCTCTTATTAACATGGGAAGGTGTTTCTTCATTGGTTAAAGAAGCTCATCATAATGAAGATCCAACTGTTATGCCAATGGTAATTGATCTAGCAAATAGTTTAAGAAGTGAAAATGTACCTATAAGTTAATCTATCATGACCCATTTGTTTAATATCAACTCATGGATGGATGCATAATTTTGACATGTTTGAGAAACAATAGGTCAAGCACCACAAAGCTATGTACTACTATGGTCATAAATTTCACATAAAAAAGGTAGATGAAACTAAGAGAACTTGTCATTCTAGGATAACTACAGTGATTCATTGTCAAATTGTACAGGCTAGGACTGAATCAAAATGACCTTGATAGAATTGCTATTGAACATGATAATGGATTTACAATGATTAATACAAGGTCACTTGAGCTAGTTGGAAATGAGCCCTATGTTCTTCCAAGCCAATGTGAGAAAGTGTTTTACTTTGGCGTTCCGCATAAATCGAGTTGGTCATTTGTCATTAGACATGATCCAAGAGGAAGACCAATAAAATATAATGTGATTGAATAAGAAGATATTGAAGAAGTGGAAGATGAAGTAGATGATGATGATAGCAAAGATGAAGAAGGAGATGATGATGATGATGATGATGGCAAAGATGTTCATGATGGTGGTGATGTTATTGATGGTGGTGGTGGTGGTGGTGGAAATGATGATGATGGTGATGATGGTGATGGTGATGGTGATGGTGATGGTGATGGTGATGGTGATGGTGATGATGATGGTGGTGATGATGATCATGATCATGATGACATTGACGATGATGATGATGGTCATTGTGATGATCATGATGATGGTGATAATGATGATGAGATGGATGAAAAAGATTATCGATGACATGATCAATGGAAATGTATTAGGTGTTGATTAGGTTGAAGTATTTGTTATGATGCTCAATTCTTGGGGCTGATTAATTATAATATGTTTTTTGTAAAGGAAAAAAATTTAAATGTATACAATGATCATGATGTATGCATATTGTTCATGTTATGCTCTCTGTAATTTGTAGCATAAGTATCATGTAATTTGTAACTAACTTAAGACAAATGATTTACATGTGCAGGAAACTATACCCCATTGATGAGGATCGTACATAATGACACGGATCAAGAGGTATAAGTTTATTACATGCTTTCTTTCTCTTTACCTTCAACATTAATTTTAGGCAAACTTCATCAATAATAGCCTCATTTTATAGCAAAATATTTCGCTCCTTCAACTATATCTGTCATTTGATGGGCTACAAGTACCACCAAATAGGTATCTGTCAAATTTGTCTTCCTCGAGTGAGGGAAATGTGAGAATAGAAGAGGATAGTGAGACATGTAGTAGGTCTATGAAAGAGAGACAAACTAGAGGTCAAAAGATTAGAAAAAAATTCAATAAATGCATGCAAATTTTTCTTACTCAAGGGGGGTCATGTTCTTATGATGATGAGAGAAAGGGTGATATCAAGGTTATGTTGAGATACACACATTTTCAAAAAGAATGGATACCCAAGGAATTACCTCCAATTAACACTAATTTTCATGTTAACGAGAGGATATATCACATGGCTCCATCATCATTACATGGTTTGGGTCTATTTTCCACGGATGGCATAAAGATTAGTTATAACAAAGTTGTTGAATTGATGGAGTATGTAGGACCTTGTTACAATTACAATAATTAGATGTAGATAGTTCAATACAAAAAAAGTATGTGTAGCTATGCACTGTCAGCAAATTATCTAAAATAGAAAGAAAATGATCAAAGTAAAAGAATTGTTGTATACATTGATGGAAGGCCAAAAACAATAGGGAACATTGTGGGTTTTATAAATAGTACAAGTCTTGGGTCAACTAATAAGTGACCCAATTGAATTTTTGAGGTGCGTGAGGGAAATTATTTTTTTGTATGTGTAATAAAATCAATAAGTTCAGGGGAAGGGTTGCTAATAGATTACAATTTGAATCGCATAGATACAAAAAAAGTTACTATCATGGGACTTGTAAGTACTATATATGTAACATTTAAACTAATTGCTTCCAATTAGAACTCCAATATACAAAATACCATTTTATTAATAATTTTTTTTGCTAAATAAGCTATTCCTTTCATTATGTTGATATTTATATATATTCTTTATCATAGGGTGACATGGCCGATCCATCAGATGATAGAGGCAGGGATGTTGATCCCACCCCTTCCCTAGTAAAGGTAAACCTTTTGTATAAAAATTTGTGTAATTTTTATTTTACAAAATGTTATAATATTATGTTATTTTTATTAAGTTTTTGGGCTCTTTTTGAATTTTTTAG
The DNA here is from genome assembly GCA_028749045.1 of Cupressus sempervirens. Taxonomy (NCBI): domain Eukaryota; kingdom Viridiplantae; phylum Streptophyta; class Pinopsida; order Cupressales; family Cupressaceae; genus Cupressus; species Cupressus sempervirens. The sequence continues at coordinate 271,795,021 of CM053788.1, read as the reverse complement.
TGATGTTTTTGTCACAATTTGATGCTTAGGGAAAGGGAAAAGAACATATTACACAAGAGAAATTAGTTGCTAATATGGCAGCCACAATATTATGCGATGACGACATCACATATACCAATGACCCTATAAGCATGTATAAAAAGAGTCTCAAGAGCATCAATCTATAGATTCTTGCACTTGTGATGGATCCAAATCCAACTAAAGAGAAAGAGGCAACAAGAAATGAATTGTGTTAGAGATCATGTTGTCTAGAAGTAAGTAGCAATGAATCTTTTGCTACGACAATAGTTCAATATGTTCAAAATATAAGAGTAGTAACTGAGAGGGGAGGGGTGAATTAGTTACTACTAAAATAACTCTCAAATCACTTAGATGTCAGTACAAAATGCAAATTGAAAACTGAATATTGCTGAAGCTCAGTAAACACATACAAAATGTTGTAACTTGGTAAAAGCTTGAGATATAAACTTTAGATGTTAAGTGTCATTACCATTACTTTAACTTAGTTGGAAATACATAAAAGAAAATAGCTTGAACACATTTAACACCAAGATTTAATGTAGAAACCCAATTTGGAAAAAACCACCAATTGTAGCTAGTTACTATTTTCACTCTTCTAAAGTGACCCCATTTAGGAGCCAACCCTATTAAAGGTTACAAAACACACTATTAGGTGTGACCTTGTTAAAGTATTTAATCACCCTATTAGGAGTGGCCTTGCTGGAGGTCTTTAGACAATTCAATAGAACTACCACCTTGTTAGAAGATTTGCAAATAGTTGTTAAACCAACTCTATTAGGAGATTTAGATCACTACTACAATGGTTAGAGAGTAAGAATGAGGTGACCTGATTTGAATGCAATTGAGTTGCTGATTACAGATCTCTATTTTGGCTTGTACTTGATCCTTCCTAATCGAATATAGTTTTTTTACTTCACAAGGATATTCTACTTATCCTTCAAATTCACTTCCTCTTCTCATCATTAGATCTGCAATCACATCTTCATGCATTCCATCCACCTCATACATTAAAATCAAAAACTTGACCTTATACTTATATCTTCCACTTTGTCAAGTCAGCTCAAATACAACTTAGAATAATTAATATTCATCACCTCAATCAGCTGGAATCAATAGATAAATCAATTAAGCTTAATATGCCAAAATAAGAAAATCCTTCTTTAACCAACAGAAGCTCGGTTAACACTAAAAACTCACAAAAATCCTTTGGCAATCGAGTGAGCTTGATTAGAATTGATTCCATCCAACTTTCCTTCATTAACCAAGTGAGCTCAGTTAACACTCACTTTGTGCATAATTTTCTTTGACACCCAAGTGAACTCGGTAGACACTGCCTTCTAGGTAATCACAGGAATGCTCGGTAGACATAGAAAATTGTCTTTATTGCTCAAGTGAGGTTGGCATATATTGACTAATAATGATATGACATTTGTGTAACATCAAAGATAACACATATTTAATTAATTGTATCCAACAATCTCCCTCTTTGGCATTGATGGCAACACAACATATCATAGCACAATGAAATTTTGGATTTAGACTTGAGAACTCCCTCTGTCAGTGTGAGCTCTTTCTTTCACTGGATTCTTTTTCTATCTACAACAACTACTACCAAGTTCATTTAGAACTTTCTCCCTCTTTTAGCAAACTTCTCCTTCTTTGGAAAACTTTTATTCTAGTTCCAAAAAATTTCTTAGATATGACAGTAAACTTCTCCCTCTTTGACAACACATCCCAAAGATAACAATTCTATTAATACCAATGTACCTTAAGTACTAATTCATCTACAATATGCCCTTGCTAATTCTACACCAACTAATTGATCTTCAATAGGCTCTAGTTGATGCATCACTAAGCTTTATTTAGTGAACTTAATAAGATAGGGGAATGACCCCTAGCTTACCTCTTAGATTTAGAAATGCATCCTTAGGTAATGGCTTGGTAAATATGTCTACAATCTATTCCTTTGTATTGACATATTCCAATCTAACTTCTTTTCCTTGCACCAATTATCTTAAGAAGTGATATTTTATTGCAATGTGCTTTTTTTTTTGTATGCATCACTAGATTCTTTGATATATTAATTGCATTGGTGTTATCACAATATATGACTATTGGATCCTTGATCTCTACCTTCATTCCTTCCAAAAATTGTTTGAGCCAAACAATGTTAGAACAATTAACTACTGCTGCCACATATTTTGCCTCTGCTGTAGATTGAGATGTATAGTTTTGCTCCTTGCTTGTCCAAGACACTAGTCTTTTACCAAGAAAGAATGCTCCACCACTAGTGCTTTTTCTGTCATCAATACTTCCTACCCAATCAGCATCAATAAATACTTTCAAGTCCAAATTGCCTCCAAGTTTATACCTTAAACTATAGTCTTGAGAACTCCCTCTGTCAGTATGAGCTCTTTCTTTCACTGGATTCTTTTTCTATCTGCAACAACTACTACCAAGTTCATTTAGAACTTTCTCCCTCTTTTAGTAAACTTCTCCTTCTTTGGCCTTACTTTTATTCTAGTTCCAAAAAATTTCTTAGATATGACAGTAAACTTCTCCCTCTTTGACAACACATCCCAAAGATAAAAATTCTATTAATACCAATGTACCTTAAGTACTAATTCATCTACAATATGCTCTTGCTAATTCTACACCAACTAATTGATCTTCAATAGGCTCTGGTTGATGCATCACTAAGCTTTATTTAGTGAACTTAATAAGATAGGGGAATGACCCCTAGCTTACCTCTTAGATATAGAAATGCATCCTTAGGTAATGGCTTGGTAAATATGTCTACAATCTATTCCTTTGTATTGACATATTCCAATCTAACTTCTTTTCCTTGCACCAATTATCTTAAGAAGTGATATTTTATTGCAATGTGCTTTTTTTTTTTTGTATGCATCACTAGATTCTTTGATATATTAATTGCATTGGTGTTATCACAATATATGACTATTGGATCCTTGATCTCTATCTTCATTCCTTCCAAAAATTGTTTGAGCCAAACAATGTTAGAACAATTAACTACTGCTGCCACATATTTTGCCTCTACTGTAGATTGAGATGTATAGTTTTGCTCCTTGCTTGTCCAAGACACTAGTCTTTTACCAAGAAAGAATGCTCCACCACTAGTGCTTTTTCTGTCATCAATACTTCCTACCCAATCAGCATCAATAAATACTTTCAAGTCCAAATTGCCTCCAAGTTTATACCTTAAACTATAGTTTTCAATACATTTCTTATATCTCATGATTCTTTTGATTTCCATCAAATGAATTTCCTTGGGATTTGTTGAGAATCTTGCTACTATTCCAACTACTAGAGAAATATCAAGCCTTGTGTGTACTACATACTACAATTTTCCAACCATTGATCTATATGTGGTCTAATCTACTTCTTTGGAATCATCATTTTTGGAGAGCTTATGTCCAGTAGACATAGGGGTTCCAACTGGTCTTGAATCTTCCATTCCAAAAAATTTCAATACTTCCTTGATATACTTAGATTGAGTGATGTAGATAGCATTTTTATTCTATTGTATCTACAATTCAACAAAGAATTTTATCTCACCAAACATAGACATCTCAAATTCTTTACTCATTTCTTCTGAAAATGCTTTGCACAAGTCATCATTTCTTATAAATAGAGTATCATCAGCAAATATTTCAGCCAACACAATCTTCTTGTCTACTCCTTCCTTGATATATAGACTATTGTTATCATTTGTCTTTTGAAAGCCAATCTATACCAAGTAATTATAAAGTCTTTCATACCAAGCTCTAGGAGCTTGCTTGAGACCATATAATGATTTGTGTAACTTGAAAACGATGTCTCTTTTGCTAGGATCTACAAAACCTTCTAGTTGTTCAATGTAAACTTCTTCATCAAGAATTCCATTCAAGAATTTAGATTTGACATCCATTTCATATACTTTAAATCCTCTATGTGTTGCATATGCTAGTAAAGTTCTAACACCTTCTAGTCTTTCCAAAGGAGAAAAATTCTAACCATAATCAATACCTTCTTCTTCAGAATAACCTTTGTACACCAATCTTTCTTTGTTTCTTGAAACTTTTTCATCTTCATTTAGCTTATTTCTGAATACCCACTTTGTACCAATTACATTTTTATCCTTGGGTCTAGGAACAAGAGTCCAAGTTTTGTTCTTTTCTATCTATTCTATCTCTTCATTCATTGCTTCAATCCAACTTTCATTTTATAAAGCTTATTTAACACTTCTAGGTTCAAATTTAGCAAGTAAACATGTACATTTTAATTTTCTTCTTGTTATTGTTCCATCAAATTTGTCTCTAATGATTTTATCAGGTGCATGATGTCTTCTAAAATATCTTGCTAACACAAGCTCTTTGGGCTTTGAGTGAGTTCCACTATCTTCATTTTGAATTTCAATTTCAAGCTCAGGTCCTTCTGTCTATGACTTGGGTCCATCAAGCTCTCTTAGAACTAGCTTGGTAGCCTCTAATTATGACTTGGGTCCTTTTGACTATAGCTCAAGTTGCACTATCTACAACTCAGTAACTATTGGAGATTTTGGGGACTGAGGAGATGAAGCTTCCTTTATTTTAGATAGATTTGGTAGGGTATCAGGTTCATAGTAAACAAATCTTTTGTAATCTTATAGCTCTTTGTTGCTTTCTTCTTCACTCTTTTCTACAAAACTCATCAATTCTAACACGTGCACTTTCTATAATTTTATGAGTAGACAAGTTCAAACATTTGTATGCTTTACTTATAGAGGAATATCCTAGAAATATGTCTTCATCACCTTTTACATCAAATTTTCTTTTTCTAGATTCTTTTAAGATATAACATTTGTTGTCAAATACTTCCAAGTAACTTACATTGGGTTTCTAGTCATACCATAGCTGATAAGGAGTTTTGTTTGAATCTTTCTTCAACTGTACTCTATTCAAGGTATGAACTACAGTGTTGATATCTTCCTTCCAGTATTTGAAAGCAACCTTCTTCTCAATCATCAAGGTTCTTGCACAATCCATGATAGATCTATTTCTTCTTTTAGCTATACCATTCTATTGTGGTGTACCAAGAGCTGATACTTGTCTTTTGATTCCTCTTTGAATGCAAAAATTATTGAATTCATTGGAGATGAATTCACCACCTCTGTTTGATCTTAAGCATTTCAATCTCTTTCTAGTTTCCTTTTCTACTCTGGCTAGATACCACTTGAATTTTTGAAAGCTTCTAATTTTTCTCTTAGATACATTATTGTCAACATTCTAGAATAGTCATAAAAAAAAAGAATGAAAATTTTTTCTCCACTATAGCTTTCTATTCCAATAGGTCCACATAAGTCTGTATGAACAATTTGCAAGACTTCTTCTGACTGATAATTTTTTGCTTTTAAAACTAGTCTTTCCCATCTTACCAATTTGGCAATTATTGCATAGACCCATGTCAAGTTTCTTCAAACTAGGAATACCTCTTATCCTTTTATGTTTTCTTGTCTTCCATTAGATTATCAAAATTTACATGACATAGCCTTTTATGCCATAACCAACTTTCCTCTACTTGAGTAATAAAACATGAACAATCACTGAGATCAAGATAAAATAGATTACCTTTTTTTTCTTGCCAGATCCAACCAAATTTTTTTTTACATCTAGTAGTTTGGTCTGTCCATTCATGAATTCTACCTTGAATCCAATGTTATTCAATTGTGCCACACTTAGTAGATTATACTTTAGTCCTTCAACCCAATAAGCATTGTCACATACAAGTTCTTTAGTCAATGAAACACATCCTTTTCATTTTATTTTACAAGGTTCATTGTTTCCAAATCTCACACTACCTCCATCATAATATTCCATGTGCTCAAATTTTGTTTTGTCTCTAGTCATATGTTGTGAATAGCCATTGTCAATAATCCATATATCAATTTTTCTAACATGAGAGATAAGTGCCATCATATCTCCTTCATCATTAGATTCATCTTTCACAGCAATATATAACATTTCATCTTCATTGTTATCAAAATCTTTAGCTATAAAACAAGATTTCTTACTTTTTCCTTGTAGTTCTTGTAGTTTTTGGAATCCTTCTTGCCTTTGTGCTTATTTCTTTTTTTTTCATCTTTGATTTCCTTATTTGGACACCTAGCAGCAATGTGACCAACTTCTTCATAGTAAAAGCATATCAGAGGAACTTTACCTTTGTACTTTCCTCTTCCTTTGGAATACTTCCTTGCAAGCAGGGCTTCAACAACTTCAAGATCACTATCTAAACTTTCTTCTGATGTTCCTTCCTCTTCACTTCTTGATTTACTAGATTTTGGTTTCTTACCCTTTTCTTTGTGTGAGAGTTTAGCTTTAAAAGCAGATTCGATAACCTTTGAATTAGGATCATAGTTATCAAAATTATCTAATTCAAAAGTTGTCATTCTCCCAACTAGAGCATCCAAAGCTATTTTATTATTTGGATCACATCTCATTTCTTGAATAGAAGATACTTTAATTGTATAAATAGGAAGAAGAGTTCTAAGTACCTTACTTACAACAATTTTCTCTTCAATTTCTCCTTCAGATGTTTTGATTGCACTTACACTTGCTTTTATCCTTTCCACATAAATGGAAATGTTCTCATCCTCTCTCATTCTCATCTAATCAAAATGACCTCTAAGACTTTCAACCTTAGCTCTTCTTACATTTTCATCTCCTCCGTATATATCTTTCATTTTGATCCACATCTCATAAGTTCTCTTGCAATCATTGACTTCATCAAATTCAACATAACTAAGATCAGATGCAATATCAATCATCATGATGTTATGATTCTTCTTTTCGGCAATTTTTTGGTGATATCTTCAATAGATAACGTTTTAGTGAGAATCTTGTATTTAGTATCAAGATACTTGCATCCTAAGTCACTGATGGTAGCCAGGTGTAACCTCATAAGTCCTTGCCATGCTACAAAATTATCTCTATTCAGCTTGGGGATTTCTCTTCTGTAAGACATCCTAATCTTTAGCTTAGGTCCTTGAAACCTTCTTTGCAAGCACCAAAAGCTCTTATACCAATTTTTGGAAATATAAGAGGAGTAACTGAGAGGGGAGGGGTGAATCAATTACTACTAAAATAAATCCTTGATCCCTTAGATGTCAATAAAAAATGCAAACTAAAAATTGAATTGTTGAAGCTCGATAAACACATACAGAATGTTGTAACTCGATAAAAGCTTGACATATAAACTTTAGATGCAATCTGTGATTACAATTACTTTAACTTAGTTGCAAACACATAAAAAAAATTGATTGAACATAGATGACACAAAGATTTAACATGGAAACCCAATTTGAAAAAAATCACCAATTGCAACTAGTTACTGTTTTCACTCTTCTAAAGTGAGCTCTAGTAGGAGCCAACCTATTAAAGGTTAGAAAACACACTGTTATGTGTGACCTTGTTAAAGGATTTAATCACCCTGTTAGGAGTGGCCTTGTTAGAGGTCTTTAGAAAATTCAATAGACCTGCCACCTTGTTAGAGGATTTGCAAATAGCTGTTAAGCCAACTCTATTAGGAGATTTAGATCACTGCTATAATGGTTAGAGAGTAACAATGAGATGACCTGATTTGAATGCAATTGAATTGTTGATTACAGATCTATGTTATGGCTTGTACTTGATCCTTCTTGATTAAATATAGCTTTTCTAATTCACAAGGATATTCTATTTATCTTCAAATTTTCTTCCTCTTCTCACCATTAGATCGTCAATCACATCTTCATGCATTCCATCCACCTCATACATTGAAATCAAAAACTTGACCTTATACTTATATCTTCCACTTTGTCAAATTGGCTCAAATACAACTTAGAATAATTAATATTCATCACCTCAGTTAGTTGGAATCAATAGATAAATCAATTAAGCTTAATATGCAAAAATAAGAAAATCCTTCATTAACTGGCCCAACTCAGTAGAAACTAACTCAAAAATGATTTCCTTTGTTAACCAACAGAAGCTCGAATAACATTGCAAACTTGCAAAAATCCTTTAGCAACCGAGTGAGCTCGGTTAACACTCACTTTTTGTATACTTTCCTTTGACGCTCGAGTGAACTTGGTAGACACTTCCTTCTAAACTAGGTAATCACAAGAATGCTCGGTAGACACAGAAAAATTTATTTACAGCTTGAGTGAGCTCGGCATATACTAACTAATAATGATATGAAATTTGTGTAACATCAAAGACAACACAAAATTAATCAATTGTATCCAACACAACAAAGATTTATGCTTTATACTAATTTATAGATCATGAACCAAAATATGTATGTTTTGTTACAACAATTTTTGAGACCTTACTGATTTGTTCCACCTAACAAGGGTACCATTGTAGTTCCTACAAGTATGTGATTTCAATTTTCAACATCAGAATGGACATTATTTTCTTTATGATTATTATTGACAGTTCTATATTATTGTTGTAATGTTTTTGCAATCTATATTTAAAAAAGACAATACATTGTATATATATATATATATATATATATATATATGATTATTTTTAGGGTGTTGATGACATACATATGCCTCCTTCCATGAGGCTGGCCAACACAATAAAATTGCCAACTATAGAATCAGCAACAAGGAACATGCAAACATCCACACTTGTTGTAACTAGAGCTGGTAAATCCTTGTTTTGTTACATTTTTTTGTGTTAAATATGATTTTATTTATAATTTCTTGTTCATTTTATCATAGTATGACATTGATTAACTTTGTGTAGTGATAGGTATACCTTCTCATGATGATAGAATATATACCAATACCATTGATAATTTATCATCATTTCCTGGAGTAGCCTGTATTACTTCTACTGGATTGTTGGAGGCATCATTGTTGATGGCTAAGATATGATTCCCTTAAAATTTCCTAAGCTTTCAAGTACTTTAAAATTGAAATTATTTAGAGTGTGACTATAGTTTACTTATTCATAACTCATTTTTGACTAATGATCCTATGATGATTTTACAGGAAACAGTCTTTTTTATGAAACTTTTTATGATTTAACATTGAAGATATTTGGGCCCACATTACGTAAAAGGTACATAGCTTCATATAATTGGTTGTTGAATTTTTTCATTCATCCATTTGTTGTAATATATTCAAGCTACATAGCTCAAACTAATTTTTTTATCTAACAATTTTGTTTTTTGTTAAAAGGTGGAATGAGCAAGGCCCTGAATTAAAAGATCAGCTCATAAAATCTATAAAGGATATCTTTGGTCAAAACATTTTGAACAAAGTCCAAATTCTTAAAAAAGATTGCAAACATCTAAAGACTGTGAGAGACCAATACAGAAGGGCTCTAAGGCTCAACCCAAAGTATGAGCGTCCTTCTATGGTTCCAGAGCTAGAGTGGAATGAAATCCTTGAAGATGCAAAAGAGATAAGACATAGAGATAAAGGAATTAACCCACCACCCAACAAAAATAAGTATGTGGTAGTTGTATACACCCAAAAATTGGCAAAGACCTAAAATATCACAAATTTTGATCAAAAGATACAAATTAAGGACACAATAAGATAATAGAGGAAAATAATGAACTTTCAAATCAATGGTAGCATCAAGTCATTAATCAATCAAATCACCTATCAAATCAAAAAGGACCTAAATCACTTTAAAAAGAGGAAAAGCAATTCATGAAATCATAAGATGAAATTTAAAAAAAAGGAAAAAGGAAAAGACAAAAATTGAAAATAAATGGAGCATTTAATAAATCAATAAAATCCATTTATCCTCTCAAAACTGAAAATTCTCCTTTTTTTACAACTAAAAGAATTGAAAAATCCTCTATTATCCTCACAAACTAAGTCTGTTCAATTCTTCCTCTTGGTGCCTTATGAGATATTTATAGTTTCACCATTACCCTCAAGTCAAAAGTAAAATCCTAATCCTTACCCCAATCCCTTCTGAAATCCTATAAATAGGAGGGAAATTCAAGAGCAAAAGGACCCAAGTTTTAGGCATCTAAACTACAGGCACATTTAGAGTTATCATCTATTTTAGAATTGTTATTATAGTGAATTTTTTTCATTTTGATATCATTTTAGCATTCATTTCATGTCATTTGATATCATTTAGGCTTACATATGCATATGATTCTATCATTCTATTGTTATTATCTTCACATAATCTGTATTTTCATATAGATCTAGCATATACTTTGATAGATATGCATCCATAACACACTTTCATTTTGGAGTTATCACTGAGATGCTAATCTAAGATAAATCTTAGCAATTTTAGTTAGGGAAACATGGGATGTTCATGGAATCTTTTTTTAACAGTGATTTCTTGGGTTTAGAATAGTTCATTGTTACTTTGATTGCACTCTGCATTAAGGTCTCATAAATATGTGAATCCACCATGCATAGTAGTATTAATATAATTATGCACAAATTAGTGATCTTTATATTTATATAATCTAACATTTTTCTAACATTTTTCAAATTTTATATATATAGGTTGCAGGACACATCAAAGGCTACACAAGCTAGGAAAGAGAAGGTTTGTCAACACCATCTTGGCTCTAGTGGATATATGAAAATTCACTCATGACTTGTAAGTAGTAGTAAATGAAATTTCATATAATTTTTTTAATATAAAATTACAAATAAGAAATACATTCAATATTGATTATATTATCAAAAAATGCAGGGCATTGAATTTAATCTAGTGCCCACAAAAGAGGACAAACAAATTGGCTTCAAGCAAGGCTATAAAGTAGCGATTTCCTGCCACCACACAGCTTCCAGTGGCCAAAGAGATGTAGAAGATTCAGGTGCACTAGTTTATACACAATTAAATAGGCCTAATAAATAATAACATAAATTGAGAATTTCATGAGAAATGAACTATTTGATGTTAATTTTGAACAATGATAATAATGTGCATGACATTTCACAATAGCCTTCTACTCCTGGCACATATCCTACTCATGATGATGAAGGCACAAATCCTACACATGAAAAAGGCCTTGATGTGCATCACAATGATAGAGGTACATATTCAATTTCTATCAAAAATTAATTATCATGTAACTATTAATAAAAATTTACATCTTAAATTGCAATTTGTGTAACCTTTATGTGATAATTTTGTAGTATGCAAAACGTCATGGTGACAGAGTCGAACGTGGTGCTACAATTGGGCATGTTGAGGTTGGAGCTAAACAAAATGTAATAGTAGATGCTGTGGCACTATTAGGTAAAGAAAAATCCCTATTATGTTCTTTAGATTAATGAAATACATATAACATGTTTAAAAATGTTTAGAATTAAACTCATTTATTTCTTATTGCAGGGGTGCATCAACCTTGTTCTCAAAAAAATAAGAGGAAGTCTCATGTCATAAGATTAGAACCACAAGAGCCACAAGATAATGTTGAAGATAGTCATGATGTGCATATTAGCCTTTATCTTTGACAAATGAAAAAACAAAAGAAGAAATGAATGTTAAAAACTTTGTTTGATTATGAACGTGTTGATGAATTTTTTATGAATGTTGCTTCTTAATTAATTTTATGTCATGTTCTTGAATATTGTTATGTGATGTTATCTTAATGAATGTTATGTTATTATAATGATTCAATGGTATACTTCTTAAATGAATGAACAAAATATTTTCTTAGTTGTTAATTTGGAATTTAGAGTGATTATAGGTGGGGAGAGGCCAAATGAGCTTCCACCTTCACGTGGTTGTCCTTGTTAAGTAGAGAATATGAAAGGATTCTTGAAACCAAGTGAAGCTCAAAGTAAACATATCAAAACTAAACATCAATATATGCTCCCATCATCAAGTGGCTAGAGAACTTCACCATAGTTACTAATGACTATCATTTCTTCCATGTTGATGTAGATGTGTCTAATTGACTCCTTTGGTCATCACCAAACTCCACCTAACACATTTTTCTCAACTTTCTAAAATAGCCAATCTCACTGCCTAAAGATAATATTCTATTTTGACATTGTACACATGCAAAGGCATTTTGGGGGGAAGATGGCTTGGGAAGATTCTTCCTTGGCATTATGAACACTCCATCCTTCTCACTATTCTTCATCTGGTCAGATATCTTCATTTTCATCATCCTAGTTGCATACATCTATAAACTCACCAAGTATGCCACCCAAAGACACTCTTCTATCTTGGTAAAAATAACAAATCAAATCTTCATTCTTGGAGCATAAACAACCTCCATGATCTTCTCATGACCCATCACCAACACCATTGCATCCTTTTTACTGAGATCATTTCTACTACCAAATTTTCACTTACCTCGTGACATTCCTTTTGGCATTCTAAGTCTTCATTCACCATCGAGGTTACATTAGTAGCCTCCATACTCTCTGTCATAGAGGTACTCTCTTCAATTGTACCCTTCTCCTCACTCAAAGGACTCGTCATTATCTCAAACACCACTAACTCATCATACTTAAGACCCCTAGGGCTTGCTTCCTTGTTGTCCTCGCTATAACCTTTGTCTTCCACATCTTCTTCAACACCTTGAACCTCTTTAGCACTAGGTTCTTCATCTTCTTCACCATCCATCTGTACTTAAACATCTTGAATTAGATCATTTTCAAGTTCTTCATAATTTTGCTACTTCAACCCCATCTTCCTCTCTATGGCATCAAGCCTCATTATCTATCTATTTCTTGGTAGTATAGCTCTACCTCCTTTCCTCACACAATTTTTTCCTCTTCTCATCTTGATCTCTTTTCTTATTTTCATAACTCAATGATCCCTTCAATGCTTTGTATTCTTGAAGAATATTTCTTTCTATTTTTATCAAACCCATCTTTGTCTACCCTAGACTTCCTCTTAACCTTCACTAAATTGCGAGGATCTAATCCCTTTCTCTGATACCACCATGATGCAAATCATAGCGATTCAACACATTTTTCTAATGTACAAGGAAAAATTCTCTAATTATTCCAGTGAGATACAACTTCTCACATCAAACATATCCTCTTAAACCAATAAACTAATTGTCATCCCTTTCTTCTTATCACACTTCATCCTCTGAATGTTTCCCAATTCCAGAAACTAGGACTCCAAAACCGTTGACAATTCTTTCTCTACAAAAAAAAATCATTTAGGGTAATTCACCATGGTTTCATCCACCAAAATATATGATTTAGGTACTAACAGATCAACCATAAAAGAACCATTTTAAAGCATTGTTATATTAGTCAAAACATATGAATATGTAGAAACTTGCCCTTAATTGATGCTCAAAACTCATTCAACCATTACACTTATCATCAAACTTTTACATCTTTTGTAGACCAACACAATCTATTGAAACCAATCTCCATCTTTGTAACTACCCTATAAACATAATAGATTGATTTTGTTTATTAATCCCTTATGTTGTGAATTTGATGGCTTACACCATTTTTGCAACTTTAACATGTATTTCTTATTCAATTACGTCAAATAGCCTCTTGTTACCCCTTTAGACTCAAACATCAACTAAACTCTAAAGCTATCGTTGAACCCATCTATTAGCTATTGTTAGGCCTATTTGCCCATATTGGTAACCTTTAACATTTTGGTACATTTTTTATTCAAACTTCATTCAAATGGCTCTAATGGCCATGGTTAATTTGTTTTATGACCTTAAAGTACTTATACATTTTCATGTTGCTTTTTGGACCACCTTGTGACCCTAGTGTTCCTTTGAACCCCCTGCATCAACCCTTCATATATATATTGTCCTTGAATTTGACCCATTGGATTGTAAATATATCAATACCCTCTCAATAAATCAAAATTTGAACCATGTAGCCAATGGGACAGGTATTTGATGAGATTTTTAAGGAGATTGCATTTAAATGTTGACCTCATACAATAGGTGAAATATGACTTAAAAATGTTCCCAACACCCAAGAACACCAAATTATACCCTTACCCCCTTGACCAGTTTGACCATGATGGCTTATATATGCAACTTAGACCAATGGTTTTACAATTTGGGTCATTATTACATATCACTTGTTCCATAAATCTGTATTTTGGATTAATTTGTTTCATCTATCTTGGTTTTAGGCAATGCAGAAGGAGTCCCTAGTTCAATATGCAATCTCAATTGGTATGCATAAGACATTAGGTGGAGTTGAAAATGCAACATGTTTTCATTTTTGATACAGGTCATTAAAGTAAATGTGGTGCATTTTTTTAGCTCCACCTATTGTCCATGCATATGGAACGCTGATGCATGTACATTCTCGATTCAGAGTGGTTGAATATTATTTTGGATGGGAGGGAGAGAAACCAAAGACATATGGATGCTTAAGTGGCTACAGACAATGATTCTTCACTATTTACATTGTAGTTCTATTGTTGAGCTCCTTTTTAACTATTACTACATTCTACATTTTGATGTTATTAAAAGTAATGTTTTGTTTCCTTTGTTGAAATGCGTCATGCCTTCATTCACTAAAATTGATCTCTACTAATTGCAACAATATTGGTAATATGTTGATCTTAGTCTTCTTAAAGTTGTTGTTATAATGCTAATTGATCATGATTTCATTGTATTTGGTTGCAAGGTACTGAGCAGCAAGAACTGAATGAGAAATTGAGATTGTAGGGTAAAGAAAGAATTTCTCCATGATTTGAGTGTAGTTCCAGGTAAGGACTGAATCTATTTGTGGTTTGAATTTAGAAGGAAAGTATTAATGACAATGTTTTTTTTAAGATTCCTACATAAAGTTATTTTGTTACATGTTTGGTGTTGAATGATGGATGTCAATCAATGATCTTCTCCTTTTTATTTCAATTGGATAGAACTCATTAAGGCTACTCTAATTGTCTACACCACTTCAGTTCTTTTTGGATGATAATATAACTATTTACAGTGTCTAATGATATGGCAGAGCATTTAATGATAGTTGTTGAAAGTCTATAGCTTGTGCATGTCCTCAATTGAAGTCTTTAGTTTTGATTTTATGCACATTAATTACACCAGACGGACTATCCACCTTTAAGAAATTTTCCTCCATGACAACTTTCGATTTTTCTTTTACATACCTGACAAATCTGGAGCATATTATAGTTTCTTGTCCACTGTTAGAGGTATTATTTTAAAATAGCAAGTTCTATTATGTATTATTTAAGGACCTTTACGATCGAAGGCTCTAACAATTTTTTGGTTTGATTATGAAAATTAGGTTTTGAACCTCCAGGCTCGTAAAAGACTTGATGATTATAGAGTAAGGTCTTTTCTAAAGCTTTATGTGTTAGACTTATCAAATTATTTTATTTTATTTTTTTCGATCCATTGTTGAAGAGTTGTCGGTATGTTTCTTGCACATCACCAATGTAAAATTAAGTGGATGTACAAATATGGATGGTCTTAACTTGATTTTGGAGGCTAGGGAAGAAGACATCTTTGATTGGAAAGATTGCGTAGTCACTTATAGAGGAAATTCAACTCACTCACTTAAGACTCTGTGTTGCAATTTTTGTTTTGACATCAATCAATTTTTTATTCCCAAATCTTCTTGATACACTCATCTTTCTATTTTGAACTTTTTCCATTGTGTAAACTTATAGGATGTAATTTTGGTCTGTGAGAACCTGACAACATTGGATTTAAGGTGGGTTTTAATTTTTTTTCCTATTTTCAAAGTCACACTTTGGTTTTAAAACAATTCTTGTTCAGCAATAATTTTGTGTTAATTGTTTTTTTTGGCAATAAATGATTTCACTTCAGCCATTGTCTTGTTCTCGAGAAACTTAAGCCAGAATGCCTGAGTTTGACAATATTGATACTTTGTTACTAGACTAACAATCCCTTTTTTTTAATTTATGATCTGGTTAAAACATTAGTGGCTTTAATTTCTCTATTAAAAGCATTTTAGTTAATTATTTTTGTATCATGTCATTATTGTCTCTCATAGGTATTATGGTCATTATTGTAGATGGGGCTACTCCAACTTTGAAGTCTCCAACACTGTTGGATCACTTTTGTAAAATGATAGGGATAGATCACTCTCCCCATAAAAATGTTGAAAGCACCATCATTGCATGTAATTTTTTCTTTAATTGATATATTGAAGAATGTGTGGTGAGTCATGTTTTTTTTACTTACTCTTTCATAGAAATCATAGTTTTCTTTGGCAAAATAAATTAGCTTGCAATATGTGCAAGATTTATTAAAAATCACAGGGTGAATAGATACTTGCTTACTAACAATGAAGTTCCATTTTGTATAATTTATCAAGTGTAATTAAAGGGTGTATTATTTTCATTTTGCTAAGAAAATGAAGGATTCTCTACTCATACAACTGAAAATCTGAGGATACATAAAAGTGAAGAATGCGTGGATTATGAAATATCAAAGCATCAGCTAATTCCACACCATTGTAGAATCAAGAATTGTTAAAATATATCAAACTGTTCAATTAAAAACTACTAGGTATCTAGCTGCATTCAAGAAACAAAATAATGCATTGACACAAACCATGAAAATCAACCCAAGCTGGCTTATGTGGTAAATGTGGTGTATCTTGATTCAGCCCCATAACTTCTAGCTCAGTATCCTACTTCATGAATTCCATTAGATCTCTCTCTCTCTCTCTCTTCATGGAATGAAGCCTTCAAGGTATTGGGGGTTTGTTGGAAGCTCCAATAGTTTCCAAGGTTTTCTCCTTGTGGGAATGGTCACACGAGTCTTAACAAGGGCTAAGTTGGAAGAAGTTGCCAAAGCATGCTTTTTCATGAAGGCCCAAGAAATCAATGGTTGTGGTGGACTTTGATAAGAATGTCCTCAGAGAAAAGAAGTAGGAACATGCAATCTTTATGATTAATCAGATGTTACTAATCCACTCCCAAAAATTTATACATCATATCTTAAATATTTTTGACAATTTCCACTCATATGCTAAATCTCCAATTCAATTCCTGAGAGTTTCCATCTCCAAGTTAGCTGCTAGGGATTGGGCTAGGGATGGAGCCTGAGAAGCAACATGGATTTTGGAAAAGAGATTTTGGTAGTGATATAATACAACATCTACTTCCTTATTACATGTTTGATCATCCTCATCATAGGTTTGATCATCCCCAATGATTCTTTATGTTTGCACTAAAAAGTTGAGCTAAGAAAGTGCTCTGCAACTGTCAATTTGCTACTAGATATAGGGTGCTAACAATGTAAACAATTTATTTTTCCTTGTCTTCTCAATTCGAAGTAGGAAATGAAATTAAACAAGACATAATCTATATGTTATTGGCTCTCATATAATAGAGAGAATAAGCATTGCATTAAATCAATAGGTTTCCTATGGTGATGATACTTCCACTATTTGTTTTGGGAAAAAGACATCTTCGAGTGGCAACTCCAAGTTTAGTTCAAGAGGACCTGCTTTGAAATTTTTTCATTGATTTTTTTTGAAACTAGGGTTGTCATTGAAGTTTCAACAACCACTAGTTGATGTTTTGATGAGGCATGTCATCGATGGCATGGCAAGCTCATCAATAACAAAATCCCAATCATCAATGTTTCAATGAGACCTACCATCGAAGGCATGGAAAGCTAGTTGATAACAATTTCCTAAACATCAAATTTTAGATGAGAACTATCATCAATAAAATTATCATAATTGTCAAAGTTTTGGTGTTTCCTAGTAGTGGTCTAATGCCACCTCATGACAGAGATTCAAATCATTTTTGATGGGGTTGTCCATCAATATATCAGCAACCCTAGATTACATCAAAATTTTGATGAAATTATAGCGACGCAATTTTTTGACCATTGTTCATCAAAATATTGACCAACACTCATTGAAAAATAGGTCCAAATTTACTAGTGAGTGATTCTAAGCTACATAGAAAACATGTTAGGTAAATCAATATCTACAATAATTAAATCATCATCACTACTATCATCTAAAGTATCTTCCATATCTAAACTAAAAGAATCTAAAATACAAATAGAATAATCATATTTATCCAAATGCATAGTTTTACCTTGTTGAACCTCCTCCAAAGATGCATGTGGGGTGTGATCAAAGGAAGACAAAGGTTGAGATGAATATGTAGGATGAGAATAAAGAGAATGAGCTTGAGCCTTATCTCTATCATGATGGTTCTTGTGATGTTGACAAGTATGTTGATTACGAACAGTTTTATGAAGGATAGAGGAAGGATTAGGATCAACTACCATTGGCTCCATGGAAGGAATATGAACAAGTTGAGATGCAAGATCTAAAGAGATGGATGTAGAAGGTGAGATAGGCACAGAAGTAGAAGGTGCAAATGAAGTAGGCAAGATAGGCAAAGGTAAAAAACCTTTAGGAAGACTAAGCTCAACTTTATGTTGTTGATAGATTCTATAAAGATGATCAAGATGAGTAGGTAGTTTTTAAGGACGAGATGGCCAATAAAAATCAATCTCCAGGATGTGATGGTTAATAAAGATAATTATTAAAAATAATAATGACTCCATTACAAGGAAATTTAAGACATTTATGAATAGGAGAAGCAACATCTTGCATGGTAGAAAGTCATGGAATACCAAGATTAACTTGAAATTGATCATAAGTAGGAATAACCACAAAGGTAGTAAAAATATTTTTCTTTAAAACAGTAATAGATAAAGTGATAGAACCTTGAGGTCGGTAAAGAAAATCATTACAAGTTTGAATCCATATAGGAGTTGAATCATAAGTATCTCTATGAAATCATTTATTAAGAAGGTGTTCTTTGGTGATAACATTCACAATAGAGGAAGGATCAACCAAAGTTCCATGAGAAGGAATATGGGCCACTCTAGCAGTGATGTAAAGAGGACCATTAGGTGCCTTAAACATATCAGACTTACTAAAGCTAATAATAGGTGGTTCTTGTTGAGGATGAGGTGGAGAAAAATTGGAGGTTGAGACTCTAACTCAACATGATTAACCACATGATTTGCTTCTATATTCTCATCATAAGAAAGATGGAAATCAAAAGAAGAAGGTTGATTAATGACATTCACTAAGTGTGAAGGAAAAGGATTAGTGTAAATGTGCAAATTCTGATTAGGTGGTGTAACAAAATTATTTGTATGATTAACTTGAGTATCAAAATAAATAGCCTTAGAATCAATAAGGTCTTGAATGGTGTTCTTCAAACCATAACACTTTTGAGTATCATGACCTAGTTGTCAGTAATATTGATAGAAAGCATTAGAATCAAAAGACTTAGGTAGATGTTTACTAGGATCAATAGGAAAAATAGGAGGAAGATTAAGGACACTAGTGTGAATTAACTTAGTCATCACCTTAGACAAAGGTACAGATAAGTTAGTATATTGACAATTAGGACAAAAGATAGAGGAAAATGTAGATGTACCTCAAGATGTAGTAGTCACTTGATCACCATCTAGATGCAGAGATTTGATTTTGATAAAGTTATTAGATTTAGAGAACTTGTTTGAATGTCCAACAAAATCACTATTATCACTAGAAATAGGAGCCATCAGAGTAGAGCTCTCGAGTTGACTCACTTTTAATTGGTAATGATGAAGCACTGCACATAGGTGTGAAAGGAAGGTATACTTAGAAAAATGAATCTTATATGTAATGTCCTTTTGTAAATTAGAGAAAAAATGTGTTAAATACAATGATCAGGCACAGGATAAGAAATATGAGAATACAAATGTTTAAATCTACCAATAAAATTAGTAACTTTCTCTTTAAAATTTTGCTTACAATGCATTAAATTAGTTAAAGAAACTTGTGGACCAATATTATTCTGAAACTGTTCAATGAACACATTAGCAAGAGTTTGAAAACAATAAATAGAATAAGGAGGCAGTGAGAAATACCATTGCAAGGCTCTATCCTAAAATGTGCATGGAAACAATTTAGCCATAAGTATATAGTTGTGAGCAAAATCACTACATATAGTTTGGAAAGTTTTAACATAAATTGCAGGATCTTCCTTACCATTTTAAGTCTCAAGATGAGGTACCTCAACATGTTTTGGAATAACAACACAAAGGATATCTAAGGAAAGGGGATTTGCCACATCACATGTAGGACTATTATATTTAGATTGAGTGAGTTGAGAAAGTTGTTGTAAAGCAAAGATAGTTTGAACCAAGGTACTAACAGTAGGATTAGAAGACACGCTAGTAACTAGAGATATGCTAGATGGATTAGGAAAGGTATAGGAAGTGGAAGGAATATGTAAGGATGTTAGTGGAGGATGTGAAGGAATGGGTAAAGGGTTCGAATAAGTAAAACGAAACTACATTATATGAAGGTAATGAAGAAGGAATGGAAGTAGGAGGAACACTCACAAGAAGAGAAAGACTAGGAAGACTAACACCTAAAGGAGTGGAAACTTTTGTAGAATTAGTCATAAGAGGTAGAGAATATGTGGGTATGCTGGAAAGAGTGGTAGAAATTGAAATGGAAGGTTCAACGATGGTCAAGGAAGGAGGAGGGCATCTGAACTCTTGAGCACATTTTGTCAAAGGCTTAGCATGAGTATTAATAAGGTGAGAATACCACACCAAATAGAAATTTTATTATCATAGTTATTAACAAGCTTCTTAAGAGCTTTAGCAATAGCAAAACTATCAGGATTCTAAGCCAATTTTCCAATTTATCAAATTCATTAGAAAGATTATCAACTTGTGAAGGAAGAACTCTTAAAGCATCATCCTCATCATGAGATGAGTGAGAAGAGTTATGCTTCGTGATAGGATTAAGATCATGAGAAAAATTTGAGTGTAATCATGGGTCCTAGGAATTAAAGAGGAATCATGATCAAAGGATCCCATGAGTCTACGACTTTGCCTAACATGAATGTTATAGGTAGGGCTTTGTGTAATTAAGCTCATAAAAGGGGAGATCACAAAAGGAAACCCTATTGAGGTCTAAACATGCAAATGTAATAAAGAACATAAAAGAGAGATCTAAAAACACACAAAATAGCTAAATCTAACTCTAAGAATAAAGATAAGAGAGAAAGAAGTTAGGTTCACCAAAATGTGCAGTGGTAAAATAGAAGCAATTTACTAGGACTGTAGACTCCACTTTATAGGGACACTAAGCCATTCAAATACATGTGTGAGGGAAAGAGGGGAAATTCTAAGTATGATTTCACTTATGATCCAAATTAGATTAGCTAGGATCCAAAGGAAGAGGGATGCTAATACTAAATCTAGGTTGTAAAGAGGAATACAATACAAAGAAATACACTCTCTTAGGCCATTGATAGGATAATGTGAATGTGAAATTGTACTAATTATTTAGGAAATGTAAATCTAGATGTTATGTGAATATAATCATCCCAATTAAGATACAAATCTAGGGTAATGATATGAAAGGAAATAAAATATGAAAGGCACCTTGAAATGC
Organism: Cupressus sempervirens; assembly: GCA_028749045.1. Taxonomy (NCBI): domain Eukaryota; kingdom Viridiplantae; phylum Streptophyta; class Pinopsida; order Cupressales; family Cupressaceae; genus Cupressus; species Cupressus sempervirens. Next base: position 271,773,594 of record CM053788.1, on the reverse strand, counting down.
ATAGAGGAAGATGTATTTTGCTCAATAACTTTCGGATCTGAAACTTTTTTGATCTTCCATCCATGAATCTTGGAATGAAATGATGAAAGGAACAAAACTCAAAAATCTCCTCAAAATCTAAGACTAAAGGACTAGTTCAACATCCTACAACCAAGTTGACGTAGTTCACAGCTCTGAAACTGACAACTCCAAAAAGCTTGTGAACTGCAGGTTTTTACTATGTAATTCATTTCACTCCCAACCTGAAAATTACCATAGAAAAGAAAGGTTTGGGGGTTGGGGTTTGATGAGGTCTTGCCTTGGTCAAGCCCTAGGTTAAGGAGTTGACCATAAATGAGAAATGTAAATGTAAATGTAAATGAATGCAAAGAAAAAGATAAATTTTAGGATTCACCTTGCCTTTGTGTATGTAATGTAAATCTCAAATTAGGAATATAGGATATCTCCACACTTAACAATGGATCTACCATAACTCCACCATGGTGCCATGGATATGAATATGCATCAATGAAGAAGCTAATAATATGTTAGATCTTGAAGAATAAATTCTCACAAAGGATTCTCCAATGCTAGATAGAGTTCTTCTTGCCTTAATGCTTGAAAAATGCTTGAATGCTTGAAATCCTTGAATGCAAAAGACTAAAATCTTTAGTAGTTAGAAAGACCCTAAAAATGAGATGCTTAATCTTCATGAGATATGAATTTCTTGAGATGAGATGAGATGAGATATGACAATGAATCTTCCAAGTTTCCTTATATATATTTTTTCAATTGGGAAAACCATACAAGCCAAATGGGTAATGGTCAAAAAGTAATTAAACACCTGAAGACTTTTAGGCCTCGAGATCTAAAATTTTCAAGGACTAGGTCAACCTAGGTCAACCCAATCTAAGACTATGTCGACCTAGGAGGGCTAGGTCAACCAGAGTCGAATTGGTCTAGGAGGAAAAATCTTGGGTGCCATAGAAAGCTAGGGCAAGTGCTAGAGAGATAAGGTGGAAAGATATGTTGTGGTCTAGAATAATTTTTAGCTTTCCAAATCCCTAGTCCAAGATCTAAGTCTTTTTTTGGGTATTACCAAGTGTTTTGTCATAGTCTAGCTCTCTGCCAAAAAATTGAGTTGCCAAAAACTAGAGATTTCAAAAGAAAGTGAGTTTTATAGGTCAAGGTGTGCACTAGCGCTCCTAGCACACCTTGAGAGGTGCACTAGTATGCTAAGCATGCTAGTGTGGGGAGCACTTCCCTTTGAAAGTTTTCACATGCATAGATGTGCACCTCCAAAGGTGCACTCTGCCTCGAGCCTATAAAATCCTGGGGGCCCTCCCTCCTACCTCATTGCTTTCTCCTATCATCCAAAAAGTGTACCTCTACACCTCTAGAGGTGTTCTATCTTCATATCCTACACATAAAGAAAACACATTAAAAAATAACCTAGGCAAAGGTGCACACCTTTTTTTGCAAAACCTAAGAAACCAAAAACCTTTAATAAAACATAACATGAACAAAGCCTTCACCCAAGATAAAGGTGCACATGTGCACATCTATCCAAGGTGCACACATGTGCACCTTTACTAAGGCAAAGTATCCCAACATTCAAAGTAAGGTTGCACATATAGCACACCCCACAAGGTGTGCTATATGTGCACTCTTTGTTTTATCAAACATAAGTCTTTGCACTATAAGGGTGCACACCTAATGCACCCCATAAGGTGTGCTAGGTGTGTGCCCTTAGTGGTCTTTTGTTTTTTTAGGCAAGGCGCACCTAGGACACCCACAAGGTGTGCAAGGTATACCATTTTTTGTCCATTAGAGGTTTTAAGGGTTTTTTAGGTGATTTTGTCACCATTTTTTAGGATTTTGCATTCTAGGTCATTTTTTGTCGTAATTAGGGTTTATTTAAATTGATTTTTATACATTCTAGACTAATGGATGTTTGTTTTGATAAGATTAGATGGTATCCTCCTCATCTTCCCTCATTAAAAAGATGGCTTTAAAACTAGTGGTTTTTGAATTCTGAGGTGTTCCATTGAAGTCATGCTTCTAGGATGAATACTCATAAATCTAAGACACTAAGATAGGTCATATTGACTAGAAAACATTCATGGTGTTATGCAAAAATCCAAATGAAAGGCCTCCTATGGTATCTATACTTATCAGATCAGGACCAGTAAATGTAGCGTCACACCCAGTTTTAGTATAGTCTTTGAAGTTGATTATGGCATTAGCAGAGAACTATGTTTTAGAGGAAAGGGTTGTGAAAGGCATCACTAGAGAGATTGTCCTAGATCTAAGGCCTAAGAATATAGAGAAGGTATTCCATCTTCAAAGATAATATCAATACGTCATGTTAACATATCATCAAGCAGAAAGGTGGTATAGAGAGCATGGAGAAGAAGCATTAGAAATTATTCAATCTTGTATCTCATCAATAAGACTCCTCTTGTCAAAAAGTAGGAAAAGTAGATATGACAAGAGCCTATATGAAAGATGATATCAAACATTCTATAGTGCTCCTGAGTAGAGTTATGGGATTATGAGCAGTCGAACACTTAAATATATGGATGGTACACTTTATTGAGACCATCAAAACAATGAAGATGCCAATTAATTGGGCTTAAATTCTCAGTGAGAATTTAGATGAACAATTGGTGGTGGTCAATAAAAACCAAAGGTTCTATATGATATCTTGTTTGGTGTACTTATTAGCTACAAAAGTAATAAATTGTCTGAGAATGTTCAAGAGGGGCAACTTGCAAGATGCAGACACATGGCCTTATGTGGTATACCCCTAGTTGGTAAGGAAAAAACTTTTAGAGCATAATAAGGAGTAAAAAGTAGTGAATCATGTCTTCATTTTTGCAATCATCTAGTTCATTGAGGGAGATTATGTGAAAAGGATGTCAGAAGAGGCAGCACCAAAGATTACAAAAATCAGTGCCTATTACATCCAATATAAGACATTCACCTATTTAAGGGTAGTGGGTATGACTGTTAATCCAAAGAAGCTTCCTAGGTATCCATGTGACAGATAAATATTGCTAGAGATTTCACAACAACTCTCGTCTACATATGAGAGAGTAAGAAAGAAACATAAGTAGATCTGGGTATGGCCCATCACTATAGGTTTGTTTAGTGTTAATCAAAAGCGGGATATTGTGTCTTTTGAGTCTGAGTGGGATCAATATCCCTTGGAGAATTATAACTCTCCTCGTCCCTATTTTGATAACACTAGCAGAGTTCAGTACTTGTCAAGAAAATAATTCCAACATGAAGATGCCATAGAGGATCATTGAATAAATGCAGTGGATGACTACGAAATCTAAATAAGGGATTATCGCAGGATAACTCTCTATTTGGCAGGCAGTGCCTTGAAAATGAAGATCACATTAAAGATTGTACAACATGGCATTGAAGAGGTTTTAGATCCCTTGTATAATAGAGATAAGATATCTGATTGACCTATCATGAATGCATAAATTGATAGAGAAGAAAATGCAGATATTAATCATAGGGCGAGGCATGTCATCCAATTAACCAAGGATTGGGTCAAGAGACCATTCAAGTTGGATATGATTCCACAAACTATAATTTTTCAAGCTACAGTCTGCCTAGTGAAAGGTAGAGGAGTGAAGGTGACAGTGCCAACACTCATAGCTCACTCTCCCATAAGGACAGAAATAGTGCACCAACTTGATAGAGAAGTCGGATACTTTAGGGATGAGAAGGGTAAAAATTAAACAAAAAGAACTTCCCCTCAACAAGCCAAGCTTGGAGAAGAGGCAACTCAAGAATCAAAACACCAAGGGGCAGAGAATGTACAAGGGATAAAAATGTAGAAGTCATCCAAACTCAAGATAATCTGCTAGTGCCACCACCAAAACAAGGGCAAGGAGCTGAAACAGAAACACAAGAAGTGTCTCAGCCTACACAAGAGGAAGAAGCATCCCTTTTAGCTCCCAAGAGAAGAAAGATGAAAGCTCTAGTTAAAAGGAGACAAAAGGTGATAAGAAATATTATTCCTTTTCCATCAGTCCCACAAGTTATTCCAGAAGAGGAAGAAGAGGATGATGAAGATGAAGAAGATAACCTTCCCTTGAGTCAAAGGACTCATCTTGCTAGGGCTACATAGGTAGAATGGAGAAGAAGCTCCACTATAATACCACCATCCATTCCTACATAACCTATTCAAGCTAAAACTTTGGAGGATGAGTTATAACAATGGATTGATGAGCAAGAAGACCAAGGGGTTGATGTCTTTCAGATGTCATAATTTGATTTCATGCTTGTAGGCACTAAGCTAGTAGGTGACAAGATAAGGGATACCCTGACCAATCAACCTCCACAAGAGGATTGGATTTAATTTCCACCTAAGCCACAAGGACCTAAAAGTGCTCCACCATCATCAAGTCAAGATCTATCTTTCTTGGATAAAGGTTCAATTACTCCTCTTCCTTCGGGTAATGAAGAATAAGTGCAAGTTGAATAGGAAGAAGAGCCACAACAAATACTAGCAGATAAAGTATCAGAGGATGGACAAATATATGAGGAACCTTAATAGACTTCCCAAGATACAAAGGTGAGGATTGTGGACTCAACAAACACAGAGATACCTAAGGTGGATCTCTCACAAAAGGAGAAGACTCCAAAGAGGAGTGATAAGGGAAAAATCCTAGCAATACAAGCTCCTTCTTAATCTAAGGGTAAATATATTATGGAAGATACTCTGAGATGGTTGAGAAAAGAGGTGATGGTTAGACACAAAATTTAGTTGTATTGTATTGATGAAGAGGGGATGGGAGAGTTAATTGAAGCTCTCAAGAAACCTGAGCCATCCGTAGGTGATGCACGAACATTGGCCTTTGTCATGAGTGATCAAAATCAAGACTTGTTCACTCATGTTGTTATCCCTCCTCTACATACAGATATTGAGGATTTGACTCCAAAATATGATCAAATCAAGGAGGTCCTACTTGGAAAACTCATTGTGGATACTACCAAGTTGATGGTTACTACGGGAATCAAAGAAGTGTTTAGATACTTGGAATAGGACGAGTCTAAATTGTTAAACCTTCAAAAGAAAAATGAAATCCTGAAAGGTTATTTGAACAAAGTAGTTGGTCTATTGGATCCTAAAAATCTCGAGGAGACTCTAAATGTGACACTTAATAAGAAGGATAAGGAGACTGTACAATTAGATCCATTTTAGAAGGCTTGTCAACAATGGTAGGAAATTTTTGAAGCGAGAGGTGTGCAGATCATACAAGGAAATATTAAATTGCTACACCACATGCAGAATAATGTAGATAAGTTGGTTTTTATATTGAACTCATATTTTGGGTTAATGGACGAAGTACATACCTGGGGTAAAGACCTACAAGTGTTACAATCAATAAAGGGTCAAAGGTATTAGATGTTGATGGATGTATATAGTATAGATGAGTTAGATAAGATAGATGATTGGATAGAGAAGATTTCATATGGTAATAAAGAAATAGAAACATTACATGCGGATATTCATAAGCTCAAGGATCAAACCCAAGAGCAAATTTTGGAGGCAGAGAAACATTACAGCGATGCTTGCTTGGACATTTTTGAAGATGATTCAAGGGATAAACTAATGACTATACAAGTAGTTGTTGAACAATTTTTGAAGACTTCTAAAGAAGCATTCATTAATGAGGATATCAGACAAGCATTTAAGACCAAAGAGGCATTGCTAGAATTGGATGTGAAATTGGGAGATTTTACAGAGACTCGTATAGAGGTGAACAACTATAGGAAAAAAGTAAAGGATAAATGTGATGCTTTAAATTTTCCAAATGCAACCCAAGTGATGAAGATTGAAGATAAATTCAAGAGAAAATACCTAGACATAGCTCTGGTATGAAGGGGAACAAAACCCACAAGCTAGAATTTCAGTTTTGACACTTGGTAAAATTTTGCATTTTTTGGACTTGTCTTTCGAGGTGTGCAAGGTTCACAAGGTGTGCTTCTCCAAAAGTGCACTGACAGTTAACTACCAGTTCCAAATTTAGAGATTTTCATGCATCAAAAATGCATTTTGATGGCAATTTAACTCCTACAAACACCTAGAGAAGGTTGAGCTTCTATTTTTGGCATCTCTAGAGACTCCTACATCATCTAATGGCTTTCTTCTTCTTATTTTCTCATGCTTTCTTTGTCTTAAGACATGTAAAGGCTCATGCATCCATTAAATGATATAAATAAGGATGGAGTCCTACTTAGCACCAATTAGAGAGTTAGTTTTTACATAAATAGATTTGTTTTATTAGTTTAGAAGCATATGTTTGCATGAAGGAATCTCCCACTCTCAAAACAAATTGAGGAGAAGATTGCCTATAAATTGAGGAATTAAATATGTATTCCAGGCCATTCTTTTGATGCAATAATATATGTTATTGGTGCTCTCATTCGGAGTGTAGTTATTCTTGCCTGAGTGTGTTATATTTTGTGAATGTATGTTCATGGAGTGTAATGGAGCCAATAGTTTTGTTGTGTTATTTTGATTGAGCGATCTTTTAATTTCGGTGTTTGCCATGTGTTTACAAATTCCACTGACGTATCAAGTTGGAGAAGAGATCACCCTATTGTTCCTGCATAGCTTTTTGTCTTGCATGAGCACACTTTCCATAGCCTTGCGATTTGATGAAAAGTGAAAAATCTTACGATTACTAAATTTCCTTCAACAATTGCATTAGTAGAATTAAGGAAGGGTTGCTCCTATTTTCATTGGTTACCTACTGATCTTTTCAAAGGCTTAACTTGCAGATGTGTTGTTTCCATGGCTTATGTTCGTTAGGGATTTACTTTTCAAGTTATTTGCTTAAACTTTTTGTTACCCTATCTTCGTTATTTTCTTTTACAAACACTTGGTTAATTTAGGAATTCATATACTTGCATTGTTAAATTGCATTCATTAAAAAACAAAAAAATAGAAAAATATATTTCTTATTGTGTGCTTATTCTTTTGAGATAGCAAACAGATTCCACATCTTATCCAAAATTGGTCAAATCTAGCAAAGGTCTCCTTATGAACAAACACATTTATCTTCTACATAGCAGATTCCAATAGGTTGCAAGATCGCCTAGAACCTTGAAGTTGATCCCAAATTAGCGTTTCAAGAGAGGAGTTCGAAAGGTTTCTTGTCATTAATCATCGTACAAAATGACAACTCAACAAGATGGAAGAGAGAAGAGGAAAAGAGAGCAAAGCATGAGCATATCCATGGTTCAAAGAGGGAATCATGAAGAGGAGGGAGCTAAAAGGTCTTAAAAGGCAAGTGTGTCCATTTTAAGATGGTACAGTAGTGCCTCTTAATCTCTAACTCTTTGAGTGGTACTGGTAATTATATCAATGAGCAGCAATACAGGTAAGTAAACCCTCCCTCTTTTCTAAAAAGTTGTGATGTACATCTTTCTAGAATTTATGATAATTAAATATATTGTATAAAATTATATACATATTTTTGTTATTTTGATGGTTAATATATAGATGTATTATTTTGAGTACCCTACTAGTTTTCTAGTTAAGAATGATAATATGAATGTAAATATCTTCTTTGATTTATTTATTTTGGCAAATTTATTAATTCATTAATAAATAAATCACAAGATATGTTGTAATATTAATAGTCATTAAATAATTATTTTATTTAAATCATTACAGAAGTTATCAAGAATTGTAAATGTTTTAATTATGAAGTAAATGTTTTAACTTAATTCAATTATATTCATTATTTTAAATTAAAACATAATTTAAAAACAAAAATTGTCATATTATTTAATGAATTAAATAATGGGGATAATCTTTTTCCTTCACAAAAATAAAGTAGAAAATTAATTTCATCATTTTATAGAACTCAAGAAAGGGCTACATGGATGATATTTTTAATGAGAACATTTCCTTAGAAACTTGGAAAAATCATTCTTTTAAATAATATATATTTTTAAGAAGATTACAGCCAAACTAGAACAGTGTGATTAATCATGGAGTAGTTGATTTATGATTTGTTTCCACTAAAGAATCATTTACTAATGGAAGTGTCTCTTCAACACTAAAGGATGTAGGGTTTCTCATTGTTTGGTTGGGAAGTGGAGGCTAATAAATTTAACAATACAAACTATATGAGATGAGTTCATTAACTAACCACTTCCACACTAACATTCAAAATGCAATAGAAAGAGGGGCTTCCAAACATAACTCTCAAAATAACTCAACTTATATTAGCAAACCTCAAAGAAATAAAGGGATGCCAATGCTAAACCCAAATTATATCAAGGAAGTACACAAACAAGTCCTATTTCATGCAATGTTGATTTGATTAAAGATGTGTAAATATAAATGTGAAATTAAACTAATTGATTAAATGAGATGCATAAGATAGATATAGGTGCCAAATATATGCAATTAGCCCAATTTAGATATGGAAATAGGTCTAGACTAAAAGGTGAAATGAATGATAAAGTACTCACCTCAAGGGATTATGCCTTTTTAGAAATGTTTAATCAAGTAATTTCTAGATTTGTGGTTGTAATTCGGTTGTCCTACTCCTACACACATAATTTTTTTAATTTTTTTTATGGATAAGGGCTTTCCATTTTCAATCACTAGATTGAGGAATCAACCTTGAAATTGAAATGTAAAACATATAAGGAAAGAAAGACAAATGCAAGTATTCACATTGCTTGTAGAAACCTATGTCAATCAGGATTTGTAATGTTTGTGTATTGTAGATGTTGATTTCGCAATGGAGGATGTAGGAAATCTCCACAATGTAGTGGATCTATCAAAACCACATCATGGAGTCATGGATGTAAATGTGTCTCAATGAAAAAGATAATGAATGCCTCAATGTTTATCTTCTCCCTTGATGGCCAAAAAAACACTAGATCTTGAAGAGGAAATGCTCATAAAGGATCCTTGAATCTTTGAATGCCTTGAATGCTTGATGAAAATCTTCTTTCTTAGATCCTTAAGAATGTTTTGTGATTGATGCACTTTCTAGTGGATGTCTTGTAATGTCTAGTGTTGTGAAAATGAGGTGCTTATGTTGCCTTTAATATTAGTTTTCATGCATGAAAATAAAACAAGCCAATGAGCTCATCTAATTTCCTAATTTGTAACCCTGAGATAAAATTAGTCCTAGGATTCAAAATCCTTGGGGAACTGTTGTCCCACTTTTCATTTTGTACCGAAGTAGTCAAAGTGATTTCTTGTGTCTTAGTAATTTCCTAGGTGTGTTCAAGTCCAGGTCTAAGCTTCCTTAGGTGGAAAGAGTCTTCATCAAATTTTTCATTTTCCCCTTCTCCGCATTTCATAGTTGGGTGGTTTTTCCTTTATGTGGAGGGATTGTGCGGGTAGCTTAGTACCCAATCCGATGGAGATTCACATTGCTTGTGCAAAGATCATCTATAGAGATTCATCTACTTGCGGTCTATCATTTTCTCATAAAAATAGAAGCTTGTGAAAATTTGGACTTCGTCTTCTCCTCAGCGGGTTTTCAACCCATGAAGACAATTTCCTGTGAAGAGTGCCAAATGGTGTAGTTGGATCAAAATAAGAAAATAATAAGATGACCTATGGGAAATTCATGTTCCTTTATGATTATCTAACTCTAGGAATGTTCAGGATTTGTCACAACTCTTATAATCATCCCAGGCAAAAAACTCAAAACTAACATCTCCTCGGTGAGATTTCAACCCATGAAGTCAGTTTTCGCAAAAGGCAATTCTAAAGGAAAGGAGACAAAAGGTGGGTCCCTAATGAATTTTCCCACTCCTTTTGGATATCTCCAAACCCAAAGGAAACAATAGTCAAAAGGTAAAGTAAAAGGGAAGCCTGGGCGGAGAAATGGAAATTGTCTTCTCCTCGGTGGCTTTTCAGCCCATGAGGATATAAAAAATTCGAATTATAAAGAAAATCAAGTTTGTGAGTAGATTGGACCCACAATTTGTGAACAAAACTTCTCAAGATGATGATAGGAAATATTCTAACTATTGTGGGAAAGAGTTATTAAGAAGAATCCAACTCAGCAGATATTTTCTCTTGGAGGGTTCTATTTGTAACTTCTCAAAACTTAAAGGGAAGTGGGAAAGTAAGTATGGGAAGATAGAAAGTTACCATTTGGCCAACAGAACAGTGAAAAGACACTAAGATATCCATTAAAACCATGCATTTATTGTTCCAACGAATCTCTCCTTCAATTCATTCATGTGGCACAAATTCTGAAGATCAACGGATGAATTGCAAATCCTATATAGATGGAAACATGAACTGTTACAAAAACTACCACTCTTTTTTGAACTATTATTCTATTAATTTGCACAACTTTTTCAAAAAGACAGTATCTAAGTATTTTCTATTATTTTCCTTTTTTTGGATTCAAAATTCATTCTCAAACAAAAATGGCAACTAGATTTGTCAGTTTCAACAGGTTGAATGAAATTAAGTCTTCACTGCGAAATTTCATGAATACTTCTCTTTGTTTCTATGAGACGCAAGATTTTTAGAAGAGATTAAGATCAGAGCCAATCCATCCCATTATTGAGAAGCTCTGAGGATGCGGGTTTGTTAAGGCAGCTAGTTTTCCTTTAGCAGTTTAGGCTCCAAAATTAATCTATGAATGTATAATTCATTACAATCCAAACACCAGACAAATTGTATTGCCAGATGACACGGTATTGATCTCCATTGATAGGAAAACTATGGTGAATTGCCTTCATTTTTTGGAACAGGAAGAATTTTCAAATTGGACATTTGGAGGAGCCATTTCTGAATTCTCTGTGAAGAAGATGATTTGAAAAAAAAAAGATCATGCAATCATGGTTTCAAAAACCATGGAGCACCAGGAGTAAGGTTCCTAAAACTCTGTTTGGGACTAATCTCAAACCTGAGATTGTCGACATCATGGTCCTCTTACATAGATTGAAAGGTAAGGTTGAAGTTTTAAACTTTGTTGAGCAATATTTTTTTTTGCTACAAGTCATCTGCTCTGATACCCAATATATTGATTGGGCTCATGAGGTAAGCGAGATTCTACCCAATGCTCTTAGTGTTGCAAAATTCTACAACACATTCTACATGTCCTCCTTCCTCATTTACATGTTAGCTTCTTTACAATTATGGCCAAGCCTCCCAAGGGTGGAAAATTTTCCTTATGATGTGAAGTCTTATGAATTTTACCCATGTTTACAATTGGAAAATAGCTATGTAGAGTATATAAGAGTTAACGATGCATTCGCCATGAAAATTTGCAGGGACCTACAGGGATGTCCAGAGAGGAGATTTAGCCCTGAAACCATGGCAACTATTAACCAATTTGGGAGTTATTTCATCCAGTTCTCATCCTTTTCATATTTTCATCTTGCAACTTTTGATGGCTTTCCATTGAAGTTGTCAAGATATCCTAGTGATATGATCATGCTGATTGAGATTGTGTGGCAAGCAATCCAAGTGAACGTGTTAAGCGGGAGTTTGAAGAAGAAAGGGTACAAGTTTCCTACGAAGGTGGGAGCTTTTAGTTGTGAGTCTCGTTCTAATGCAAAGAACATGCTAAATGTGTTCGAATTGAAATATAAATTGGAGATGTATGAGGTCTTAAGACTTATGTTTGATCTGAATGGATATGCAAGGGAGGTGTTGCATATTGGAAGTGTGATCAAACACATCACCACCACTGAAGACTACTGAGTCGATTGCAAGGATGAGTTTGAGGGTCATGATCATGCTTTCGCCAGACTTGTAGTAGATCAAGTGAGGATGTATAAAGTTAATATCAATGTTGAAGGAGTAGAAGATGATGGGCAGAATATGTACAGTAACACCTATGTAACAAATCTAAGAAATATTCCTATCAGCTCTGAACCTTATGAAGATACTGGAGAAGAGCTAGAGATCATGATGGCCTAGATTATTAAAAGGACGAGGAAGTGGGTCGAATGGACCACAGCCAGAAGGAGTTGAAGTAAAAGCACACCTGCTCAAGCTTCTCCAACAACTGCAATGGCTTCCTCCTCTCAAGGTGGCACATCAAGTGTAACCTTGGCTATCACTCAAGGATTGGCTCAAGCATCAAGCAGAGGTGATCAACCTTCCAAGAAGAATATTCCTTTGGCTAAAACTTTTCATGATAGCTCCCTTCCAATGGTTGGAACTCCAACAAAAGCCGAGAAGAAGAAAGCAAAAGATCCTAAAGATACTACAGCTACTCTAGTCCCCTCACCTCATAGTAGTCCAGTTCCATCTACAAGTGTTGCACTTCTCTAGCCAAGTAGTCCTCAAGTGCAGGTAGTGGATTTAGGAGATGGAGTAAGTAGTGGTAGCGAATCCACTGAATCTGATGAGGTGACAAAGAAGACTTCGGAGGCAGACAAAGGCCAAGATTCTTTGAAGCTCATTTCACAACCCCCAAAGAATCCCTTCTCTTCAACTGTGAAAGTTATAACTCCAATCAAGAGAAAGATGTTTAGCATAGAATCACTTTGAATGGCCTCCAAAGTGATAAGCACAGATTCATGGTTGGAAGATACTCTAGACAGGAAGAGAAAGGAAAGATGAAGGAGCCCCCAACAAGGATACCTTATCTCTTGCTATCCGCTCTGGAGTAGCATTGAGTAAGGTTAAGAAGAAAAAGACATTATCCATTCTCGGACAAGACCCTAAAATAGGGCATCTAACAATGGAGATAGCAAAGCCTGCCAAGGAGGGAAGGATAAAGGATATGTCTACTGATGATTTTACTTAGCATTCAGTGGATCTTGGGGAGGTCAGACATATACCAAAGTTGGCTTATGGAAGTCGACAAATGAAGTGATTGAAGGATAGTTGGAGAGCCTTAAGTTGTTAAAGGTCTGGATGAAGGAGGAAATACAAGAAGTGAATGGCTTCATCAAGCAACTGGTCACCCCGTTAGCAAGCATCTCTAGAATGCCTATTACTAAAGATCCCATTGCTGCAGATGTTCAAGCACTCATCTCTAAACTCCAAGAAGACACATTTTTGGAAGATCGGTAGATAATGAAGTGAGAAACTCAAGTTGGAGGGACTTTCCATTATAGAGGAAATTGGCAATGCTATATTGAGGTTGGAATCTGAGAAGGATAATATTTCATCAAATAGAGCCACTTTGGCCATGGAGAGAATAAAGAGTGAAGATTGTGTCTCTCTATTGAAGATGATTATTCATATGAAGACTAAGGAGGCTATAGAAGCAAAGATCCTGCCTAAAGGAGATGAGCCTTTATTTGAATGGTGTCAAAGCATGCAGTTCAAGTCTGAAATGATCTTAGTAGTAGAAGAAGGGCTCAAAGAAACCAAAGCTAAAGTGAAGAAAGATAAAGATAGAGACTATGAACTCCTGAGAGGCTTGCATATAGACTCGCAAACTAGTGGTCAAGGAAAGGGAATAATTGGAATACATGTCATGGAATCAAACTTCTCGAACTTCATAGATAGCCTGACAAATATATCTTTCGCTCATCAGAACGAAGTTTTCGAACTCCAAAAACTTGGTGGTTGTGTACACGTGGCCATGGAGGAAATACAAGATCATTTGAGTGTTGTCAAGGATTTGGCCAAAGATCATTCTAAATGGCTCTTGAGATATACTAATGTACATGTCCATAGGCATGAAGAACTAATTCCAATCATTGCAGCCGCTAAGGCCTATAGGACAAAAGCAGAAAAGGGAAAGAAGGCAAAGTGAGTCATATTTTGCCTCTTTCATATTTTGTTGTAATCATTGTAATAGACAAACTGGCTCCTTACCATTTGTCATTTTTTAGGAGATGAGCCGATTGAACTTCTTTTGTAACGGTCATCTCAGAACCCTATATGTATTATACTGAAAGATTAATAAAAGGTCAGCAAATTTTGGTGTGAAATACTTGATGTTGCAGAGTCAATTGAATGGTATTTTGTGTCAATTATTTTATGTTCCATTCTGTTAGTTGTTAATTATTTGTTTTCTCTTTTATCTGAATTAAAACAAGGAACGAATAGAGCTCCATTCCCTTGTTTTGAGGCAGCAAACTGAATATGATAAGTATTGTCATCATAGGTTCAAGGGAGATCCCTTAGATGTTTCCTTCAAGTTAATCTTTCTTTCTCCATATTTAGTTTTTCGCTGAATCAGTTGGCATTAGTTGTTATGCAATATTGAATCTTTAAGTCTTATGAGTTCATAAGATGTGTAAGTTCATAAACTTAATTTATCTTCTGAAATCTTTTCTTGCCTAAGTTAGATCTTGTACAGGTTTGGCTCGGTTTACCTCTCCTATTCTCGAGTTAAGAACATACCCCCTTTTTAGATTTAGGAACAACCATAATTCATTGCAAATTTGCAATAGGGAGTTGTAACTAATAATTCAAAGGAAAGTTAGTCTTCTTAGAAGCAACTTTCCAACTATTGTAACCAAACATTGTTCATAAAATTTAGGCACCCAAGAGTTAAATAAAGAAAAAGAACAATTTTTTTACCATCAGGAACAAGTTGACCTGGTCAACCTAGTTTGGAATGGGTAGACTTATTCTAGGGTTGGTCCATAAGAAGCTAACCCTAGGCTCTGCATTGATGAAAATGGAAGATGTGAGAAAAACATAGAAAAAGAGTGGATTGAGTACGAATCCATCCATGGTCCATAACATCACTAAAGGAAAGGAGCTAATGGGTGCTTCCATTTTTAGAGGGTACACTAATGTGTGTGTGTGTGTGTGTGTGTGTGTGTGTGTGTGTGTGTGTGTGTGTGTGTGTGTTGACTATCAATCTTCATCAGGTACCCTTTTATTTTCCTACTCCAACAAACAACAACAAAAAATAAGGTGCATGTTTTACTAATTAATCACTAAAGGAAGAGGTGTGCCATTATGAATTTTAAATTTTCTATTGAGATGTATTATTTTCTATAATAAGCCACTAATGTACTTTAGCTTTAGAACAACTCAATATCTTTATGAGTACAAATTTATTTTAGACATTGTACATTGTTTAAAAAAATAGCAAATCATTACCCAAGGATTCCTGAGAGGGTTTGGCTCTTCAACCACATTTTAAATTGATTAACACCAATACATTTCACATCTACATAATATCATAATAAAAAACAATGATATCAATTCATATATTGGCTTACATATCTAGTTGTCCATAGCATATGAACTTGAATCTAGAATTTAGTAGAAAGGTATATCAATAAAAATAAATAAATAAATTATACATAGGCTGCTATGGGTGTATTGTTTTTCTAAATGGAATTACCATGACATTTTTGCTACATACATTTTCTTACCCTTGTTGCCACCATTAGTAAATTAGTTGTTGTTTGAATTGCAATGTATTATTTTTAGATTGCAATTTACATATCCAATGGTAAGGAATACTCTATCTTATAATTAGATTTGATTTATGTAATTTTTATTTTTATTTTAATATTAATTGAAATAATTTTAGTTAGCATTTCAAAAATATAATATAACTACTCAAGTATCTTAACTAAAGTTGTTTTATAGATATTTATTTATTTTATATATAACTAAGTCTTAAGTTTATAAAATAAGGTTTAGAAAAATGAATTGTGAATATTGTTTTATGTTCAATGCTTTATTATATCCGTTTAGTAAAGTTAATTCTTCACATTACTATTATGTCGTATCGAGATCAGAGTAAAAGGTGGAATTAAAACCTTACGTCAAGTGTTGGGTATGTGTATTGTGTATTCAAGGCACAAGAATGGTGTTGTAGTGGTCGTAATTAAAACAATAGTTTGGATTAAATTGTATATAAAGATCAAAATCTAATATGGGATAGTATGTTATTATGAGGAATCGTCATTAGCGTTATCTTATTATGTTCATAGACTTAACTATGTTTATTTATTTGCTCTAAATGAGTTATTGCCTTTTTTAAATCATCATATGTATAAATTAGAAACCAACTTCGTTTGATTGTTTGAAGGTCATCAATTAAGGATTTGTGATGCTCCTACACTTTTATTGTCATTAGTGTTAGAATTAGTGGTCCACTAACCTTAATATAATATACCTTCATTTTATTGTCTATGACCTTAATATAATATACCTTCATTTTATTGTCTATGATATTATAGTCAAATGTAAGATGCTTATACTGTTGATGACATGTATGTTGAGATGTTCCCATTGGTTATACATTAAGATTATTCTAAATGATCATAATGGTATCATAACATTATTGGTCATATTCAATGTTATCCATTCCTTGGATTATGATGGTCCTCGTAGTGTTAGAGAGAGAGGGAGAGAGGGTGTGTATGTGTGTGTGTGCAATCATTATTTGATATTCATAAATTTGATTAACGTGCTTTGGTTGTCAAGTCTTTATTTAGTAATGTTCCATGTCAAGTTGCATCTTGCTAGGATAACCAATTATGAGAAATCATAAATGAGGATGATAGATTTCCTTTACTTAAAATGATGATGAGAACACAATATCTTACACTACAAACACTATCCTATGCCACAAAATTTGAGTTGGGTTATCAATTATTTCGCAAACTTTATCACCATTTCACCAAGTAGGTGGCAGTCGTCAATGAAACTATCTGAGGTTGTGCCCTAGAAAAGGGTTGCATTCTTGCTTATGTATCTTATTATAATTAAACATAATTTATTGTGTACCCTTGTTTAGATGAACCAAGTATGTTGTGTTTCCTAGTTAAAAACTCAAACTACTAAGTCTCAGAGTGTGAGCGTAAACAAGGCCATCAATGATGAACCCCCAAGACATGGGCCGATCCCTTGGGGTTTGTCTTTACGTTCTTAAAATAATTATTTCATTTCTTAATTAATGATTTACACGGCTAAGATATTAATGAAGTATTTAGTTATGATCATGTATCTAATGTGCCGCACCTAGCTGGTTAGAATGTGTTTAGTTATAGGTCATGGATTTGATGGTCATTATGAAACAGTGAGTTAGTGTCATTCAACTATGCAACGAGAATTGTTGTTAGTTGAGTATGTCAAGAAGTATAATCTCTTAACTCTATTTAGTTCTATAATATGTCAAAGATGATTTTAACATGTTGATTAGTTTAGTGGTACATTATTTATTGTGTAGCATGGTGAATGTGATATAACCTAGTAGTGTTATTGGTGTGGTTTAAGGTAACTATATCTTGGGAACCTTTGAGAAAGTTGGATTAAAGTACTCTTATTTAATGTTTGATTATGTGTTAAGAATGTTGTATACAGATAGCTTGCTTCTACATTCATATTGTATTATGTACATCCAATGTTTCAAAAAAATTATATCAAATGTATGTCTAAATAGGTTGTTTACTCAAGGGTTCTTGGTTGGGGTATAACAAAACCCCTTTTGGTTTGGGTTGATAATCTTGTTTGGAAGCGGTTTAATTATGTTCACCAAAATATTTGTGAGGATTTTGTAGAAGGTATTACCCAAACTTATAGGTTTGAAATCATGAACAGATTTCAAATCATTGTGTTTTAAGACCAAAACAATCTAGGTATTATTTAGTTGTCTTAACAGCTTACCCAGTACAACAAAATTTATAGAAGCTATGATAACATCATAACAGACAATGTCCTAGTATTCATGGAAGAGAGCCAGAGGAAAGCCATCCACAACAGGAGATTTATAAGGACCAATGGAAAAGACAACCACTCAAACTTCCTCATTGGAAAAGATAATCACAAACTTCCTCATCAGAGACCTTGGAGCAAAGGAGGTCATTATCAAGGTGATAAATTGCATGCAAGATGTGGGTGAGGAGTTGGTCTTGAATAATCAAGATGCCCCTAGAATTAACCTTGGTGAGAAGTTGTATGAAGAAACTTGAAGCTAAGGAGCTAAGTTGAGATGAGTTAGAGATAACCACCCCAATCTCATCCAATAAAGAATTAATTATTTTCCTCTGTGTATACTAACAATCATGTGATTTAAGGCAAATAATAAGTGGACCACTAGTTTGATATAAAATACAATAAAAATAACAAATATCAAGTATGCACAAATATATATAAATCCAAGAAAGAAAGCATTATAAATAGAGGAAGGCGCCCAACAAATAACCATGACCAATGACCATTCAATCATTGTCCACTAAACTAAACTCAATTCCTAGCTTTAACAAAACCCAAAAAAAAATTTAATTAACTTATTATGTACAAATAGGTGGCTACACTTATCACATTAGTTTGAATTGTGTATACTTTAATTAGAGTTGTACAACTTTGTTGGTACTACTATAGCCTATCACTATTTTTGGAGCATTTGTGCATAACAATCAGCAATTTTTTAGATAGTTGTGCACAATTATTAAGACATTTTTTAATAGATATTGGATGATACTTTGAAATGATCACTCTTTTATCTATGTGTGCATGAAGATCCCATGTGTCGTTACTACCTTAAGGCTAGACAGAATCTAGAAACAATTAAACTGTGTATAAAGATGACAAATAAAATCATTGAAATCTAAATATACTATTTAAAATTTGTATATACACAAAATAACTATAATGATTACAATGTGTATATATATATTGAAGTTCATTGTTCATCAATACATAATTATGATAAATAATTGAATCACATCAACTAAAAAATACAAATATGAAAAACGAGTACACATGTATTCTAATATGTGACAAATACAACAAACTTTTTCCTCAATGATGAAAAGAGTTATTTCAGCAAGACTTTGTAAGGAAAACAATGCATGACAAGTGGGACAATCCCATCTTGTCAATTATGGTGATCCCTTCAACAAGAATCGCACATGTTTTTTGTTTCGATGTCACGAACTCTTAAATTATTCCACTCAATTTTGCCCTTTATTTCGATTTTGCCAAGTTTTCTCTATATAATCCCTGCTGGGCAAGAAAAGCCTTCTGGTGGAATTTAAATGAAATAGAATAGTAAAAGAAGAAAACAAAGATATAATCTATAATATGCATTGCAGGGTGTGGCGGATGTTTATTAGTAAATCTAAAAAAGCACCTTCTTGAAGGAACTCTTCTCTTCCACCTTAAGAAGATCATATCTAAAGAGGCACTTCTAAACATGATCTCTCCCATGAGATGCAAAAAAACAAATTATGATTACTAGAATGTCACATCATGAAATGATAGGCTTATAATATCATAACCAGTGTGCAAAAAACCAAGCTACCAATAATTCTAATGCATGAAACCGTGAGGACCTTCTAATATTATAATGTTAAAGATTTATTTCAATCTGGCTACCAATAATTCTATGCATGAAACCATTAGGACCTTCTAATATTATAATGTTAAAGATTTATTTCAATATTTCTCCGAGATTATCATAAAATCTTATTTGCTCCACAAACTGGGAATGAGCCCCACCCAGATTGTAATAAGAAGCCTTCAAAAAGCCCCCTTGTTACCCCAGCGGATAAGTGCTTGTGGGCCTCTGTTTAATATCGATATCAAATCAATCAATCTAAATGTAATAACAATCTTAAAACTGTCAAACAGTCGGTAGCGATTTTACATATAATTTGTTGCCTTTTTTCTACTAACCAAAATTATCTCACCTGTTCTGGTTGGTAACTCACAGACTTAGTGTCTCTGCTGGACTGCCTCACAGTTCTGAACCTCCATTAAAAAACAAATCCCAAACTAAAAACACCGAAATATTCCTCCATGGAAGAAGAGGTTAAAGAAAGATGACACAACTGACCTGTCACAAAGGGTACACATGGCCAAGAGATACATCACCCCACCATGTACAAAGTCCTAGCGGGTCCAGGTGTGCAATAGAATACTGTTCACAACGGCTCAAACTATAACTACAATCAAGTTTTTTAATTCTGCCCTAGATATTATGGTTATGAAATTAAATGAGTAGAGCCTTCGTCGCAAATCATCTACCATCAAGTGAGATAAGCGTAGGGGAACAAAACCAAAATGAGCTTTTTATCCTGCTTCAGATTTTATGGATATGAAATTTCAAAAGCAGAGCATTCCTTACAAGATCACCTCACTTCTAAAGCGAGACTAAGCATTATCCACAGCATTAAAAACAGTTTAAAGTCAAGAACTCCTATCAAACAGCACCATTCTTCTAGCATCTAATCTTTGGAATTGATTTTTGTTTGTATTTTCAAGTGTTTATATAAATCGACCTTTCACATACACAATTATGTAGCTCATGTTTAAGAATTTATGTAGCTCATGTTTAAGAATAAGCAATCAACTAATCAGGTTGATTAAGATCCGATCCATTCATGGCATCGATTGTTTTAATGCATTTCACATCCCTGATAAGTTCAAAAAGATAAACTGTACTACAAAGTGGCAAATTTGCCCTTCTAAAACTTGAAATAATACCCCTATGATACTAATCACAAAAACAATCCATTACGACTGCTATGCCTTAAGCTTGGACAACGTCAAACATTAAGCCTTCATGATTCTTGTTAAGAAGTACAAATTGGCTCAGACTGTACCTGCTTGGATAATTCATCGTATGTTTCAACAAAATCCATTGATCAATGAAGTTGAAGCTTAAAAATACCTGTAGATATTTCTAGTTAGAGCTTAGCAAGCCATTAAATTGAAACTCCAACAGCAAAGCAAGCAAATTACAAGTCTGATGTCTAACTTGCATATTTGTATTCTAGATTTAGATTTTTTTATGGCAGTCGCAAATGGAAATATGCAACAAATGGTGACTTGTTTGGAAAAGAGAGGGAAAGATTTTATTTTGAGGTAGTTTGTATTTATAAATGCACCTGACGCTGGTTCCTGCAAACATTTTGCATTTGATATGAATGCATGGCACAGATCATGAAAACCAAAGTAAGATCCCATAAAGCGGCATATTCATTTCAAAAGACTAATCATTTCATTATAATGCAAAAGAAATGAATCAGAATGCTGAAGACAATCTTACCTGTTCATAACTCAGATGAAAAACGTTTACCCCTTTTTAAAAAATAAAATTAAAAATGCTTAAGGCAATCTTTGAAATCTTACCTAGGGTAATGAGGGTTGCTTCCCAATCCTCAGCCCGTTATCACAAAAATTAAATAGTAATAGTAATTCTGTCATTCTAATGCAAGTAATTTAAAAAACAAGACAAACGATCTCCAAATCTTACCTGATCACTATTGGTTACCTTGCAGTCTGCAACCCCCAAAAACAGGATAAAAAATGCAATAAAACGAAAACATCAAAATTGAATAATAGAAACTTAGCAATACAGAATAATGCAGATTAACAGTAATTGAAGTATGAAGCATGGAAGCAGATGGAGCACAATCTGCAATGGATTCTCGTTGTTAGGTTTACTGAAACCAAAGCACATCAAAATATCTACAACACTCCTTAGGAAATGGTAAAATACATATAAGATAATAGGTTCAACTTTGAGCCGGTCACAATCTTGAAATACAGAAATAATGATACATGATAATCTTTAGAATCTCAAACCTAGTAGTGGAGGTCTTTTACATGAAGATCTAACTGAATTAAAAAACAAAGTAAATATAGGCGAGCACCTGTAGGAATCAGAAACGGGCATTGAAGGCCACAACTTGCTCATTTATGTACCGTGAGAGGGATTTTCCCAATTTCTCCTTTTCTTAGTCCCTGCTATCGGAGACTCTTCCATAAACAATATTGACTTCTAAAGAAATTTTTCATGCAGAGTCCCTTGCCACTATAAGCTCGTCGGAATAGTCAGCATCAGTTGTTCCCGTTGCCAATGGAATCTCATCATTCTGGTCTGAAAAATTGTACTTCTCACCAATAGCTCTGAGCAACTGGTAGACCTCATACATTGAAGGCCTTTCCTTAGGCCCAGACAGCACACACGCACAAGCAACCCTCAAGAACTGAAGAAGTTCATCATCATGTCCATCGCCCACAAGGGATTTGTCAATAGCTTCCTTGACATGTCCATTATTTGAAAGCTGAGTAATCCAATCTACAAGGTTACCCTTGAAGCTCTCGTCTCCAGTCACAACATCTATAGGTTTTTGCCCTGTGACTAACTCCATAAGAACAACTCCGAAGCTGAACACGTCTCCTTTCAAAGTAGCGACCAAAGTACGCATGTATTCAGGAGCTACGTACCCTAAATCGCCAAAATCCCCATTGATGAAAGTGCTGAGATGAGTATCTACAGGATTCATTAACCTCGCGAGTCCGAAATCCGTTATTCTTGGCTCATAATCTTCGTCAAGAAGGATGCTGCTTGAACTTATGTTGCGGTGAATGACACGAGGATTGCAGCTGTGATGAAGCCATGCCAAACCTCTAGCCGCACCAATTCCGATTCTGAGCCTGCTAGTCCAGTCCAAGCTATGATCATTGTGCAAGCACTCCCACAAGTTCCCCTTCACCATGTGTTTGTACACCAACAGCTTCTCTTGCCCGGCAACGCAGTAGCCCAGAAGAGGAACCAGATTCCGGTGCCTCAAGTGAGCCAAAGTATTCATTTCCGACTTGAATTGCTTCTCCGTTTGGGCCGAGGGTTTCAGCCTTTTTATCGCCAATACAGATCCATCCGCCAGAGAAGCCTTGTAAACGGTCCCAGTCCTGCCAGTGCCTATGATCTTCTCCGGGCTGAAATCATTTGTAGCGGTCATCAGATCTGCAAGCCTGATTTTCACAATGGGTTTCTCAAACATATGGAGCTGTATGGACTTGGGGCCCTTAATCCTCTTTGCCCACTTGTTCTCGTCCTTGAGCGCCGCGAGTTTCTCCGGGGTAAGTCTGATAAAATACCACCAAAAGGCAAAGCCAAGCAAGCAAACTACCAATACTCCCGCAGCCGCTCCCCCAATAACAACCCCCATGCTGGTAGTACCGCCTCCTGTGCATGCCCTGTTTAAGGGTTTGTTGCAAAGCCCAGGGTTTCCCGCAAAAAGGTCCGAGCTATTAGAAGCCCATTTACTGGGCACTGGCCCCGTGAGCTCGTTGTTTGCAAAATTGAAGTCGTTGAGCCGCTCCAGCCGCGTAAATTCCCATGGAATCAAGCCGCTAAGCTGGTTGTCATTCAGATGGAGGACATTCAGGTACGTACAATTGGCGAGCTCGGGAGGAATCGAGCCAGAAAGCTGATTTGACGAGAGATCAATCTGGACAAGAAAAGGAAGCCATTTGCATAGATCTCTCGGGATATTGCCCGAAAGACTATTGCCAGAGAGATCCAAGTTAGTCATACTCCCACAGTACTTCAACCCGCTGGGGAAATGCCCCGAAAGCTCCATGCTCGGCAGCTTTGTGCTCAGCACCTTACCGTCGTCGTTGTGCCAGCACTGAATTCCCACAAAATTGCATATGAATCCCTGGCTGCTGTTCCCAAACCTCCAAGTGAAAAGGGACTCGTTTGGATCCGTCAATTGTGCTTTCGTCTCGTTCAGGCATCGGATGTCGTTTTCTTCGAACTCTGGGGTTTGAGGCAACGCGCTGAGGCATGGAATCGAGCATAGAAGCAGCTGAAACAAAACCCAAGTCGCCACATCAATCTTAGCCATGGCTGAGCTTGTGAATCCAGCAGTTGATTTGAGCTTGTAAAATTCTAAAATTCAATGAAGCGCCCCTATGTACAAATCAATCCCGCCGTGCCCATTCTATAGGCGGGCAATGAATCCCCCACTTGACTTCAAAGTTCACCCAGAGCCGAGTGAAATCAGCCTTTCAATCTGCCGCCCCAGGGATTATGAGATGCGAGGGAAGTTTCCGCCCTCCGAGAAGCTGAAGCAAGAAGAGCAGAAGGAATGAAGAAAGCCCTAATGGATGCCCATTTTTCTTCAGCCTCCGTTGGAAATTGGGAGAGTCAATAGAGACGAGGACAGTGGGGCCATGAGAGCGGGTGAGCAGGGAAATTGAAGGAATACGAATGGAAGACTCTGCCGCCCCAGTCAACACGCCATCTCTCTCACCTAATCCCTCCCCTCGCTAAATTCAAGCACATTTTTTCTCATTTGCCCTAAATTCTCTTTCAGACAATATGTAATCCGATTAACAGATTTCTACAATCTATATGGCAGGTAATGCTGCTTTTTCTTTGATTTCTGCGGAAATTTTTTAATCTATGTGGGCTCCATAGGGTTATGTACAGTAATATGGATTATTATCAGTACTCGTATTATGTATATTTAAAACAAGGTTTGCACATCCTAATTCTTAGTCCCTAATGAGTTCCAAGTTTAATTGCTTATATCTGACGGGAGTAAGTTTTCCACTATCACATCTATGTACAAATCGTTCAATATTGTGCACTGACTATAAAGGATCTACTTGTATTTTTGCTTTTATTTTATGTCTACGGTATTGTACATAGGCTACTTCACTTCTGGAATCATTTTTAAAAAATTACATTAGGAGAAGAGCATATTTACATACATATTGTAACTTCTCACACTTGTAGAGGTTAAATTATCTTTCAACAATTTGTTTTAGTTGTTCTTGTGTGTGAGCTCAAAGGTTAAAAAATATTTTTTGACTTTTCGATAGTTACAAAATACTCTACAAATATCATCAAATGTGGGAGGAACAAAAATTGGTCATTTCAAAGTGTGCTATGATACCCACTCGAACATACACAGTAGTCATTCACTCAAAAATGCTAGTACATTGGCCAAATGTCCTAATAGTCCTACACAGATGTTCTAATAGTAGTAGTAATGCACAAAGAGACCAATTACTAATCAAAAACACAATAAAATAATTATAAGTACATATTATTTTTCAAACTCATCTTACATTAATAATTAAATAATTAAATATGTGTAAAATTATTAAAGCACTTTAAACTATTATTATTTAATTGATTTATTAAAGATTCAATATTTTTTAAAATAAAAATAAATAGATTTATTAAGGGGATCCCTTCTTTGAGGGTGCCCCATAGACCTCTTCACATGTTGAACTAACTCTCGTGCATAGAACAAACAAAGATCAAACCTTGCATAGTGAGGACCAAATGTGAGCCTACCCAAAAGACTCGTTAAAAAAATAGCAACATCCTACTTTAATGATATGAAAGCACCCCATTAATAAATAACTAGCACTTAAGTAACATTTTAATAAATATTAGGGTTAGCTTAGTTGACTTTATAATGTAGGGTCAATGAAGTCCAATGGAAAGAGCGATAGAGAAGGTTCAAGGAAATGAGTGGGAAGGGAAGGGAAGGACGAGACAGTAATTAATAATTATGAAAAGAGTCAAATCAGATTTAGAAAAGTCGCCCGTCAAAGTCTTGGAGAGAAAATTGAATGGCGAAGATTCCACGGGCCTGCCTGGATTCATTTCATCATTATCACACACCAGTCAAGTCAAACCACGTTATCTTAGACTTGGATTTTCTTACGGCCTTCAGTCAAAACTACTCCCCCACCCATGATTTTTTTGGGTTTTAGATTAAAATCAATTTCTTTTTCCTATATTTAATTGCTGAGATTTGTATGCTTATGTATATTTTTATCTAGTTTTGGATTTATTTCCGAGGAATGTCTTAAACATATATACTAATCAATGTGAGTTTTGTCCTAAATTTAGGTAATGGTTGGAATTTTATTTTAATGACTAAATCTTAGTTTATTTCAATTTTTGTATATATATGTCATTTTTATATTATTTACTATGTCTATATTTAGATTACTTTTCGTGCTTTGACTAATTCTAGGTTTTTTTTGTGTCTTGAGATGAATTTTGATTGGTTTGAAATTAATACATAATTTAACAAATTCAAATTCAAATGTTTAGACTCCTACTTTTCCTATTAGTCATTATCAGTTTGCTTGTAGACATTTATGATACTTGGTGTTAGGTTTTGGTATTTAAAGACATCTATTTGCATTATTAATAGACATAGGATATATATTTCTAACAAGAAGGAAAAATTGGAATACACTTTGTTTACTATAGGACGATAGAGCCTATATTTCATGTTAGATGCAAGCTTCAAAATATTGTTTTCGCTCACTAAGTTAATGAGTCAATCTAAGTAAGAGCATCAATTTAGAGAAATGTGTCCTTAGGGTTTTGTTAAACTCTCATAAATTGTTTGTAAATAACACCTCTACAAATCTAAACATCAAGGACAATGTAAGGAAATATATGGTACAATTTACTTTGAGAGCATTCTTATGATTTATAGTTTATCTTTGGGCATCAAGTCACTCTCACAAAACTCAAGTCTGATCTTAAGGGACTCAAATCTAACCAGCAAAGATTTTTTAGACAAGAAAACCTAAGGCATTTATTAGATAATAACCACCATAATTGAATTATGCATGACATCAACATTAAATTAAATTGTTATTACCACCACAATTGAATTATGCATGACATCAACATTAAATTAAATTGTTATTGACAAAGCAAAGAAGCTTTATTCACAATGATTAATTTATAGAAATAGCATTTTAATCTATCGACATAGTTAAATTAAGTCAAGCTTGAGTGTATATTTATCAATTGCATTTATCTAATTATTTAAGATTATTATGTAAAGAGATTTATTTCCTTACACTTTTGTAAAGTGGACTTATCTTTCACCAACCATATTTTAGCCTTCATTTTAATTAGTTTTTCATATATAATACTAGCATTTGCATTTAATGGAGGTGCGATAGATTTCTTGATTACATTTTATGTACAATTTGTTTGAAAGGAATTTTATACTTGAACACTTTGTTTTACTATTATGGGTTACATATCAATGGAAAAAGGTCAAGGCCTAACTTTTATGTCGTAGACACTTAAAATTGTCATAAACACTATATTAGTTGATTTAATATTTCCCTTGACACTATAATTGATTATTAATTAATTAATTATATTTGTCATATTCTTCTATTCATTTAATTAGATAGGTTCACTTCCCTAATGTATTTAAATTTAATTTAAATACATCCCCTCTAATGTATTAAATTTATTTAATACATAGTGCTCCATAAAATCCCTTTTAAATAAATTCTAATTTATTTATGTCCCTCCACTTTATTAAATTATTTAATCCTATGATTAAGTTAAATCCTATTTAATTTAATCTTAATCCCATCCTAAAACCTAGTCTACACCCATCACTCTCATCCTTCTAAGCCTACCCATTAATTAATCTCACTTACTAATTCTAAACACCTTTCTAAACACATCTTAGTCCTTAAGTATTTGCTCACATATGTGTGAGAAACTCAAGATCCAAGAAAGCTTCCATTTTATTATTTTATTCAAAAAGTCTTACACCCGTACACACTTGTCCCCCTTTCCTTTCTCCAAGGTTTCTCACACACATGTTTGAGCAAACCTTGAGCCATCACTTTCACTAAAAAGGCTTATGTTGACCTTTGCATGGCTTGTCCCCTTAGCCCATGTCTCCCTTGTGGGGCCTATTGGATGCCACATAGATGCCACCTCCCCAAGGCCTCTCTCAAACCTATAAATAGAGCCCTTGTCTCAAGCATTTCACATCTCCTGCATTGCATTGTTATCATGCTAGTTGTGCTTAGAGTTTTCTAGTTATTTTAGAGATTTTTAATACTAACCCTTTGGTAGTTGTTTATTTCTTGCATTAATTTGCATATTCATGATAGTATTGCACTCTTAGATTTGCTTCTTACATCCACTTCCATATTCCTAAATGCTCTCAAACATGGTTGCTTCCATAGCCATTGTTTGAAGACATTCTTCATTCATCTTAGCTTAGTTTCATTTGTCATCTTTCATATTCATTTACATTGGGATTCATTCAATGGTTGTGTTTGGGAGAGCACATTCACATCCCACAATCTAGAACACACCAACAAGGCCTCTTATGGATGCCCTTGTTGAGTTGTTTTGAGGTTGCATGAGGACTCTAACATTTCAATTACATAGTTTTAAAACTAAAGTAGAATTAGTAATTTTCCAATCTTATTTGAATCTTTAATATGCATATGCTACTAATGTTTTCTTGTTTATGCGTGCTCCTAACATGTTAGTTTTTCGCGTATACACCATCTCCACTGGGGTTTTCCCTCTAATTAAGGGTTTCCCTAATTAACACATCTAGTGTTATTGTGCATGAGTATCTTGTTGTGGTTTCTGGTTATATTGTTCAAATGGTTAAGTTATATTAAGGTTGATAATTGTGATAATAGTTGGATAAATGATTCACCTCTCCCCCCCCCTCTCAGTTATATTGGTGGGCTATAGATTCTAACACATGTTGTATGTCACAATGCATCAGTACTCAATCATAGTAATACAACATCATGACATGACTCTTCCATCCCTTTAGGAATCTCATCCTCTATGAGTATCTCATCTAGTATGCAGTCTTAGGCCACTCTGCCTTATGGAGGTATGATCTCCATACTATATCATCTCCTTACATGCAATCAAATCTAGCTCTCCAATATAACATATCTCTAAATTGCCATATCTATGCTAGGAATAAGAATATACTCATGGAAGGCTCTACTCTAATGCCACTAGAACTCCTACTGGTCAAGTGCATTCAAAGTGATCAAATAACCACACTTGTAAGAGTGTATACATTGTCAAGTTTTCTCTCTAATGCTAGGTAAGTCTGCTCAACTTTGAATATAAGATTTCTAGCATACTCCTCCCCCATGCAATCACTTCTCACTCTGTCTCCACTTTTTATACAAAATAAGTAAAGGGTGTCACAAACACTATCTCATTACTATTGGGGTCATGATGAATTTTACTACATAGCATATTCATTGTCTAATCAAAGGAGTAGGACCCACTATGATGTGGTGAAGATTGATGTGGTCTTTCCTAGATCTCATATATGATCAATAACCCACACAATACTCCTCATCTACATAGATCTCCTCTACCTCCCTACCTGCATGTGGCCTCACTGGAAGCACTCTAATAGGAATATAGAGTATCTTGTCCACATCCTCTAAGCTCAATGTAATATCTACACTTGGAAGATGGAATGTACATGTATCCTCAATCCGCCTCTATATCAAGGATAGAATCATTCCTCGATGGAATCTTGTATACGATAGTTGGCCTACCTAATACGGGGCCACTTCTCTCAATAAATGGATGTTGTCCTCAATAATACTCTACATTCTCTCTCAAACAAAGTGCATCTCCTATGACATTGGATGCACCCATAGAGACAGCAGCTCTTACAAATCACACCAAATCATCCACCAGTACCATGATCTACAAACTATAGGAAAGCCCAATCAAATTTGACAAGGTCACCTTTCCCTTGATCAAGATCAAGTTCTCTTATCAGGAATGAATTTTCCCTAACCATGGTCAACTTTTATGATCAAGGTCAACTTCCCTAAGAAGGGTTCACTTTCTTGATCAAGTTCAACATCTGCCTAAACTGAAGAAATTACCTCCCAAGTGCATATCTCATAAACATAAAAAGCTCTAAATTTGATACAGAAAAGTTCAAGCACATAAAAATCAAAGTGGAATATGCTCAGTACTAGTACTTACCTCAAGAAGTGTCTCAACATCTATCACGACCTCTCTTAGAACCTCCATCCACGTTGGCTCCATATCCTTCTTTTCCATCTTCAAGACTTTTCTTCAACTTTCCCAATCTACATAGGTAACAAATGAATGGTAAGCATACCTATTTATAACTTTTTGAAAAAAAATTAGTGTTACAATTAGGGTTTCTCCTTTCTATGCATTTAGAATAGGTATTCACTCTTTTCATCATAACTTGTGCTACGTAACTCTGATTTCCTCACCATTATAGGCATTGGAGTTTTGATTCACTTATCAGCCCTTTAGAGTTGGTTTAGTGAAGTTTTGATAAATTTCTTATTAGTTTTGAAGGTACTTTTCATCAATCTTCATATCTGGTCCATAGGCTTAGCTAATATCACCTTGTTTCACCTTTCCTAAAGAGAAAGTTGAAATGTGGGGCATATAGGCACCTATAAATTTCACATAATCATTCTTAGTAAGCTCTAGGTGATTTGGATTTCTCACTAACATGTGTTCTGTAGGTTGTGGGTACTAATACTTCCTTGCAAGATCTTGACATTGTGGACTTTGTTATATCCTTTTTCCTTAAGTAAAATTTTTCTTTACTTTAGTTTTCATATTCATGTAATGTCATATCCAGTTACAGTGGAGGCAAAATGTATTGTCTTAAATTATAAACAGTTCAATTTATGACCATTTAGCACCTATTTAATGCAATTTAATGTGAATTGTGTATTTAGGATGAATTTTCATATCTTCCTTGCACTTTTCTTAAATGGGATGTAGGTAGGACATAATAAGTCCTCATTGGAATTCCTATTCTTTAAAACAAAACTTGGGGTAGGATCTATTTACTTAGATCCTCCCCTTTTTCTCATCCCAATCATCTTAAATTCTTTTCTGCACTAGGTCCCATTTTGGGTCCTCCCTTTTGGAACTTGCAATGAGGGTTGATCTGTGGCTTTATTTCTTGCTCATTCATCTAGTGGTAGAAAGTTAATCCAATTACCATTATAAGAACCCTTGATTGCTTCATTTGGCACATACGCGTGTAATAATAAGTAAGCATGCACAAGAAATGAAGAAAACAAAAGCAAACATGCACATAATGTTACTATGAATACTGATGATATTCCTATGGGGGAGTATTCTAGCATTGGTGGACTAATGGAGAGATAGTTAACATGATTGTGTTGCATTCACGACTATGTTTGTCATTTATGTCAACATACTAAGAAGATTAGCAATGTAGTAGGCAGAGATTGAGGTCGTACGGATTGAGAATTGAAGATAAAGTCAAATGCAGTTCAGGAAATGTTCTACATTGTGTCTTGATGACATGGCCAAGAGCACATGCAGAAAGTCAAAGACCAATAGTAGTTATTTGTGATTTACAAAAGATAGTTTGCAGACAGAGCTCCTAAGAAGTGGTTTCTGGTGTTCAGATTATATCTCCCAACAAGGATGAAATTTGGATGAGCATAGTTAGATAGAGATAGTAGACAATCATATGATGATGTCAATGAGTGCACGAGGTCCAAAGTTACGTGTGTGAGAAGTTGTGAAGACTATGAGATGACAGTATTTTGTAATTATGAAAAGATATAATGTATTGCATTACCTTAACGAGGTCCTATTGTAATTAATTGGGAAAGCCTCAAGGCTGACTCAATGAATCATTTGAGGACATGGTATAAAGGAAAGTTATTTTTCTTATGATAAAGAATATATTGTATGCAAGTGATTTTGTCCATGCGATAAGAGAAGAAGATTGGTAAATGCAAGTATATGATCAAAGGGATTATTGTGATGCAAGTTTGGAGATCTAGTATTGAGATCTGAGAAGTGTTTTGTGTGGTAGAGGCATGGTAAGAGGACAGAGAAATTATTTGAGATGTTGAGAACAATTACATTTCTATTATTATAAAAGGAAAAATATAGAAGCTAGTTGGACAATGAGTTCGATGGTCTTTCCCCTAAAGCTTTTTGAACAATGGGTCCATCTACCTTCTACAACTCCTAATAGTGTTGGTGTTAATATCATTATGGTTTTTAAAAAGTGGTGACAAAACATTTAGTCATTATCTAGAAAAGAACAGTGCAAGCTGAGTGCATAGTGTATGTCGAGCATAAGCCTCCAGATAATACATGTCAAGTAATATGATAGTTAGTGTCAAGCACTAGTATGTGTCAAGCAGTCAATGTGTGTCAAGTCACTCAAGTGCCAAGAAAACAAAGGGAACCAAGCAAACAATGTGTGCTGATTGATTCAGGTGTCAAGAAAGAGCAAGTGTCAAGTCATTCAAAAGTTGAGTATCAATATAAAGAGCATAGTAAAGGTCAATCATTAGAGTCTATTGATATCAAGTTACCAGTCTTTGACACAGATGTTTGTTATGGCACAAACTTCTATGTAAACTATTTTTGGTCAACATGAACATGAATTTTTTATATTAATAAATAAGGATCCAGTCATATTATGAATCCCTATGCCAATACATGCATCCAATAAGATAAAGGTAAGAATTAGGCAGCAATAAGGATCAACCATAGCCATTGATTATGACCTAGCCCATCTCCATAATTTCTACTTAAAGAAGTAAACCCTAAGAGGGAATTATCATGATGCAAAGAGAAGTATTACATGTGTAAGGAGAGGAATGTTAAGAGCATGGAGAGAATTTCATGGTGGAAATGATGGCTAAGTTATGGAACTACAATGTAGAATCAGTTTGAGAAGAATAGAGATAAGCAATAAAAGGATAGAGAAGATAGATCTGATTAGGAGGATTAAGAGATAACTAGTAAAGAGGAGATCTGACATCAAGCAGCAAGGTGCTAACCGAAGGATCAGTTGTTGAATCATTTTGATAGGTGATATAAAGTAAATCTCTTAACAGAGTAGTCCTAATAGACTTTTGAATCTCCTAACAGAGTACTTACTTAGTTGTGAGTTGAAATCCTTTAGTCAATGTGAGACCTAACAATCATGTAAGCCTTTAATAGGCAGACCTTTCACAGGGTAGATCATAATTTGTGATAAAAACTTTGTTGTCATAATTGGCCACGCTTTACAACTACAGTAGTGAAGATTTGTGGGTGTCATCCCCACCCCAGCTTTACCTTCTCATTGGAGGGTTTCTAGGTAACCAAAAAATATTATGTGTTATGTGTTGATTTACAATATGGTTCAGATGTGATGCATGGTTACTTATTTCAATTTATAAGTTAAGTTATGAGATGGATGAATGGTGAATTATTTTTATGGTAAAAGTTTTAAGTGTTGATTCACCCCCCCCCCCCCAACCTCCCCTTCTCAGAACCTACTTTCCCATTGTTATTTCCAATGTTATTGGTATAAGAGCTTTGTTCTCTAGAAAGGAAAGTTTGACAACTTTGGAGGTAAGATCTTGAATATGGAAGTCTACAAATTGGGAAAGACTATTGAGAACTAGAAGATTGAAATAAAAATTTCTCTACATCAACTCAAGGAGGCAAGAGATGAACTATAACAGCCATTGAAGAAAAGAAAGGAATAGGCCATTGAACAAAATCACACTCAGTATCATGAAGAAGACACTACTAGATTTTTTGAGGACATGAACTCAAATAAATTTGATGCAACAATTGCATATCTGATGGAAAAGAACAATGCCCTAAATGAAGAAGTCGAGAATCTAAAAAGGGAACAAGAAACTCAATCAATATTGTTATGTGAGATAGCTGAACTAAAAAAGAAAGTTGAAGAAGATAGAGTCGTGATTGAAGAAGAAAAAATACTACTAGTTGATAGACTTTAGGAGAAGTCATCAGATGTGGAAAAGTTATCAAGCATTCAATTGGATCTGATGAATCATTTGATGCTTGCAAATCAAGAACTGAATAGGAAAGACATTGAGATTACAACTTTGGAAACACATAATGCCCTATTGCAAAATGAATTGAAGACTAAAAAGGAAAAGCTTAACAAGCTTAGTGAAGCCATAAAGTACTTTGAAAAACTGATGGAAGCACCAAGATCAAAAAATGACACTGCTGGATTGGGATATTCTACCAATGAGAAAGGAGAATCATCTAGAAGTGGTGAATAAAGGAATGATAAGGGAAAGAACAAAAATCCCACTTGTCATCATTATGGAAAATTGGGTCATACAGTAAATGTCTGTAGGAGTAACACTGGAAATCAAAGCTCTAAGAAAAAATTCAAGGGACATTGCCATAACTACAAGAAGCAAGGACATCAGGCACATGAATGCAAGACAATGACCACCAACACTTAGAGTTTTGAAGGGTGTTGTTACAACTACCTAAAATATGGACATAAGCCATATGAATGTAGATCCAAACCCAAGTAGACATCAAACAAGAAAACCAAGGTACATCATCAT
Organism: Cupressus sempervirens; assembly: GCA_028749045.1. Lineage (NCBI taxonomy): Eukaryota > Viridiplantae > Streptophyta > Pinopsida > Cupressales > Cupressaceae > Cupressus > Cupressus sempervirens. The sequence continues at coordinate 271,739,729 of CM053788.1, read as the reverse complement.
GGGAATTCTTATGATTGGGATTACAATACAAGGTATGGTTGTCATTATTGTGGTGAATATGGTCATGTTGTTGTAAATTACATTAGGACACATTTCAAAGTTAATTAAAATAGATGGTTGAATGAGATTTTATGCTTTAGTTGTCTTAAGACTGGTCACGTAAGCAGAAATGATCCAACTTAGTCACCTGCACCGAGCAATGAATTCAACAAAGGCAAAGGAAAGGTAGATACTGAGAAGGTAAGGATGCATATGAAGAAAACATGGAAAAGAAAGAAGATTGTAGTACATCGATTCCAAATGAGGTCACTTTATCCAATGGATTAGGTGATCACATCACCCCCAACTAGGCATTCAAAGGTATGTGTGGAACTAACATATGAAATGATATATTTTACATTAGTTCCAAGCATGCAAGTAATGAAATGGATCTATCAACATATATTAAGATGCAATGAAGTGATTAGAAGAAGGAGACAATCTATTGCTACGTTGTTTTCTTTGCTTTTGTCGAGTATTGGAAGTATTGCAGTAAGTGTCGAGTAATAAGGTACTATAGTGACTATTGAGCTAGCTATGATAGCCAAGTGAATTGAAAACCCTATAGCAACTGAGCTTATAGTTGTATATGCACTAAGCATTAATTACAAAGTTTTGAATGCTATATACTCAATTTTTTGAGTCATTTGCATTTACTAGAAGATCAAAGAACACAAAGGAGATTTGAGAAGGGGATTCTAGTGACTGCATACCAGACTTAACTACTACATGACATTTTACATTAACTTGAAAGGTATTTCACTTGTGTTGATTTATACTATTTTCATTTTGCAAACCCTAGCAAGTGAAAAATCGTAGCAAGTTCATTGGCAGAAGTAAGAAAGGAAGGTAAAGAGGTTACCAATGTATAATTGATCAGTAATGATGTTTGTCAACCACCATTCCACACTATTCCTAAGATTACATACAAAGGAGATCCATCTAGTGCATTATCGATTATTTCGCCCAAGGTTTTGATGATTCAAGATGTAAGATGTTTTTGCACATGCAAGGTTGGAGAGGTTGGAGACTTAGAGATTAGAGAGATTATCAAAAGTTGTGTGAGAATGGTGTTTTGAAAGAAGAAAACAAAATCGTAGAGTGAAAAGGGTTAACACATGCCCTAGATTTTCTCCAAGTTTTCAAAATAGAATGGATAAAGATTGTATTGAGGTGAATACATGACAATCAGTTATGGTTAGAGAATAGACCTATTAGAATATCAAAGAGGATCATTCATAGAGTGATAGGGTATCCTACCCTAGACAGGTCGAAGACATTGAGGAGTGATGTAAAAGAAGTAATCGAGAATAATATTGGAGCCATATGGAAGAAGAGGGGAATTTCAATTGATACAATTGAAGACCCTATTATTACATTCGCAGTGAGAGTGATAGCACACAGATTCTACTAGTCGAGATGACTTAATAGTGTGTCATGCATTTTCGTTGACCTAGGTTACAAGATCATAAAGAAAGATCATTTTTATGACCTAGCTGAGCTACAGCTTTAACAACCATCAAAAAACCTAGAGGCTATCAGAAAAGCAAAGAGTTCTTCATGTAAGTTTGGTTCACTCATTATCTGCATGTTCTTCTTTGTCCAAAATACTTTTCCTACATTTGGCAAGGTAGTTTGGAAGTCCAGTCAGTCTATTACCCAACAGATAAGTGAATTCATTGAGCATTTGGGAGAAATTTTTTGATTCAATTATGACTATTTATTTTGAAGATTTCAAGAAATCAATGAAGTAGAGATCAAGAATTCTTGTATCTTTAGTGGAACAACATTATAATTATGTTTGCTTCCTAGTAGATGTCAACTATACCTATGTTTAGGAAGATACTCCAAGGGTTAGATGGTTGAGACCATTAACATATGAGATAAATGTTGATGAGGCATCAGTACCCATCACTACATTGTTGGCAGATGAGATTGACAAGGATGCTACATCCTTTGGGAATTATGATGAAGCCAAATCAATGATAACTATAAACTTGCAAACTGCCACCGTCATTAGAAAGAAGAACAAATGGTGAAGAAATTGAAAGAAAATTTTGGTGAAGGAGAAGAAGAAGAAGAAGAAGGTCAAGGACCTTTACAACTTATACAAGGAAAAAGAGAAGATCAAGCTTCATAGGATGAAGAGGAAGTCGAATAAGAACCAAATAAATCTAAAAAGAAGAGGAAGGAACAAAAAAAGAAAGTAGAGAAACCAATGAAAGTGGAAAACAAGGAACAACAAAAGCCAAATGCACCTTTAAGAAGTTGAAGCACAAGGGTTGCCACTATACAAGTTAAGGAAGCTCAATCTGCAAAACATAAAATTTATGATATGATGGCTACTTTTAAGACAACTCCTTTAGATATTTCTAACTCATTACCTAAAATTCTATATGAAAGAGTTGAGAAGAAATCAAAGTTTAGAATGAAGGCTGAAAAACAAATCAAGGAAGCTACTTTAGCTCAAATTATGTCTAAATTTGATAAGAAAATGATCACAAAGGTTGTTGATAAATACAAAGGGAAATTTGCTCCTAAATAAAGAGCCTTTCATATTATGAAAAGTGGAGTTGAAGAGGTGGCAACCCAAAGAATATTACTTTGGAAAGCAATCTTTGGGTTGACCACACAAATAGTGGAAATAGTTGTAGAAGAGAAAGAAGAATAAGTGAAGGATGATATAGTTGAGGAAGATGCACAGGATGTCAATGATCCAAGCACCATTACTACACATGAAGACAAAGAGAGTCAACAAAACTCATTAACTATTGAGGACATACCTGATAACTCTACACAAAATGTAAATCCATTGAGTGGGGAAGATTTAAAGAAATTGCAATAGGAATCCACCAATAGTGCTATTTCATGCACAAATCCTATATTGGTAAGGATTGATGAATCTCAAAAGGTTGAGATTGCATCCACTTAGATAAAATAGCAAGACACATCTATTGTGCCCCAACATGTTGTGGAAGTTAAGGAGAAGGAGTCACATTAACAAACAACATATCAAAGTGTAACCCTGGAACAAAAAGGTGAACTTAACAAAGCACCATCTTCAATGCCTACTATTGTCATTGTGATGAGTCTACAAAGCTCAAGGTTGCCAGCAGTTGTCATAGTTGAGGAAGAGGGTAATGAAGAGAAAGAGGATAAGGAAGAGAATCCTACACTCACCTCACTGAAACTTATTGAAGATCAAAAGGAGCTTGAACAAAAGAAAGATGATAAGATGACTGCTGAGATAGGGAGACATGTAGCTATACAAACACTGGTCACTTTACCAATCACTACACCTCCTCCCAGCAGCTAGACTCTTCAAATTTTGAGTACTCAAGATACACCATTGCAAATTATCAAGGTAGAGTACCAATACAACTAAGAGTGATGATACTACATCATTTTAGGATGTGATTTTAGATGAAGTGATTGTTCTACCCCAATTTTATCCAACAACAATCACACTTGAAGAAATGGTTGTTCTTCAAGAGGCTTTACAGAGGAAATCAAGGCAAGAAATCTTGAGAAGGGAGCATAAGAAAAATAAGGTTCTACATGATATTAGAGATATTTTGTAGATGCTTTTGATATTTCATATTCATTTTCCAATAAGAAGATCTTAGAGAAACTTTTACATATAGTTGATAAGATAAAGGATGAAGATATAGAGACAAATGTAAATTATCGGAATGGTCTGAAAGGACATTTCACGTTGAGGTTATGGACCAAATATCTAGTGCCTTTGTTGATTTATTAACTAAGATGGAGAGTGTGAAGAAAGTTTTGGATAACATTTTCTCTTTGTATAGAAAATTATGTGATGTTCATATCTTTACTAAAGAAACTCAACAGTAAATTGATGAGTTGCAAGGAGATTTACAATTGACGGGTACTACATTGAGGCAATATCCTAGCAATAGTCAAGTTCATTTTTAGAGATTATTGTTGACACAGAGTAGGCTTGTTGAGTTGCAAGCAAACGATGCAAATATATGATCAACATTCAGTCCATGCTGACCCCACACATGGAATTTTTATAGAAGGAACTAACCTTTGTAGAAACATTGATGAAGAAATATTATCATCTTTCTACACAAGAAGGTCTAGTAGATATGGAAAAAAATCTAGAAATAAAGATTTAATCTTTAGATGCAGCCAGTGATAATTGGGATTCCACTTTGGGAATCATAGTAGAACTACATAAGCCATTTTTGGACAAATACAGTGTACCATCCAACTAACATAAGTTTCCAAAAAAGGCGATTTTGAAGATTTTTCAAATTTTGGATAGTTTCATCAACGTAGATATCTACTTAGAAGGAGTTATAGAAATGAAATGAAATATTTACTCAGGGGGAGTGATGAGATATGGGAGAGCATTTTTTGCAAATTTTGAGATTTTGAAATTTTGTCTAGAAGCCAAATAGAGATGATATATTGTCTAACTTATGCATAAAATAAGATTGTATATGCCATGATAGTGTTTTGGACACTCATATCAAAGGGGGAGATTGTTAATCTCATTATGATTTTGACAAAGTAGTGACAAAACACTTAGTCATTATCTAGCAAAGAATAGTGCAAGCTAAATGCATGGTGTATGTTGAGCATAAGCCTCCAGACAATACATGTTGAGTAATATGACAGTTAGTGCCAATCACTAGTATGTGCCAAGAAGTCAATGACTGTCAAATCACTCAAGTGCTAAGCAAACAAAAGGAGTTAAGCAAACAGTGTGTGTCGAGTAATTCAGGTGTCGAGAAAGAGTAAGTGTCAAGCCATTCAAAAGCCAAGTATTAGTATAAAGAGCTTCATGAAGGTCAAACATCAAAATCTATTAATGTTGAGTTACCAATCTTTGACATTGATGTTTGTTATGGCACAAACTTCTATGTAAATACTTTTTGGCTGACCTGAACATGAATTTTTTATATTAATAAATAAGGTTCCAGTCATATTACAAATCCTTATGCCAATACATGCAACCAATCATATAAAGGGAAGAATTAAGTGGCAATAAGGATCAACCACAACCGTTGATTATGACCTAGCTCATCTCCGTAATGCCTACTTAAGAGAGAATTATCATGATGTGAATAGAAGTATTACATCCACAAGGAGAGGAATGCTAAGAGCATAGAGAGAATTTCATGGTGGAAATGATGGCTAAATTATGGAACTATAATGCAAAATCAGTTTGAGAAGAATATAGACAAGCAATGAAAGGATAGCGAAGATAGATATGATCAGGAGGATCAAGGGATGACTAGCAAAGAAGAGATATGACATCAAGAAGCAAGGTGCTAACTAAAGGATCAGGTGTTGAATCATTTTGACAGGTGATATAGAGTAAATCTCTTAATAGAGTAGTCCTAAAAGACTTTTATAAATCTCTTAATAGAGTGCTTACTTAGTTATGAGCTTAAAGACTTTAGTCATGGTGAGACCTAACATTCTTGTAAGTCTTTAACAGGGCAGACCTTTCACAAGGTAGATCATAGTTTATGAACAAAACTTTATAGCCATAATTGGCCACACTTTACAACTATAGTAGTGAAGATTTGTGGGCGTCATCCCCACCCTAGTTTTACTTTCTCATTGGAAGGTTTCTGGGTAACCAAAATCTTATGTGTTATCTGTTGGTTTACATTATGCTTTGGATGTGATGCATGGTTACTTATTTCAGTTTACATGTTAATTTATGAGATGGATGAATGGTGAATTGTTTTTATGGTAAAAGTTTTAAGTGTTGATTCTCCCCCCCCCACTCTCAAAACTTACTTTCCCACTATTATTTCCAACAGTTGGCACAACTCATTACAAGGTTGAAATCTCTTCACAGGGATTCAAAGTCTCTTAACATGGACTAATATGTACTGAATGTATTTCATTGGTTCCTAATAGAGTTCATCCTCTTACAAGGAACTTATGTATTAGTACATCATTCTATGGGTGCAATCTCCACCATGGTTTTCCCTCTGATCAAGGGTTTTCCTAGTTAACATATCTGGTGTTATTGTGTATGCGTATCTTTTTATGGTTACTGTTGTTATTGATCATATGTTTAAGGTTTCATAAGGTTAATAAAATTTGCATTGATTTGATAACTGATTCACCCACCCCCGCTCTCAATTATCTTGGTGGACTTTACTTTCTAACAATTGGTATCTTAACAATTTAAGGAGATCAATGGTGGATCATTTCAAAAAAGAAAGTCTTAAGTTTGATGGAGTTAACTATGATAGTAGGAAAGAGAAGATGAAGACACATCTACTATGCATGGGTCCATGATATTGGTTAATTAAAAACAATGGGAAGACTATTGTAGAAGAAAGAAAACTTGAAGAATGTACACAAGCTTAAAGAGATTTGTTTATGTGTAACATGCTTGCCAGAAAAGCACTTTTTTCAGCCCTTCTTGAAAATGAATATAGTTGGGTAATATCTTTGGTATCATCTCATCAAATTTGGAAAGTATTGGAATATACTTTTGAAGGTGATAAGCATGCCAAAATAATTGGATTGCAAAATTGGATATGTTTGTTTCAAGACGCTAAAATAATGGAAGATGAATCTATAAGAAGTTATATTGGTAGAATATTAGAAATTATTAAAGGAATCAAGTATTGTAATGGAACTAAACATGAGGATGAGGTCATATGGAAGATCTTGAATACTTTGACACTGTCATTCAAGAAGACAGTGTAAATGATTGAGCAAGTGATATCTTGTACTTAGAAATTTTCCAGAGAAACTCTTCTTTGAAGATTGGAAGTGGCAGAAGTAAGTTTTAAATAGTCTAGAAATTTTCCTAGAGTGGAGAATACTTTTAGTGCATTGAGTGTTCAGCTTTCCCTATCAAGGAGTGCAAGCGCTAGTGGAGATTATGCTAGCATCAATAGATCAAGATCTAAGGAAGACAAAGAGATTATAGAAGGAATTTCCTTGCTTGTGAAGAGAAAACTAGATGGTAAGAAAATATTTAAAGGTTAGACTTGTAATGAATTTGGTCATTATGCTTCTAAATGTCCTAAGAGAGTAAAGAAGTATAAGAATAATTTCAAGTCTAGAAGGCCTAGAGAATGTTTGTATACAAATGATGATGATGAATCTGATGAAAAGAGTGAAAGTGAAGATGAGTTAGGATTCGTTTCTATAAAAGAAGAAAATCCTTAAAAAGAAGTCAGAGAAGAGAAAGCCTTAATATCATAGGTTGAGAAGAAAGTTGATTGGATCATAGATAGTGGTTTTTCACATCATATGATTGGTGATATGAATAAGTTTGTTAAGTTCAACAGACATGATGGATGAATTGTTAGAGTTGGTAACAATGTGGCTTGTCACATTAAGGAAATAGGATTTATTACACTTGATGGTAAAACTAACATAGATGATGTTTCTTTTGTTGATGGTGTTGGCGCCTAAATTGACAGATTAAGTTTCCTATGAAATGATGATCCAATTATGGGAATTCCTAATAGCAATTTCCCAACTAACAGGTTCCACTCTAAATGAATGCAAAACTTTGCAATTTTGGCTCTATAGAACCAAGGTTGGTAGGCCTATACCTCACACCTTAGAGTCTTTTTATAGCAGATAACTTGGGGGACCTTGGTGTTTTAAGGGATTTTAAAAGTTGATAAAAGTTTGTAGGTGTAAAATGTAAATGTATAATAGATTTGTTGACCTTTTTCACTTGGATTTATGTCTTTTTTGCAATCAACATGAAGAATCAAATCAATAATCAATAGACTAGTGCCTTAACTGATGGATTCTTTATCATTCTTCTATCAATCATTCACAATGTTTAAAGTATCCCTTAGAGACAAACAACAAATCCTTTCGAGATAAATTATTGTCACTTTAATGATGTATGAACTATTAAATGCTTAAATGAATTTCAATACTTAGTCTTATTGAATTTAACTCCTCTAAAGAGTCCAATAAGAAAGCAATGAAGATCGATTTACCAATACAATATCACTATTTTTCAAACACTGAAATCACTTGTTGCATTCAATTAATTGGACAAACAATTAAAGAAAATTTAAAATTTGATCTGAGGAAACAAAATAAATGAGACATAAATGATATCACCAAAAGACCAATTGAGCACATGAATCCTTGTATTGAACTTGAAATGCTTTCACCACAAATACATGTGTTGTTGGTGCATACAGATAACAAAATCCGAAGTAGACAACAAAATCAACCTTCTATAAAATGTATATGAAAAGTATATGGTAGTGAATTATATATGATCTCCATAGTTGGTCCTTATAATTATAGACATCGAATTGGTTACAAAATGAAAGGGTATGACCCTTTTTTTACAAAATTTGAACTAACTGACTAAATAATAATCAATTGTCGATTAAACAAAACAAGTTTATAGAAAGAGAGGATCATTATGTTGAATTTGATGATGGTTCCTCAGTAAAATCATTGCATTTTTTTATGTGTTCATGATATTTATCATCCTTGAGAAAATCTACATTTTTTATCACCTCTCAGGCTTTGACTTCAATCTTGAACATTTACTCCATTTGCTCACTTATTTTGGTCATCATCAGATCATCATTTTGTGTTGCTCCTAGGGATTGGTCCTGCATTACATGGAACATTCCCATCCATGTCTCTTGGTCAATTGTATTTTTGTCTATATCATGCCAAGGTAAAACCCCATGCTCTATTACTAGTTATTCAAACAATTGAAAAGGGGTCTTGAAGTCTTGTGAATATACAATGTGATCGTTGATCAATTTATCTGCTTCCTAGATGTCTTCATCCTCTGCAAGATTATTCTTTTCCTCAACAAATTTCTTGTATACTTCATTATGTTGTAAGGCCATAAGTTTATATGTATTGTATAGATCCCAAACCTTCCCTAACTTGATTAGCAACATCCTAAAATGGTTTCTCAATATTGTGCCAGATATTTCTCATTGAATCATGGGTATATCCTTCAATTTTGTGTTTTCTTCTTGTAACCTTTTCAATTCAATTCTCAAAGCATCATCAAATGACTGGATCATAGGTTGTACCTATGACTTTCCTACTTTGAGCAGGTTTTCATACATTGCTCTCCAATTGTCCCTCTCAAATGCCACTCGCTTCATTTGGGCTTGATTAAAGAAGGTCATGTCCACCTACATACCTACTACTTTATTAGGTGTTTTCACCCCTATATTTAGTGTCATCAAATGTCCAAAGTCCTTATCTACATCAATAATCTATGGCCTTTGGTGTGGAGGGTCTAAGGCCCATAACAACATTGATCTTTCATCATCTACAAATCTAGAACCGATAATCACATCTTCGACACCCTGCACATCTAGCTTCATGTCCTTCTTCCTTTATTTCATTAGGCTATCAAAAATGTAAGAGGCACTCAAATCCCATCTAGGAAAAATTGTGATCCCTGTTTCATTTAGCAATTGTCTTCCTCTAGATGGAGTCATGTTTTCAACTTCCCTTTTAATATCCTCCTTCAAACCAGCCATTAGCTCCTATTCATTTTTTGGATAGATTTTTTGGATACTTTGCCTCAATATTTTCCCTTCGTAGTTATATAGAACATAAATGAATTCACTAGTAAATTTGGACCTAGTTTTTGATGCTTTTTTGTTGAAATTGCGACTACAAAATGTAAAAAACTATTGTCACTAAACTTTAGTCATACATTCAATGGCCAAGATAAGTGTCGATATATTGATAGAAAAACTATCAAAAATTATTGCCATCATCATCCCATGGTGGTGTTAGACAACTAGTTTAGAACGTTGAACTATCGACGCCTATGAGAGAGTTTGATGGCCAAGATGAATGTCGATATATCAATGAAAAAACTATTGGAAATTATTGCCATCATTGTCCCATGATGGTGTTAGACAACTAGTTTAGAACATCAAACTATTGATGATTATGAGAGATGGTTCGACAGGTAGTCAAAAACATTGATGGTAGGATGTGTTGACAGAGCGATGACTTGGAGATATGTTGTGATAGATTTGACATACTCCCAATGACAGTGTCCATCAAACTATAGACAAGCTATAGAGATGTTTTGACAGGTTGCCTATACTATCGATGATAGTTAATCTCAAAATAGTGACAGTAGTCAAAGTTTTTTTTTTAAATCATGTAGCAGCAAGCAGAATTCTATAAAATAATTAATTGTGATATAGATCTCACGTGGTTGTAGACATGAGATTGAGAACAGAATAAAGTGTCTGACAGACTGGAAAATCAAAGAGTTGAAAACATTTGGTTGTGTATAGATCTCTTGCTAATGCCCTTGTAAGAGATTATTGCAGAAGATATGCATGCCTTCATGAGAAAGGGTATAGGTTAATGTAGAAGAAGTTGCATCATATGTTGAAAGGAGTGTTTCTCATGAACTTAGTCCTTTTGTAGTTTTGGTCTACTACTTTTCGGGAAGGTTTCAATGTCCCAGTAGCAAATTTGATTGAATACCTTGTTGAATCTCAACTTAAGAGCTAGTGATAGTCAGTTTGTTTCATTTTTAAAGGAATTGCACTCTTTCTTTTGGCTTAAGAGCTAATGACAGTTAGTTTGCTTCCTTTTTAAAGGAATTGTGCTCTTTCTTTTGCACTAATCTTATGGCATTTTTAAGGATAAGGTGCAAATGTATGTAGGTTGTAGACTAGGCGAAGGCTCCAGAGGAGCAAATTGTGAGACTTTTAAAGCAGGCTAATGATTAAGAGAAAGTTATCTTATTGATCTATTGGGGGTGGATTATTGGTGACCTGGGCATGTGCATAATGGGAAACTGATTTTTGAGCTTTTCATCCTATTGTCCAAGTGTTTGGTCACCCACTTCCTATTAATGGTATGATGCATAGAATGTTGGCAGAAGATATTTATGAGATTGTATCTATTGCAATGGAACTGATTGATACAAGATTATCAGATGGTAGGATTCTGAGTTTATTTTGTATGGAAGGGGCAGGTAAGAAAAATTTGATGAAAAAAGCTTGGAAGGTGTTTTAGAAATGTGTGGTGGAGGAGTTCGACATGAGCAAGTTTGAGGCTTTTTGTTCTTCGAATGAGAACTTGTTACCATTAGAAGTGTTAGAAAGGCTTATTTCTATTGGCAACATGATAGGTTATCTATTTCATTAAGGTAGTAGGATAGGTTTGTTTGTTGAAGTGGTTCTGTATTGGAGAGTATGCTCCTTTTGATGTAATCATTTTCTTGGTAATATAAATATTAGACTAAAGAAAAACAATAATATCTTTGTAATATGATTATATAGATTAATTTGATCTTAAAATATTTCAGACATAATATGGATATATGGTACAAATAAGTTTCTAGAAAATGTCAATACTCACAAGCCACAAACAAAGCATTGGAACAACTTTTATGTTAAATTTACATTAACGTTATATTTCATCTCTTTTCTAACATTATGTCATTTTTGGTGCAACTACCTGAACAAATATTGCAATATGCCTTTATTTTATTAATCAATAAGTAAGATGTGCAATTAACTTCTAACCATTGTGACAATATGAAATATACTTTTTTATTTAAAGCTAGTGAAATCAAAAAAGAAATTCATAGCAAGACATTTAGACTTCCTATGTGAATATAGTATATATTTTTATTGAATCGGATACAACAACATTGAAATCTAGCCACCTTTATTTTGGACCCCAACAAACAAAAGATTATACTTACAAATGATCCACAGTAAAAACTAGATTTTGAATGAGGAATAGGTGGTCGTTGCATTGGCCTTTGGCATACTTTAGATGATCAAATATAACGCTGGGTGGTATTGCAAAAGATGAAATTCACCAAAAAATCATTTTGTATCTCTGCAAAAATCTGATAGGAAAAAGTAAGCACTATAAGAAAATCGACTTCAAATCACACCATCAACTAAACCTAAATGAATAATCAAATATCAAATAAACTAAATCTAAATGAATAGTCAAACATCAAATAAACTAAACCTGAATGAATAGTCTATGCTATAGTATTGTTATTGATTTACATTCCTTCAATGTCTTGAATGCAACTACTTGATACTTGAGTCACCAATGCTTCAATGGCTTAGTCATCCTCAATATGTTCCAATGGCATTCACTAGCATACTCTACCTTCATTTGCATGCCCATTTCATATCACCAATTTAGGAAATTCATTTACTTTCCTATAGTATGATTACTAATCATAGCAATGTCAAAATGAACTAGTTGTTGCACCAACCATAAATGTTGGAAACTCTCTTGCTGCTCTAAATAGATCGTGTGCATTAAGATATGGAACAAACAACCAAATACCAACTATATCCCATGTTGGAAATGCTCAAAAATCCAATTCGATGCATTCATAATAGGTCGATCTAGCTAGAAAGATCCCACAAACTCAATCTCAAATAATATTAATAAGATCTGTCTGTGACATAATACTACAAAGCGTTACAAATGTAGCATATTTATTAAATTCCATACAATAGACAAATAAGCATAAAAAATTCATACACATTTACTACACATTAAGCTACTAATCACCCAAGACCATATTGATGTTGATAACTTTAAGGTTGGCACACAAAACATATAAATAGATTCAAGTATTATTATGAACTCACCACTTGATATCTATGAAGTACACATTATACTTACAAGGCATGACTAATTTTTTAGTAAACTTAGAAGATTAATGTACCTTAATATTGACAATAAATACTTTCTCCTCCTTGGTGGACAAGTGTGATACACAATCTCTTTTGTAAGTATCATGTTGGAGACTTCAAAGTTTGAGCATCCCCATGATCTACAATAATGACAATAATACATGTGAGAATCAATAATGACATGATACAAAAATAAGTTGTAACTAGAATGCTTTTAATGGGTTTAGTTTGAGCTTCACTTGGTTTCGAGAATCCTTTCATATTCTTTACTTAACAAGGCCAACCACATGAAGGTGGAAGCTCATTTGGCCTCTCCGTCCTCCCCCCCCCCCAATAATCACTCTGAATTCCCCATTAACAACTAAGTAAATATTTCATTCATTTATTTTAGAAGTATATCATTGAATCATTATAACCACATAACATACATATAAATATTCATCAATAATTAGTGAACACAACAATCATTATAATCACATAACAATATTCAATAATATGACATAAAAATCATCAACATTCATCATCAATAAGCAACATTCATAAAAATCCATTAATAAGAAACATTCATCATCATAAAAATCCATTAATAAGCAATATTCATAAATATCAGAGATTACTTTAGTGGCAAATAGTTTCCTTTTGGCGATCCCGTCTCATGGGTCGATCATCATTTGGTGAATAGCACATGCAATGTAGGCCAACCGCATCACTAAATATTTATTAGATTTGGGTTCAACGCCTATGGTAGTTTCCCATTAGTTATCACATGATTGGTTAAAAATATCGATCCAATCGCCAATACAATATACATTTTGGATACATTTATTTTAAACATTTTTCCAGCTTTTACATTTTTTTTCTTATTGGCCTACGTTATTTCACCATTACTACAACCAAATAACTTTCCCTTGGGTTGGGCGTCACCTACCATTTTCCCATTTTCCCGACATGTGTCGACCACCAACCTTGTTTAGCTAACAATTTCATACTGCGGGCTTGCATAAGAAGGTGCGCTTCACCTACGTTTGACATTCCCACTTATTAATCCCGCATAATTTGCCAACCTAGATTGGACTATAAGATATTATTACTCCACACAATTTGCTATTTTCTAGTCTAGAGATTGGCATTTCTTATTGCCACCAAAGTTTTAGAGTGCTGAGTGCATTGCCCATTGACTTGTGCACCCTGGTTCTCATAAAAGGCAAGCGATTTTTAATTTTTTTATGTCGACAGCAGTACTATCGTACCGATATAGTGGTACTAGTTATTTTTTAGTTTTACCACTAGTGACTGGACATCTCACATGCTAAGATAGCCAGACCCTATAGGTTTGAGAATTATATTGGGTAGTACCGTAGTAGTAGTACCATTTTTTGGAGAATGAATCATATTATTGTTATTATATGTAGTCTAAGTAGTCTACTATCATTGTTCATAGTCTTTGAGTTGTCACTATTTCAATCTTTTGTTCAATAACTAAATTGATTTTTTTGCAACCTTTATCGGTTTGCAATCTCAAACAAGAGGGGTAATAGGGGTTCTGGTATGATCACTGAAAGCTAAGAGAGGCCACTATTACCAAAACACAGAAGCATAGCAGCATATTTTGGTGGTGAAAATGTTGGCAGCCTACAAGATTCACAAGTTAGATCTCTATTGCTTATTGAAAAAGGAGATTCATCACAAGTTGGAGACTCGGACCATATTGAAGTTCAAGTTGGTGAACCTGATATCTCAGTCGAGAACAAACTTGAACACGATTTGGACACTTTGTCCAAAATGAGTCTGAGAATTTCAACACTTTGTCCAAGGACTTACTAATGGGAAGAAGCTTCTTAAAGACAATGATACTAGATGGATCTCTTTGGATGGACTAACATATCGAGTAATCTCTGAATATCCTTCATTTCTTGAACTAATCCACTTTGTGCGAGACAGATTCCCTCGGCTATATTCAAGTCTAACTAATGTTAAGATACTCTTTAGCAGCTATTCTCCCCATGCTATAGGATATGAGAAATATTATAAAAAAAGGTTAAAAAAAGAGCTATGTACATTGCAGAATATAATAAGCTGCGTAAAATGACATGTAATAGCCTGGATACTCTATATCGATTACTACCATTAGATGAATCAAAGTTTGCAAAGTGGATAGAAATCACATATTTGAACAATCCTCAAAACTTCTTACATATTGGTGCAAACGATGAGGTTTATGCCAGGGTACATGGAGTTGACATACCAATGCAGTACTATGTCTGCATCAACCCTGACTCCAACCCCAACAAAGTAGGAAGCGAAGTTAAATTAGAACCAAAGAAGGTACTTTCACGTGTTACAAGTGAAGACTTCAAGAAGATCAAAGACTTTATGCTTGACTCTGTCAAGCGAGTTTGCTATAATATTTCATCAGAAATTAGATTCAAATTCCCCCCAGAGGAACTGCTCGAAGCATTGTCAATTGTTTTTCCACAATATTGGTCTCTAAACTGTTTGACTGATTTTTGAAGAAGCAAGACAACTTTGATTCAACATTTTTGCAAACCTAAAGTAATCAATGGAGTAACTATAAATGGAATTTTAGATGAATCTCGACTAAGAGATCAATCATATTCTTTTGCAAACATAATAAGGGAACAATATGAACTTATGAAGAACCCAAATGAAGAGCGAACGGTAACCAAGCTTTGAAAAAACCTTGGTGAGAGAAATTAATTGAGAGAATTAATACCAGAATATTTCAAGCTTACCAATTTTTGTTTGACAATGATATTGGGTTTAGTGGAGGATGAGAGAATTTTCAGTACTTTGGTCTTCCTGAAGTTAAAGGTTAGAAACAAATTAGACAAAAATCTGGATAATTGTTTGAGGCTCTATAATTCTAGGTATGAGGTAGATAGTTTCCCTTATGATAGGGTTCTCAACATTTGGAGAAACCAATGTCAAAGAAAAGAGACTGCCAACATTTTAGACCCAAGTGGCAACGGCAGTGGTAGTGGCGGTGGTGGTGGCAATGGCAATGGTAGTGGTAGTGGCAGTGGTAGTGGTAGTAGCAGTGGCAATGGCAGTGGTTCATGTCTTGATATTGAAAGCAATGAAGATGATGTTGACCTTGGCATGCATATTGATGCTGATAGTGAATCTAAAGAGAACACAATGAACAATGAAATGTTATATGCAATAAATGAGGAGGATTCTAATGATAGTGATGCTGAGCTGGTCCAAGCGAATTGGCAACTATAACAGCTTCTCAACCTCAAGTTCTAACTTCTGTGTAAGTCAAGTAGTAGGCTAGTAGTAGTAGCTCTAATCTAAGACTCTATCTACTAATTAATTATGTTTCTAGAAGTCAATTTATAGCCTTCATTCACTATCCTTTTATAGATGCTTAAATTTTTTTTTGAACATGTTGATGTTACAAACTTACATGTTGAGATTTTCATTGATTGTATTCTTTTAACATCTTGAGATTTTCATTGATTCTAGTTTCTTTAAGAAATTGTAACATAATGCATTTAACAGAATAAGCTCTACTTTTAAAAAATTGTATTATAATTTATAATTATAAATCAACTTGTAACATAATACATTTAACAATTACAAACAATTACAACCCTTTGCAAATGACTCGATGTCAAATTGAAATGACCATTGACCCTGAATTCCCTTTTGCAGATACAAGGGAGCAACAATAGCTATAGGTCAGTTTGTAATTATATATATAATCAAATTATTACTACATAATAAATTATGTGTATACAACATAGTTCCAAGAATCACGACGATTCACACAATTTGATGATTCGATTCACAATTTGATTCAAGCTTTCTAATTTTGATCTGATTTCGATTCTTATTACTTTGGTATACAATCACATTGCCAATTGTAAAAAAAATTCAAGTAGTAGGACTAGAGAAAAATTTTCCATCTGCTCTGTATAGTAATAGTATGTCAATGCTTGGCTACCCAACTATCCTGATATGTTGGCTCTTGATTCCTGTAACAATTAACTTTAAACAAAGTTGAAATTAAATTCAAAATTTGAAATTAAAGAGCAACAAGTAACAAAATGATTATAGTACTATCACTTACTAAGTTGTTACTTCTTAGGGCTATCATCTATGGCTGCCACTGATAGCAACAGTAACAGTTTTAGTTTGAGAAGATGACCTAGCTTCAATTAATTTTTGTAGGGTGCTCCATTCTGCATCATTTGGAAGCTCCATTTGTTTGAGGTTGTAGCTAAATAGTTGTAACCTCGTCAACAGTAAATACTTCTAAGAGAAAGTTTTACATGAATCAAGGAATTTATCTATAACTTCATTCATTGTTGACAGTGGTTTGATGCAACTTGCAATTCTTTCTGGAGTGGTTTCCTCGGGAAAGTTACCTAAATCAGAATTCATGTTGTCCTACAAATTTTTAATGTAATTTTCTTTTCCAATGAATCTATCATCTGAGTTAGCTAGATTTGGTAATCCAACAGTCAGCAAGTTTAGTATGATGTTATTCATCTTCATCAAGTCTTTGGAAGTAGGTTTGAGAGCTTCAGCCATTTTTGTTACTTGTTCACAATTGTGACAGACTTCAATGGTCATTACAGAGGCATCCAAGCGGTTGTTTATTCCATGGTTTGCCAAATCCCTATCACTGGATCTCTTTACTTTATTCAAAATTTGGCCAGAAATATTTTTTAAGGAATTGGTGAAGATTTGTCTTTTACCCACAAATATCATTTTTTACATTTTCAAAGACAAGTCTGAGATTGCTATTTAATTCAAGCCATTCAAACAAACTATCATTGTTCTTCATTATTTTGTCCCAATTTTCTTGTTTGATAATCTTAATTGTGTTTATTATAGTATCCTTCACATGATGGTCTTCAAAAAAGGTTGTTTTATTTTCTACCATTACATTCTCCATCTTTTTCTTCATTTTAGACATCTCTTTTTCACTCTTTTTCTGTATTTCCTCTAGTTTCCCTTGCCAATTAGTTTCTCTCATCCTCTCATCCTCTAATTTCTTCTTCAAATCTTGGATTGTGTTTGCAGTAGTTACCTCTATTTTCTTCTCATCCTCGAGTTCCCTTTTCAAATCATGGATTGTCTTTGTAGTGGACTCCTACTTTTTCTTTGCATTGTCCAAATCCTTCTTCAAATCATGGAGTCCTTGAGTAGACTCCTCTTTCTTCATGTTCACCAATTCCTTTCTCAAATTGAGGATTTTCTTTGTAGCTAACTCCTCTTTTTTCTTTGCATTCTCCAATTCCCTCCTCATATGGTGGATTTTGTTGGTGCTTGTAGTAGCACTAGACACCATTTTCTTTGCATTCTCTAATTCCTTCTTCAAATCACTGATAGTTTTTGCAGTTGACTCCTCTTTTTGTTTTAGATTCTCCAATTGCTTATTCAAATTGTGAATTGTGTTTGCACTAGACTCCTCTTTTTTCTTCTCATTCCCCAATTCCTTTTGCAAATTAAAAATCATCCTTGCCCTAGACTCTAAATTTTTCTTTTCAATCTTCAAATTATTATTTTCGTTGACAGCAGAGTCCAAGTTAGTTTTTAATTTATTGTTGACATGTGCACTACTCTTTACAGACTTGAACAACTGTGCAGAAGAGGCTTGTTCATGCTGAAGTCTTTTTGGCATTCATCCAATTCTTTAGTCAATTTTTGCAGTTGTTCATTCATCTTTTCTTGTTGGACAATTACCTCTATATGAGAAGATTTCTTTATCCTATTTTGCAATTCTTTGAACCTATTGTCTATTGCTTTCTCCTTCACCTTTGCATTATCAAGGTCTACTTGTAACTTTTCTATTTGCTTTGTAAGCCTTTTGTTTTCCCTCTCCACTTTCAGAAGTGTAGAGTAGACCATTTTGTTGCTCTCTTTTGATATATTGATTTTGAAAATATTTTTCATTTTTAACAAATCCATTGAAGAATGGTAACTTTTATATCATTATGATTTATTATATTTTGTGGTGGATTATTATCTCTACCCAGGGGCATAATAGCCATGAAGTTCATCATTTCATTGTTTGGATCATATGTTGGAAATATTTTGTTAGTAGATCCCTGACATTCATCAACTACATCACTTTTTAAAGTCTTCATAATTTGCCTATTTCTTTCACTTTTCTATTCAAAATTTGATGCAAACTCATTCAAACTAAAATCTAGGTTTGTTGACACAATTGAGTGTTTGAAAGGTGAATTATTAGTTTTATCATTGTATGCTTCTCCAACTCCAATTAAACTTACTCCACCTACAATTGTATTTTGAGGATTGCCAACAAACTAAAGATGGCCCATTCCAAATCCTGGCATTTTAGGACTATTTTCTGGGTTTTGTACAGAAGCTACTGGTGCATACATTGGTGAAGTAATTGTTGACATTGTTGGCAGTGTAATTGTCATAACTTTTTGCTTTTTTGTAGAAGGTTCATCCATGCTAGTGCCAGTGGGATCAACTACAATTGGATTTGAAGATTTAACAAATAATTTGTTGGGATGACCTTCAAAAGTAGAAGTATAATGTTTTTTCCCTTTCTAGATGAATCATCTTCAATATTAGAGAGTCCAATGATTGGATTACATCCTCTTTTGGGTGTGTTTGGTATTGGAACTGGATTCCAAATCCCTTCACCACTTGCACCAATGGGCCCTATACCTGCATAACCCATTTTTTGTATCATAGTTGCCCCTTTACTATATGTTTGTTTAATAGAAATTGTTCATTTGAAGTTTAACAATATCTCTGCCCCTGGTTGACCCAGAATCCTGAATACCTTGAATGTCGACATCAGACTCGAGGTCCTTCTATCTTTCATTATCACTATCACTGCCAAAATCATATAGTACAGTTGGATGCTCTTTATTCCAATAATTGTTGAAAAGTTCATCATCCTCAAATTCATCAAAATCAGCTGATTTCATTGGTTCACCCAAATTTTGCCTCATTTTTCAAAAATCAGTAATCTTGGTTTAACACCACAATTTAGCTATGCATGCCTCTTTAATTTCTTTCGGCATAGACCTCTTAGAAGGTTCATATGCTTTCTTGTAGAAATTTAAGAATTTCAGAGGCTCTGATTTGTGCAATGTCGTAATTTGGGATGACAATTCTTACATTGAAATATTATTCTTTGTTGCATGTTTCTCCATCTCTTTCTTAACCTCATCCCATGAATCCTTATTTTTTAACTTTTCTATCAATGGCATCTCCTGATGTTGATATTTTCTCGCAAAGTTCCCATTGGTAATAAGTCTCATTTTTATTATGTTTAGTGGATCATAATTCCAGTGACTGACAAAATCAAAGCCAAAAAAAGTTACCAATTCATTTGCCACTTTGAAATCCTTTCTCTCACATGTGAGGCCTCCAATTGCAAAAGGCAAGGAAGGAAATATCATTTTCTTTTGTTGTCCACTGAAAAGTTCATCTGCGCTCTCCATCTGCCGTACATATTCTAGTGCAAAAACCCTTTCTGTAACATGCATTGGAAGTTTGCAGGGTTCAA
Source organism: Cupressus sempervirens (assembly GCA_028749045.1). Lineage (NCBI taxonomy): Eukaryota > Viridiplantae > Streptophyta > Pinopsida > Cupressales > Cupressaceae > Cupressus > Cupressus sempervirens. The sequence continues at coordinate 271,719,488 of CM053788.1, read as the reverse complement.
CCACTAAACCATAAAACCTTAAGACAATGCACTTTTCCATGAAGAACCAGTCAACCAATTGAATCTGACTTCCCAGTTGAATGCAATCTTTACAAGACACAAGCAATCTAGGCATCAAAGTGCCTATGATTTTTTACTAAATAGGTGCCAAAAAGAAGTCTACAAAATGGTTGTAGTTTTTATTTGCAGTAGTCATCCTCATCTTATGTGTCCACTCATATACTAGACTTGGAGTCTCTGATTTATTCTAGCTTTTCTCATCAAACTTATAGACCTCAATATCAAGCTTGTCATTCTCTATCTCAAATATTGGGCAATGCTTTGCTAAAAGAAGGTAGCATAAGTAACTTGTGAACTAAATGTCTCATCTTGCCTATAGTTGTACTTTGTTTAATCATTAGTAATTGTTTTTGCATAGATTCAACAATGTGTTGAAAAAATTTATATCTTACATCTACCTTCTCAACTAATTGACCTCTACAATGGATATTATAAATCATTTCAAGAACACTAGCCCCCACTTCCTTGTTACTATCCAATCCCAAACAAAATGATAACAAAGAAATAGTATTATGAACCCATGGCACAAAAATATCATACTGATAAGGAGGCTTATGGTCTATGTCCAGTGTAACACTAGTAGAGGACTCATAGTTTATTAAACCCTTAATAAATGAATCTTGAAAAACTCTTTCCAATTTTTCATAAGCCTATCCTAGTTTATCCAAGTCAATGCGCCTGTTAAAGCTTTCTAGTTTAAACCCTAGCACTAGGTCTAACAGAGTGAAAAATTCACTCTTAGTTATGGATAAAATTTCCTCTTGAGTGTTTTGGTTTACAATTGCCTTTCTATTTGTTGGGTGATGCGACGTGCTCCCCAACCCACAGGTGGTTAATTATGTGGCGTTCCATGTTCACTAACAATCATGACTTTTGGTGCAATGGCAAATGGGCCCTACAATTGGTATCAGAGCCTGGTTTTGGCCTGGTCATGGGTTCAAATCTCCCCGGTGCCTTCTCGACCTACATAAGCACCTGGTATGCACATCGAGGGGGAAATTGTTGGGTGATGCGACGTGCTCCCTTGCCCACAGGTGGTTAATTATGTGGTGGTCCATGTTCACTAACAGTCATGGCTTTTGGTGCAACGGAAAATGGGCCCTACACTATTTTCATCTCAATTTTGAGCACATAGCATTACAATTTTAGGGCAAGAAAATACTTCAGGTACAGCGAGGTTTGCTAATCCAGTAACTAGAGCAACTAGTTTATTTGTATGTGCATGAATATTGTTGTTATATTTGTAATAATTTCTCCCCTTCAGTGGATCTTTCCACTTATTAAACAATGAATGTCTAGTTCCCATGATTCCTAAATCTCCATGGATAACAGGATCAAAAATATCATGACATTCATCGGTGAAATGTGGGGTTTCTAGCACTTGCCTAAGTTCTATAATGTGTTTCTTTTCCTTTATGCTTGCACTCATATGGGAGGTTTTTGAATTTGTTTTGCCCATGCCTACTACTGGTTATTACACAAAATTCTTCTTCAAGCCCTATATAAAATAATTGTAAAGTGTAAACCTAAGATAGTTAAAATCAAGATTTCGATTGCTGCAAATTGCAATGAAAAAAGTTTTTAAAAAATTAAATACGCAAAATCGAGATTGGATAATTGGTGTTGTCATTTGATACTCAAGTTTCACACTTTTAGTCTTTAGAACACAAAATGAATTTTCGCCAGTCTGAGAAAATTTGAAATTTGAAAACCCTATCGTATCAGACTCAATTTGGAGAACTTTCAACTTGTTACTCTAAAAACATACAGGGTTAATAGTTTTTTTTTTAGGCAAAAGTGGTAAGCCACTATAATATTTTATTAAATTTTATTCAACGAGGTCAAATGGGAAAGAATCAATGAAGAAAACCCAACATCGTCCCTAATATATACATAGATTTATATAGTTTAAGCAAATAATTACAAGGGGTGTATGAACTACCACCCAACGGTGAACTAGAGAGTGCCTTGACATTGATTTCTTTAGACTTTTCCAAGCACTATCTTCATGACAAGCTTATCCTAGCAATTAGCATTTATCTTACAAATCTTCCCAATCATACACAAATCCACCTTCAATTGACCCAAGCCCACTAGGAATAAGTCCCCAACTAGAACATAACTCTGAAGTGACATGAATCCAATCCAAATCTGAGTTATTGCACAGAAGCTACATTCATACCCTTGGAGTTGGAAACATTAGGTTCCTTCTGCAAATCAATCATAGCCTGACCCGCTATCTTATGGGCCAAAGCTTGAAGCATTTCAGGAGACTACAGGAGATCCATAGCATTGGAAAGGAAAATTGAAATGAACTGAGACGGGTAGAAAAACAAAAGTGTCGAAGGATATAAAAACTCTTCACCAATGATATGTCAAATAGCTCTTCAGACTATGAGTGAATAAATTAAAAATATTTGGTCCAACACCTAATCCGAAATAATACTCTGTAACACAGTTTCCTCCAATGTCGGTGGCAAGCATATACAAAAATTCTTTGGCATGATGACAAAATACTATTTGTGACACGTTTCACAAGCCAGAGTGATATCCCACCCACAACTCATCTTGTAACACAAACACGAGCACAGATCACAGAATTGAACTCTTGCATATATGTGCAATTGAAGATGTCATTCCTCAAGCAATAAATTACACAGTGCAACATGATATAAGCCATCTATGATCGCACAGAAAATGTCCTTGAAAGAGCTGGAAAAATTACTAATGATGATGCATTTTAATGACTCAGATTTAGCCACATGAGGAAATCAAATCACAGAAATAGAAATTAAATGTCGTAAGAGAATAATCAAATTTGAAACACTCAAAATATATTGTACATGTCATGTCATCATAAATGCTTTTGATAAAATCATACAACATTAATGAGCTTTGAATCCAAGGCAACTCGACACCTAATACTTATGACCTTGACTCGGCATCTAAAAACCTACTCTGCTCTACACTTGAAACAATCCTTCTAAACTTGACACCTTAACTCAGCACCTGATACCATTCTGCTTCACTCGGCACCTGAATGTAAGCATCTGGTACTTAATAGCATTACTCTGCTTCAATTGCCTTCTTGTTGAACTCAGTAACCAACTACTTTTCTTGACACCTAAAATAATCCTGCTAAATTTAGCAACTTAACTTAGCACCTAAAGGATATCAAATACTCTCGGCACCTGTTATTTTTCACTCGGCATATATCACATTCAAACTAGAATAGGATCAGCTATGTTTTCTAGACAATTCGGCACCTAATACAATTCTGCTTCACTCGGCACCTGAACATAAGCATCTAATACTTATCAGCATTACTCCACTTCAATTACCTTCTTGTTGAACTCAGAAACCACTATGTGTACTGATCAACTCGGCACTTGATACAATTCTATTTTACTCGGTGCCAGAACATAGCTTACTCGGCACCAGAATATAACTTGCTCAACTCGACACCTAAAGACTTTCTCAACATCTGATATTAATCTGCATTACTCAGCATCAATTATCTTCTTATTGGACTCAACACCTAAAGTATGAACTTTAGATGTCGAGCGGATAGAGGCTTCTAAGTCATCTTGAATAAGATTTTTTAGAACCTTGTATTTCTCAATAAAAGGTAAAGGATGAAAAGTAGAGGCGGCAATCCCATCACAACCCAAATTTGATAAAACATCTGCAACTTTATTCCCTTCTCAATAAATATGCAAAATGAAAATATCCAAACATTCATCGAGAAGTCTCCAAATTTGGTTAAGAACATATTTTAGCTTCCAAGAAATGATGCACCTATGGATACAAGCATCAATAATAACTGAAGATCCCCTTCTATATGTAACCTATGGAAACAACCTTGTTTAGCTAAAATAAGCCCGGCCAATAGGGCATGAGCCTCCGCTATGTTATTAGTATCAATGGGCAAAGGAGAAACTATGATAGCCACAACCTGACCAGAGAGATTTCTAATACATGCTCCAAAACCCAATGGACCTAAATTTCCTCTTGAAGCTCCATCAAAGTTCAACTTCCAATAACCATATGATGGGGGTCTCCAAAAATTCTCTCTAGGTAAGAAATAAGTGGGTGAGTAGCTAATTTTCCACCCATTTGGTATGAACAATTGTTGCCATGGTTGGACAATTTGGGAATCCCAATGGGTCACAATCGGGTTGAATTTAATCACTCTTTGATTGGAATTAGTCACTTCCAAGATTGATTTTTCAATACTAATCAAAAAAATGTCTAATGGTAGGGATTCCTTTCTAAAAATATGCTTATTATGTTCCCACCAAATAACCCAAACTACCAATGCTAGTATGCATTTCCAGATATTTGCAAACAATGCTTTCCAATAAAGAAGTGGCCAGGCTTGAAAGAGGTCCCAAAGATTGTTTGGTAAAGGAGTAAGATAATTAAGTTTATTCAAAATGAAGCACTAACATTGATAAGAAAATTAACATGTAACAAACAGGTGATCCACAGTTTCTTCTTGTTCCTCACAAAGAACACATTTAAGAGGAGCAATATGTAGTCTATTCAATCTGTCACTAGTTAAAATCCCGTGTTTAAGTGCTAGCCATGAGAAACAACCTACTTTAAGAAGAACAACTGGATTCCAACAAAATGAAAAAGCTCTGGAAGTAGGTTTATTCAAACCATTATGTTGTAAAATTTTGTACCCCTCTTTCACTAAATAATTTCCATCCTTAGCTGGAGCCCAAAAAATCTGATCTTGGGCTTCAAAAAAAAAGACTTGGCTTGAATTCAAAATATTTTGAAATTGAATGAAGTCTTGAGGTGACAGAGGTAATTTAGTGGGATCCTTCCAAACTATTTTCTTTGAAAATTCACAGACATATTCCACATAATGATTAAATTGGGATCCCCAGTGAAGCTCAGCAACTTGGATAACATTCAGTGAGATTCCACTCTTAGAAAGTGGAATTTGACCATTCTAGGAATCATTCCAAAAATTAATACTTAAGCCATTATTGACTTCCCAAGAGATGTAGTCTACTATGATTTTGTGTGAAGTTATCATGAAATCCCAAATAACTGAGCCTTTTGGAGGATTTGAAATAGAAAGTATTCTAGAAGGATCATTGTTATCTAGATATTTTTGCTGCATAATTTTGCACCACGTAGACTGAAACTTACAATACATGTGCCAAATCAATTTCCCACCAAATGCTTCATTTCTAATAGATAGATCATGAATTCCTGCCCCTCCAACACTTGGACTTTGTGACATATCTTGTAATGAAATAAGTGGAATCTTACGACATTCATTCATATTAATCGACCAAAGAAAACCCTTAATTAATTTTTGAATTGTAAGTAACACTTTAGGTGAGATCTTGAGGATAGCAATGAAATAATTAGGAATTGTAGCTAGAACTGATTTGATCAACAAAATTCTTCCCACTAGTGACAACCATCTAACTTTCCAAGATGCAATTCTACTCTAAATACGCTAAATAATCGAAAACCAATATGAAGATCTATTTGAACCCATGAAGAAAGGAATACCCAAATATACTGAGGGAAGAAAATCTTCCGAAAAACCCAAGATCAGTTTAACTTTGTCAGAAACCATTTTCTTAGTATTGAACAAATAAATCTTGGATTTCTGAGCATTAATAGCTTGATCAGACACAACTGAGTAGAGATCTAGGGTATAAAAAATATGGAAAACTTCCTGGACATCTGACAATCCAAACAAAAGAGTGTCATCCGCAAAAAGAGAATGTGTAATAGATATGTTTGTACCTAAAATAAGAGCTCCTTTCCATTTCTGCAACACTTGTTGGTGTGAAATTGCCCTACTAAATGCTTGAACCATAATAATAAATAAGGCTGGGGATAAAGGATCCCCTTGTCTAATCCCTTGTTTAGAAGGGAAAAAACCCATAGGCTTACCATTAATGATTAGTGAAAACCAAGCTCTCGAAATACATGCCTTAATCCATTTGCACCAATTTTTTGAAAAACCCATTTTATCAAGAACTTGAAGTAAAAATTTCCAGCAAACTCTATCATAATCTTTCATCATATCCAGTTTAATAACAAAGTTTGAAGAATTGCTTGAATTAATAGAGTGGAGAAGTTCCTAAGCCACGAGAGCCCCTTCCATGGTTTCCCTTCCCGAGACAAATCCACCTTGTTCTAGAGAAATGATACGTGGAATAAGATGCTAAATCCTAAGATTTATGGCTTTAGTGATAATCTTATAGGATAAATTGCATAAAGAAATTGGTCCAAAATTCACAAAAGTTTGGGGATCCTTAATTTTTGGAATAATGGAAATATTGGTAGTGTTAAAATATTTCAAAATATGTTTAGATCTTCTAGATTCTTCAACAGCTGCCAATAAATCCCATCCAATTATATTCCAGCAACTTTGGTAGAACAATGTAGTACAACCATCTGGACCTGGGGCTTTGTCAAGCGGAAATGAAAATACAACCTTTTGAATTTCTTGAATAGTGAAGGGAGCCATCAAAATATCATTGCCTTGTTCTGTAATCAATTTTGGAATAGAGTCAAGAAGTTCATCCACTTGTGACACAGAAGGATTAGGCAAAACGTCAGGTGCAAGAAGGTTTTTAAAAAAATTGATACCTTCATTTCTGATAAGATTTTCATTGGACAAGAGATCACCAGAGGTACATCTTTGATATGGAATATTGTACTATTAATTCTTTTTTGCTTAGCTGAATTATGGAAAAACTTTGTATTTTTGTCTCCATCCTGGAGCCATAATTCTTGAGATTTTTGTCTCCAGTACATCTCTTCTTTAGCACACAAGTCCTCCCATTGTGATTGTAGATTCTTTTGAGAAGAATATGTTTCTTCATTCATTCCCTATTGGATGATCTGATTATATACTTCTTCTAACTATTCCTTGACTTCTGCCTTTTGGTGAAACACATTTTTGAAAACCTTTTGATTCCATATTCTAATTTGGGATTTGACATATTTTAGCTTCATAGAAAACTGATGCATTTTCAGACCTTCCATAGGAACTTCATTCCACCACTATTGGATATTATGTAGAAATTTTGGATGCCTAAGCCACATACTTTCAAATTTGAATGAAGAGTGAAAGTGTTGTTCTGAACATTTGTTATTGCAAATGAGGCTTAAAGATATAAGAAAGTGATCAGATCCTGGCAATGTCAGGATTTCTGAGGAAATATCTGAGCAACTCAACTTCCAATCATTTGATAAGAGAAATCTATCTAGATGAGCAGCAATATTAGCAAATTCATATCTCTTATTAGTCCAGGTAAATGAGCCATTATTTGGGTGAACATCCATCAGATTGTTATTATCCACAAAAACATTAAAATCTTGTATCGTTTTGGGGGGGGGGGGGATAATACCTCCAATTTTCTTGAATTGAGATAATAAACCATTAAAATAACCTCCAATAACCACTTGTAGATGCTCTTGCATTTGAAGAGAGCATGTGATAGAATCCCATAAACATGCTTTATCCTGAGACGAAGCAGGTCCATATACATTAATGAGGATAAAAGATATGTCAAATGCAGTTTTATGAAGCATCTACCAATTTTTTTCTTGTTGGAGGAGCTATGAATTAGCTGTAAGAGGATTCCAAAGAACTACTAAACCTCCAGAAGCACCTAATCCTTGCATATGATAAGAGTTCCATTTTTTCTAATTAGCAACTATTTTATCAAAGTTATGTTGGGACAATTTAGTTTCCTGCAATAAAATAATATCTACCTACAAAGAATCAATAACTTGTTTGATTCTTTGCCTCTTGTAAGAGGCATTTAAACCTCTAACATTCCAAGAAATGATTTTCATTAGAGACAAGGAGAACACCTAGTTCTCCTTGTCGATCTTTTAATAAAAATGAAGCTAGTGTCCAAAGTTGTTTGAATACCTACAGCAATTTATGTTCTTATCTTGGAACCCTTCGGTCTACCTCGTGCCTTGGGTATTTTAGCAGTAGGAGGTATTCTAGACGGAGATTGCAATATTGATAGAGGCTGAATTTTAAAATTACCTTGATTGTGAAGATCTTGAGACTAAGATTCTTTAGGAAACGATACTGTAGACTTTTGTACTAGCTGATAGAGATTAGCCTCTAGTCCCATGGGATCTTCTGCCATTAAATCTACGTTTCTTGTGCCAAAATCCTAAGGAAATTGGTTAAGAAATATCTATTTTTCAAATGCCTGACTTGGGATCAATTTATTCCAAAATTGAAATTCTCAGAGCAGGGAGTCAATTACAAGTGAATTGTAATCCTCAGTTTACACACCTTCTTTGGAAATATAAAAAATAATAGAAGTGGTAATTTCAGACAAAATTTGATCACAAATAAAAGTCAATATCACAAGACAATGATGAATAGAGAGGCACCAAATAGGCTGCCCTAGCAATGAAAGTGAGAATCTTTAGTTCTGAAAATTGATCAAATTGAGTGACTTTGGAGATACACAATGTTGAAAGTCTATCAGAGGGAGTAACTTAGATCTCACATCTCTAAAGGAATCCATTGAAGATGAAGGGACAAAATCCAACAAAAATATTTTACTATTGAAGTACGCACGCTGGAAGAAAGCCATAATCCAAAGAAATTGTTAAAGATAAACCATGAATGAGATTGGCATAAATTCACCTGTATGCATGTTCGCTGCATGCATATTGTGCAAGCTATCTAATGTATCATCTTGATCCCCTGACATGGAGAGAGTGTTATTGGCCTCAAAAGTGTGACAGTCCATCAAGGAAATTTTTCGAGAGAAAATATTGGGGTCTGAACAGTGATCAGGACAAACTTGTAAAACATCCTCTTGTCCAGTTTGGCACATAAAACTGAAGTGACCAAGTTTATCTTGAAATTTGTGAATCATAGAGGAATCCTACACCTTAACTGATTGCATCCATTTCCCCCATTTGGATATGAGAGCAATAGATATAGGAAATGGTTTGTGCATATTACTCAATAAACAAACCCTGACTTCTATTTTAGGGCACTCATATGAAATCAAATCATGTTTCAAAAAAATACCCAACTTGTTAGCTATAATTTCCACAATCTCAGGATCACAATATTCCAAAGGTAGAGAAGGAAAAGAAATCCAATGTGGAAAGAATTGGATATTAATATCTCCTGGATTAAAATTTGGAATCCACAACATCGTATATAATCCCACTCCTTGACAAAACCAACCCTTCTGCTTATTAACAACATCTCTTTCATCTTTTGAATTAAAAATAGCAATAAAGAAATTGGAATCCGAGTCATGATAAAAATTATCTTTAAGTCTAGACCAGCGTGTGAAAGCCCAATTCTTGATATCCATAAAAGATAAAGAAGCAATAGAAAAATTACCTATGAGAGCTATCTGTTGAAGAGTAGAGATCGAGCTCTACAACATTTGATTTGAAAAAGTGACATACAACTGTTGTTGAGAAGGATTCAAAGGATCTTGATCCGTATAATTTTGATAGTTCTCTTGACTAGTGTCCTGCAACTGTTGGTCAGGTGCAAAATTCGGAAGGCCCTGATCTAATTTACCCTGAGGTTTCTTTCTCCAGATCTTTTTTGGTATGAAGGGGGCTCTATGAATTCTCAAATCTAACTTCTCTTGAGTCAAACTGTTTTGCATTTGGACAGATTACATTTGGATAGGTAAATCATGAGGAGCACCTTCACAAATATAAAAAACTGGTTTCTTTTTGAAGATATTTCTCTTTGGACTTCTCTGTGCAAGTGTAGATTTATATCACATATTCGCCTTTGCAGGAACTAATGAATCTGAAGTGTTTCTCCAGAACGAACGATACATTGAATGATTATTATGAGAAAAAATTTCCCGCCCAAAAGATTTTGGAGGCTGAGGCTGTTGAGCATGGTTAGAAGATTCACCCTTTTCAAAATAGGGTGAGAATCCAATGTTTGTAGCTTGTGAACCTTTAGATCTCAATTGCAACCTTCGATCATGAAAATGAGGGTTAAGGAAAAAGGGTTTGGCAGGCTGAACAATTGCTTTCCCTTTGAAAATAGACTTATCATTGGTATTTGAAAGCCATTTAGAATTTATATCTCTGAAAGGTCATCTCTGAAACAAAAAAGGGTTAGACATAGAATCGATTGGTTGTACCACTAGTGTAGAAGAAAAAATCTATCTAAGGTCATGATCTCGAGTTGTTCGAACAATAGGGGTAGATGAGACAATGGAAGAAAATTCGTGAAAGACAAAATCAAAGCTAGTTTGATTACCCTCTTCTTGTCGCATGTCGCCATGAGATTTTCCCTCGCACCTATGTTGATGCTTCTCTAGGCCACACAGCTTCCCCTCATGCATGTAATGCTGCTGCTGTTGATGAGCCAGGCCATGAGAAACCCCCTTGCATCTGAGATGTTGCTGGTCAACCCCCTTACCCCTATCATCAATGTCATTGCCCTTGCCCTTGTGCTCCATACCCAAAAGACGCTTTAACTCACCCATTGTTCATTTAAAAATTATTATACAGGGTTAATAGTTAATAAGAAAGTATTAAGTAATTAATGGTTTTAGGTACTTTATTAATAGTATGTACAATGTACATGCAAACAACATAAAGAGTCAAGACTCAATAATTTAGTAATGTACATAACAATAATAATAAAAAGTAAAAATTTATTACATTGATATACATTTGAATAAATTTGTTTATTTTAAATTAATTAATTAATAAAAATAAAACTTAAGTATCGATGATTCGATATGATTTTTTAGGTGAATTTGTGGAGTGATATCGCTATTGTCAAGAGTCATCTAGAATTGTGACAAGTGTTAATCGTGACACTTGTCAAGGACACGTGTCACAATTTCAGATGAATCTAGGCACTTGGGAAAGCATTCTCCAAATCAGCCCAAAATTCATCTCGGGTCGTCGATCTTTCTTTTAGTCAATAGTCAGGATTTCAATTTTCGGGTAGAATCTTGTAGTACATGTGTCTCAATTTTAAGTTAATTTAATTATTGATATTCAATGAAGATATATTAAATTTTATAAAATAAAATTGGTGCAAGATATGAAACAAGTGTCACTAGTACTTGCCTTTAGTTTTTATATAAATCTAATTTAAATTTAATAAATTTATTATAATATATAAAATATTTTAATTAATAAAAATGTAATATAATTATATTTTTATGTAATGATGTTAATTTAAATTGAAATTTTATTTATAAATATATTATATAATCATTGATATATATGTTCTACTACATATATATCATATGGTTATAATTATATTATATTAATAATTATATATTATATTATATCTTCTATTATATAACAAATAATTATAAATAGAAAAAATAATATTTTTATAATAATAATAAATCTTAAATGATTATAGCCAATAGTGGCATGTTGTGATGGTTAAGTTGTTGTGTTGTTATCCTTGCCATCAAGGTTCAAATCTCATGGGGATGAGGTCCCTCGTTTGTGGCCTCATTGGTTCATAGCTCCAGGTCAAAGCGTTTACCCCTCTTTTAAAAAAAATAAAAAAATCTTAAATGATTATATAATATAAGTAATATTATTTTTAATTGAATGACAAAAAAAATATTATAATTTATAAAAAAATACATTATTACAATATAAAATATCAACCAATGCACTTACATTAAAAAATATATAAATATTAACGTTAATGAATCACATTGAAAATGAAATATTTAGCTCTTAGCCCTAAGCCTAGTACCTGTCGGCAAGTACTAATAATTATTAATAAATTACAATGACAATAGTTTAATTTAAATAAAATTAAAAAATATAATTACAAATGTTATATTTTTATTCATATTTATTATTTAGTTTCAAAATAAAAATGTAATATAGTTTAATTATCTATAAATTATTAACAAATATTGATAATTATGATAATTGTTTATAAACATAATTATTAATAATATTAACCTAGTCTTCCAAGTGGCAATGATCGAACACGTGTCACGATTCTGGAGGAATCTAGGCACATTGGAAAGCATTCTCCAAATTGGCTTGAAATTCATCTCAGGCCATCGATCCTTCTTTTATGCAACGGTCAAGATTTCGGATAGAATCTTCGAGTACACGTGTCCCAATTTTGGGTAGAAATAGACTTTATCTTCAATCTTTCAAATTTTGGCCCGAAATTGAGCCGCGGTAATTGAAAAGAATTTACATAGCATATTAATTAATAAAGAGAAAAATAAAAAAAATTGTTATTAATTATTATTATTTTATTTTTAAACTTGAGCAATGAGCATGACGAAATCATGATGTTAATTTAATTATTTATATAAAATATTATATATATAATATAATTTATAATAATTATTATAATAGTTTTAATATATATAAATAAATGATTTTCTTTTCTATTATAGAAATGATTTTCTTTTCTATCATAAGCTTTTTATTGTAAAGATGATATGAAAAATTCAATGAAGATATATTAAACTTTATAAAATAAAATTGGTGCAAGATATCATGAAATAATAATAATGACAATAGTTTAATATAAATAAAATAATTACAATTTAAAAATATAATTACAAATGCTATATTTTTATTCATATTTATTATTTACTTTCAAATATAAAATATAATATAGTTAAAAGTATCTATAAATTATTAAAATTTAACATATATAGAAAATTGTGATAATTGTTTATAAACTATTAGTCATCATTTAAAAGATTTCATAATGAAAAAAAGTTAAGAATAGGTGACAAGATACGAATGAAATAAAAATTTGACACATATATTATCAAAATTATATTTAACTTTGTTAAAGTTATAATCTATTAATCTTTAGTTTTCCTTGAAGCTCCATTTGTTTTAACCAATCAGATTAAAGAAAAATAGTTAATTATTAATAGTTAACTATTTTTAACAAAGTCGCAAACTAATAGTTACATTTCAACAATGCATTGAGAATCAAGATGCCAAAAACAAACATACAAAGTTGTAGACTAACAAGAACAACGATTTGAGAAGCCAAAAATTATTATTTTCATTGATAATATTTTAGACTGTACAATGTACATAGTACTGATTCATAGCATAGATATTTTAAATAGCTGATTAAATCAGCCTAGTTTTACTATTTTGTAATTCATAAAAAAGAGCAAGGCCCAATCCAAAGAAAAATACAGATATCTTAAAAATATTTTTTTTCCCTAAGGGCAATGGGTAAGGAAACAATATTCGAAAATGGGAAAAAAGGAACCAAGGAGGCTGGAAGCATTAGTGGGCCGAGGGGCCAAGGGTTTGAAGCCTTTAATAAGAAAGATCTTCAAGTCCATCCACGAGGAATCTGTTGGAGAAGATGATGTCATTGAACTCGTCCAGCCATGTGAAGTCGATCTCGCTGATGTTGTCCAACAACAACCATTTCAGTAGAAAATCTCTTACGAGCCACACCCACTTTCCATGGCAAGTCAATTTCCATTCGTTCATGCCGAGCAAGAAAGGATGCTTATGTATAATGCACCCTATACCTTCCTCCCAACAGTTGTCTGCTACATCTGTAAAAGGGATGCCAATGCCCGACCCCGGTACCTACTCGACCAATACAAAAATTTTGACAACATCTTCTAAAAATGTTATGTAGAAGCATCATCATGTCTATTTGACTACCTCCAAGGTTGAGAAGAGATGCGAGGAAGCGGGAGGTAATATCCGTGGACATATGCTACCTCTTATCATTTCTCAAGAATTCATGGTCAAGTACCATGAATATAGCATGGCGGATAAAAAGACTTTGGGCATCTACCTTGCAAACCATGGCAAGGAAATTGTTAGGAATTCTACCCAAAAAGGGCTTTTGCAAAGACATTGTAGAGCATTTTAGGCAAATTAGCATATCCATGACTAAGATTCAAGAAACTTTGCAAATTGCAACTGTAAACTGAATTCAGATTGAAGAATAAGAGAAATGATAGTGAAAGAGGAATTGAAGAGGCTATTTAATGGTGGTTTCATTTAATTCTTTGGCATTCACGATCTTTCATATATTATTTTTTGTATTCCTATTAATTTTTGAGTGTGTAAAATACTGAAATGTACTGGCATTAATGTCGAACAATTGATAGTGCCTAACATTGAGTAATGATTTCCATGCAAACCCTTCCACATGTCTCCATTCTAGAAAATTACATGTGACTCCAGGTCTTTTCAAGTGAGTGGCCCCGAGATGCATCTTCTATCGTTGATCTCTAACTAATCAATAGTCAATAAAACTAATGTATTTACTATTAACAATACGAAAGTGATGGTAGTCGACTTGTTAATAGTGACACTGACATGATGCTATTTAATAGTAGTTTCATTCAATTCTTTGGCATTCACGATCTTTCATATCTTATTTTTTGTATTCCTATTAATTTTCAAGTGTGTGAAATACTGAAATGCACTGGCATTAATGTCGAATAGTCGATAGTGCCTAACATGGAGTAATGATTTCCATGCAAACCCTTCCACATGTCTCCATTCTAGAAAATTACGTGTGACTCCAAATCTTTTCAAGTGAGTGGCCCCGAGATGCATCTTCTATCGTTGATCTCTAACTAATCAACAGTCAATAAAACTATTGTATTTACTATTAACAATACAAAAGTGACGGTAGCTGACTTGTTAATAGTGACACTGACATAATGATGTTATGACATTATGAATAACACACCTAAGATAGTACACAAGTTGAAACTTGAAGAGACTACTCAACAATCAATATAGTCACTAGCCAATACATGTGCAAATTTCGCTTTCAGATTAAACAATTTTTCAGTTTACCATTGAAGATTAGCCAAGACCATTATTATTCATTTTCCTACAAAACAAGTAATTCACCTCTGACATTATTAATTTATTTTTGGCAAGGAAAAAAATAGCCATCATTTATTTATCCGTCAACAAAAAAAAACATTAATTCGCCACATTTAAAATGATTTTTTCTAAGGCAAGGAAAAAATTGCCAACATATAATATTTTATTTCCCTATATGGAACAAAAAAATTGCCCTTGACATTAAAATTTTTCTGCCCACAAAATGTTGGATTTACCAACATTTTAGGCCTTTTTTTGAAAGGGGTTTCTTAAAGTTATCACTGATAAATATCCATCACCAAACAAGGTTTTTAACATTCATTTCTTCTTTTTTTTTTTTTTTTTTTGAAGATAAAGACTAATAAGCACATCATGACTATCTTCGGCATCCTATGGCTCTTGTGATTCTGATCTTACAACATGAGGCTTCCTCTTCTTTTGTTGAAGACAAGGTTGATGCACCCCTATAATAAGAAATAAATGGGTTTAATTCTAAATTATTTTTTAATGTTATAAGTATTTCATTAATCTAAAGAATATAACATGGATTTTTCTTTACCTGATAGTGCCACATCATCTACTGTCACATTATGCTCAGCCCCAACCTCAACATATTGAACGCTAACATCATGCTCTACATACTCAAAAAATATCACATAATGGTTACACCAATTACAATTTAAGATGTTAAATTTTATTAATAACTACATGATTAATTTTCAATAGAAATTGAATATGTACCTGTATCATTGTGATACACATTGAGGTCTTCATCATGTGTAGGATCTGTGCCTTTATCTTCATGAGTAAGATTGGTGCTGCGAGTAGTAGATTGCAGTGAAATGTCATGCAGGCATTGTTATCATCGTTTGAAATTAACATCATATAGATTATTTTTCATGAAGTTCTTAATTACTTTTATTATTCATTTGGCCTATTTACTTGTGTGTCAACCGCTGCATCAAAATCTTTTACACTTGTTTGGCCATTAGAGTCTATGCGATAGTGGACAACCACTACTTTGTAGCCTTGCTTGAAGCCAATTTCTTTGTCTTCTTTTGTGGGCGCTAGATTAAATTCAATGCCCTGCATTTTTTGCATAATATCATCAATAATTAATGTATTGCTTATTTGTAATTTTATATTTAAAAATTGATATGAAAGTTCATTTACTACTACTTACAAGGCGTGAATTAATTTTCATATATTCACCAGAGCCAAGATGGTGTTGACCAACCTTCTCTTTCCAAGCTTTTGTTTCCTTCAATATTTCCTGCAACCTATATATGTAAACTTTGAAATATGTTAGATTATATAAATCCACAATCACACTTCTCGAAATATGTTAGAATATATAAATCCACAAATGAATTAAACATGCAAATTGTAGGAGGTGATGTTCTGTCAAAGTGTGATGTGTGATGAGACACAAAGGTGACCTTGCTTGTGCTATGCAACATCATGAGTGTTGGCAATCCAATTGAAAATATTGACTGCCAATGAAGATATTAATACAAGAATCTGACCATTGCTTACACAGAGATTGTGATCGTAGAGTTCGAAGGTTTATGTTTTAGTGATATCAGATGGAGCTGTGGTGTAAATGTTTTTTGACAAAAGTTGATAATGATTTGTTCCATTAAGCATCTTCCTACTGAAAAAAACAAGAGGCGTGATCTATTTAATTTATGCAAGGCTGAGTAGTCTTGGTTTGAAATTTGAAGCCCAAGATAGTGTCCAACAACCCATTTTCATTTTACAAATCCAAGTAGGTGTGGTGGGTGGATGTATGAGAAGCACCGCTCTTTGCATAAATAAAATACATAAATTGAGGAGTTTTGAATATTGCTTGCAAAGAAATTTAAGGTTGTGTTGATAAAAGGGAATCCACAGTGAGACATTTGGAGTTTCCAATTTTTGAGTTTTCCAACCATGATGCATGTGCAGTGCGTTAGTGCAAAGTTTGATGTGTATGGATTACAAAGATCTTTTTAGCTAGTTTCTGAACATTGATGAAGGAAATTCTAAGTTTTTCCTGAAAAAAAATGTTAATGGCTTCCATCACTTCACATTGAGATGAGCTAATAGTATGTTGAAAAGAGAAAGACAAAACATGATAATGCAATACCTTCAAAATGATTTGTAGTTGAGGTAGAAAATGTGTCACACTGAAGTTTTCTCTAACCTTCTCCCATTGTATTTTCATATGTTCATCATAGCACTTCTTTTAGGACAATGCATTAACCTTCTTATAAATAACATGTAATGGCAAAAGGCCTCATTGCTCACTGTTAGATAGTAAATATTGTGCAAATTTAGAATGAAGAATACATTGATTGTATGATTCTCAATGTATGGGGATTAGGGAAGGTGTTAATTATTTCTTGGTTGTCTTGATTGTTATCTTATGGGTTTGAATCATAACCATCTCTCCTTTTGAAGAGTTGACCATGAATCAACATGTTAACTATTGTTGCAAGCAAAAATAGTGAATCAACATTCTTGAAAAAAAAAACATGACTGAAGTTTATGAGACACATACCTTTTTTTTTTGGGTGGTGGGTTGATTCCTTTATCCCTTAGTCTCTTCTATTTTGCACCTTCAATGATTTCATTCCACTCCAACTGTGGCACCATAGGAGGATGCTCGTACTTTAGGTTGAGCTTTAGAGCCCTTATGTACTAGTCTCTCACAGTCTTTAGATGTTTGCAAGCTTTTTTTAGAAGTTGGACTCTATTCAAAATATTTTGACCAAAGAACTCCTCCATAGTTTTTATGAGATGATTTTTTAATTTAGGGGCTTGGTCAATCCAGCTTTTAACCAAAAACAAATTTGTTAGATAAAAAAATTAGTTCAAGGATGAACGAATAATGTAGCAACCAATTATATTAAGCTACATACCTTTTACATAATGTAGGCCCAAATATCTTCAATGTTAAATCATAAAAAGTTTCATAAAAAAGATCATTTCCTACAAAATCATCACCACATCATTAGTCAAAAATGAGTTATGAATAAGTAAACTACAATTACACTCTAAATAATTACAATTTTAAAGTACTTGGAAGATTAGGAAATTTTAAGGGAATCATATCTTTCTCGGTCATCAACAATGATGCCTCCAATGATCCAATACAAGTAACATGTGTTGCTCAAGGAAAGGCTGGTAAATTATCAGTAGTACTAGTATCAAGGGTACTTGCCACATAATAAAGTTAATCAATGTCATAATATACTCAAATGAACAAGAAAGTACAAATGTTATCGTATTCAACACAAAAAAATGTAGCAAAATAAGGTTTTACCATCTCTCACTACTACATTTAACATCATTTTTTGACCAAAAATTTTGACCATCAACTAAATAAATTTAGGGTGGTCGAAATGTAAAGGCAAAAATTTTGTTTTTTTACATATAAGACCCGTGTTGGCCGAAATTTCGACCAACATAGGGCTTATACATCCGCAAAGTTCAAAAAACATTTGCCCAATTACATTTTTCGCGCTCGGTTTCATTTGACATTTTTGGAGCATTTTTGCATGGTTATCTCTGCATTTTCGCATGGTTTTCTCTGAGCCCAGTTTCATTTCAAGTTTTCTCCACCCACTTGATTAATGATGTCTGCTAGCCCTGGGAATAATATGAAAGGGAGCCCTACATTTGCATCAATATAGGGGGGTGGAATAGTAGTTTGAAACTCTCGATATTGTCTTTCTTTCATTCTTCCTGATGTGCTCGACTTCAAAAGTTGTTCCATTCATGACCTCCAATCACACCTACATCTTTGGTGGTCGAGGAGAGGGATTTCTCTTCGAGCATATTTCCATAGGTACATGTGTATTTTTTTTGTAGGTTTTTATGATAATATTGAAGATGGAAGTGAATACTATTACTATCATTATTATTTTTTATGCCAAAGTTCAGCAATTGTTGTGTAATATAAATGGGAGAGTCTCCGCTCAAGTGTTTTTTCTCAGTGATGTTTTGATGATAAGTGTTAAAAAGAGTCTAGTTGCAAAAAGAATGTAATGTACTTGTTGTTTCATTTTATTGAAAGTGTGTAGATGTAGATTTATCATTTGGAATGTTGGTCTATTGTAACAACTATTATACTTTTTGTTATAGTAATGAAAGAAAAGAAAGGAAATGTATATGCAGAAGCTGTAGTTGTAAAAGCTTAGAAGAAATAATAATGACAAATTTTTTGTTTTATAAATATAGTTGTGTTGGTATCATATTTTTCTTGTATTTTTTTTTAATAATACATAATTATATTGTATCATTTAGACAACAATTTCATATTCAAAAAAAGAACAAAAAGAAAAGAAAATTGAGTGTGTTTCTCTCTTCAACTCTAGAACATTCAACTTAAAAATCAACACATGAAGATAATAATTTGAAATCTGGTGTGTTTAGTGCTTGGAGTTGTACCCTCAATACCTAGGCCATGTGGGCTATAAAACATGATATTCATGTGATTCTATGTTAGATGATGATGATGATAATGAATAATCACCATCTACTACTAGCTCATGTAGTGATAAAAGGTCTTCAATGTACCTCTAACTACAAGTATGCCATGGAAAACTTGTGATGGAGATGACTCCTCAAACTAATAGGCTATCATGGAAATTTTTTGATGAAGATGACACCTACAAATACTAGACTATCTTCAAAAACTTATGATGAAGATGGCAACTAAATTTACTAGACTATAATTGAATTGATGTACTTTGGATCCTTCACCGAAAGTCTTTGTCATTTTGTTAGAAGATGATTTATCTTCTAATTCAACCAAAAGAATCTCTCTCCTATATTTCAACATTACATTTAATTGTTGCATTGCAATTAGGTCTTCCTACAAGGGTTTCCATTTGGATGAATAACAAACTTTTTGGTGTTTTAAAACTACTAAGCAACAAAATGCTTAATACCAAGATGACAATACTCACACAGTCTAAAGACTAGCCAATTCTTATTATCAATTGTATGTGCACACCATTTGGGCCAAACTTCTACAAAACCAAGGGTGGTTTTCTACTCTTTTGGCTCTACAAAACCAGGGTGGGTATACCCAAGGATGATACAAGACTGGGAAAACTGTATGAGAATTATTTTAGTTTCATTCTGATTCTCATCTCAAATTCTCCAATACATGTACAATTATTGATACTTTAATAAACACATCCCATTTAATAGATATGGCCAAAAATATTCTATAGGTTTGCAGATGTTCTCTGCAATAATGGATAACTAAAGCTAAAACATTCCATGCAAAAAAATAGAGGCCAACTTTGAGGATCTACAAGAAATAAAAGTAAAGTTGATTATAATTCTGCATTTTGACAATCATGTGTGACACATTTCTCTTTCAGCTGGATTAAATTTGATTAGTGCCTAATCCATTGGGGTTCAGAGTCTACTACAAATCTCTAGATCTAATTTGTTGTCTTACAACAAATTTTATCAACAATTCTTATCAGAAATCGTTATTCAAAATCCTTTCCACTACTATGGAAACCTTATCAAATTCATCAAAGCTTTTACTTAATCCATTGAATTAACAGCCATGATAAACAGATATACAACCTAATTGAACTACATTCAATTGCACAAGCCTTTACTTATACAACATCAAGATAACCAAGTAAACAAAAGGAGACAAAGTTCAGAAAGAACTGATATGGGGACAATTCATAATTTGTATTCATTTTCCTTGAAAATTGTATACAATTTACAATAGACTCAGAATGACCTTCAAAAAGAAACATAGATCATTCTATATTCATGTATTCTCAAGATCTGACAGAGAAAATACATCACAAATTTTTGCTAGAAAATGGTGGACCAAAAACAGATTAAGTGTATCACTTAGCAAATAGAATTCGGACCTTTTCTCTTGCCCTATAATTTCACTTATATTGTGTGAAATGCAACAAGCTTCAGGCTAAGAGAAACTGACAGGTGTCTTTTATAAGGAGTATCTACATACACCTATCACAAAATGACAAAATTGTGGGTAATAGAAGATATCGAAATCAAATCATTCCTTTTGGTGGGTCAGCTTCTATTACATGTTCTGATGTTGCTGAGTTGGCTACTGATCTAATTTATCTTCATATGTAACTGCTAAATTAGCCAACGATGAAGCTTGTTCTGACGAGGGCACATTAACCTCCACCTGCAGGCTTCCACCACCTTCATTCTGCATGGTAAGGACAACTTCTACCTTTTCCTTTTCTTTAATTGTATTGGCATCTTGTGGTCCCGGTTCTGCAACTGAAAGTGACAGGTTTTTCTTGTCTTCTTCTTCTTATTGGGTTTGAGTAGTGATGGTATCAATGATTTGGACTTCCTCACACTGCACCTCATCATTGCCAGTTTCATCTACATCAAACTGTTCACTAGAAGGCATTTCTGCCATCCACCTATCAAATAATGTGTCATCTAGCCAATTGAATTGAAAAATATCCTTCTATTTCTTTATTATATAATCAGCCTCATTATCAATATCAACAAATTCCTATTTTAAAGAATCAAAGAATTTTTTGGCTTTCACCATTTATTCTATTGTGGTGGCCCACCATGCATGCCCTGTTTCATTTATGACTTGATTCATTCTTAAACAGAATAAATCATCAATTTCCTTCGCCCATTCCTCTTTGCTTTTCAAACTATTTTTCTTATCTAGGGCATGAGGAAATAAATTGAATTTTTGGCTCTTATATTTGTCTAAGTAGCCTATTATTATCTTCTGTAAATGTATCCTTTTGCTATCAAAATCAGCAAGATCAGAAAGAATGTCAAAGGTTTTATCAATCTGATCACGAGAATTATTTATAATAGATAGACACAATAAGGTTATTGCTTTCTCCCTTCTCACCCATTTGTTCACAATAGGCTTTATAGCCTCATCATCTACTTTTAACTCCTCCCAGATGTTAATCACCCTGGCCAATTGATCATGGATCAGTGGCCATTCAACCTTGTCTCCTAGATATGTAAGAGTTGTTCTTAGTTTATCTTCATATTTAGATTCCAGCTCTACATGTAAGGCCCACAGTTTACTCTTTTCTTCTTCAAAATCCTTAGCAGTGTAATACTGTGGCCCTTGGGGTGTGTCTGGTATTTCAATGAGGGGGGTAGATTTGAAAGGTTCAACAGGGCGGTGAGGGTATGTTATTTTAGGCCTGGTGGATTTTCCCAGCAGCTTGTTCTCAAGCTTAACTCTCCTTTTTACCTCTTTATTGTAGGCATCCAAAAATGCCTCATATTTACTTTGTAATTCAAATATTTCCTTTTCCTCCCTTTTAGCAGTAGCCAAGGCAAACTGAGAATAATCCACATTCATGTGGGCTGCCTGTACGTGTGAGGTATCAGCAACTCTCCTCACAATAATATTCCCTATCAGTCCTGAACCATCAGGTTGTGCTGATACAATCTTGGATCCTCTTCTTAATGACCACATAACAAGAGCAGCTTGATCATCACTAAAAGCAGTCTCTGCAAATTCCTTTTTATTTGGGTCTTGTAACTCTAGTCTATTAGAAACAGAGTTGAAAATCAATGCATCTGCAATATCCCAATTAGGCAATAATAGTATGTTAGAAGTTTTTACCATTTGCCTTCCCTCCTCAAGGGTAATGTTTTGGAATTCTTGCATCATTTCCTCCTTTATTTGGTTTTGGATGGAGGCTTCATCCATTTTTTGATGCTCTTTTTTCATGTTCTTACATCTTTCCTCAAAATTGTGGATGTTTGCCCTCCAAGCAAATTGATGGAAAGCCCTAAAGCTTACAAAACTATCATCTGACAAAAATTGCTGGCTGGCTTGTTCCAAAATAGGGTCCAATTCCCTTCCCTTAAAATCAGCTACAGTCAGCTCGAGGCTTAGCACAGGAGGTTCCTAAGGGTTCCCTTCATCGATCTCTGCTTGAGTGACAAAAACTCCCCTTTGTGATCCAATTTGTTCAATTTGCTCAATAGTGAGCTGCTCCTCCCCAATTCTCAAAAGGGTCTGTGAAGGTGAATACTCCTCAACATGAGAATCCTCCTCTCTTATTATTTTCCTCCTCTTAAGGGAGGGCTTAGTAGGCCTCTCTTCCAAAACCCTACTAGTGGGCTCAATTATTTGTTTGCCTTTGTCCACTGTATTCTTTTTATTTTGAACAATAGTATATCCCGGCCTTTTTTGGACAGTTAATTGAGCTGCCCTTATATTGGGAGTAAAACCCAATCTTCCCATTACTTCCCTGGCCTTATCCAGGTAGAACCTAATAAAGAATTGCTTCTTTTAATTCATTGCCTCTATTATTTCAGGAAAATTATTCATAAGTTTTCTAATCTTATCTACATTTGTAACTGCATCATCCAAAGGACTTTAATCTGGATCAAAACAATGAATGAAATCCAAAATTTTAGAAAAGACTTTCCACTTTTCTTTCCTAGTCTCTTGCTCCTGCAAGGAGTACTCATTCCTTATTAAGTCTTCAGGAAAATAAAATCCATGCTCAATTTTACCAAGCTTAATTCTCTGCCTTAGAGCCAAATGATAAAATCCTTCAGAATCACAAAAATGAGGATGGGAAGTGGCCATCTTATAATGATTCAAAATCTTGTGCAGAGAAAGCCAACCTCCTTTTGTGATTACAAAATAATGAGCCACTATGCAAGTAGGAAAAATTGACCCCTTTTGTCTTTTCAATAGAAGGGCTTCCTCCACTCCTCCCAACTATCACAATATCTCAGCAACTCCTACCTTCAAAGGCACTTGGTAGGGTAGTACGTGAGGGCTTCCTTTAAAACCATATATTCTAAATACAGTAGAAACAAAATATGGAATGACATCTCCCCAATTATATGAAACTTTCAAACCACTTGGGTTGTCCATAGGCCTCATGAGATTCATTAATGCTTTGGGGATTCTGGGATTGTCCCTTAATAGGAGGCATCTCAGCTTTGAAGCGAAATACCTATCAAACCTGACAAAACTGACATTCTCTGCATCCCAAGTCATATCTGCACTCCACAATTGAACTGGTAATGCTTCCCCACTCTCTTCTCTATCTTATTCCATTTCTTTACTAAAATATGTTACTCCCTTGAATAAGAACATGTGCATTAACAAAGAATAATGGCCAAAAGTTTTTTCCACCTTACCCTTAGCAATTCCAATCAGTCCAATGTGAATCTCCTCAGCTAAGTAAGAAGAAAAATCAAAAATTATATCCACACCAAAAGAGGAAATTTGAGTAATCATATACATAAAATCCACAAGCATGAACTCTTCTTCATCTCTCCCAAAAACTTTACACAAGGACCTATATATTTCTATAGCCCTAGAATTGAAGTATGCCCTTTTGAAAGGCTCCCTGGAGGATGTTGTTATTGCTAGCAGTGTTCCAATTCTACCTATGTGTGTGCTTAGCACTCCTTGCCTAATTGCATCTCTCTTAGACATATACTCATTTTCTAACCCTTTCAAATCAATGGGCACATGATGATCAGTGACAGGCCCTAAACTGAAAACTTCCCTAATCTCCTCTGTGCTAATTGTAATCAAGATTTCACCATCAGTTCTCCTCACTACCCTAAGGGCTTGGTCATAATTCATAGCTACAGCTTCCAAAAGATCATAATCCATGAAAACACTGGGAACCACTATTTTCCCTAGACCAAAATTCTAGATGTTGGCATGTGGGGCAAAAAGGTTCCTCTCTGAAAACCATTTTTTGAATAAAACAAGACCAGTCTGTGAAGTTGTTGCATCCCTAACCTAGTTTCCTTTGTCATATAGTCCATCTGCTATTTTTATCCTAGGGTTTAATGAAGTTAGCCTCTTAACTTCTACAGTTTCAACAGTGGAAGAAGGGAGCAGTTCAAGAAAATCATCGTGGACATTCCTATCCAAATAGTTCTCTTGACCAAAAAATGCTTTCTATTTTGGAGCCATTTTAATTAACTCTCGAAGGAATTGAAATAGCAGGAGGATTATAATGCAAGTACTTACTTTGAATTTCACTCCAGTTCTTCTCAGTGTTACTGCAATCTTTCTACGAACAAACTGCTTCACAATCTTACCAAATCCAGCATGGTCTTCTCAACAACTATTTCTACTTAGAAATTCTCTGAATCTTTGTTCGAGTACGATGGAATTAAGAAAATCATCTGTGTTATACTCTATTTTTCTTCACACGCAAAGCTTTCATCTCTCATAAATGCACAAGATGGCATCACCTTCTATATTCAAATTTACACCATGGATTTACGAAAAATCCTACAATCCAGGGATGCAAGAAAAGATGACTCATGTTCCTCTTGACAAGCTGGCAGTCAACCCAATGAAAATTTTCCATGTGTACCTTTCCTTCATTTTTTGTGCCTCTGAACTGGACCCACAGAACTTTGAGGACACATGTCACTTAGGTGCTATCTCATTGTACATAAAGAGTGAGCACCTTGCCATAGTGAGATAGTGCCCGTCATTGATCCTAATTTGATCATGTGGATGACATTTGATGCATTGCTCAAAAGAAATATGGTGGGCCCCTTATCACCATGTCGCTATTCGTAACCTTCATGCAACTCGCCATAGCAAGATAGCGACGATCATGGATCTGAGATAGATCTGATGATCAGTCTTTCATATATTTTGTGAATAGGGTGTGGGTCCAATCATTGATGACGTGATGAAATCCTATCTATATTACCTGCTACTTGGGGCCCATATTTTTTTATTTCTCGACCGGGCACTATGTCGCTAACGACGAGAAGAACAAGTTCCCGATAGTGACATAGTGAATCTCGATGTCTTTGCTTTTCCCAGCGTATACGTGTAGCCCATTATATGCCAGCGAATTCCAAAGCTTTATAATTGATATCTAATGGAGTACTTTTTGGGACCCACTTACTCTAAAAAGTTGTCGCAGTACTACTTTTCGTCTGGGTGCTATGTCGCTAACGACGAGAGACACCAATTCTCTGATAGCAACAACGATTTCTAGTGACTCATCAAAATTTAGGGTCAGAAAGACAAAGGTGAGTGAAGTCATAACTACCCTCGTTAATGCATCTGACACATAATAAAATAGCACGTGCACCATGCAGCCTGAAAAAACTTACGATCATCAAAAAATTTAAAAGTGTCTGCCGGTCATTATTTTTGGTGAAGGCGTCATGTCACTAATGGCGAAGTGCCCAATTTCTTCGATAGCGACAAAGTGACTAATCGAAAAAGCTAAGATTTTTGTTGACGCCTTTTGTACCTCAATGTTGTAATTCCTTTTTAGGTTCTGACATGTCTGTTGTAAATGTGATGAAATATCTCTAAAACAATACAATCTCCAGTCACCATATTTCCACTTGATGGTACCACTTTTCAACTTAGCGGTGGTCGCTATGTCGCTAAGGGTAAAATACTTGTATCTTTTCATAGCGAGATAGCGATTGCCGTAGATCTTTTAGGGATCGGGCGATCAGAAATACAAAAGAAAAGATGTGACTCAGGGTGCGAAAAGTTTGAAAAGGATGGGAATCTTTGCATATTTTTAGTTTTGTGCCCAAAAAATTTAAAAGAAAACAAGACCTAGGGTTTCGATAAAAATTTGCTTCAAAGACCTACAAAATATGACTTGGCTAGAAACCCTATTGACCATAGGTGGATCCCAATCTGAATTCTTCTATACCTTGGACAAAGGAATTTGATTATGCAAAAATTCAAACCAACAAAACTATCATGGAAAAATTCTGATGAAGATGCCACCTGCAACTATTAGACTATCATAGAAAAATTGTGATGAAGATGACATTAAAAACTATTGGACTATCATGTGTACAAGTCACAAAATGATTCCAACATATGAAATTAAGTGTACTACATAGGATAGTGATGACTAAATTTCCATGCCCTCCAAATTTGTTGGTTGTAACATTTATACCAATTTCATTTGTGGGATACACACTCTTGATAAGTTAGTTAGCCTTGGGACTAAGGTCAATGGGGAATTTTAACACATGCAACTGAGCATGAGTTTGAATTTGGTATTTTCTTGGAGATATTTACTTATTTGCCAAATAGAAGGTATCATCTCCATTTTGTCTGTCATGATAAGTTGTCACAGGTTTTTTGAATGAATTTATTTTTTTATGTGTATTTCTTCTCATAGAATGAACAAAACTTATTAATGCTCCACCAAAAGCCGTAGAAGGAACAACAATCTAAAGTTTGGGCTTGTCGTTGCCAGGATCTCCTCCCTTTCCAAAGAACCCCAAATAGCAAAAGCAAACAAATAAATTCAAGACCATTTAAGCTTTACCCAATAATAATATCCCAGGAGTCCAAGAACAACATTTGACTACAAGGGTGGTGACGAGAAGTGTGGGGCAGCATCCCTTCAGACCATATAAATTCTTCTACAGTTCATGTTTTGAATGCCATAAAAACCTAGAATTAACATTAGAATCCATGGTTTGAATAATATAAAGTCTTAGAATCAATCAATACAAAATCCATGGTTTGATTGCTCTGAAAACTTAGGACCAGTACTAAATTTCATGCTTTGAATGCAATAAAGACTCAGCATAGTCATTTAATGTTTTCTAACTCAACATTGCACTCTTCCCTGGAACATCCAATATAAAACCCTAGGTCACATTGCACTCTTCCCTGGAACATCAAATATAAAAGTCAAAACTCATAAACAAAAAATCAATCAATTTCATTTATAGGGCTTTTATAATTCCTCAATAAAGTTTGACTCATGAGGCTTCACCAATATGTCACTTTAATGACTTATATAACTATTTTTTGTGTTTGAATTAAGTTATGTCATTATTAAAGGCATACTTTTCCATTAAATATAATGGCTCCTCAATAATACTTTATGAAGATAAGTAATAAATTTACAATATAACCATTATAAATAGCTTTATTACTGTTACTATAATTTTAATATCTCATTGATTACTCATCATCTCTCTGTCTCATCTGAACCAGTTGGTCAACCATTGCTTCCATCGCACAACCAACTGCCTTACTAAAAATATTAATGGTTCTCTCTATTAACTTATAACCTACTATAACTAGTAATTCCCTGAATATTTGATAAAATTAGTAGTGCCAAGGGTTGTCACTGCATTGAGATTGGTCCAGGTGCCTTGCCAAATGTAGAAATGTTGGATACATAACTTACTATAAATTGTAAGTGTACCTAACTAAAACAAACGAGGAGCAATCGTAAAAACTTTTGTACTATAGAAGGGAAAGATCCTCTTGTTTTTCCATATGGGGCCCTCTAGCCATCAGCCTTAACCTATGAGGGCCAATAATAGGTCAATCCAAACATAAACTATGCCGAGCTAAAATGAGGACATTACACTTTATAACCAATCCTACTTGTCAAAAAACACATAGGACACTTCAACAAACACTTTGACGAGCCCTCTTAACTTCAACGAGCTCTATTCATCTTTAGAGATCCCATTTTTCATCACCAAATCTCCATTAAATGATCTCTAGCTTCTCATGGAGTTCCTATATTAGAAGCTTCATACATAGTATCACTTCCATCATCTGTAATAGTTGGTGATAATCCATATGTAACCAATGCACGATTGCCAACTAAAGAAATACTGGAGCCAATGTTGAGATCTAACTCCACAATAATAGCTAATGAGTTTCCATGCTTTTTTATCAATGGGTTAATCTATTGAATTATTAGAAAATTTATGAGTCAATAAAAAAAACTCATCAAATCAAGCTCGGTGTTATTCTCAATTATAACAACAACCATTTAGGCCAATTATTCGTAAACTACATATTGATATTTGGTTGAAACTCAATAGTTTGGATGGTGAATCTGATAATGTTTTTATGGTTGTAGAAGAAGAACTCATTTTTAGCATATCCTTGCTCAAAATAGTTTCCACAAAAATTAAGATCCACCAAATATTCTACACCTCAAAATAGAAAACAATCAAATGATGCTAGTTGTGCACACCATGTTTACTTTGGTTCTAATTATCTTCGTACCAAATAATAGTATAGGGCTTTTCTATAAAACAATGCTACTAGCTGCCACATTTCTAAAATAATCAACTGCATGCCACTATCGACTATACTCTTGCACCTATGCTTGGTGCAAGCACTAGTATATATATAGTACTTAAGATACCACTGAATATCTAAATCATTGTTTTTCAAAGAAGATGTAAGGCATAATTCGAGTGAATTTAAATACTCCAGGCAATTCTTGAGTGTAGATGTTTCAATTCCTTAGTGTCAAAACTTGAATATATTTCATGCTTATCATTTCCTCTAGCAATTCTTATGTAAAACATCATTAAAATAATTGTTCCCTTTGACAGTGTCAAAGAGTGTATATATACAATATTTTTGAAGTTGTTTTGTGCTAAATGAACCTTTTGTGATCAAGTCTTGTAAATATCTTGGTTGGTACAACTACAGATTTCTTACTGGCTTTCTACTAGTACCCAAGATTAACATTGATGACATTAGTAAAATTCCAAGTTTTTCTCTTGTATTCCTATTAATTGTACTTGATTGTCGAATATGTTAAAGAAGAAACAAATGTCAGTTAATTTACAGACTGTAACTGACCTGAATTGCTTGATGTATTTTTTAAATGTTGAGATGCATATACTAAGAATTTTTTGTTGCTGCAGGATAAGCCACAACTGACAGATAGGTCAAAGCTTCCAACTATTGTGGATCCTATGATTAAAGAGTTGCTAAACTTGAAATATCTTCAGCAAGTAAGTTGCATTGTAATGGCCTGCTAAGGGATCCAAAGAATTAACCTAGAATTTCACTAAGATTGATAGCATTTTTATTTTTTAACATGAAAGTAAATACCACATATAACTTATGCATAATAATGGAAGCAATAGCAATGTCCACTTGAAATTAAACATAACATACCTAACAAATTACATTCTTTAAGATCCCTTAACATT
Organism: Cupressus sempervirens; assembly: GCA_028749045.1. Taxonomy (NCBI): domain Eukaryota; kingdom Viridiplantae; phylum Streptophyta; class Pinopsida; order Cupressales; family Cupressaceae; genus Cupressus; species Cupressus sempervirens. The sequence goes on along the minus strand of CM053788.1, from coordinate 271,689,593 downwards.
GAATTACATCTAAACAACTAACATTAATGAATCCATCTAGTACAACATCCACATGAAATAATAATGATAAGTCCAATGTTCATACATTATATTTCAAATGCTCAATCATCCACTGTACATGTCACAGGTTATGAAAAAGCTCAAAAGAATATACATATGTGAGATAAGATACACTATCCTATTCTAATCCATGATACATCAAAGTAAAGATAATCACATGATACACATGATACATCATCATAGAAGATATACATCCATCATAAAGATCAAACATAATAAACTAAGTGCACGGTTCCTCCCAACTGTAAATAGCATCATTAGACCATCGTGGATCCTAGCCATCCCTCCGTGCGTAACATTCCAAATCATCGAAGAGATCATCGGTATTAACATAGTAGGAATGTCACTCCTAACATATACTATATCATATGCAGAAATATAACATGCAAATAAAAGCATAAGATAACATCATCTAACATATGTTAATCATCAATGAAAGGATACATATCCACCATCATGAAGGACGCATCAGCCATGATGTCTCAATGAATCTTAAATGATAAGAGTGGAAAAACACTACCACCTGACCGTGTGGTACCTAAGTGGTCCACTCCCACCATGCTGAGGAGATAATCTCAAGTCCCAAATAGGCTATCCAAAACACATAGCATAAATCTCTGCAAATCTGGGAATCCTAAAAGTATACTAACTCAAAGATTCCAGACACAAAATCTGACATATAATCCCAGAGGCACACAATGACATGTAGGAACCTACTATGCAAGTGGAAAAGTGTCATCGCATTTATCACGTACAAGTTACCCTGGCAATTAGCTAAACTCCACGGGTCCATACTGATCTCACACGGCTACTAGTATCCTCTCATACTTACAAGGCATACTATGGAATGCAAGGTCGCAACCATGCATTCTCACTACTCCCATCCTAGTCTATACAAGCACTCAAGGCATGGGTGAGAACCAAACACTTATCTTTTCAAGTTCATTTAGTTAGTATTAGGTGTGAATGTTATCACTTATTAATTCAACTTACAATGAGTTACCCTAGCAGCCTCTTAGGGCCCCAGCTCCCATTGCAAGCCATTTCTCGACACTACATGCAGATATCCTACCCTAAGCTCATGGAATCATAAATCTAAAAATCACAAACGATAATCCATAATAAAAATCATCAAATATGCATAAAAGAATCAAATCTCCATGAGCAAGCATCCATAGAAAATCATGATCACAACAGCTCTCTATTGGCAACTGAAGTATCACTAATAATCAAAAAGTATCCATTGGTTCTCAATAACCAAAATATATCTCAATCATACTGATCGAAGACTCCAAAATGGTTGAGTCAAGCATGTCACAACATGACATCATCAAGAATAAATCCACATTTCAGTCCCATCATGGTGACTAGAAAATAACCAAGGATAACTAATCGATGACCAAAAATGGTTAAGTCAAGTGTCTCATACATAAGAATCTCAACTATAACAATCAATAATTACAACCAATACATAGAGCATTCCATCACATAACCATGGTTGGGTTTATAAAGATCAAGATTAAAACATCATCATGACATCACAATCACATAACCCCCAAGCCTCTGGTAGACGTCCTATAACTGGTCAACACTAGTCAACCCAAAAACCCAAAATAATAGCATAAAGAATACACAATGCAAACACATGTTTTAGTTTTGCTAAATTTACAAACTTGAATTTAAATGTAAAGGTCTCAGTTTACATTTTCCAATTTAAATATCAAGTGGAGAAATTTCATGTTTTACTTAACCCATGTATTGTATTAACAAATAAAAGTTTCTCCCCAAAAACCGTTAGACTCAATTTTCTAAATGTTCTAAATGTCTTTTGTATACACATTTTGCTGATAATGACCCCCATCATTTTCAAAATAATAATTGAAATTCTTTTCATATCCCTCTTTCCAAATTAAAAGATTAAATTGATCCTATATTGCTCAACATTATAAAATAATTTGTTATTAAAGAATTACTGTTTAAATTCCAATCATCTATCAATATATTAATTATTTATTATTAATAATGTATATACATATATACACTTATATATATATATATATATATATATATATACATATATATATATATATATATATATATACATACATACATATATATATATATATATACATACATATATATATACATATATATATACATATATATATATACATATATATATACATATATATATATATACATATATAATTATTAATTTACAAAATGAATTATATAAAAAATCGAATTAATAAAACATATGATAACCGCACATTACACACGACGAGTTTAATAACCGCCGGTCACAACATATATATATATATATGACCTGCAGATCGCAGGGTACACTATGGTCGCAGGTACACTGCAGACCGCAGGTACTTGCGATATCGCAGTCTGCATAGGCATTGCCGTCGGCGAGGGTGGGGAAATAAGTCCCTCCCGCCCATTCCAAAATTTTACTTATTATTTTTTTTTTTTTTGCATTTTTTTAAAAAATGCTTCCCTCCAATGTAAATCATGATGCGTTTAACATTCGCTCACTGCAAAATATATGTCATTCAACTTTTAATTAAATATATATGTATATATACATATGTGTATATATATATATATACACACACATATATACTTATATATATATATATATATATATATATATATATATATATATATATATATATATATAAGTATATATGTGTGTGTATATATATATATATAGAGTTTAATCAAATATCATAGCATATAGACACACACACACACACACACATATGTATTCAGATTTAAAAATATAAACATATATATACACAATATATAAATTCCAATTCTCAAAATTTTCCTATAAACTTTTGATCTCAAAATTTACTCAATAGTTTATCTAATGGCTTGGCTACAATTTAATCCCTAGCCCCGTGTTCTTTTCTATGCATATAAGATTTTCAAATAAATTTAACTACCCATATTGAGAATGCATACAATAAAAATAAGAAAATCCTTAAAAGACATATGGAAGACACGAAGAAGACAGGGAATGCAAGATGCGGAAATAGCATAAGTAAAATCACAAGAATCTACTCGAATTCTGATGCTAATTCGCTCTTCCTTAGAAAACCCACAGAGCAAGCTCCTCCGTCCTTCAGAGTTCTCGAGTCCTCCAATGCTCCAATTGCTCTCCAACGCTATGTCTAAGCTTCTAGGAATGCTTGAATATAAAGAGCTCTCAGGAAACCTCTAGAATGCTTCTAGAAACAACTAGAAGGTGTCACCAACTAAGCATGGGTCTTTTCCAACCTTCTAGATGAGTCATAGGGTTGTAGACACCATGTGCTTAATTGATGCACTAACCCTTGTGTTGTTGACATATAAGAAATGAAAAGGTGCGTTAATTCCCATGCAAGCTTATAATTCCAATTTACTTTTTTATATAATTTTTATTTAAATATTTATAACTTTCATTTTAATTTTTATAACTTTAATTATTATTATTTATTTATTACTTTATTATTATTTTATAATTATTATTAATTTTAATTTCTAATTTTCTTTTATTTAATTCATTTTTTCTCAATTAATTCTCATTTAATTAATTATAAACAAAATATCAAATATCATGATATTTTATATTAATTTTCTCAAATAATTAATTAATTAAATCTATTTATTAAGACTTAATTAATAGAAAATTCACCATAGACCTCCAAGATAAAATATGAAAACCCATCATAGAGCAATTCACGCAAAATCAGTCTAAAGGGTTAAAAATCATGAATTATGTCATCTGACACATTCAGTAGGTAAAATATCCAAATACTTGTCCTACCTCACTAGGACAATTGGCTTAAGGGTTTGGGATTTGGACTTGAGAATTTATCTCCCTTCTCTTATCATTGAGATAGTATAATAGGGTATGCTCATCCTGGCAATTCAGGGAAGTCAATACCTGGTACCTGCAACCTGCAGAAAAACTATGCATGTACATACAATATATAATGCTAAGCTAAACAGACAATGGCAGGAAGTGGTGCATCGTATAGATCCTGACTAAGCAGGTGACTACGACTCCCTTCCTTAACCATATTAGAAATGCCATACAATATGAAAACATGCACACCATACACATGCAAGTATGGGGTAAGTATCCATAATAAAACACATGAGATAATAAACCATCTAACTAATCATCAACAATAACTAAAAGCAATATAATGATCATCATGCATACATGAAATGTAAAGTCTAAATGATCTTATCATATAACCACTAAATCCATAACATAATGTCTGATAGTCTCAAAACAATACTACTAATCCATCAACATAAAACTAGTCCAACATAGTCTGATAATAATAGCAACAATGTCCGAAAAAGATGTGAACGAGGACAGGCACTACATCCACCCCCCCTTGGGTTAGGCTTACTCCTGGAAGCCTACAAACAAGTAGGGATATAACTCCCACAATATAGCTGCATCCTCCCATGTAGCTAAAGAGTCATCAGTAGGGTCCCATTGGACCCTTACCTACTCGATGGTTCGACCCTTGAGGGTCAACTCCTACTGCTCTAGAATACGAATCGGCTCCAAAGCCAGCTGCCCTTCCTCTACCTGCAATGCATTCCAATCAAGAACATGTACAATATCAAGAATATACTGCCAAAGCACTGAAACGTGGAAAACATCATGAATGCGAGCTAGGCTGGGTAGAAGAGAAAGGTGATAAGCAACCGGGCCAATCCTCTCTAGAATCTCGAATGGTCCCACAAAGCGAGGTGCTAGCTTAGAACCCTTTCCATAATGGATTGGACTCTTTCGTGGATGTACTCTAAAGAAAACCTTATCACCCATAGCAAATTTATTATCAGTCCTATGAGCATCGGCATACTTCTTCTGCCTATCCTGTGCCGTAGTCAAGTGCTCATGGATACACACTACCTATTGCTCCATATCACGAAGCATCTCAAGACCCAATAGGATGTGATCCTCAAGGCTGTCCCAACTCAATGGTGTATGACAAGGATGTCCATATAATGCTTGAAACGGTGCCATGCCAATAGAACTATGATACTCGTTGTTGTAAGCAAAATCCACTAGGTAGAGATAGTCCTCCCAATGTGTCTGCCTATCCATCACATACATCCGTAACATATCCTCCAAAACCTGATTCACCTTCTCTGTCTGACCATCAGTCTCTGGATGATATGTGGAACTGAAGTTTAACTGCGCTCCAAGCTCATGCTACAACAATGTCCAGAATGTGGATGTGAATATAGGATCCCTGTTAGAAATGATCTTTCTAGGCATACCATGTAATTTCACAATGTCACGCATGAAGACATTAGCTACAGAAGCTATTGTGTAGGAAGACCTGATCGCTGAGAAATGTGCCGCCTTAGTCAACCAATCAATGGTGACCATGATAGCATCATGGCGTCAAAAAATCATAGGTAATCCTACAATGAAATCCATGGAGATGATATCCCACTTCCAAGAAGGAATGAGATTTGGCTGCAAAAGTCTAGCCGGGTGCTAATGTTCTGCCTTAACTCTCTGACACTCAAGACAGCTAGCCACAAAATTACCAATATCTCACTTCATCCCAAACCAAAAGAACAAACGTCTCAAATCAACATGCATCTTCTTGACACCTAGATGTGCTGAGTAAGGTGTACGATGAGCTTTTGCTAGAATCAAGGTGCGAAGCTCATCCAATAATGGCACATAAATCCTCCCCAAATGTCTTAAAAGACCATCTGATTCTTGAACATAACCTGCAAACCTACCTTCCAAAGGTCTTCCTGAATCAATCTCTCTGCATACTTCTTGATACCAAGAATCCATAGGAAGTGCCTGAAGAATTCGACTCCTCAAGTCCACACTAAGAGTCATCGATGATACCACATGTCTCCTGTGACTCAAAGCATCCGCCACCACATTCTCCTTACCTTGAATGTACTTAACCTCAAAATCATACTTGCATAGAAATTCCATCCATCATCTCAGGCGAGCATTCAAATCAGGCTGGGTGAAAATGTACTGAAGACTATAATGATCGCTATGTAGCTCAAATCTGTGCCCCAACAAGAAATGTCTCCACCTTGTCAAAGCATGAACTACTGCTGCTATCTCAAGATCATGTGTAGGATAATTTAACTCATGATCCTTAAGCTTGCATGATTCATACACAATCACTCGTCCATTCTGCATCAACACTGCCCCAATCCCTCCAAGAAAAGCATCTGTACACACCATGAAATCACCTTTTGGATCCGGTACAGCTAAAATTGGTGCACTGGTCAAAAGCCCCTTGAGCTTCTAGAAAGCTTCCTCACATTTCTCTATCCATACAAACTTCTTTCCTTTCCTTTGAAGAGAAGTGATAGGATGTGCTATCCTAGAGAAGTTTTGGACAAATCTGCGATAATAACCAGCTAGGCCCATGAAACTACGAATCTCTGACACATTAGTCGGTGTCGGCCAATCTATTATCACCTGAATCTTTATAGGATCTACTAAAATACCATCACCTAAAATGACATGCCCTAAATACTAAATCTCTGATTTGAAGAATTTGCACTTAGCTGCATTGGCGTAAAGCTGATTATCTCTCAAACACTGCAATACCAACCGCAGGTGTTCCTCATGCTCCTTCTGAGTCTTAGAATATATCATTATGTCATCAAGAAACACAAGTACAAACCTGTCCAGATAAGATCGGAACACACCATTCATAAAATTCATGAAAATCGATGGAGCATTAGTCAACCCAAAAGGTACCACTGTGAACTCATAATGCCCATAGCAAGTTTGAAAAGTGATCTTGTGAATATCTACTTCCTTGATGAGAAGCTGGTGGTATCCTGACTTAAGGTCAATCTTGGAGAATACTATAGCTCCCTTGATCTGATCAAATAAGCCATCAATCCTAGGAAAAGGATACCTATTCTTAATCGTCACCTTATTCAACTATCTATAATCAATACAAAGGCGCAAAGAACCGTCTTTCTTCTTCACAAAGAGCACTGGAGCTCCCCATGGTGATACACTAGGTTGAATGCTCCCTTTGGCCAAAAGTTCCTCAAGCTAAAGACATAGCTCACCCAATTCCTATGCAGTCATGCGATAAGGAGCTTTAGAGATAGGCTCTGCTCCAGGAATCAGATCAATGCTAAAGTCAATGTCCCTCTTCAGAGGCATGCCTAGAATCTCACTTGGAAAAACATCAACATACTCCTAAAAAATCAGGTGATCTAAAGTCTTCCTCAGAGGATCTTCCTCATCAAGATCATTTACCATAACAAAAAATATTTGACATCCCTTACAGAAACTTCGCTTCAATTGCATAGCAGAAATCATCCACAGAGATATAGGCCTTGGTATCCCAACTATCTTCACATCATTCCCTTGATCATCTTGGCACATAATAATCTTCTTCCTGCAATCTTTACTGGCTCTATGAGATCCAAGCCAGTCCATGCCTAAAACCACATCATAGGAACCAAGGGGTATGACTCGAAGATCCACTGCAGTATCAAAGCTTCCTAAGCTAAGCCCACACTTATGAACTACAAAATCTGTGGAGACCTTAATGCTTGAGGCTAGTTCCACTTGCCAACCATGATTTTGCTTCCTTGCATCTAGCTTACACTTAGAAACTATAGATGGTGAAATAAATGAATCTGTAGCTCCTGAACCAAACAATACTGAAAGAGATATACCTCAAATAGCACCCATGGTCTCAATCACTGTTCCATGATGATCTGCCTAACGGTGATCAACTACTGCAAAAACTCTATGGGTTCTACCTGCATCACCCACTGTAGGCTCTGAAACTGTAGGCCTAGGTCCTGAAAATTGAGGTGCTCACTGTGGACACTGAGCTGCATAATGTCCAATCTAACCACATGAAAAACATTATGTATTCCTGCCAGATCCTCTACCCATAGGTGGTACATTTGATTGCTGAAAATTGTTCATGCTAGCAAAAGACTGGCTACTCTGAGCTGGCTGATTGGGCTAATTTTGTTTATTGCATTGAGCATTGCGGTTGTTCTTGGAATTAGAACCTTTGCCACCACCTTGAGTCTAAGAATTCGATCCCTTCTATTGTTGTGTCTGTTGAGACTGTTGCTGATACTGTTTCCCCTTAGAAAAAGAAGGCATGCAAAATATTTCTTTTGAAGGGAATTGACATTATTTTTAAAAATACATTCAATTTATACAATTTTACTCATGTTTTGGTGGATAAAAACTTAACGTTCTTCCACATTTCTTGCCCATTTTATTGCATATCTGAAATAAGACATAATCTTGCCATTTTCGAATAGCTAAATGTCTTTAACTGTGATTGGAATTTGGCATAAAATGTATTTTTTAGGTTAGATTGTCAGCTAGTTTTGGTTGATCACCATTTGAAAATTAGAGGTGCTAATCCTTTCATTGAAGATAAAATTTATAGTGCACTACATATCATCACACTTACCCAAAAAAGTTGAGCCAAAAATTTGATTATCTAGATTGAAAGGCATTGTCCACTTCATAATCTTAGCAAGAAGAACACCATAAGTGATTGTGAACCAAGTATTTATGATGAAGCAAGAAGGAAAGAAAAATGAAAAAATGTGTTGAGTCAAGAGATAGACATTGGAAAGAAAGCCATTGATTATAAAAAGTATAAAGATCAAGTTTTAAAATAATGTTTTCATTGACAAGCACAAAGCAAGATTAGTAGCTAAAGAGCAACAAATTTTCCTTGTACATTCGTGCACTATCTCCATGATTCCATGTTTGGTCCTTAGCCTCTTTGCAATAACCACATGATCAATGATTGCCAAATAGTGCCAACATACTATGTAGAAAGGCCCTTTCTAGATCATATTTCAATGCAACAATTTATCAAACAATGGTGCTTTGAGGGGACAATGATCATCTTCAACTGTGTGACTTTGGCTCATTACTTCAAATTTGTTAGAGGATATAGAAACTTACTGACTATAAACAATAGGTATGTTCTTAGAAAAAAAATATTGTAAACAACAGGTATGGACTTAATGCATATTTCATGTGTTGTGGTTCATAAAAACCCATACTCATCAACTTGAATTATTTGTTTAATACCCAATGCATTGAGGTGACGCTTATAATTTGAATTCATAACAACCATTTCTCATCAACTTAAATTTTTTGTTTAGTACCCATTGCATTGACGTGACACTTACAAGGTTGAAGTATTGCAACTTCCTAGAAGGTCTTCCTACTGAATTCCATGATGATCTAACTTTCATTGATCCTTGGGAGAATGATGCAGGAGCATCAAGGTCAAGGTTGAAGGCATGAGAAGACATTAAGGTCTCAAGATAACCAACATGACCATGTTAGAACAATTGATGTAATAAGACCCTGTGAAGGTCCTTTATTATATGTTTGTAATCATTTTAGTTACATTTGAAAACATTAATTAACAAAAACCATATGTGCAGGTATAAACATTAATCACAACATGTCTAATTTATTTGTAGGTATATTTTCCTGTGAAGAAAGACCATGCCTAAAAATATGAATCTAGAAGAAAATAATGAGACAATGGCTGTATTGTGAGCTCAATTCTAAAGAAAACCTGATAAATATTATTGTCCTTGCAAAAAGTGTAAGGGTTTAAAGAATCAAAGAATTCTAATCACAACAGCCTAGAGTCATTTTAGGCAATATGGTCATGTTGAAGGGGGCCACAATTTTCATCCATTGCTGAATGTGGATTTCCTACTGGAGGAACATGGAGGTATGAATATCCAAGCTGAGGATAACGCTCCCATGGAAGAAGATGATAATGTGCCAGAGGACATGATTGAAGAAGATGGTATTGGGGCCAGTGATGAAGGGGCTCACAATGATGGTACTAGAAAATCTGATAATAATGATGAAGATGGTCTTGATATACCTTTACTTGAGAAGGCACACAAGCCCTTATACCCAGGCTCCCAAACAACTCTACTATCGGCTATAGTGTTGTTGGTGAACTTAAAGATTATGAATAGCATATCCAATGTAGCAATGTCATGTATGCTAAGGTATGTCATTTTTTTCATCTTAAGGGTTAGCATACAATTACTATTCATTATAGTAACAATGCATATTTGTTGTTGTAAGTTGATTAGTGAGTTTTTTTTACCACCATCAAACATTTTGCCTCGTTCATACCGAGAATTATCTAACATTATGGATCAAATTGGAATGAAGTATCAGACAATACATGCATGTCGCAATGATCACATTCTATATCATAAACAACATGAATTTGCAATAGAATGTCCTGATTGTCATGTTAGTAGATATCGATCAGATCAAATAACAAAAAAAGTGCCTCACAAGGTTCTTCAATACATTCCCATTATTCCACGTCTGGAACGGTTATTCAGGTGTGCTAGCTTGGCACAATTTATGGATTACCATGCATGCAATAGAAGTCAGGATGACATTATGTGAATGCCTGCCGATGGTTCTGCATTTAAAGAGATAAAGAAACATGGTCACACTTTAAAGAAGAATCTCGTAATCTGAAACTTTCATTGGTAGCAAATGGTGTCAATCCATAGGGAGATATGTGATCTGTTTACTCAGTATGGCCTATTTTTGTTATTAACAATAACATTCCTCCTTGGATGTCCATAAAGAGGGAGCACATAATGTTGTCAATGATTGTGCTAGGTTTTTTTTTTTTATAGTTATCTAAATTAATTTATAAATAGTGCATGAAAATGGTTATAATAATTATGTAATGTTTATGTTCATTCAATTGCTAGGTAAATACCAAATTAAAGATATGAACGTTCATATTGAGCCCCTAATTGATGAGTTGTTGAAGTTATGGAATGACATCACTATGTATGACATCTCTAGACTGATAGGACATCAAAAATTTCAATTCCATGCAATGCTTGTAGGGACAATACATGATGCCCCTGGGCTAACTCATTTTTGCGGTATGTTATATTGTTAAGATCACATATTTTTGGTCTATTATAGTGCTTACACATTACTATCAAATGCTTAAGTTGCGCATGATAATTGTACATGATCCAATTATACGTGATCTTTTAGGTCTTTAGACAAAGGGAAAATTTGCATGTCCAGTTTGTGGTTCGAAGATGAAATGTCGTCATTCGAGAAGTTTAGGAAAGCAAGTGTTTGATGAGTTTAGACACTTTCTCCACAATAATCATAGGTGTCGAATTGCCAAAAAATATCTTTTCAATGGGAAAGAAGAGACATCATCAAGGCCATGAAGAATGACACCTCATTTATGGAAGTTGGAATACGATCGACTAAATCGTCGAGGTAATGTCCAATTTGTCGTCCAAAGTTTACAATTTGTATTTTGATATTGTCTTATATTTACTAATGCTATAATTGATGCTCGTGAAGGTCGTCAAGGCATCAATGACCAACTTCCTAAAGGAATGAAAAGTTATCCCACTCAATTTAGTAGGTTACCATACTACAAGGATCTCCCAATCGCGCATTTGTTTGATGCTATGCATATTGGAAAGAATGTAACAAAGACACTATGGAAAATGTTGGATGGAAGGCGTGATAGAGAACAAATTGTTAAAATTTGTACTGACATTCATGAATCTAATTATGCACTAAAAATTTTCATTGAATTAAATAGGAATGGAGATCACATAAATACAAGTGTCCTTCCTTGGTTATTAATGGAGCAACAAATTGATGCATTAAAAGAAGTCATAGAAAAAACAAAATTTCCAACAGGATTTGTTGCAAATATAAGCACTCTTCTATCAAAGAAAGATGATTTTGGGCCAGGGTTGAAGACACATGATTGGCATACCTTCCTCAAGGTAATTCGTGTTTTCTATTTATAGTATATTTGTAAGATTGAATGTAGTACCAGTTGCATTATTTAATAATATATTGAAATGATCATTTTTTTAATTATTACAGTTTGTCCTACCTCTATCCCTTCCACAACTATTTGACAACAGTATTAAACAAGTTATATATGATCTTGGAAAATACATGAGGTTAGAAGATTGTTTTTTCTTAGATTTGTAGCTTTTTATCTGAAATCTATTGTATAATTTTATTTGAAATCTCCTCTATGTGTTTTTGTGTGTTGAATCTCATTTAGGTGGTTATCATCTAAAGAAATTGATAAAAAAGATATAAAATATTGGAAGAGAAAAATTCCATAGCTTATGTGTGAAATGCAAAAGTGTTTACCTCCAATGTTTTTCAATGCTCAAGAACACTACCTCATACATCAAGTTGAGGAGATTGAATTGTTTGGACCTGTACAAGCTAGATCAATGTGGATGGTTGAGAGACATTTGAAATTTATGAAGGGCTTGGTTCGACAAAGAGCATGTCCTGAGGATTCTATGATAGAGGGATATATGATATACCAAACCATGGTGTATATCAGTGAATATCTTTCAAAGTTTGCAGCAGGTATCCATCTAGATCGCATTTGGGATCCCAACTATAATGACAAATTCAAAGGGGAGTACCTGACGGGGAAAGGTAGATTGAGGAGGGTGAGAGGTAATTATAAGTTTTTTTTTGTAATTTAACAATTCTTATCCATCATCAATAAATATAAGTTGTTTCTAATTGGTGTAATTGTCTTCTTTATAGTTGGTCGTGAGTGGGATGCACTACACTTGTATATTGCAAACAATCTTGATTGGATGACAGTGTGGATTGAACAGTCTCAAGAAAATAGTCACTCATTAACATGGGATGGTGTTGCATCATTGGTTAAAGAAGCTCATCGTAATGGAGATCCCAATGTTACACCAATGGTACTTCATCTAATATATGGCTTAAGAGATACAAAGGTATGCATAAGATTACTAATCATGAGACATAAGTTTAATATCAACTCACAGATCAATGAGAAGATTCTTGACATGTTTGAATAATTTCAAGTCAAATAGCACAAAGCTATGTACTAACATGGCTATAAATTTTGCACAAAAAAGTTAGATGAAATGAAGAAAACATGTCATTTCGGGATAAGTGTTGTCTTCGTGGTTACCAATATTTCATCTAGAACTGACATACATCCTCAACAATTTGAAAATTGATACTATGGCATTTTGGATGATATACTTGAGTGCAACTTTAATTCATTCAAAATAGTTCTATTTATCGTCAAATGGTTTAGGTTATGACTGAATCAAAATGATCCCGATAGGACTATTATTGAACACAACAATGGATTTACTATGATTAATACAAGGTCATTTGAGCCAGTCAGAGATGAGCCCTATGTTCTTCCAAGTCAATGCGAGCAAGTGTTTTACTTTGGTGTTCCAAACAAACTAGGTTGGTAATTTATTGTTAGACATGACCCAAGAGGAAGGCCGGTAAAGTATAATGTGATCAAAGAAGAAGATATTGAAGAAGCACAAGAGGAAGTAAATGATTATCAGGAACAACAGTTACCCAGTGATGAAGAAGAAGAAGATGGTGATGATTTTGGTCATGCTAACGATAATGGTGATAATGATGATGATGATGCTGATGATGATCATGATCATGGTGGCGAAGATGGTGATGATCATGGCGATGATGGTCATGATGATGATAGTGATCAAGAGGATGATGATGGTGATGAAGATGGTGGTGGTGATGACGACGATCAAAGTGATGAGTACGATGATGGTGATGATGATGATGATGATGATGATGATGACGACATGGATGATGATCAATGAAATCTTTAGGTACGATCAATGTCAACTATGATGGGGTCTTGTATGACCAAATATTTCTTTCCAAACCATATGTGCACATATAAACATTAAGTAGAACATGCCAAATATTTTTTTAGATATAAACATTAGTTACGCTAAATTTTTAACTTAAGACAAATGATTTACATATACAATCTACTTTATTATTAATATTTTTTTTGGTAAGTCTATTACTTTAATTTCACTGCTGATTTCTAAGACTTACTAATTTTTTTCACAGAGCGATATGGATGCACCATGTCAGACACCTTCAGCAGAGGTAAACATTAATTATTGTAAATTTTAATGTTAATATAGAAACAAATTTCCTATTATTATGTCCTTTTCTTTATGGCTTTGGAGTTATTTTGATGAAAGTATATGAATATTTGATGTCACAACTGATAGGAAAAAGCTGCAATGATCGATGATCAAATGCAATCTGAAATACGAGCATCATATCTACATGAAATTGGCCTTAGTACTGACCCTGTATTCATCATCCAAAAAATTACACAAAGATACACTGATGAGCTTGTTCAAATTATCATCAAGGGCGATAGAACTAAGGAGAAAGAGGCACTGAGAATAGTATTGGACCGTAGAATCCAATCTTTGAAAGTAAGCAGTAATTCGACCAAAGCAATAATAGAAGTTCACTAGATATTAATATTTTATAGTATCTTATGGATCATGATCTCTAATTTTATGTGTTCTTGTATAGACATATGTGCCAGTTACGATACCACATGTTGAACATGGTCAAGGTTGTTTCACAGTACCTTCATGTAAGTAATACTTTGTTTGTTTTGATCAACATTATAACACTTACCTTTTTTTTTGTTGATGTTTCTCGCTAGTATCCCATTTGATCTTTATCCATTGCAAATTTCTTTGCTAACAATATTCTATTCTTCAGCTCATGATGAAGTGCGGACTCCTCCTTCGGTTAGCAGTCCACTATTGTCTGCTGCATTGTCGACAACAAGGACCATGCAAACATCATCGTCTACTGGTAAAACTTTGTTTTGCTATATTTTGTAATGTGCTATATTTTTTAATGTCTTTCTAAAAGTTGATGAGCAAAGAAGTAGCACATTAATGCTTAAATGATGTCTACAGAAGCTTGCATACACACAAACACATGCATACACACACCACGCATACATACATACATACATACATATATATAGCCACACATAGAGAGACATGGACATAGGCAGGGAGGTAGACCAACAAAGAGTAGTACTAAAATTTCCATTTAATTGTTATGATGTTTCAGTTGATAGAGCAACAAAGAGTAGTACCACTGAAGCTGATCCATTTCCTAGAGCAGTTCGTGTGATTAGTACTGGTTCGTATGAAGGGACATTGTTGCTGAATAAGAAAACTATGTTTCCATTAAGAGAACGAAAGCTTCCAGGTGCTTTAAAATTGATATTTTTTAAAGTGTAAATTTAGTTTACTTTTACATTACTCATTTTGGATTGATAAATCCTTTATGTTTTTGTAGGTAATAATGCTTTCTTTGAACATCTTTTTCATATGATATTGAGACTGTTTGGACCCACCATACGTAAAAGGTATGTAGTTTCATATCATTGCTACATAATTTTTATTTTCTTCTATTTATTGTAATATATTAAAGTTATTGATCTAACAGTCTATTTTTTTTTTAAAAGGTGGGATTTACAAGCTGGGGAATTAAAAAATCAGCTGATTGCATCCATTGAGGAGAAATTTGGGAAAAACATTTTTGACACTGGCCTACTTCTGAAAATAGCAGCAAAGCATATAAAGACTATGAGGGATCAATATAGAAGGGGTCTTAAGGATAACCCAAAGTACGACCATCCTCCTATGATTCCACCAATGGAGTGGAATGAAATAATAGAAGATGCAAAGGAGAAAAGGCTATGTGAAGATAGAGATAATGAAGCAGCACAAGGCAAAAAGAGGTATGTCATTATAGTATTAAGTACATTGTAATCATGCACTAATTATTTATATTTTTAAATATATAATCTAAGATGTTTGAAATTGTTCATAGATTGCAGGACACATTCGTGGCTACAAAAGCGAGAATAGAAAAGGTTGGCCAACACAAACTTGGCTCTAGTGGCTATATGAATCTGTAGTCTCGACTTGTAAGTAGAGGAATGAATTTTGTTTTTTTTTTTAAATATAATGTTGCAAATAGTTTTGTTTAATGAAACCATACATGGAAAACTGACATTATCAAGCAAAAACCATAGGGCATAGATTTCAATGTGGAAGTCATAGATGAAGATAGAAAAATTGCCTTGAAGGAAGGCTATAAAGTTGTGGTTGCACGCCTATGTGAAGAATCTGTAAGCCTTGCCAAAGAATCCAGTGCACCAAATGATATCTCACAGGTAAATTGGTTAGATGAAAAGTAGATGAAATTTAATAGTTGAGAAGATTCTTTTTTGGTATTAGTTTTAAACGTAAATTGACTACATAACAATGTGCATAACATTTTACTACAGCCTTCATATCCTACCACAGAACCTACTCCTAACGAAGGCCATGATGTGCATTATAGTGGTGGAGGTATTAATTTGGTATTGGAAATTAATTATGCAATTAATAATACAATTTAACATCTTCAATTGGAATTTGACGTGTATCCTTTTTTTAAATATTTCAGAGCATGTTGAACATCATGCTGAAGGATTGGACCATGTTCCAAGTGTTCAACATGTTGATGCGTTGGCAGATCAAAATTTTAATGTACATGATGTGGCATTGTCAGGTAAGAAAAATGCATTTTATGTTGTACTCATACTTAATTACAAACTTGTAACAGTTAGAAAAAGAAAAAGAGTATGCCAATTTATCGCATTCACTTGTTCTTGCAACAGAGCCCCCTTTAGTGCAGCAACCTCCTGCTCCTCCAAAGAGAAGGAGCCATCATAATTTGACATTACACATGTCAGAAGAGGAGGAGAATGAAGCAGATATGGATGTCCCTATGAGCGCTTTTCTTAAGAGAGCTCAGAAAAACAAAAAAAAGAAATGATGTTTTAAAAATCTTCTTTGATAAACCTTGTTGGATAATGAAAGAACTTTGTTTTAAGTAATTATGTATGAATGATGCGTATTAATACAGATTTTTATTTTATGTTAATGAATATTGTTATGTGTTAGTGAAGTTTTGATTAGTATTGTGTATTAATGATTTTTATATCATATTAATGAATGTTATGTGATTGTATTGATTGAATGTTATAGTTCATAAATGGATGAATGAATGAATGAAGTATGTAATTAGATGATTATGGGTACTTTAGATTGATGTTAGGGGGAGGGGGTTGAGGCCAGATGAGATTCCACCTTCATGTTATTGCCCTTGTTAAGTAGAGAATATTATAGTATTCTTGAAACCAAGTGAAGCTCAAATTTGTTAAGTCTTCAAACACACATCCCAATTCTCTTTAACGAGACTGAAGTTTTTTCGCTTGTAATAGTCTCATTGCAGTCATCTTTTGGTTCTTTGAACATATAGTTCTTGCTTAGTTTAAATCCCAATTATTAGATATTTGTCCACATTGGAGTTAGTTTGGCATAGAAACCTGCATATTTTATTATATATATTTAGTCAACTGAAAGCAATGTAGAAAGCATTCGCATAGTTGATGTCTAACAAAAGAAGACAAGATGCATATACTATTTAGCATGGAAATCCTTGTAGGTGAATTGTGTGTGTATGTACACACACACACACACACACACACACACACATATATATATATATGTATGTATGTATATAACTTCAAACAAATGTGTAGACTCAATTAGCAAGAGACACCAACCTCAAATCCTGCAATGCAAAAGGAACTGACCTTTGAAATGCAAAGTGTTTATAATGTAGGTAGATTTGCCTTAGATTTCCTTCAAGGTCTTCAACAAATCTGCCTTGTACTTATGAATAATCCACCAAGATTTGAAATATTATTTTTCAATAAATGCTCTAAACTTGGAATATACCTTCATAAAAATTCTACCTTAGATCCGCTCATCATATTCAAAATAAGCCTTCACATGTCTGTTCACTTAGGTCTGATTTAGGTCTTCCACAAGTTTGGCTTATAATTATGCTCTTGAATCTCTTAAAATCTTTTTTGTATTCAAATGATATTTAATGAATTGATTGATACAAATTTCCTCATACTTGAATCCAAATATCATTGTCATTGTCAAACATAACACATACATAAAATCATTTTGGTTATTCGCTTGTTATACAAGTTAGTCTTATCTTTTTCATTTTCACAAGTCATGCACTTATGCATCTTTGGGATATCCACAAGCTATTAGAAATGTTTGGATGGTTCATGTCCTTATTTTTTGTGTTTTTTTTGTAGGGTTTTTGCCATGAAGTCTAAGGACAAACATGTCCACCTATAAGAAAAGTATCAAATGTAGAAAAAATGCAAAGAAAAGCTTGTAAGGGTTTTAGGTGTCTTTAGGCCTAGTACAACTCGTAAGGGTTTTAGGTGTCTTTGGAAGGATTAGTGAAGTTATAAAACCTTTGAAAAGGTTAGTGAAATATATTAAAGGCATATATGATTGTATGTTGTCGAAGTTGACACTTTGTGTCAACTAGACAACAAATTTTAGTTTATAACAAATTGGTAACAGTCAAATAGTTAGATAGCAGTGGTTGTTTACTGTTGTTTGGTTATTTAGAAGGGATTTTTTGAGTGTTTGGGGGAGAAGTAGAGTTGGGGTGGTGAGACAAGGCATTGTGAAAAAATTATAATCAATAAAATAATACTGTTCTCTGCAATTCAGTCTTTGTCCCATGGAACAGTGAGTTCCTATGATGTATCAAATGCATTTTGACTAATATTTAATGTGAAAACATTTTATTATTTTTGTTATCTTGTCCACACATTCTTTTAATTTTCATTGCGGGTTGAGTAAGGAATAATAGACTGGTGCATTCAAACCAGTGACTGGTTAGGCACAGTCAACTGTACTTATTCTAAAGTTTCCAATGTAGATTCTCTCCTACCACCTGTAGTCACTATTATTGGTGGGAGACAATGAGGTTGTGATAATTTATTTGTACTATATTAACCAAATTCAGGAGAGTGGGAAAACTTGGTGCAAGTGCAGTGTTGGATGGTAATTGCTGATGGAGGTTTAGCCTAGATTAGACACCAGTCTAATAGACAGTGGATCATTTCATGTTTGAAGATGTTTGGGGGGTGAATCCTTCATGTTTGGGGGGTGTCTCTGTTACCAAAAATGAGACAGTAGAGCACTGCTAGTGTTATGATGGGCAAAATATGTCTTTCATTGTGATAGACTATTTCTAAGTCATCTGTGTTGTTTCTTGCTATTGTCAAGTAGTCTTTGTTTTCCTTGAGACCATGAACAAAATTATCTACCATTTTTGCTAATGATAAACTTTTGACTTGAACAATGATAAAGTTTATTAGTAATCATTATAGTGGAACAACTTTTGACTTGTTCAAAAATTTTAGTCGAAGGTGTTGGAATTGGTAGTGAACCCCAAGCTCCTAGAAATCACCTACAACCAAAATGCATGTTACATTTGTGTCTGAGAGAGAATATGATCCAAAAAGCATGCCTACTTTGGTGATTTGGCTATTATTGCAGCACTACAAAGTGTCTTATAGTGTTTCTCATTTTCTTAAATAATAGGCAATTAGTTCATGATTTCATCATATCTTATAGTGGAACAGCTCCAAGAATCTTGGGTAAATTGTTTGCTATAAGACTTTCTTGTATAGGACACTCAATAATGTGGGCTAAGTGGTGGGCACAAAGAGGAACAAGAAAGTATCTGTACAAGTGCACGGTGTAGTAGAATTCAAAAATGAAATTATCTTAGTTTCATTCTAATTCTCCTCTATTACCCTCACATACATACATAGCTCACTTCGATTCTTCAATGCTCTCAAACTTATACACATCCCTTATCAGCAGATCTGGTCATAATTCTCCTAAAATTTACAAATATTCTTGGAAATAGCAGCTACCTAAGACTCAGGAATTAGATATAAATGAGTTGAGACCAACATTTATAATTCTTGAACAGGATTGAAAATAATTTTGATTTTGTAAGATGATTTTATATGCAGCAACAGAATTCATCCTTGTTTACTTCTGATTTATAGGACCAGTGCCTTATCCATTGGGCAAGAAATTGACTATTAGCAGGAGATCTAATTCAAATAACTTGTATAAGAACTAATCAACTGCAATCACCCATCTCCATTCTTATGCAATATCTATTTTATGAACTCATAAACCCTACTAATTTACTGAAGCGTTTATATAATTGCTTGAATTAAAAGCAACAATAAAACCAGCATACAACCCACCCAGACTGTATTTAGCCAAATAAACCTTATTTAAATGATGTCAAAGTAAATAAACCCATAAATTGGATATAGAAATTGATGATCCACAGATATAGTCTAAATACCCCTTTGTATTATCCTTTTCATATGACTAATACAATAATCAATAGAAAACCAATTGAAGGATCAATATATACTGTGAGGGATCAATATAAAAGAGGTCTTAAGGATAACCCAAAGTACAACCATCCTCCTATGATTCCACCAATGGAGTGGAATGAAATAATAGAAGATGTAAAGGAGAAAAGGCTATGTGAAGATAGAGATAATGAAGTAGCACAGGGAAAAAAGAGGTATGTCATTATAGTATTAAGTACATTGTAATCATGCACTAATTATTGATATTTGTAAATATATAATCTAATATGTTTGAAATTGTCCATAGATTGCAGGACACATCCGTGGCTACAAAAGCGAGAATAGAAAAGGTTGGCCAACACAAACTTGGCTCTGGTGGCTATATGAATCTGCAGTCTTGACTTGTAAGTAGAGCAATGAATTTTGTTTTTTTTTTTTTAATATAATGTTGCAAACAATTTTTTTTAATGAAACCATACATGGAAAACTAACGTTATCAAGCAAAAACCATAGGGCACAGATTTCAATTTGGAGGTCACAAATGAAGATAGAAAAATTGCCTTGAAGGAAGGCTATAAAATTGTGGTTGCACGCCTACGTGAAGAATCTGTAAGCCTTGCCCAAGAATCCAGTGCACCAAATGATATCTCACAGGTAAATTGGTTAGATGAAAAGTAAATGAAATTAAATAGTTGAGAAGATTCTTTTTTGGTATTAGTTTTAAACATAAATTGACTACATAACAATGTGCATAACATTTTACTGCAGCCTTCATATCCTACCATAGAACCTGGTCCTGACGAAGTCCATGATGTGCATTATAGTGGTGGAAGTATTAATTTACTATTAGAAATTAATTATGCAATTGTGAATACAGTTTAACATCTTCAATTGGAATTTGACGTGTATGCTTTTTTTGAATATTTCAAAGCATGTTGAACATCATGCTGAAGGACTGGACCATGTTCCAAGTGTTCAACATGTTGACGTGGTGGCAGATCAAAATGTTAATGTACATGATGTGGCATTGTCAGGTAAGAAAAATACATTTTATGTTGTACTCGTGCTTAATTACAAACTTGTAACAGTTAGAAAAAGAAAAAGAGTATGCCAATTTATCGCATTCACTTGTTCTTGCAACAGAACCCCCTTTAGTGCAGCAACCTCTTGCTCCTCCAAAGAGAAGGAGCCATCGTAATTTGACATTACACGTGCCAGAAGAGGAGGAGAATGAAGCATATATGGATATCCCTATGAGCACTTTTCTTAAGAGAGCTTACAAAAACAAAAAAAAGAAATCATGTTTTAAAAATCTTCTTTGATAAACCTTGCTGGATAATGAAAGAACTTTGTTTTAAGTAATTATGTATGAATGATACGTATAAATAGAGATTTTTATTTTATGTTAATGAATATTTTTATGTGTTAATGAAGTTTTGATTAGTATTGTGTATTAATGATTTTTATATCATATTAATAAATGTCATGTGATTGTATTGATTGAATGTTATAGTTCATAAATGGATGAATGAATGAATGAAGTATGTAATTAGATGATAATGGGTACTTTAGATTGATGTTAGGGGGAGGGGGGTGAGGCCATATGAGCTTCCACCTTCACGTGGTTGGCCTTGTTAAGTAGAGAATATTATAGTATTCTTGAAACCAAGTGAAGCTCAAATTTGTTAAGTCTACAAACACACATCCCAATTCTCTTTAACGAGACTGAAGTTTTTTCACTTGTAATAGTCTCATTGCAATCATCTTTTGGTTCCTTGAACATATAGTTCTTGCTTAGTTTAAATCCCAATTATTAGATATTTGTCCACATTGGAGTTAGTTTGGCATAGAAACCTGCATATTTTATTATATATATTTAGTCAACTGAAAGCAATGTAGAAAGCATTCACATAGTTGATGTCTAACAAAAGAAGACAAGATGTATATACTATTTAGCATGGAAATCCTTGTAGGTGAATTGTGTGTGTATGCACACACACACAAATATATGTATGTATGTATATAACTTCAAACAAATGTGTAGACTCAATTTGCAAGAGACACCAACCTCAAATCCTACAATGCAAAAGGAACTAACCTTTGAAATGCAAAGTGTTTATAATGTAGGCAGATTTGCCTTAGATCTCCTTCGAGGTCTTCAACAAATCTGCCTTGTACTTATGAATAATCCACCAAGATTTGAAATAGTGTTTTTCAATAAATGTTCTAAACTTGAAATATACCTTCATAAAATTTTTGCCTTAGATCTTCTCATCATATTCAAAATAAGCCTTCACATGTCTATTCATTTAGGTCTAATTTAGGTCTTCCACAAATTTGTCTTATAATTATGCTCTTGAATCTCTTAAAATCTTCTTTGTATTCAAATGATATTTAATGAATTGATTGATACAAATTTCCTCATACTTGAATCCAAATATCATTGTCATTGTCAAACATAACACAGACATAAAATCATTTTGGTTATTCGCTTGTTATACAAGTTAGTCTTATCTTTTTGGTTTTCACAAGTCATGGACTTATGCATCTTTGGGATATCCACAAGCTATTAGAGATGTTTGGATGCTTCATGTCCTTATTTTTTTTGTGTTGTTTATAGGGTTTTTGCCATTAAGTCTAAGGACAGACATGTTGGATGTTTTTGATAGACATGTCCACCTATAAGAAAAGTATCAAATGTAGAAAAAATGCAAAGAAAAGCTTGTAAGGGTTTTAGGTGTCTTTAGGCCTAGTACAACTCGTAAGGGTTTTAGGTGTCTTTGGAAGGGTTAGTGAAGTTATAAAACCTTTGAAAAGGTTAGTGAAATATATTAAAGCCATATATGATTGTAAGTTGTTGAAGTTGACACTTTGTGTCAACTTAGACAACAAATTTCAGTTTATAACTAACTGGTAACAGTCAGATAGTTAGACATCAGTGGTTGTTTACTATTGTTTGGTTATTTAGAAGGGATTTTTTGAATGTTTGGGGGAGAAGTAGAGTTGGGGTGGTCAGACAAGGCATTGTGAAAAAATTATAATCAATAAAATAATCCTGTTCTCTGCAATTCAGTCTCTGTCCGATGGAACAGTGAGTTCCTATGATGTATCAAATGCATTTTGACTAATATTTAATGTGAGAACATTTTATTATTTTTTTTATCTTGTCCACACATTCTTTTAATTTTCATTGCGGGTTGAGTAAGGAATAATAGACTAGTGCATTCAAACCAGTGACTGGTTAGGCATAGACAACTGTACTTATTCTAAAGTTTCCAATGTAGATTCTTTCCTACCACCTATAGTCACTATTATTGGTGGGAGAAAATGAGGTTGTGATAGTTTATTTGTACTATATTAACCAAATTCAGGAGAGTGGGAAAACTTGGTGCAAGTGCAGTGTTGGATGGTAATTGCTAATGGAGGTTTAGCCTGGATTAGACACCAATCTAATAGATAGTGGATCATTTCATGTTTGAAGATGTTTGGGGGGTGAATCCTTCATGTTTGGGGGGTGTCTTTGTTACCAAAAATGAGACAGTAGAGCACTGCTAGTGTTATGATGGGCAAAATATGTCTTTCATTGTGATAGACTATTTCTAAGTCATCTGTGTTGTTTCTTGCTATTGTCAAGCGGTCTTTGTTTTCCTTGAGACCATGAACAAAATTATCTACCATTTTTGCTAATGATAAACTTTTGACTTGAACAATGATAAAGTTTATTAGTAATCATTATAGTGCAATAACTTTTGACTTGTTCAAAAAATTTAGTCAAAGGTGTTGGAATTGATAGTAAACCCCAAACTCCTAGAAATCACCTACAACCAAAATGCATGTTACATCTGTGTTTGAGAGAGAATATGATCCAAAAAGCATGCCTACTTTGGTGATTTAGCTATTATTGCAGCACTACAAAGTGTCTTATAGTGTTTCTCATTTTCTTAAATAATAGGCAATTAGTTCATGATTTCATCATATCTTATAGTGGAACAACTCCAAGAATCTTGGGTAAATTTCTTGCTATAAGACTTTATTGTATAGGACACTCAATAATGTGGGCTAAGTGGTGGGCACAAAGAGGAACAAGAAAGGATCTGTACAAGTGCACGGTGCAGTAGAATTCAAAAATGAAATTATCTTAGTTTCATTCTTATTCTCCTCTATTACCCTCACATACATACATAGCTCACTTCAATTCTTCAATGCTCTCAAACTTATACACATCCCTTATCAGCAAATTTGGTCATAATTCTCCTAAAAAAATTTAATATTCTTGGAAATAGCAGCTACCTAAGACTCAGGAATTAGATATAAATGAGTTGAGACCGGCATTTATAATTCTTGAATAGGATTGAAAATAATTTTGATTTTGTAAGATGATTTGATATGTAGCAGTAGAATTCATTCTTGTTTACTTCTGATTTATAGGACTAGTGCCTTATCCATTGGGCAAGAAATTGACTATTGGCGGGAGATCTAATTCAAATAACTTGTATAAGAATTAATCAACTACAATCACCCATCTCCATTCTTATGCAATATCCCTTTTATGAACTCATAAACCCTACTGATTTACTGAAGCATTTATATAATTGCTTGAATTAAAAGCAACAATAAAACTAGCATACATCCCATCCAGACTCCATTCAGCCAAATAAACCTTATTTAAATGACTTCAAAGTAAACAAACCCATAAATTGGAGACAGAAATTGATGATCCATAGATATAGTGTAAATACCCCTTTGTATTATCCTTTTCATATGACCCAATAGAAAACCAATTGAATGCCTAGAATAGATTGCCATTTCTGTCATTTCAATTTGCTTATCAGAAAGTACAATAGAAGCAAACTCAAAACCTCTGCATATTATTGGACCGACTGAATATGTACTCTTCTTGAAAGAAACAAAAAATTGCACATCTCGGACCATCACAATGCCTTGAAAACTCATTTATATAGCATCAGTTGCAACAAGCAAAGGGCAATTATGATCTGACAAGTGTCCAAGGAACAAAGCATCATACAAAAGACAAAAACAATCACAACAGAATGCCAGGCATATCAAATATTCCTTCAAGTAGGATCGTTCCAGTTTCTATTGTGAATCATCAACTTCTTATTTGTCTCTCATTATTCTGGCTCCTTAGAATACATGGCTACCAAGCTAGCCAAAGAAGGATGATCTTGTGATACCTCCAAATCAGTTTTCTCCTGTGGGTTCTCATTGCTTTCACCCTGAGTAGGCATTATTACCTTTTCCCCTTCTTCTTTTCTCAGTTCTGGTGTAGAGGTGTCAATAACCTGCACCTCGCCTTCTTGTTTCTCATCATCATCTGAACTGTCCTCCTCTAACTACTTGTCCAACAGAAGATATGCCATCCAAGTGTCAAATTGTATATCATCCGACCAACTGAACTGTAGGATATCATTTTTCTTTTTTAAAATATAACCAGCCTCCTTTTCAAAACCAATAAATTTTTGCTTCAAAGAATCAAAAAATAATTGGACTTTAACCAATTCCTTTGTCATGGTGGCCCACCAGGCATGCCCCTTTTCATTAATAACTTTATTTATCCTTGTGCAAAAAAGGTCATCCAATTCTTTACTCCACTCTTCCTTATTTTTCAATTTCTTCTTTCTATCCAAGGCACAAGGAAATAGATAAGATTTTTGATTCTTGTACTTATTCAAATAAGAAACAATTTTCAATTGCAGAGCAACTCTCTTGTTATCAAAATCTGATAGGTCATTAGCAATATCATACAATTTTTCAACATGGTCATTGGAAGACTTTATAACTAAATAACATAGAAGGGTGATTTCCATTTCCCTTCTTCCCCATTTATTAACAATAGGCTTTAGGGTATCATCATGAGTTTTCAATTCCTCCCATATATCTATTACTTTTACCAACTGATCAAAGAATAAAGGCCACTCAATTTTGTCCACTAAATACATTAGAGCCTTTCTAAGCTTATCCTCATACCACATATTTAACTCTACATGTAAGGCCCATAGTTTTCTCTTCTCTTCTTCAAATTCCTTAGCTATATAATATTCAGGCCTTTGAGGTGTGTCTAGTATCTCTACAAGGGGGGTGGATTTAAAAGGTTCCACTGGAGGACGGAGGTATGTTATTCTTGGCCTTGTGGATTTCCCCATTGCCTTGTTTTCAAGTTCAATTCTCCTTTTTACCTCCCTATTATAGGCCTCAAGAAGTGTTTCATATTTATTCTATAACTCAGACATAATTTGTTCCTCCTTCTTAGCAGTGGCCAACACAAACTTAGAAGAATCCACATTCCAATATGCTGCCTATACATGTGAAGTGTCAGCAACCCTTCTTACAAGTATATTTCCCATCAACCCAGACTCATCTGATTGTGATGGTGTGGCTCTAGATCCCTTTCTCAATGACCAACTAACCAATGCAGCTTGATCTTCAATGAATGAAGTTCCTTGGAAGTCTCTTCTATTTGGGTCTTGCAACTCCAATCTACTTGAAACAAAATTGAAAATTAATGCATCTACAATATCCCATTTGGGCAATAATAAAATGTTAGATGCCTTTATCATTTTGCTCCCCTCCTCAGGGCTTATATTCTAAAATTCCTTCATCATTTCTTCTTTAATTTGGTTTTGCATGGAAGTTTCATCCATTTCTGGATGCTCTATTTTCATCTTTTTACATTTCTCCTTGAAAATGTTCATGTTTGTCCTCCATGCAAACTGCTAAAAAGCCCTTGATTTCAAAAAACTGTCATAAGTCAAAAATTGATGACTTGCCTGCTCTAAAATAGGGTCCAACTCCCTACCTCTATAATCAACTATTGTTAGATCCAAACTTGGGAGAGGAAGTTCTAGAGGGTTACCCTCATCTAATTCTGCTTGAGTAATAAAAATATCTCCCTATGATCCCATTTGTTCAACCTATTCACCAGTGAGCTTCTCTTCTCCAATCCTCAAAGGGGACTAGGTGGGTGAATATTCCTCATCTTGAGGCCTTTCTTTTGTCATTACCTTTTGCCTCTTAGGACTAGGCTCTTCAGGTCTCTCCTCTTGGGCTATACTGGTAGATCCTATTATTTGTTTTCCCTTGTCTATAGGAACCCTTTTATTCTAAATTATAGTACATTTGGGCCTCTTTTGTACAATTATTTTATCAATTCTCACATTTGGAGTGAAAGCCAACCTCCTCATGACCTCTCTGGCCTTATCAGGATATGAATCAATAAAAAATTGTTTCTTTTCATTCAT
Organism: Cupressus sempervirens; assembly: GCA_028749045.1. NCBI lineage: Eukaryota > Viridiplantae > Streptophyta > Pinopsida > Cupressales > Cupressaceae > Cupressus > Cupressus sempervirens. The sequence goes on along the minus strand of CM053788.1, from coordinate 271,662,028 downwards.
GACCTGCATTATTTCAGGGAAGGTATTCATGAGCTTACTTATTTTGTCAGCCTCTATAATAGCATTATCCAAAGGATCATATTTATTATCAAAACAATGAATGAATTCTAAGACCCGGGAATAAACTCTCCATTTTTCCTTTTTAGTTTCCTGCTCCTACAATGAGAATTCATTCCTTATAATATCCTCTGGATAATAAGAATCATGCTTGACCGGTCCCAACTTGATTCTATTCCTCAACATCTAATTGAAAAATCCCTCTGAATCACAAAAATGGGGATGAGAGACAACCATCATATACTGCTCCAAAAATTTATGCAAAAAGATCCATCCCCCTTTTGTAATCACAAACTGATGGGCCACTGTGTAGGTAGGGAAAATTGACCCTAATTTCCTTTTCAACAAAAACATTTCTTCCACTCCCCCTAACTGCCATAAAACTTCAGCCATTCCCACCTTCAAAGGAACTTGGTAAGGCAAAACATGAGGGTTCCCCTTGAAACCATAGATTCTAAAAATAGTTGAAATAGGGTAGGGGATGATATCTCCCCAATTATGTGAAACTTTCAAGTCATGGGGGTTATCCATAGGCCTAATGAGACTCATTAGTACCCTAGGGATTCTAGGATTGTCACTCAATATGAGGCATCTCAATTTAGCAGCAAAATATTTATCAAATCTGACAAAACTAGCATTACTTACATCCCAGGTCATATCTGCACTCCACAACTAGACTGTCAGTATTTCCCCATTCTCCTCTTTGTTTAGCTCCATCTCATTACCAAAATATGTCACTCCTTTGAACAAAAAAAATGCATTAATAGAGAGTAGTGACCAAAAGTTTTTTCCACCTTGCCCTTTGCAATCCCAACTAAACCAATGTGAATTTCTTCAGCCAAAAAGGAAGCAAAATCAAAAATAACATCTACACCAAAGGAAGCAATTTTAACCATCATGTACATGAAACCAATGGGCATAAATTTTTTCTCATCTTCACCAAAAACTCGACATAAGGTCTTGTATATCTCTACAGCCTGGGAAGTGAAAAGACTCTTCTTAAAAGGCTCTCTAGAGGCTGCAGTAATTACTAGAAAAGTTCCTATTGTACCAATATGTGTCCTTAGTGCACCTCCCCTAATTACATTCTTCTTTGCTTTATATTCATTCTCTAATTCTAGCAGATTGAATTGCACATGGTAGTCTGATAATGGTTCCAGGTGAAAAACCTGTCTAATTTCTTCAGGAGTAATCGAGACCAGAGGCACACCATCCTTTCTTCTTACAACCCTAATGGCTTGGTCATAATTCTTAGCAATGTCTTAGAGCAAATCATAATCCATGAAAACACTTGGGACTACTAACTTTCCCAAATGAAAATTCCAAACATTAGCATGCGGGGCAAACAACTTTCTTTTCAAAAACCACTTTTTAAACAAGATAAGGCCAGTTTGAGTAGTTGTTGCATCCCTAACCCAGTTCCCCTTGTCATATAGGCCATCACCAATTTTAAGCCTAGGGTTTAAGGAAATTAACTTTTTAACTTGTGCAGGCTATACAGTAGATTCTGGGAGTAATTCTAATAAATCATCGTGGCAGGCTATACAGTAGACTCTGGGAGTAATTCTAATTAATCATCGTGGACATTCCTATCCACATAATTAATTTTCCCAGAGAATGGTTTCTTAGGAGGCATTTTGACAGTATTGAGAGAATTGGAATGCCACAGATGTTATAATATGAGTACTTACTTGACTTGCTAAACTTGTTCTTCTCTGAACTTCTAAAATTTCTCTTGAATGATAGAAGAATAGTTTCACATCTTTACCAGGCTTGACATGACACAATCAATTAGGCTCTTGTGCTCAAAAAATTTGCAATCTCTGTTCGTGTGGGACTAGAATTAATGAAAATCTTTGTGTTATACTCTGTTTCTCCCACACGCGCAGCTTTCACTTATCATAAATGCACCGAACAGAAAAATAGAGTGGTGTCGCACTTTCTTTTTTAAACTTGTGTCATTGATCCTTGAAAAATCCTACGATCTGGGAATGACAACTAAGCTGACTCAGCTTTCTTCTTAACACATTGGCATTCAAGCCAATAAAACACCTCCACCTCTACCTTTCCTTCAAGGCTGGCGCTTCAAACCAGGCCCATGCATGACTATGCACACATGTCATCAACTCGCTAACTCGTTATACATAATTCTCGAGCACCTTTCCACAACGAGCTAGCGATGATCACTGATCTTACTTTAATCGTGTGGTAGACAATTGAAACAGCCTTTAAGAACACGATGGTGGGTCCATTGCTCGTTAACTTGCTATACCTAATTTTTGAACATCTCTTTATAGCAAGTCAACAAGCATTGTTGATACGAACTTGATCTTGTGGACAGCAATTTTACTTCAACAGTAGTGGGCCAAACTCGCTAACTCGCTATACTTAACTTTTGAGCACTTCTTCATAGCGAGTCAATGCCACCCTTTGATCCTGGCTCGATCTCACGATCAAAAATCTTCGTACCTAGTACACGGGAAGTGGGTCCATGATATCACTATCCATGATATGGGCCCTACAAATTTCTACCAAGCATTGGTCAAAAGTTTGACCAATGAATGGCAAAAAATGCACTGACAACATCAACATTTTTTGACCACCGTATTCGTCGAAGTTTCGACCAACCTACTGGATGGTCAAATTTTTGACCAAAAATTTTTCAACCAGTGCCATCTAGTTTTCTACCATGCATTGGTCAAAATTTTGACCAATGCCCCACAGATTTCTACCAAGCATTGGTCGAAAGTTCGACCAATGAATGGCAGAAAATGGCTCAACAACCTAGACATTTTTCGACCAACGTATTGGTCAAAGTCTCAACCATCCAGTAGGTTCGTCAAATTTTTGACCAAAAAATTATCGACCAATTCGTTGGTCAAATTTGGTCAAAGATTGGTCAAAAAGTGGGTCAAAATTTCAACCAATAAAGGTCAAAAAATGAGCCCATATGTACTAGTGTCTAGTTGTAGTAGGTGTGGATGTTTGCATGCTCCTTGTTGTCAATCCTGTAGTCAACAATCTTGGAGTTCTGGTTGGCCTCGTGAAATTAGGCATATGGAAATCATCAGCACCTAAAAAAAATCATATATAATTTAATAATAGATAATAAATAACAATGGCATCGCTATCGAGAGAAACTCTCCACCCATGAGTAATTCCAAATAAATATTATCAAGTCGAGGGTAAGCATTATACCACTATAAGCAAAACCATTCCTATAGTGGTGCAATGCAATACAACCATGCAGCGAAAACACAAGAACAAGAAGAAACAAGATCTGATACCAAATTACAATTCTTGACTCATAAATATATAACTGATTACATGCAACATGCTCGGCTGTAAGGCCTTTCGAGTTCGAACCAAATACAAATAGAAAATTACAAAATCAATTCTACAAGATCCAACATCATCCAACTTACAACCAAACTCAGGTAGTCCAGATCACAACTAGATAAGAACCCCAAGAAGAATCCACACTTGTACCCATAGGTCCACCAACAGATCCTCTAGTTCCTAAGCCGCAACTCTAGCTCTTTTCCAAATTCGCTCTTCCAAGCTCCTCTACTTCTCCATGATGGATGGTTAATGACTAAATACTTCCCAATAACCCCTACTTATACCAATCTGAGCCACAAGTCAACCCAAAACACAAATTAAATGCCAAAGTCGGCCTCCTACAACAATTAAATTTTCAAAATTGATGTCTTAGTAAAATTGTGATATCTCCTAGCTTCAAATGAATTAGAACTCGATCTTCAAACCATAGGTAGAAATCTAAGCCCTTTTAAATCTTTGAAATTTTCATCCTTTAACTCATTGTGGAAAATTAGTTATACAACCTGAAACAGACACTAAATTCCCAGACCATGCCGAGCAACCAAAGACCATGTCAAGCTCCATAGACCATGCCGAGCTCCATAGACCGTGCCGAGCTCCCAAGACCATGTCGAGCTCCATAGATCATCTCAAGCTCCATAGACCATGTCGATCTCCCAAGACCATGTCGAGCTTCATAGACCATGCCGAGCTCCATAGGCCATGCCGAACTTCCTAGACCATGCCGAGCTCCCAAACCATGTCAAGCTCCCAGTGTATGTCGAGCACTAGTATTCATGAAGCTCCATAACCCTTAACCGAAATCCCTCTCAAACATGAAAGATTGCAAGTGAACCCAAGATGCTTCTGCATCATATAGCGCGCAATATATCAGGAGTAAAAGATCATCATAGCACAATAAGAAATAATAAATAACAATGGCATCGCTATCGGGAGAAACTCTCCACCCATGAGTTGTTCCAAATAAATATTTTGATGTTTAAGGATCAAAATAAAACACAACAATAGCATCATTAGTTGTAGCTACCATTCTCATTAGTTGTACAGTTCAAATCTCATTAGTTGTAGCCACCAAATAGAATAGCTACCAATCTCATTAGTTGCAAAGTTCAAATGGAAGATCATCCTTGCATAATTGTTATCAAACATATCAGAAACAATAGAGATAATCTTAACATTGTTGCATTGGACTAAGTGCAAATATATATACCAAAATCATCTTACATATACCTAATTTTTGTATCAGAGATAGCGGTGGCATTGTTCTCATATATCATATCAATTATATGACATAAGAAAAATCATTTAAAAGTGGTACCGTAGACTATTTTTCTTACATCAATCATTATTAGTTTTAAGTGTTATTTGAGACTTTAAGGAAAGAAGTCTCTTGTAATTGAGTTTTGTAAGTATTTTGTACCTATTTTCCAAATTTTAATAAAAGGAGACATTACATCAAGGGAATTATCAATAAGGAGAAACACATATATCAAAGCTATATATAGAAAGTTTTAGAGGCATATTTTATGAAAATGAGAACGAAATCATATTAGAGGCAATGATAGAAAGTTTCAAACCAACTGTTATGTAGAACACAAATATCAAAATCATATCATCACAAGCTCATGGGCATGGAATTGGTCAAGAGGATATATATTTAAGACTATATTAGATGATTGAGAATTGAAATCACATACCTATAGGACATACACTGCTACCCTCATCAGGTGGAAGAACTCGGTGTGGTCTCAAAAAATTCTATAACAAAACATACATATTGTGGCTCATGATCAAAAAATTAGTATAAAACATAAAGCTTTATTGGACTATTATCCTAGAAAAAGACTCATTGTTACTTACGTCCAGACAGCATGCTCTACAACATAATTCAATTTTTGTGGCCTCTTTTTCTTCTGTTGGATGTGCATCCATGACAAGCCCAAGAATTTGTAGATTGACATTCTTCAGGGTCTTTTTATACAGGCTAATAGAGTCACTGCTATATGTGATGTCATCATCACATAATACAGTGGCTATCATTTTAGTAAGAATTGCTCTTGTGCAATTTGTTCCTTTCCCATTCCCTATGAATCAAATTGTGACAAAAAATATCGTAAAACAATCAAAACAAGTCCAAAACCTTCATGAAAGTAACATAATAATCTGACATTTTGTAAAATTAAAATTGCATTAATTTTTATATAGAAGGTTTACCTATGCTAGAGAAGAGGTGGGAGCTATATTCCTACCTCTATCATTTGATGGCTCGTCCATGTTGCCCTGTGACAAAGAATATATATAAAAACATCACCATAATCAAAGGAATAGTCAGCTTAGCAAAAAAACTTATTATTAAAATGGTATATCATATATTAGAGTTCTAATTGGAAGTAGTTAGTTAAATTTTACATATATAGTACTTACAATTCCCATGATAGTAACTTTCTTTGTATCTATGCGATTCAAATTGTAATCTATTAGCAACACTTCCCCTAAACTTATTGATTTTATCACACGTACAAAAACATGATTTCCCTCACGTGCCTCAAAAAGGCAATTGGGTTGCTTATTAATTGACCCAAGATGCGTACTATTTATAAAACGTACAATGTTCCCTGTTGCTTTTAGTCTTCCATCAATGTACATAGCAAGTCTTTTTACTTTGATCATTTTCTTTCCATTGTAGATAATTTGTTGGCAGTGCATACCTAGGCATACTTTTTTTTATTGAACTATCCACATCTAGTTTTTGTAATTGTAACAAGGTCCTACATACTCCATCAATTAAAAAATCTTGTTATAAATTACCTTTATGCCATCCATGGAAAATAGGCCCAAACCATGTAATGATGATGGAGCTATGTGATATATCCTCTCATTAACACAAAAATCAGTGTTAATTGGAGGTAATTCCTTGGGTACCATTCTTTCTCAAGATGTGTGTACCTCAAGGGAACCTTCATGTTGCCCTTTGTCTCATCATCATAAGAACATGACCCCCCTTGAGCAAGGAAAAATTGCATACATGTATTGAATTTTCTTCTAATCTTTTGCCCTCTAGTTTGTCTTTCTTTCATAGACCTACTACATGTCTCACTATCCTCTTCTATTCCCACATTTCCCTCACTTGAGGAAGAAAAATCTAATATATACCTATTTGGTGGTACCTGGAGCCCATCAAATGATAGATATAGTTGAAGGAACAAAATATCAGGATATAACATGAGGCTAATATTGATAAATTTTGCTTAAAGTTAATGTCGAAGGTAAAGAGAAAGCAAGCATGTAATAAACTTATACCTCTCGATCAATGTCACTTTGTACGATCCTTGTTAAAGGGGTATAGTTTCCTGCATATGTAAATCATTTTTCTTAAGTTAGTTACAAATTACATGATACTTATGCTACAAATTATGCATACAACATAACATGAACAATATGCATACATCACAAAAATATAACATTGTATATTTTTCAATTGGTTACCTCTACAAAAAACATATTATAAGTAATCAACACCTAATAAATTTCCATTGATCATGGCATTGATCATCTTCTTCATCCATCTCATCATCATTATTGACATCATCATCCAAATCATCAGAATGACCATCATCAACATCATGATTGTCACTATGACCATCATCGTCATCATCATCATCATCATCATCACCATCACCATCACCACCATCATCATCTTTGCTACCATCATCATCATCATCAATGCCATCACCATCATCATGAACATCTTCACCATCATCATCATCATCTCCTTCTTCATCTTTGCCAGCATCAGCATCATCATCTCCTCCTTCATCTTCACCATCATCATCATCATCTCCTCCTTCATCTTCTTCTTCAATCACATTATACTTTACTGGTCTTCCTCTTGGATCGTGTCTAACAATAAATGACCAACCTAGTTTATGTGTAATGACACTTGCTCGCATTAGCTTGAAAGAACATAGGGCTCATTTCCAACTGGCTCAAATGACCTTGTATTAATCATTGTAAATCCATTATAATGTTCAATAATAGTTCTATCAGGATCATTTTGATTCAGTTGTATTTTGTAACATTCGACACTAAATAGAACTTGTTTGAAAGAATTAAAGTCGCACTCAATTATATCATCCAAAATGCCACAATATCTATTTTTTGATTGTTGAGGATGCATGTCATTTATAGATGAAATATTGGTGACCTTGAATATTGCAGTTATCCCATAATTGCAAGTTCTCTTAGTCTCCTCTACCTTTTTAATGTGAAGTTTACAACCATTGTAGTGCATAGCTCTGTGGTGCTTGACATATTATTTTTCAAACATGTCAAAATTGTGCATCCATCCTTGAGTTGATATTAATCAAATGGGTCATGATAGATTAACTTATACATACCTTTCCACCTCTTAAACCATTTGCTAGATCAATTACCATTGGTGTAACATTGGGATCTCCATTATGATGAGCTTCTTTAACCAATGAAGCAACATCTTCCCATGTTAATGAGTGACGATTTTGTTGAGATTTTTCAATCCATAGCATCATCCAATCAATATTGTTTGCAATATACAAATGAAGTGCATCCCACTCATGAGAAACTGTATATAATAAATTGACTAGTTAGAAACAACTTATATTGATGATGGATAATAATTAATGAACGACAATAACATCTTATAATTACCTCTCACTTTCCTCAATCTAGCTTTCCCCATCAAGTACTCCCCTTCGAATTTATTCATGGAGTTGGGATCCCAAATGCAATCTACATGGATCTGTGATGCAAACTTGGGAAGATATGCACTAATGTAAACCTCTCCCTCAACCATGGAACCCTCAGGACATGCTCTCTATTGAACCAAGCCCTACAAAAAATTTAAGTGCATCTCAAGCATCCACATTGACCTATTTGGTACAGGTCTACACAATTTGATCTCCTCAACTAGATGTATGAGGTAGTGTTCTTGTGCATTGAAAAAATTTGAAGGTAGACACTTTTGTATCTCACACAAAAGCTGAGGAATTTTTCTCTTCCACTACTTTATGTCTTTTTTATCAATTTATTTAGATGACAACCACCTAGAAGATATTCATCACACAAAAATATATTAACGAGACTAATAACACTTCCATACAACAAATCTAACAAATAACACTTCTAACCTCATGTATTTCCCAAGATGATATAGAACATGTTTGATACTCATGTTGTTGAAGTTGTGTGGGAGAGATAGAGGTAGAATGTGTTGTAGTAATAAAATGATCTTTTCAATATATTATAAAATAAAATAATCAAAAGTACATGATGTTTTCAATCATGACATACCTTGAAAAAGGTATGTCAATCATGCATTTTCAACCCTAACCCAAAATCACCTTTTGTTGATATAAGACTACTTATGTTTGCAACAAATCATGTGAAAATTTTAGTTTTTTTATGGCTTCATATATGGCATCAGTTTGTTGTTGCGTTAATAACCAAGGAATGGCACTCATATTAATCTAGTTTCCATCTCTATTTGATTCAACAAAAAACTCCAATGCATGATCAAATTCATCAATGTCATTGCAAATTTTGACCAATTTTTCTTTTTCACACCTTTCATTCAATATTTTCCATAGTGTCTCTATTATATTCTTTCCAATATGCATAGCATCAAACAAATGCACAATTGGGAGATGCTCATAGTATGGAAATCTACTAAATTGTCTAGGATATCTTTTAAGTCCTTTTGGAAGTTTCTCATCGATGCCTTAACAACCTTCATGAACATCAATTATATCATTAGTAAACAAAATATAGTATCCAAATTTAAATTTCATACAAAAACCTAAATCAAATGGAATGACATTACCTCAATGATTCATTCTATTGTATTCCAACTTCCACACATGAAGTTTCATTCTTCCTGGCTTTGATGTTGTCTCTTCTTTCCCATTGAAAAGATGTTTTTAAGCAATTTGATACTTATGATTTCTGTAGAGAAAGTGTTTATGCTCATCGAACACCTACTTTCCTAAACTTTTTGAATGGTGAGATTTTATCTTTGGACCACAAATTGGACATGCAAATTTTCCCTTTGTCTAAGGACCTACAAGATCGCGCATAATTGGATGACATGTGTAGTATAAGATTCATATTTGCAACTATCACATACAACAAAAAATATGTGTTAACAGTTTTACATACCAAAAAAATGAATTAGTCCAGGGGCATCATGTATAGTCCATACAAGCATTGCACAGAATTGAAATTGCCTTTGACCAATTGGTCTAGAGATGTCAAACATTGTGACCCCATTATATAATTCCAAAAACTCATCAATCAAGGGCTCAATATATACATTCATATCTTTCACTCGGTACTTACTTAGTTGAATGAACATAAACAAAAACATAATTATTATGGTCACTTTGATACTGTGTTTATAAATTAATTTTAGATGACTATTAAATGGAAAAATACCTAGTACAATCATTGCCAACATTATGTGCTCCCTTTAATGGACATTGAAGAAGGAATGTTATTGTTAATAAAAAAAACAAGCCAAGCCAATTAAATAGATCTCATCTCTCCAAGTGGATTAACACTGTTTGCTACCAATGAAAGCTTTAGATTATGATGTTCTTATTTAAATACTGGCCACCTATCTTCTATGTCCTTAAATGTAGAACCATCTACATGCATTTGCATAATTTCATCTTGACTTCTATTGTGTGCACGACAATCCATAAATTGTGCCAAGCTAATACACCTAAATAATCATTGCAAGCATGGAAAAATGAGAATGTACCGAAGAACCTTGTAAGGCGGCTTTTTTGTTATTTGATCTAATCAATATCTACTAATGTGACAATTAGGGCATTTCGTTGCAAATTCATGTTGTTTATGATATATAATATGAACATTGGGACATGCACGTATTGTTTGATACTCCATTCTGATATCTTTCATAATGGTCGATAATTCTCAGTCAGAGAAAGGTAGAATGTTCGATGCTAGTAACAACCTATGGAAATATATTAATATTAATATAAAGAATTGTAATGGTACGCTAACATAGAAGATGAAAAAAATGACATTGTACCTTAGCATACATGAGATTGCTATATTGGATATACCATTCATAATCTTGAAGTTTACCAGCAACAATACAACAGAGAGAAGTTTTGTTTGGGAGCCTTGGTACAAGGGCTTGTATGCCTTTTCAATTATAGGTATATCAAGGTTGTCTCCATCATCATCATTAAATGCATGACTATCATTGTCTTCATCATCTTCATCAGTTGTGCCAATAACATCTTCTTCAAACTTGTTCTCTGGCACATTATTAGCTACACCAATACCAACATCTTCAATTGTGTTCTTTGCCTCATGATCATCTTCTTCCTTGGGAGAATTATCTTCTACTTTGATATTCACACCTCCATGTTCCACCAATTCAAAATTCACATTCACCAAAGGACGAAAATCGTTTCCCCCTTCAATGTGATCGTGTTACCTACAATGTCTCTGAGTTGTTGTGCTTAGAATTCTTCAATTCTTTAAGCCCTTGAATTTTTTGCAAGAACAATAAAATTTTCCATCACCATTTCTTTTGAACTAAAACCACAATCTAGCAGTTGTCACCTTATTTTGTTCTAGGTCCATATTGTTAGGCGTGGACTTTCTTTAGAAGAAAATATTCAAGCTATAAAATTATAACAAATATAAACATACAAGTATTAGTAGTTTTTTGTATATAATTGATAATAATTAAACAATTAAATATTACTATCTCTTTAGTAAAGATGGCATCTAAACAAATCAAATGAATTATACAATATAAATATTGGCATTAATTTTGAACAATATAGCATTAGCATTGATTCTAGACTTCATTCAACTTGGTAGAAAGCTTTTGAACGATTACATCCACGAGGTAAGGCCGAAGAAAGTGCATACCGCATTGTGATGATCCATGCTACCTAACTATGTCCAAGGCTACCTAACTATGTCAAAGATGTCTACACACTGGAGGCATACTTCGCCTACTAGGTTGCCTACATACCTGTATACTCGAGATCAAGACCCTTAAATTACTCACTCTAACGAATATGTAGTTCTGGTTTCTAATTGTTTTGATGTAGTTATATTCTTGAAACCATTGGTGAGCTTTACTCACTTAATACATCTCTTCGCCATCATACACCTACCCAAGGGAATCAGGCAATTTTCTATAATTACAATCATGTAATAACCTAGTACAACCTTTATGTTGTAGTTTACAATTAATGTAAGGTTAACCTATATACGTTCTAACTCACTCCTTATAGAGTTATGTTTTAAATCTTGTAACAATAGTCAATGGGTCTAAATAGAGCAGTGAAGTTAATGCTAGATGGGAACAACTGATTGTTCATTTTATTGCACCTAATCTGATGACAATTCTATAGAAATTTGTAATCAACCTAGTAATTAGCAACTAGACCAATTGACACATATACATCCTAACTCATTCCTTATATAGTTATGTTTAAAAGCTTGTGGCCATGCTACTTGTTGAGTGAGTTTTATTGTTTAAATACATACACACACACATACATACATATACATTGATCAAAAGGGCATGGCAATGAAATCCTAGATCTTGGTGCAGGGGCCCTAGGTCCTAAATAAGGTGGTCAAACACCAGGTAGGATAGTATAGAAGGTGATCAATAAGCATCCAAGTTGACACAAGATAGTTTAGACAATCTCAAACATGTATTTAGGCAAGTTGTTTACATGTTGTAATAAGGTTATAGGTAAGTCAAAGGTTGGTCAATGATTGGTCAAACATTGTGAGTTGACCAAAAATCTCCATTTTTATGTTTTTCAATCTTTTTGCATATTGTGGTATAGTTTTGAAGGCATGTGGAGTCTTTTATTTGAAGTTTGTGTAAGAATTGTAAAAATTGCAAAAAAGTACAATAAAAATTGTCTTGTGACTTTTTGCAATTTTTCTTGCAATCTAGAAGTGTAATAGTCAAATTGTTATTTTGATCAAACATGGAAGGATGAATTTGTAAGGTCAAGAGTTGTGACCTATAAATTGATTATCTTCAACCTAGTCTAGGTTATGGATTTGGAATGAAATAGCAATCCTTTTGGTGGGAAAATCCTTACTCTTGTTGATTCGGTCTTCATCCCACCATAACATATACATACATACATATATAAATACATACATACATATGCATACATACATATATATACACATGCATACATACATACATCTACATATGCAATTTTATCGCTCATTTAACTAACTGTACTTTCAAATGAAAATTGAGGAACTAAAATATTAGAATCATATAAAGGAATCGTGGAGGAAAGTCCAAATTAGAACCAATATCTACAATCTAATAGTTTCAATCAATTAAAACTAAGATGCAAAAGAAATTCATGTGGTTCAATGCATAGTTAAATTTATGTCTGGCCTTTTGGAAGTGATTTGAGGCAGACCAATTTGATGAGAGAGACCCAAAAGAGAGGAAGAGTAAGAGCTCCTTCTTCAATTGGTGGTATTTTGGTTTATGCAGTGGTTTATTTGTATTGGTTCTTGTGATCATGTACATTCAAGAAAATATTGAGTGGAGTTTGGGTTTTTCTCTCCTAGTTGTGGCCATAGCTATTGCTCTTACTCTATTCCTCTTTGGAACAAAGATGTACTGACATAAAATACCTTGTACCAGTCCAGTAACTCAAATTGTCCAAGTTTTTGTTGTAGCAATTTGCAAGTGGAATATATATGGCCATTCTAAAGAAGGCTATTTATATGGTATTCAAGGATTAAAGGATGAAAAGAGAAGACTTCTACCCTCTTATCAATTCAGGAAAATCTCATATATACTTGTTCTTGCAATTTGGAAGAGTTCATTCATAATTTCATAAGCAATTACATTTCTATTTAGTTTTAGGTTCGATCAACTCTGCTTCTTTTTAAAATGCATTTCACAAGCTTAGGAAAATGCTTCTAAGAACATTTGGTGTTGTTCTATAGGTTTCTTGACAAAGCTACAATTGCAACAGATTGAAACCATGAGAACAAAACAAATATTGATTGGAGGGTATGTATAGCTACACAAGTTGAAGAGGTCAAGCTTGTTCTAAGATTGATGCCTATTTGGATGACTTGTTAGCCGATAGGCTATTAAAGGTGGACATTTCATCCAAACCTATCCATTCAAGTAAACCAAAAACCATTTGTGGTTTTCCCTATTGAAAACTACTAGATCAATGGATATCTTGTTTCAATCATGATTGCCAGCCATATTTATTATGCATATATGTTTCAATCTTGTTCACCCACCATATTTATTTCAAGATTTTAGATATGCATATCTTTATATATATCAAGAGATCTTCAACATATCTGTAAGATTTGAAAATTGATTCATTGCAGATGTTTATATAAATATCTTTAACTCAAATACAATCAAATGAAATCTTTCATAGATACAAATAGGGAGAAATACGAAATATGCAATCAAAACAAATCTTTATGCTCATTTCTTTTTCATGTGATTTATAGGTGAGGGTGTTTATGGTCATAGAGAGGACTATGTGAAGACCGGATTTCTCATTGTGGTTGTGGCTATTATCTACCAGTGCAGTTGGGATGTCTTTATCGCCCAAGAGGAGCCAAAAGTGGGAAACAATCCATAAGCATTTAACATTTAGCTTATTGTTTATTTTCTAGAAAGGGGTGACACCGCGAAGGGCTGAAGTACAGTGTGGGCATGGGTGGCGTAAAGCCAAGTGGCCAAAAAAAGGTAGCACTAGCTCATGTCAAGAGATTTCCCTTCATCACAAGCCTCTTTCACTCCTCCAAACAACTCCTCTAAAAGATCCAGTTTGTAGGTCTCCTTCTTATGCGGCTGCTCCACCACGGGCAATGCAGGGATGGTATTTGAAGCATCGGCCGCCATTAATGGCTGCTCTGATCTTATGAAAACTTTATTAATCTTAAAAGAATGAAATGAAAAAGCTCTCAAATCTGCCACAGAAAATAAAAAACCAGCACGCACTCACCAATCCACCGAGAGGGATACCACATTTGTTGCTGTCACATGGTTTTTCTGGCTTCTCTCTTCTCACCAAAGTGTAGAGGAAACCATTCACACCAAAATCCTACACATCTTACATAAGAGATTGCAACCCTATTCATTTTCTATTTTTTCCCTCACTCTCTGAAAAATTAATTTAAATTGAATATTGATGAAGTTGCAAGGTTCAAAATCATGTGGATTCACCGGGAAGGAAGAAAACATGGAGAGGGAAGATATAAAGACATTGGTAAAGAAGTGGAGGGAAATATACAACGATGAATCTCTTGAGTTGAGATCAAATAAGAAAAATGCATGTGAGGGGAAGAGGAGATATGAAGCAGAACAAGGCACTCCTCAAGCTTTATGTGGTGAAATGCCTAATACCTAAGAAAAAAATGTCTCATTCAGCCGTGAGAATTAACAAAATATGGAAATTATAATACGTCATGATGAACTTGTAAATAGAAAGGCAATAGCAGCAGCCCATGTTTTACTCAAACAAATTTCCTATTGACAGAAAAAAAAAAACAAAAAAAAACAAAAAAACAAAACAAAACAAATTGGTTTGAGTTTTTTGGGGAAAAGGATGTGCGCATCCATCTATTCTTTCTTCCTCGATAATAATTCATGAAAATTTACTATAATTTTTTATAAATAGTACATTGATCCTTTAGCCCATTCAATCAGATCATATAACTTCTGAAGTTGTTCTGTAATTTCACCATGACTATCATAGGAGCTCGATAGTTTCACATTTGTAGGTTCAAATGTCTAATCCTTCACGTTTTTCATTTTATGTAGCATTTTTCTATAGTTTTCTTCCATGCATATTTCAAAACATGTGCTCGTGGATAACTAATCCTAAAATTTATGGATAGATTTGCTTAAGGATGTACTCAAGTCCATGTGTTTTCTCAAAAGATTTGCTTAAAACCACTCGACTCTAAAAATTTCAATAGGTTTCTTAAGGATGTGCTCAAATCCTTCTGAGAAACATTACTTTCATGCTATCTCCTTCTGTATCTCATAATTCAATTTTTTTTCGTAAGCTTCCTTGCCAATTTGTGATGGAGAATCTTTCTCGGGAATGTTTCTATGTTTTTATAAATATTTGCATCAGGGCTTCTGACTCTTAGAAGAAAGATATTAAATGATTGTTCAAGGTAGCGTGTTTCGATTCCCTGTTGAAAATATTTCTTTCTTAAATTTCATACAATCATTTTTTTAAGGGCTCTCAAGCCTTTAAAGGATTACATAAATTTTCTAGAGTACGTGCTTCTAATCTTCTAGAGTGCATTAAATGCTTATGTTGAGGATTTGTCTAAAGATTGTTTCTTTTTGAAGTCCAAAAAACCTTGCTAGCTCTGGTGTGATGATATCATTAGTTATTAAAAATGACTAAAAAATATAGTTTGTGATTTGATCTTATATCATTGTCAAATCTTTAGATTTTTTGTTCTTTCCCATATTTAGGGAAATTGCTTTCGCTTCATAAATATATTTATTGTCTGATGTTAGATCTGTAAGGAGTAAGTGTATATAATATGGTTGTTCACATATATTATTTTCTTAGACATTTAATCTAAATATATGAAAGGAAACTTAAGAGATACGAAAAACAATTAAACATTGTTAACTTGAAATAGTTAAATTTAGTTATTCTTAAATTAATATACATTTATTATAGAATGAAAAGAAATTTAGAAGAAGCTTGGGAAATAATGGAGTTTAAGCCATTGTTAAGATATTGATGAGATGTTGCATATTATGTCATGAAGTGTATAGAGTATATATTTACTATTGATTGTATAAAGTGTGTCTTACTTTTGAATGTTGATTAATATTCATACGACCTGTGTATCTTAAGTAAACTTAAGTAAGTTTTGTGATTAAACTTAAGTAAGTTTTGTGATTAGGATATAATGATAGACATGTTAGGTAAAATAGCATTTTGATGCCAACAATATATAAGAAAATAATCAAGCGTTGTTTCATTGTATCTCTTTGAAACTAATAATATCATGAATTATTAACCCAAAAAATAATGATTACTTTAAAGGAATGAAAGTAACAACAAAACTAATTAAGTGCCTAATTTCTAAGGATATGTAAACATAATTTTCCAAGTAAATCTAAATCAAGAGTTGTTTTGAAAGAAGCGTGATTTAATGAAACAACTCAAAAAACTATTGTGAAACTATATACAACTAATCTCATTGCTCAAAGATAATTTAATATGTTATATGCCAAGGAATAAGATGATGGAAAGTAATATTAGATTTGAGGAAGATCATTTGGGATATTGTAGATACTATATGATTTCAATAATGAGCAATGCTAGAAACTAGTTCCTGTTGATTAAATAATAAAAGAAAACCAAATCAACCATAAATAATAGAAATCTTCACAACAATAAATGCAAAGAAATATAGAAAGAATGAGGGACTACTAGAAGTCACCCACCATAAAGCAAAGCTATTATGATACACATTAACAGAGGATGTGTCAAATATGGTTACAAATCTCTAAAATTGAAAGAACTTCAAAGCCATGAGTATGTTCCATTGCTCTTATCAATTCTTAACCCTGAAAATATCTCAAAGACTCATTTCTCTGCATCAGTTTTTTGATGTCTTTTGTGTTTGATCTTTTGAGGGTTGAATGCCTTTAACTCCATCCCAAGGCATATTTTCTAGAAATTGTATCATATTGGTATTTTTCTATGGCATTCATAATTTCACTCTCTCACACCTTGTTCTGTAGATATGACATTTAAGCTTTTTCTCCTCTCATGTTGCATGGAAATTGTGAACATCCTTCCTTTGAGTACCCAAATCTTTGTGTTGCATGGTGAAAATCATAAAGACACCAATCATATGCCCCAAAATCATGTGAATGTTTGGTATTTGAGATTAGTGGTCTATATCCAAGAATGGTTTTTCTTGTGTGCTCTAAGACATGGACGATTGGCAATAGTATTGTGAGATGGGTGAAGAACAAGTTACAACTTTTCTGCAAATGTTGGATGATCCTCTTCTCCCCACTTTGTATTTCCATTGCGAAAGAGTGGGGAAATCTTATTTTTTATTGGAGTGTTGTCAGGCTGGAGATTTAGATTCACTTCGCTTGAAATAGAAAGTAGGTTTCTTTTCCAAAGAAATTGCCAAGTATTTTATGAGATTGCATAGATTCGTATTATTATAAAACATAAATTGAGAATTGAATGTAGGATAATATATAAAATATAGTTGTAATTCTACATTAATTTTATATATATATATATATATATATATATATATATATATATATATATATATATATATATATATTGTTGGTTTATTAGCATCTTCATATAACTAGAAAAACATGAATTGCGAATTGATTGTGTAAAAGATCTTGTATTTTGATTTTCATTACCATTGTAACCTTTGATTTTGTTCTCTTTATATTTTTTAGCACAATTTGATTTGTTTCATCAATGTCATATTTTTATCATATTGAATTTTATCTTTCTATTAACCACCATGTTCGTGTTCCAAGAAGTGCTCTATTTTGTCAATACAACTAGTTTCATTATCTTGAAAAATGTCTTGGTTAATGTCATATCTTTTGTTGCATGTATAGGTGTCTTCCAAAGAAAAATAACTAGTGTTAAATGCTATAAAACAAAATTCACAATCAGGTATTCTTCACACAATATTATTGCTTGTTAATGTCTAAATCTACAATTCATTGATGCACTAAGAAAAAAGGTTTGGCATTCATAATTAGATATAAAGATGTATCTCTAGTGTGCATAAATGAACACAACAACAAACATATAGAATTTAAAATGAATGATACATAATAATATCATAGATTTTTAAGATGATAATTGTGATGCATTTGATGTCTCATTTATAGATATCAATCACCTTCTTCCAGTTAAAATGGCCCCTTTAACTAAATCTGCAATTACAATTATTAATGATGGGAACCTACAATTACAATAATAACTCGAAGTCGTAGACATTGTTGAGTTGGGACCAAACCAAAAAGTGATGCCACAATACAAAATGGACCTCTCTGATGGAGTTTTTAAACAAAAAAAAACAATTCCAAAGAAACATAATGATTATGTCACTAGTACATTTGACCCCAATTTTTGACCAAAATTTTTGACCATCTATTAAAATGTTTTAGATTGGTCAAAATATGCAAGGAAAAATATCTTTTTTTTTAAATCCATGCCCGTGTTGGTCGAATTTTCAACCAACACGAGCTTCATATGTTAAATTTTTTTTAAAAGTGGGAAAAACTCATTGTTGCTGAAGACGAAAATGGAGGAAGGGTTTCACAGGCTGGAGGAGGCAAAGGCGAAGGTTTTTGAGAAAGGGGCATCTATGTATAGGGGGTGTGTGGAGACAGGTGTGGCAGCGACGGTGTTAATGAAATCCTTGCAATCAATGTTGTCGTCTGCTAATGAGGAGGCCAAGTTAGGGCTGAAGATGAGAGTGGTGGCGTTGGTTAATGAGGATGGGGTGTTTTGATAATGCAGGATCTATTAATTGCTGGTTTCGACATCACTAGTGCAACAATAGAATGGGCAATGGTAAAACTCATTCATAATCTAGATAAAATGGAAAAATTCCAAGGGGAGTTAGAGGAGGTTGTAGGTCATAGTAGAAGAGTGGAGGAATCTGATATTGATCATCTACCTTACCTTCATGCAATGGTGAAAGAAGTGCTTCAACTGTATCCTCCTGGTCCTCTTTTGATCCCTCATAAAGCATCAATATCTTGTGAAATAGGGGGTTTGTGATCCCCAAAGACACACAAGTATGGGTTAATGTGTGGGCGATTGTGAGGGATCCTGTTGTGTTGGAAGGAGCCTTCCAAATTTATGCGAGAGAGGTTTTTGGAGGGAGAGGGAGCTACTGTGGACTTTAAGGGACAAGATTTTGAGCTTATACCATTTGGAGTAGGGAGAAGAATATGCTTAGGGCTTCCTTTGGCTGATAAGATGCTTCATTTAATTTTGGCTTCGCTGGTTCACTCCTTCAACTGGAGTCTTCCTAATGGAATGAGCACAAAGCAACTAGACATGGACTATATATTTAGAGTGGTATTGTGGAAGAGTCAGAATTTGGAAGCAATCCCACTACACCTACAACATCACTTGTATTAATTCTTCAATATTAAGGTAATTTCTTCAATACGTTGGATCACAAAGTCTAATATGATAATGTCGTTTAGAATGGAGGTGTCATAATAGATTTAGTAAGTTGACTGACTTTCCCTACAATAATTTTATTAGTGTCTAAGACTCTAAAGTATCAAGAAAAGTGGCATCTGTGTACACAACATAGTGAACGAGGGCTACCATTTCTTTCTTAGGTGTCACACCTCTGTATCAAGAGAGACATACCCATACAATGTAGACCCTTCCCGCACTCTACATGGCACTACTTCTGTGCATATCAATGAATTTGAATTCAATATTATAAATAATTTTTGCATGCAACTTCTTACCATTATATACTTATTTTTGTTTAAATTAATATGATCATAAATGAGTCTGAAATTTTTATTAGAAAGACTTTGAGATTTTTATATGGTTTTTGTAATGTAATATGGGTCTTATTCAATGTTATACCACTTCTTTGAGTGTGTTTCATATTGTTTCAAGGAAATTCAAGGAAATTTGGATTTATTTGTAGCTACGGGTTCTTGTGCTTTGTCTTGATAATAAAACATGAATTGGCACCGGATGGACATTCTAGATTATCTACTTTGAAACGTGAATTTGTTGACATATGGGGTGAAAACCTCTAATGTATCCTTGGCATGCACTGATAATAAATGGCATATTGTTATCCTGATGTCCAAGCCCACAAGTTATGTGGAGTAACAATGGTTGAATATCGAAGTCTCTGAGAGAACCTTGGAGACATTACGACTCATTTATTGGATCTTTATTACTAACTCCTGCTTAAGATCCATGTGGAAGGGTTTGGATTTATCACTAGTCCATAAATATTGTCATGCATAAATGTTAAAATGCCAGTATCATTACTATTAATGAAATATATTTCCACCAGGTTTATAAAACTCTTTATAGAGTCATTTACCAAAAGCTCTCTATTAATAGGATCTGAAAATACTCTATTAATAGACTTTAAAAATACTACATTTTCAATAATAAGCATTTATAACTGATATAGTACAAGGCTAAAAAATCCATTTATTTAGATTTTTTTTTTTTAACGCTGCTAACTCTTCAGAGCCCTTTATTCATCTAGCTCAATTGCAAATGTTCTGCTCTGGAACACAAACATTTACGTGCTTTAATTCAATCGAGAGTGTTGTATGGGGGTGTTTCTAAATTTATTCAGGTCAATTGCAAATCAACAGCTCTGTGTCGATCTCCAGCTACAGCATCTACAGGAAAGATGGCTTTGATTTCATTCATGTCATCTGCTGTCAATTTTACCGAGAGAGAAGATATTATCATCTAGGTTCTTCATCTTGGTGATTCCAAGAATGGGCACAACATCATTTCCCTGGTCTTGAACCCATGCAAGAGCAACCTGGCTTGGGCTGCACCCTTTTCTTAAACTGATCTTACTTAGCTTTAGTAATAGATTTTGGTTCCGCTCAAGATTCTCACCTTAAAACCTCGGATTCCCCTATTTAACAGATCAATTATTATGATATGAAACAATCAACAATGACAAAATCAAATCAAATTAATTTTTACCTTTATTGTCAGTCTTGTCATGTAGATTTTTGTTTAGATTTTACTTTGTTGTTCAGTCTCAATGTTTGAACTCAACATCAGATCATCTTTAAAATGGTACAATTATTAAATGGAAAAAAAAATCCTATCCTTTACCTTACGAAGTCATTATCTGTCACACTTTGAAGAAGTTTTCCTCCTGTGTTGAAGAAACCCATGCCTAAAGGACTGTATGGAACAATCCCAATCCCCAACTCCCTATGAATGGAATAAAATGAAATAAAATAAATATAAGTAAGATTGTATTCCTTATCTAAGTTCAAATGGAACAAAGTTCAAAAAAAATCTTATTAAAAACTTCAACTTTTGGTATATACTGTGAACCCAATTCACAAATATTTATTCTCAGTTCTCTGCAATCTATAAAGTAAACATTGAATCACTGACTGTTGAGGTATTATATCGTCACAATGTTTACCTAGAGGTGGGAATAATTTGGGCCTCAAAATCCCTACTCAAGAGAGACCATTCAAGTTGCACAACAGTGATTGGATGCACTGCATGGGCCCTACGGATTGTTGAAGTAGAGGCTTCAAACAGACCCACATATTTAATATTTCCCTCTTCTACCAACTTCTTCAGTTCACCCATCTGTATAAAAGGAAAATTGATTTGCTTGTTATCAAATTTCTTATGTTTTGCTAGGCGTCGGTAAAGAGCCAGAGGGATACAATCTTGCCCTCCAAAGCCATACAAACTTGATTATTAGACACATATTTTCTAGTGAAATTAGAGGTTTGAAATTTTGATTTTCCTGTTTCTGAGACAAATCCATTGACTCATGTTACATTAGCTTCATAAGAACTCATCTCTCATGACAATAAGTTGGAGTAGTATTGCACTTAGTGACCTTCTAGAAAGGCTTAATGCTTTACCTTATGAGCATCATCTAAATGTAATGAGTACTATGTGTTCCATTCATTCTTATGAAAAATGAGTTCTTGTGAACCACTATTAAAATAACTTGTGTCAATGCGTTTCACTAGAAAACCACACAGTTGAATCCTTGTAGTAAAATCACAATTTGACTTGCTGTAGAAAATATTTCATACTTATCAATCTCAAGAATTGATATGTAAAATATATTTCTCACATCAAATCAAATTCAAGATTCAATTATGTAGTTTTTGGACAAAAACCATTGCCCAAAATTTTATAAATAAGATTAAAATAAAAAACATGTCACAGTAGTACAGATTTTGAATCTTAAAACTTACAACACCATGACAAAATAGTATTTTGGTGCAAGGTTAAGGGTTTGGAATCCGAAGACTTATAGTAGCTTCTATGGGTACAGTAATATCCACCCTATGCTGGTAATAAAGATCAATGTAGTCTATATCAAGCCTCTTGAGGCTTGCTTCACAGGAAGCCCTGACATATGCAAGATCTCCCTTCACACCAAATTCTCCATTACTCCAAGTCAATCCAAACTTAGTTATAATATGCACCTTCTCTCTGATACCTTTCAGAGCCTATTTAGGAAGGAACAATAAAAGCATTATGCACGGTGTTAGAACAATCAAGCTCAGAGAATTAAAAGATTAAGAAATGGAAACAGTACGAGTTGGAAACAAGATGTGCATCTTTTGATCAATCAATGGTTTTAACAAATGCATCTTTTGAGTAATATTGATCACTTTTCAGTGATGGTTTATATAGTTTTCATCTATGTAAGGATTTGATACAATTGATGCTTCCGCAGCTCATAATTATGTTATAATGTTGAATTACTTTTCAGAAGAGTCTTCTAGTGCAGGCTGGAAAAGAAACGTTAGAACTAAAGTATAAACACACAAGAGAGCTTGTTAGGTTTGTTTACATGAATGATCCAATGTTTTCCAAGATGACACAAAATAAAACAGCATGTATGGTAGAACCATTTTTTAAATTGTAAAGTGAAGCTTCTCGACACCTAACATTTAGAAACTGTTATCCAAATTTGCTCATCTACATCACCACTTATCAGTTACAGCAGTAATCTTAAACTATATCATAGCAGTAACTGGGAGCCAGGCATGCTCAGATCAACATGTATGGTAGTCACAATCAAACATGGATTTCAAGAATTTTTAAGGAAATGAAAGCATTTCATTTTATTCATGCTGCCTATCCAAGAACCTTGAATGGCACAAAGAAATCTTACTCCTTTTGTCATATATTCTATCTTGGCTATATTTATAAGATGTGTCTGTATAATCTTTTATCTAACTTGAGAAGTCATACAAAATATTTGGAAATACCTTCATCTCTGAGTTACAAGGCTTAGAATCATGCTAAATTTCTTTAATCCACCTTAGGTTCAGATTTCTTGATTATGCTTTGCAAATATTGATACACTGTTATCCTCTTTTGTAAATCCAATTTGACATTATTTGATTGGTAGTTGCTCTGTATTATGCATTAATGGTAGTCCATGTTCAGAGAATGTAATCCCATCTTTGTTATATGAATAGAGTTCGCATAAGAGATGTTGGTATGGTTTTTATAAAGCAGGTTAACAACTCTATCTTCTAAGTTCTTTCTTATAAATGGACATTTGGATATGGTGATAGTAATGAAGGGTCTATATTGGTCAATATGATTGTGTTGGAACAGACAAGCAAAGGAAGTAATCAAAGCAATTAAGAAATGCATTGCCAATAAGAATCCTAAGATCCAAATTCTTTCTCTGACGGTTAGTATTGAATAATATTATAAATTTCTATATACATTTTGATTTATTTTAAGTTATCATTACTGAGATATTTGGTTGAATTCTGAGTGCAAAAAATTTACTATAGTAAGAATTCATTTATGATTGACTTTGATGGATAACTTTGATTTAATATTTTCCTGGTTATTTTTGCAGCTATTAGAGACACTTACAAAAAATTGTGGTGATACTGTTCACTTGCAAGTTTCCGAGAGAGATGTGCTACATGAAATGGTCAAGATAGTAAAGAAAAAGGTCTGTAAATAAAGCTTTTGTGTAACTTGCACATGTTTTTTTGGGTTGTAGCTTAAACAATTTTCGGTTTGTGCTCTTAGTGCATATTTTCAGCAATCCTTTATGTGGGTTTTATTTGTATTTTATTTTGTAGCCTGATTTAAATGTTAGAGAAAAGATCTTGGTCCTGCTAGATACATGGCAGGAAGCTTTTGGGGGGTCAAATGGAAGATATCCACAATATTATTCTGCATACCACGAGTTACAGGTAAGGAAAAAAATAAAATGAATCTTAAGGATGTTCAACAAATCTCATGTTTTTCAAGGGCAAGTTGAATATATTTGACTGACTCTGCCAAATGGTAGGGTAAAACATTGACCTTGAGATTGACCCTCATTTTTGTTACCTAGATTACAGACCTATTATCAGTCACAAATCAAACTGTAACAATTCAATCTATAGGTTTTAATGCCATATAATCAACATGTATCACATCCAGATGTTAGCTAGCTATTGTAGGCTTCTGTAGACCACTTTGGGACTAGTAAATGACCACTTTAAGGTATGATATGAAGTATGATCTGCAACAGAAAGACTGATATTATCCTACACAGGTTTGATATGCAATTTCCAGCCATTATATTCAGTGCCACGAATCTAATATGCACTTTCAACCACTATATCCCTTCAGATATGGTAAGTTTGAATGACACTATAATTTGATTCTAATATTGAAAACTAAGAACTCAAATGACTAGTACATTGTGATCCTGTTACACCAAACATCTAGAACTAGATTACTTGAGCAAATTACAGATTCACACTGAATGATATTTCTCATCAATGCTTTGGCAATATAAATTGTAGAACTAACTATAAAGAAGCAAAGACTGAGTTTCATAGTCAATATTAAGGCATTGTTATATCTCAAATCACATGTATAGGAACGAGAAATGTTACAGTTCTGGATCCATATTAGCTCTCCAAGCAGTAGGCAACAAGCCTCTATTTCCCATTGTGACTAGTAATTCAACTATGCTTTTCTAACCTCTGATTTTTTCATCTAGCACCAACCTTAAGAGCCTTCTAGGTGATCTATGTTGTTTAAATCTCTCTCAAATATTGCTTATTTATTTGTTGCTATTGTCAGTCCCAATTGTAGGGACACATTTATCAATTCACCCCTTGTACCACAGTTATCCTAGTATAGCCATGACAGTCAAACAGTGAAGGCTGAACTTCTTTTGAGATTCTCATGCATGGCTCTGAATACATTCTTGTCACATTAAATAAATAGACAACTATTTTTGCTAAGAACGCATTTTCAGTCTACTAGTCTTTTGTTTGTTTATGATCCATAGTGTTAGTTTATAGTTAATAAACTATAATAGTAGCTTATCCACCACCTATGAGCATCATCTAATTGCAATGAGTGCTAAGTGTTCCATTCATTCTCATGAAAGATGAGTCCTTGTGAACTATTACTCATGAAACATGGGTCAATGAGTTTAACTTAAAATCTACAAAGTTGAATCCGCATAGCAATATCATAATTTGACTTGCTGTGGAAAATATCTCCTACTTACTAATAATATATTTCCGTGTTGGGTAGTTAATGGTTGGTTCTTATGGGAAAAACGGTTTTAGAAGCTAAAAAAGTGAAGGCCTTTTGAAAAATAATTGAATATTGTAACTAATATAGAAAATATAAAAACAATATAATATTTGTGAAATTTTATGTTACTTAAAAATGTGATTCTATATTTTGTTTCCATTTTTTAATCTTGTACTCCACGTGTTCATCAATGTATCATCAATGGCCTTTAGCTATATAAGCTATAGTCTTATTCTAATATATGTCCTTTTCCCATGCAGTCGAGCTGTTGGGTATAGGTTTGGACCACATCTAAATGAAACTGTTCCCCTACTTATTAACTATTGTAAAAGTGCATCTGAAACTGATGAGGAGCTAAGAGAATATAGCTTGTAGGTGTTAAAAGAGTTTGGTTGTAGAGAAATTATGTATTTTCATCTCACACTATTTGTTAACATTAGTGGTTCCATTTTAAAAGTTCATATCATCTATATTGAAAGTATATGTATGTTTTGTGAAATGCATCTTCAAATTTCATTCTTCAAATAGAAAACCCTGATTATTCAAAAATCTGTAAATAATCACCTTAAAGATGCAATTTGCAGGCATTGGAGAGTTTTTTCCTATGTTGTGCCAGAGATGTGGTTGTTTATTGTGATACGATTTTGGAACTTGCTCTGGACTACATAAGCTATGATCCAAACTACACTGATAATATGGAAGAAGATATAGAAGAGAGTAATGGAGAGGAGGATGAGTATGTTAAAATTTCTTAAGATAATTATTTGCTTGAGAAAATTTAATTTTTGCACAATGGTGTCTTTTATTTTCATGTAATTATGAATTTTATGACCAACATGTGAATACTATTCTTTTGATGTAGAGAGAGTGCTAATGAATATAGCGATTATGAGGATATCAGCTGGAAGGTTCAGAAGGCAGCAACTAAGTGTTTGTCTGCTATGATAACATCTCGTCTAGAAATGCTATTAAAGTTGTATGAGGAGGCATGTGCTTTGAACCTTTCTCAATTGTTGATGGGAGATATTTATCATTTTCATAAAAGTTGACTCTATTTGTCCTATACATTTGCCATGTTTTTTGACCTTTGTGTGCCCAATAATTTTGGCTTAGTGTCTCTTCAGAGTTTATGGCTTACCTCTAAAGAGTGACAAGAATGGCCCTTTGTCTTTGTTAGAGTCAAGAGGATACATAAATTCCATTCTCTTGGCATAACACTAACCTGCTAATGTTATGCACAAATAGGAATAAATTGAGTTTTAAATGATATATATCAGTTGTTATCTCATTTCAAAATGTGGTTAGCTTTAGGAATTCTTTTATAAGATGTTATATGAAATGATTTCTAGCTAACACCTGCCAAGGAAACATAACTTGCTTCTTCTCACAGTGAATTCTGCTCAAGGTTTTGGCATTGTGAAGTGTAGCCCAGTTCTTTATGTGTCAATGGCAATATTGAGAATGCTAAGAGATGGCATGCTTATTCTTGTTGATGTTATTTCTTTGTTGATAAATATATCTATTGCATTTTCCTTGGTTTGTTAAATGGGAAGTAATCTAAGGGGAGAACACTTCGTTATGTTTCCAAGTAAGTGTTTTTATAAATATAAAATGATAGCATTATTTAGACTTGCACAATACACCAAATTTTTCTTTGCTTCAAGCGACTTGGAGGGGTGACTTGGTGAGTTGACTCGACGAGCCAACATGGTGAGCGAACTTGGTGAGTGAACTTAAAGAGTTAATCCATCTCACAAATTTCAAAAGAAAATGTTGACAGTTAATCCAACAATAAGATGCTGCTCTAACTAAGTGCAAAGAAAAGAAGGTTATTCACGATATTCAAAGAATGAGTTTTTTGAGAAAAACAAGTGCAAATATACGAATCTGAAGAACATAGAGTAAATCATACAGGCCTCTAGAAATTCAAGAAATAATACAACTCACAATTAATATTTTATATCTTCTATACATGCTAGGCTAGAATGCTTTTTCCTTTATGGAATTATTTTTGGGCTTCTACATGCTTTTTGGTCTATGAAACCTTGCTTTGTCAAGCCTGCCCGGGATGTACAAAGTTTTACCACAATTGGAAGAGAGATTTCTTGGTAGTGGGCCAAAAAGACAAGGATAATAAAATGTGTATCATCTAATATCTCACTGAGAAACTAACTTCAACAGATTGCTGGTATTCTGATTAAGAAGAAGCTAAACAAGGAAACATTAAACTGACAGAAGAAGCAATCCTTGAACTTTGCAAATGTTTTGAAGATTAAACCATATATATTCAGTGTGATGAGAATCAGATATGATATTATTGGTGTCAACACATATTGCTTATAGGAAATGGTTCTTCTATCAGAACTAATGGTATTACTATTAGACAAAGGCCATCAAGGAGATGGGTTGTAGAGATAGAAGACAACATTCAAAAGATCAGTTTGTTGGGCACCTTTGACACTGCAAAGGATGAAGCAGCCTGCCTTTTGAGGGGCAAAGAGACTGCCAAGATGCTCCTCCTCAGGTTCAAGGATGCCCGTGCCAAAAACAAGACTATCAATTCTAGTTCAAGTCCCAATTTTCTCTCTAATTCTGAGACAAATTGTCTCAAGAATCATTTCATACAGTCAAAAGTCAAGCTGGGAACATAGTATCTCAGCTCTAATGCCCATGTCCAAAATTTTGAACTTACCTTTAGAGAAGTCCTCTTGCATTGGAAGTAGGATTTCCAGCCTAACAAACGTGCACATTACTCCAAGTTCATGGGTGAGGGGAATTTCGAAGGTAAAGACAATGACTCAACTGGTTTTTCTCACAACTCTATACAACAGAGACATAGTAATGGTGAAAGACAATGGCTATAAACGTTAGTGAACCATAATTTGGTAAACTTTTAGTTTTCCATCCCTTGTCTCTCTTCTATTTAAAAATGTTCTTTGTTTTGGTAAACTTTTAGTTTTCTATCACCTTGCCGATTAGGTTCCGCCTTGTAGATTTGAGGCGACATGTTTGGATTGGATCTGGTTTAGGTCCTTGTTTACGAGTTTTGTGCCCAAATTTGGGTCTTATTTCATGTGTCTAAGGCCTATATGTTTCATGTTCTGGGACGAGGCCCACATGTTACCCTTTTGAGGTTAGATCTATCTCAAACTTAGCCTGGTATATGTTCCCAAATTCACACCCTATATGCTAAAGCCCTAGCCACTTGGATCTAGGCCTAATTAGGCATGTATTTCAGCTATTGGGGCCTAATCAAGCCCATTCTACATTGAATTATGGACTTGTCTAATTAGATCAGGTCTATTCATTAGACCGAGAGGCTGTTTAAATAATTTTTAGGCTCTAATCTCGAGTTTTGAGCTTCATGTTTCATCGTAGGCCTGATTATAGGCATCATTATATCTAGTTTAAGCTTGATTTGGTCATATAAGGCCCACGTGTTTCATTACAAAGGGCTGTCTGATTGGTTGATATTATATCGGTCTTTAGGAATGTGCCAACAGTCCCATAGGAATCTGGCACCTGAGAGGAATCAGTCATGGAGAAAAGAGAAGAGTGAGCATTGCCTTAGAAATTCCTATGAGCTAGTATAATAATATGGTTCATTGGTTCAATAGATCTCAAAGTTTGTCATTTTTTCACTTAATAATTATCAGAACATAATTATTGTTCCTCCATATTGGTATCGGTTATGAGTGTTGCATGCTTATTATTGCTCAGTCATATGTTGATTGATGTCCTCTTGATTATTTATATTTATTGATACAACTTCTCCTGACTTGTGTATCATCCTGTTACATAGTAATCATGGACCATCATTGGATATACATATGATCATTGATCAATTATCACTTGGTTTTTGGTCTTCATAGTAGCTATCATACTTATCAGCACTTGGGAACCGGAATACCCATTATGGATTCCTCGTTTTCTATTATGTATCACTCCATATTGATTTAGTAATTGGTTCATTAACCAAATCACTTCTTCTCATGATGTTGATGTGTATTGACTGCTCTTCAACTTCTTCCATGTATGATGCAGATTGATATCTTAGCTACTAGTGAAAATAGTTCTAAATGACGATTTATCCATAGTTGTGATTCTCTAATATGAGTAATTTCCTTCATCTAGGAATGATTGCTCAATACTAGATGTCACGCTGAGGATCCTTCACCATTTGATCATGGATAATCTTGTGATGGTTATTGCTTTACAATTTACATGATGACTAGTTTGAAGATGTCATGCTGACTGTCCCTTTGAATGGTTTACCCATACAACATAAAGTGTTTGATGCTAATGAAATCCTATATATGAACTACTTGAGCTCCTCCTTTCCTCTTGTTGGTAGTTGTAATGATTTTTATGCATCCATAAACAAAATCCACATCAACCTCTGATTGAAGACAACACAATTTACAATTTAGAAACTACCATGTGTATGCCTATTTCTTGATGAAGATAAATACTGACTTAATTCCTTTATTTTGTCATCTCCTATGCTGCATCTTCTCAGTGTGAAAACAAAGGTTGTGATGTGTTTGACTATTTTTCATCTAGCGGTGCTAATCTATGTAACTTGATATCTTTCTATTTTGATTTGTTTAATTTTGTAACAATATTAACTAGTTCCTCTTGTATTCAGATTGGTGGAGGTTCTTACTCATCTTTGTATTCAAGTCGTGGCATGGGTGGTGGATACTTAAG
The DNA here is from genome assembly GCA_028749045.1 of Cupressus sempervirens. Taxonomy (NCBI): domain Eukaryota; kingdom Viridiplantae; phylum Streptophyta; class Pinopsida; order Cupressales; family Cupressaceae; genus Cupressus; species Cupressus sempervirens. The sequence goes on along the minus strand of CM053788.1, from coordinate 271,631,522 downwards.
TGGCCGTGGCTCATCCTATTATCAAACTGTAAGTATAATAGTCATATTTTTTACTGTAAAATTTTAGTCTCTAATAGTAAAGTCTAATCTTTTGTTTGTGAGACCTTACTGTGGTTTGAGTAGTAGACTACAAAGCTGTCTTAGTATGATGTCTCTTTAACACATCTCTATGGCATACAGATATGTGATCATGAGGCTGCCATAGCCTGGAATAGAATCAAGCTTTAAGAGGCATAATTTAATTTTTTAAAGGCAACATTCTTTTTATATGAGAAGAGGCTCTTGTAGCTTGAGGTGGGTGAATGAGAATCGAAGTGCAGAAATATTATACAAGCTACTAGTTGGTAGCTTGAGAATTTGAAGAGATATTGGTGGTAGCATTTACTATTTCATAAATTAAAGATATTAATATCTCAGGTGTGGGAAGGCATAGTATGCAAGATGAGTAGCACATTATTGTTTACTTGTATCTAGAACTTTGTTATTTTTGTAGGAATTTTCATCGAATGACTCTTGCAGATAAAGGATGATGAGCTTGCATATTTTGTCAATGCTTTTGACATCAACTGGAAGACATTTTTTTTGCCACAAGTAACTTAGGTATCTAACTAAAATAATAAGATAGCTCAATATAAGCATAACTATATTGAAATACAGTATAGGATGCCCATGCAGAGTTTTGACCTTTATAGTTAAGAAGCTTAATGTAAAAAATTAAAAATCTTTGCCTATGTACATGCCATGTATCTTAGTTCAAGATAACTACCTTGTAAATGTTTTAGTTAATTTGATAAATTTCTTAATGGACCAGGTACCTTGACTATGGTCTGTGCAACTTCATTAATATTATAATATATCTTAGCCGAAGTGATAAATAGAAATTGTGGAGATGATATGCAAAACCTTAGTTTGAATGTGAGATGGACAAATAGATTCCCCTTTAGTCTGCCCTATGGAACTATTGTCAATTATCAACCATACAAATATTTTTATCTCTTAGTTGCTACCTTTTAGAAGGAATTCAACTTAGGTAATGAAGGTCACTGAGTTTGAATGTGAGATGAGACACAGACTCATGTACTATTAGGAATATCCATTCATATGGAGCTTAGATGACTTTTCAACAATGTGCCAATTTATTTCTCATAGTTGCTTTACAATAAAATTGTAGTAGCTCTATGCTTTACAATCTGCATTCTTAAAAAAAACTTATGTAATGTGGTAAAAAACATTTGTGCTAGTTTTCTATTAATTATTTAATGAAAATGCTAGGAATGGTTTTTTCCTTCTGTAAGGTTGATTGATCATGATGTGTCTTAATTTATCTAACAAGACACAAATTAAATATTGAGGCAAAGCTAATTTTCATTTTATTCATGTTCTTTGTAATTAGGATACAATGGCCAGGTGACCAGTTGATCTAGAGGAGGAGTTGAGGTTGATGTCTCAGGAAGTATGTGGTTATGTGGAAGTTGTTCTGAATAGTCTTGTTGCAAATGTACCCAAAGTAAGAACCTTAGAACATCCTTACATTAAAGAACTACAGAAATAGGCGTTCTTCTGTATGGTTCTCATGAGTATTGACTTGTCCTTCAATGATTGACAGGTTGTGGTGCTCTGCCAAGTTGAGAAAGCCAAAGAGGAAATGTTGACTCAACTTTATAGCTTTATCAGGTGAAGGTTAATTACATGTGGCTAATATGGCCATGGTACTAGTTATATTTGTTTTCTGTGTTCCTCATATATTATTTTTCAATTCTACTTCAAACAGCTCTCAGAGTACAGCAAAGATTGAACAACTTCTCCAAGAAGATTAGAATGCAAAAAGGAAACATGAGAGATTCAAAAAATAGGCATCTTTATTGTCAAGACTTACTCATCAATTAAGTATCCATGATGTTCGAGCAACAAGTGATAATTCTTCTTCAAATGGAGGTACTTGATATATTAGTTTTTGTTAAGTGAAATGTTCCTTTTCATAGTAATTGAATAATATATTTAATTTCTTATAATGTTTATATCTATATACAGCTTCATATAAAGGGAGAATTGTTACAATAGATCTGTAACCTCCATTATATTTAGAAGCTTCATATCTGCTTAATGTTCTTTATAACAGTATTTTATTGTGAAGATATATGCTATTCATTTTTGTTTTCAAACAAAATTGCACTTGCATTTTAATATATGTTTTTAATGAATATTCAATCACAATAACTCAAAACCAAAATGATAAGAAAAATTATAGCAGATATTGAGAGGGATCATCACATTTGAGGAACCATCCATGTAGAGAAAAATATATTGAGATTATTTTGTTTGTTAGTGATGTCATTTTTCTCTACTCCTAGCTACATTCTGCAACTAAAAATAGTTGAAGCAAAGGAATATTCTATACAGATATGATCTAAGAAAACCAACATATACTTTTCTAAGTCTACAATAGTATCATTGGCTCAAAAATTTTAAATAACCATTTCTTTGCAAGGGCTGGCACAAGTTATATGCCTAAGGTGCATCAAATTGTTTGAATAGAGTTTGTCTCAAAGATAATACCTCTAACATTTACTTGCACCTTTTGAAAGACTTCTCTGACACTTAGCATAAAGAATAGGAGTCCCCATCTGGACAGAACTTCTTACCATCATCTTTATCTTTATGAACCTGCATTGCCACATTATTCACAACAATAGATAATGTGGCATCTAGATAGACTTAGAAGAGTTATCCCCTACAACCAATTTATTAAGCAACAAAACTATCTGAAAAAATGACTTTTTTAGGTAGATAATTAGACCAAATCCTTGTCTCTTAGCCCAAACATTCCTAGAATCATGAAGACCTCATAGGAGGTTCAATTAATTGCACCAATCCGCAGAGGGTAGTCAAGCATACATGTAATCAGGAGTAACTTGAAAGAGTTTCTTACCACCAACCCATTTAATATTCTTCTACAAGCCAAAATTGCAATGTATTCTTGTATAACAATATTTGATTAGTTAACACAATTGCACACATGCCTAGATAAGTCCCCAACCTTATTTTTGCAAAGAGTTTGAGTTTGTTGGAAAGTTTGTGATTTGTTGGGTATTTGAGCAAGTATTCTCACAATTTGATGGTCCAATTGATATGGGTTCCCCTATTACGATTTCATGGTCAAGCCTTCATAAGAAATATCAAAATGAGTTTTGTCTCTTTCTTATCAAATTTTATATTTGATATCAGTGTTCCTTCCCACAGAATTACCACTTGTGTTGGGGATGCTGCTACGTTGCTTGCTATATGGCACATGCCATACATATTGATAGCAAACTTTTTGAAATCTAGTTTACTTTTCATGGGTTACTCAGATATGTTATTTTGTAGATTCTGCCTAATATTTCAGTTCTTCTCAATTCGTATACTGGCTATTTTCCTGCCCACGAATCTTGTCTCAGAGCAATTAAGCTTTTAGAGTATATGGTGACTAGATACATTTGGCATCTTGACAAATTGATTCATGACCACTGTCATTTGATACCTATCTTGTTGGTATTTTGTTTGTGAAATAAATATATAGTGTTGTAATAGTCATTATTTTTACTCCAAAATCAAGTTACTCCAAAATCAAGTTATGGATGTCATATTAGGTTTTGTTGGAGGAAGGCTTGGGGTTGGACTTAGTTAACTACCTTGCCATAATTATTGGTCATTTTTAAATTTAATTTGAACATCACTACTTATGGCCATTGATGTTACCTTGATGTGGGAAACAATGAAAATCAGAGCTATGTCTATGTTTAAGGAGTCAAAATTGAGAATGTAAAGAGTTTGTGAAGGGAAAAATATCTAATTATTGAGGGCAAAGTCAAGTTCTCATCAAATAATATAATTGCCCCAATTTTGATTTGTAAAGGATCTTGATAGCATTTCCTGAAGTCTAAAAAAAGCAAATTGTTAGTTGGGGAAAATCTATTCAGTCATCCATCTTATCTTTCTGGACCAAGTCTCTCAGTAATAAATTGTAGTGCCATTTAAAGATTTACAAGTTTATCATAGAGGCTTCAAAGTAGTTTCAATTAAATATGCAATTTTTCTTTAGTGTTGATTGAATCCAAGAAATTATATTTTTATGTTCTTGTTGCATATGGTGTAGAGCTTGTTGACATGTTATATTGGGTGTAGAAGACAATGGTCCCGCTGCAAAATATGCTAAATGTATAAGTTTTGACTCAAACCCTCCTCGCGGTTGAATCCTGATGAATTAACATAATTTGATACACTGGAAACAATACTCATATGGGAATTAAAGTTACAATATCCATAAAGATAGAGGTTTCACACATCACATATCCTTTTGTTATTCATTGATTACACGATCAATAAAGTTAACTAAAATCTCTACATTTCATGTTATATCCATTTGCAGCATGTGCCTCATGGCTATATTTTTGTGATGAGCGATAACTGGAACAACAACTGTGACTCTCATGTTTGGTAAGTAGAGTGGAAGCTTAAGTTTCTAATAGACTGTGTGCCACCTATATTTGTATATCTGACTTTTAAATGGACTGACTCTGATTTGTCTTATTTTAAAATAGGGGATCTCTTCCTGTCAAGAACATTCTAGGAAGATATGTAATGTGTTATTTGCGACTATCACAATTGGGATCCGACATATATAGACATCATTAGAAATTTAGAGGCACGAGATTTGCTAGGATGTTACTAGACAATAGCTTTTATGACAACATGAATGTCTTTTTGTGGAGAAAATCCTAGTAGTAGTCATGCATCATATGCAACCTTCAAATATTGGCAGGGACCCTGGTGGACAGAAAACTAGTGGTTGTGAGTATGTGTCATTGGAGTATCAATTCCTGACTAGGGTAAAGCTTCTTAGGAAAATGTTGTCTATAGTAAAATGAGCAACTGCAGACTCTACAGACTCACTTCTTAGTCACATAATTTGGTGGTTGTAATTTCCTTATGTTTCTGATTATGAGATACTACTTGAATTCTTCACAATTCAATGAATATAGAAATAGTTTCTTGTATTAAAGTAATATTTGAATGATTCTTAATTCCAAATGCATCTACAGTATGGTTCAGATCAAAATAATTATGATTGCATAACAATCAAGATGATATATATTTTCTATTTCTAATATACAGGAAATTACATGCAATGATTGAGGAAATTCTCAATGCCTTGTACTGTTCGTTGTGTCTGATATACAAGTAAGAATTTGCAAATATGCAGGCCATCTCTGATATAACTTTATATTTATGCTCTAAATAATGTGATAAGTTGTCTGATATGACAATATAAATATACTCAAAGATGATGTCGTTTCTGATGGTAGACTTTATATGCCTGCACTGAATGGGTGCCAAAGGCAATATGCTCTCTTACAAAGTGATCATTGTGAGATACAAAATATAATAAGTTCTTCCAATCATCCTAAGTTTAATGATAGAACTACCTTTTTACAGCTTTCATTAGAAATGATTAGTCATGTCGTAAATGACGTGAGTTATCTCTCTTTTCAGTCGCACCCTTTCATAATAATCTCTAATCACTTCTCTTATGATCCAGATTGGTTTGTTCACAATAAGCACTGGGTGGGGATGACTTGGTGATCTGACCTAGGGGGTGGACTTGGTGAGCAAACATAAAGAGTCCAGTTGGTGAGTGTACTTGAATTGTCAGCTTGGCGAGCTGACTAGGAGAGTTGGCCTGGTGAGCTGACATGGTGAGTCGACTTAAAGTGGCGAGTTGGTGGGGCAAGTGGGGGTGACTTGGTGAGCTAACCTAGAGAGTTTTCCTAGGGGGCAGACTTGGTGAGTGAACTTAGAGAGTCGACTTGGTGAGCATACTTCAATTGTCAGCTTGGCGAGCTGACTTGGGGAGCAGGCCTGGCGATCTAACATGGTGAGTGGGCTTACAGTGGCAACTTGGTGGGGCAAGTTGGCGAGCCAAATTAGCGAGGCCACTTAGAGATGTGACATAGCGAGCTGACTTGGTGAGCAAGCTCGATGAGCGGACCTAAAGACTGACCTTGATGAGGCACTTTGGTGGGGTGACTTGATGACCGAACTCAAAGAGTCAACTTGGCGAGCATACTTGAACAGTCGACTTGGTGGGGCAAGTTGGCGAGCTGACTTAGTGAGTCCACTTGGTGAGGCGAGAGGTGAGTCAACTTGGTGCGGTGACTTGGCGAGCTGACTTGGTGAGCAGACTTAAAGACTGACCTTGATGAGGTGCTTTGGTGGGGCGACTTGATGAGCGAACTTAAAGAGTCAACTTTTTGAGCGTACTCAAACAATCAACTTGGTGACATGACTTGGTGGGCTGGCTTGGCGAGCCGACCTAGCATGCGTACTTGAAAAGTAGACTTGGTGAGCTGACTAAAAGAGTCAACTCATTAAGGTGACTGGGTGGGAGTGACTTGGTGAGCTAACCTAGAGAGTTGACCTAGGGGATGGGCTTGGTGAGAAAACTTAGAGTCGACTTGGTGAGTGCACTTGAATTATCGGCTTGGCAAGCAGACTTGAGGACTTGGTGGGACATGTGGGTGAGCCGACTTGGTGAGGCGACTTGGTGACATGAATTGGTGGGCTAGCTTGGTGAGCCAACCTTAAAGAGTCAACTTTGTGAGTGTACTCAAACAATTGACTTGGTGACATGACTTGGTGGGCTTGGTGAGCCGACCTAGCATGTGTACTTGAACAGTAGACTTGGTGAGCTGACTTAAAGAGTCAACTTGTTGAGGTGACTCAGTGGGGGTGACTTGGTGGGCTAACATGGAGAGTTGACCTAGGGGGTGGACTTGGTGAGCGAACTTAAAGAGTTGACTTGGTGAGCGTACTTGAATTGTCAGCTTAGCGAGCTGACTATGGGAGTCGGCCTGGCAAGCTGATATGGCGAGTCCACTTAAAGTGGCGACTTGGTGGTGCAAGTTGGTGAGCTGACTTATCAAGGCCACTTGGTGAGGCGACTTCACAAAGTGACTTGGTGAGCCGACCTACTAAGTGTACTTAAAGACTGACCTTGATGAGGTGCTTTGGTTGGGTGACTTGATGAGAAAACTTAAAGTGTCAACTTGGCGTGCCGACCAAGTGAGTTTACATGGTGAGCGAGCTTAGAGAAGCAACTCTATGGGGCAACTTCGTAAGCACACTGAGTGAGCCCACTTGCTGGGGCAAGGTGGTAAAACCACTAGGTGAGTCAACTTTTTGAGTTGACTTAATGAGTCAACTTGTTGAGGTGGCTGGGTGGGGATGACTTGGTGAGCTGACTTGGAGAGTTGGCCTAGGGGGCAGACTTGGCGTGCGAACTTAGAGAGTCAATTTGGTGAGCATACTTCAATTGTCAGCTTGGCGAGCTGACTTGGGGAGTCGGCCTGGCGATCTAACATGGTGAGTGGGCTTAAAGTGGCAACTTGGTGGGGCAAGTTGGTGAGCTGACTTAGCGAGGCCACTTAGAGACGTGACATGGCGAGCTAACTTGGTGAGAAAGCTCGATGAGTGGACCTAAAGACTGACCTTGATGAGGCACTTTAGTGGGGTGACTTGATGATCGAACTCAAAGAGTCAACTTGGCGAGCATACTTGCACTAGTGCATTTGGGTTCATTTTTTGACCTTCATTGATCAAATTTTTGACCCAATTTTTGACCAAATTTGACCAACCCATTGGTCAAAAAAAATTTGGTCAAAATTTTGACCAACTCACTGGTACATGATTTGTCTCAATCATATAACTAATTATATATTTTTCATATTAGTTACTGTTAGTTTTTTTCAGGCATTCTATAAAATAGTTCACATGCCTTACGTATGATATGACATTTTGCATGCATCCTGCACTCTCTCTCATCTAGCTAATGATGGATTACGTAGAGTGATCTGAAACCATGATGCTAAAAAACACACAATCAAATCCAAAATGAACTTGCACTACAAATGGATTGTGGAAATCTGATATTGGTAAAATTGCATGCATGTCTACTAGGACAATCACAACTTAAACATATATTTGTCCTGGTAGACATGCATGCAAAATTAACAATATCAGATTTCCACAATCCATTTGTAATGCAAGTTCATTTTAGATTTGATTGTGTGTGTTTTTTAGCATCATGGTTTTAGATCACTCTCTGTAATCCATCATCAGCCGGATGAGAGTGCAGGATGCATGCAAAATGTCATATCATACGCAAGGCATGTGACTGTTTTATAGAATGCTTGAAAAAAAATTTACACCTACCTGTTGGTAGAAATTTCTACCTTCATTGGTCGAAATTTCTACCTTCATTGGTCAAAATTTTTGACCTTCATTGGTCAAAATTTCTACCTTCATTGGTCAAAATTTTTGACCTTCATTGGTCGAAATTTCTACCTTCATTGGTCAAAATTTTTGACCTTCATTGGTCGAAATTTCTACCTTTATTGGTCAAAATTTTTGACTTTCATTGGTCAAAATTTTTACCTTTATTGCTCAAAATTTTTTTCCTTCATTGGTCGAAATTTCTAACTTTATTGGTCAAAATTTTCTACCTTCATTGGTCAAAATTTTGATCAATTCCTGATAGAACTTGCACCATGGCTATGGAGGTTTTTCGACCAACGTATTGGTCAAAATTTTGACCAACCAGAAGGTTGGTTGAAATTTCGACCGAAAAAATTCTAACCAATGGGTTGGTCAAATTTGGTCAAAGTTTGGTCAAAAATTGGGTCAAATTTTCAACCAATAATGGTCGAAAAATGGTCTTAAATGTACTAGTGTGTGGACTTAGGAGAAATCATGAAGGGGCCATGGTGTTACTTAAGGGGTATAGTTACCCTACTATTTGCAAATCTATGAAGGTTCTTCTATAAGATTATCCAATAATGTCTACTTGTAATAACAAAATCAATTTTTGCTCCATCTTTTGTGATATGTTACGATATATAATACTTGAACTCGATATGCTCTTGTAGGTGAATTTTTGTTTCTAAAATAGACATTACTTGCTTGCATCATCATATTAGTGGTAAACCCATCTATTTATGCAAGTAACAAGGCCTAGAATTACATGCAATAGACTTAGGTTCTCCATTGACAAATATCCTTAAAAAGGAAGATGCTTCAAAACTCCCTTCCAAAATCGTGAGGCCCAAGAAAACATCATCTTTAAAGAATAAAGAAATAAATCCTACTAATACTCCAATTAGAAACTTGAGTCAATATCAAACAAGGTGGCTTATAAAAGGGCGTATTACCATGAAAAAATAGATTCACTTTTTAAGACCCAAAATGGAGAAGGAAAAGTCTTCTCCTTTGATATTATAGATTGTGAGAAAATTGAGGTACACATCACTTGCTTCAACAAGATTGTAGATATTTATTACTTGGATATCCAAGTGGAATATATATACCATCTAAGGTAATACTGTTAAGACAACAAATAGGCTCTACAAAAAAATTAAGAGCCAACTTTAAATTGTTTGGAAGACAATTCAAGGGTTTCTCTCATAGATGATGACCTTGAAATTCCAAGACATCAATTTTCTTTCACCCCTCTTGATGAAATTATGCATGTAGAAAATGATTCCCTTGTTGATGTAATTGGAATAGTTATTTTTGTTGATCCATGTACCACAATACAAAGGTTGTGATAATACAAAATTTCTTAGGAGTGTCAAATTCATGGATATGTATTCATCTACTATAAATCTAACTTAATGGGGACTATCCACTCAGAAAGAGGGGATACTTTGGGTTGTTTCTTTTAATGAACCTGCCACCTACCTTCTGGGTATGTCCACACATGAATTATATATACTCCAATTCAATGAAGATGCAAAGATTAATGAAGAGGCGGTAATCAAGAAAGGATGATTGAAACAATTCCTCTTCACTATCTTAGTTGTATATGATTCAAGTGCCACTCAAGGTTGCTTGAAGTTGACGATCACTAGTGTTGATGCTATTTTCAATTATATTAAAAATACTATATATTTGGTGTATTTAAATGTTTACACTTGTATTTAGACAAAATGCTTCCTTTGTCAAGAAAATTGATGGTATGAAAAACAAGAGTGCTTAAATATACCTTTTCTCTTCATCTCTAATACTACAAGTACATAATTGTACTTCCATCATTGCGGCTATCTACACCCATGTTAAAAAGTAATATATTTTTGGTAAATTTAAATGTTTGTGCTTGCATATAGTTGGGATACACAATAAAAAAATGCTAAAATTAATCAATCGTCCTGTTGCGCTTAGTATTGCAACAAGAGCACACCTTCAACCAAACCCCAATATTGATGTTGATTGACTTCCTAAAGAACTCTTGCTATGTAAAGGCTAATGTACAATGTTAATGACAAACATTTGGATTCAAACATGCTTGGTAAATGGATCACTTGGGGAGGTGGTAGACATTTTGTATACATCAGGTTGTAAACCCCTAGAACTACCTCTATATGTGGTTGTTAGGTTTGATAATTACAGTGGCCCACCTTGGGACCAAGATGACCCAAAAAGTTTGTCTATTACACCTATAACCACTACTTATGTTGATAGTAAATTTTACTTTATTTAAATATTTTTTCTTCTAAATGACATATAGGGACCCATTGGGTAATTAATAATGATAAGCTTCTAATAAATCAAGATCATGGAACTAAATTGGATTCGAATATTAAGATCAAGAATTGTTAGAAATAGTGATAGACTATAATATGAGAATTGTAGTGAGCTTGGAAAACACACCCAATTGAACTAAAAGGTACTCCTTTCAAGATGGTTGATTAATCGAGGATAGTCTTGCAAAACATGGGGTGTCTTCGCAAAGGATTATGAATCTCAACTTGAAAGGTAGTTTTAGGAAGGAAGGTTGAATAATAGAGGTTTATTCCTCATGACATAAGGGATCCTCCGAGAGGCTTAAGAATCCCGATTGAGGAATCCTTAAGGACGTGTAGAAATATTGGCATTACAAGAGATCAATTACTATAATTGAATTTAATAGTCTATGTTGCTCATAATTTCTATAGGCAATCTTGTCTTTAGGAGAGGGGCATTATAGTGGTATCAAAGCATAATCCTGCTATCCTATGGAACTTGTTAGTCAACGCATCATCACACCTTAAATAATGATGGCAAGGGAACTAGCCCAAGAAATAAGGAAATTTATAGAAAAAACTAATGAGAGATTTGAAAGGACTAAAAACTCCAATAAGGTACTACTAGGAGCTATACAAAAATTAAACACCAATACAAGAAATGTACCCACTACGTGGAAAATCTCTATTAGTCTTTCAAGAAGAGATGAAAGATCTGAAAGAACTCCTTATTGATGAGTTCAGCTTCTAGAACCAGAAATTATTTTTAAAATAGATAGTAGATTGCAAGAAGCTTTCACCCATCAACAAAACATGTGCTTTGGAGGTACATCTGTAATTCTTGTTAGTGACTTAGCCCAACTACCCCCTAACATGGATAAACCAATCTATGTATCAACTCAAATTCCAAATATGTCATGCCCAAACTACGAGGGCAAAACACACACAAATATTATTTTTTAATTAATAATTATTATAATGCTCAAGTTGATAAGATTGTGATCACATTTCAAGAAAAGATTCTCTACATTACATCATAAGTTTATAACTCTTGTGGAGGAATACATTGTTTAAACTGAAGCTCTCGATATAACAATAATATTGGCGTTTCCTTCGTTTCATGTTAATCTTAAAACAATAAATTTAAACTTTACTCTATAACATTATAATTAAGATAGATTTAACAGTTATTACACAGCATCTTTTATCTCATATAAAGTTAACATTATAATAAAGAAATTTTAATCGAGTTCAACTAGATGAAATTCAATTACAAATCTCATAGACAATTATCTATTTACAATTTAATCGATATTGAAAAGTCGCTAAGAAAAACAATTAACTAGAATTAAAACATATAACAAGCAATTATACTCAACACCAATTTTATTGGCCAACCTAATTCAAAGGCTCAGCCGTGAAAGAACCAGGAAGAAAACCCGGCTTCGTTGCCAATTACAACAAGGTTTAAAATACAATTTACAATAGGATCTCAATCCCAAATTTCAACAATTTAATCAAATTTTCTTCATGACCCTAATCAAGGGATTTATAATGTTTTCGGCAACTCATTTCTAGAACCATGGAGGAAATAGAATCTAATCAGGTGACCAAAAGCATGAACAAGAACAATTCAAAACATGCATATTTATACAAGGTTTTCACAACAAGATCTATAATAAATCAACACTAGGGAAAGGTGAATTCTTCCAACTAGGAGAAGTTGAGCACAACACCAAATCATATGCCCAATCGAGGCTATTAATCAAGAACTTCCATTCTTCCATTTAGAAATGCCATACTCATACGAGGTTTGTGCTGACAGGTAGGGGCCCATAACACCCTACCCTTTCTCCCTCTTCTCGTCCTGAGAAGAGACTCTACACTGGTTGGAGTCCAACTAAACAGACCTTTCCCAAAATTGGTCACTTCTGCCCTCTCCAAGGGTGAGTAATACCAAAACACCCATGCAAGAAAAATCTCAAAATTACAAACACAAACATGAAAGGAAAACATCCACAACAACAAGATTTTCAAATCTTCCCAACATACCCACAAATACACAAACATTGAAACAACAACCAAGTAGCATGAACATGAAACAAACATGAAAACTGAATAAAGGGGGATGAAAATTTCCTACCTTCACAAAGAGGTAATGGCAATGAACAAGTTTGAGTAGAGTTTCCACTTCCTTCCTTCAATCTTCAAGAACTCCTCTCTAAATGTAGAGATTGGGTAACAACCTCCACAAGTCCAAGAAGGGCCTCTAAATAAGCCTCCAACTCAACCACCCAAGGGCTCAATAACTACCCCACCCACTTGCAATTCTAGAAACTCCTAACTCGACCTACACTATGATTAAACACTAAGTGGAGGTGAGGTGAGGCAACTCATGGTGACCACTTGCAATTTTCGCACAAAAGTAAAATGAGACTTTTTGAGTGATCTCCAAAGTCAACAAAAGGGGCTTAGGGGTTGGAAAAGACCCCCAACCCATACCCATACCCCTTGGGTATAATTATTTCATGTTTTGAAGCCTTAGGAATAGTTTTAGAGCCAAACAAAGGCTAGGAAAATAATTAGGACCAACTAACAACTCTAACAAAGAAGATTAAGCACTAATCCGAGTTAAGGGAAAACTAACCTCAATTAAGAACCCAAAAGCAAACTGACACCAACTAAACCAACTTGGGTCCAAAGGTTAAACAACTAACCCTAAACAGCACACTGAAGCACATAAACAATTTACGAGTGTCAAGAGACACTAAAAGAATCATAATTACGAACATTAGTATTTACTGAACATAGAAAGATACATACATACATCTCACAATACAATACGTGAATTACGAACAACAAGGTTTCCAAAAATGGCACATAGGGATCAGTTATGTTCCTATGTTGGTTTCCTCAGCTAAAAATATCTGCACACTCATTGCACACATCAGTAGTCCCGTAAAATCACATGTACATAAATGTATACGTATCAGAAATTCACATAAATTAAAACATACATCAATCAGGGTTCCTCTCATCCTATTCACTTCTTAACCATTTAAAATCTCTTAAATCAAAGTAACAATCCTACATTTTACTTAATTCATCACATACATATACATAAAGCATTAAATGACGGACATCAAATATCTAAAAATAACATCACACAACATAAAATAATATGATATGTTCAAGTATCTAATAATGTCTCAACATCTCGAGTCGTGAGTATCAAAATAATAAAGTAACAACTAAGGCTACGAAGGGTCAGGGCGAGGCCTCACAAAATACCTTTGGGGGCTATTCACAATGGTTAAATCACATTGACTACCATATTTTTTGAACAAGGTGACACTCAAATACAAATTTCTTTTCATCACATGTTGCAAAACATGTGCAATGTAGAATCGAATGAACTTGATTGGGAATTACTGATGAAACATACAAACAAAACACTACTTGTTTTTTAACAAATTGCATTTGACTAGACAATTCACCTTTACTCTAGAAACAATTTAGTTGGGCTACACAATAAAAAAATGCTAAAATTACTTAATCATCATGTTGCACTTAGTATTGCAACAAAGACACACTTTCAACCAAACCCCAATATTGATATCAATTAACTTTCAAAAGAACTCTTTCTATGTAAAGGCCAATGAACAATGTTAATGATAAACCTTTGGATTCAGATAAGCTTGGTAAATGGATCACTTGGGGAGGTGGTAGATGTTTTGTATACATTAGGTTGTAAACCCCCAAAACTATCTCTATATATGGTTGTGTGATTTAATAATTACAGTGGTCCACCTTGAGACCAAGATGACCTAAAAAGTTCACCTATTATGCCTATAACCTTTGTTAATCATAGACAAATACTAGTATCCATGTCATGGGCACTCACAATACATAAATCCCAAGGACCAACACTTCAGAAAACAATAGTTGACATTGGTACAACAGAATGACAAGGTTTGACTTTTACAACTATATCCAGAGTTAAATCACTAGACAACCTTCGTATAGAACCACCATTCTCCTTTGAACGATATTCTTGAATGAAAAATAATCCATATACAATTACCAGAATAAAGGAAGAATCATGATTGCAACAACTCTCACTATAGAGCAAAGAGGTACAAAGTATCATACTTTCGCTTAATGTATGTAACTCTATGTTAAATTCATTTATTTTTAACTTGGTTTTATTTAAGAAATTCAATATCATATTTCCCTAATGCACACAGTTGTTGTGTAATAGGTATGGTGCAAAGATGCTCCTTGTGGTGATGCGATGTGGTTTATACTTTTCCTTAATAAATGTGACTCTATGTATGCTTACTTCATTGATTTGTAAATGGGCTACATTTAAGCAATTCATTATCATCTTTCCCTAATGTATAAAGTTGTTGTGTAATAGGTATGGTGAAAAGATGCCCCTTGTGGTGATGCAATGCAATTTTCTTTGATTGATGCATATTAACATGATTGATGCATATTAACATATATCTAATGTCAGTTATTACTGATGGTGTTTACCATATTTATATTGTATTTAATGTTTATTTCATTGTATTTATATTGAACGAAACTGATTATTATAATATTTATAAATTGGCTATGTCAATTTAACAATGTTTGATTTATTTTTCTTTGTTTATATACCTTTCATATCATATTAAATTTTTGATAAAAATATATGTAGAGCCTATCAGCGTACCCCTTGCTCCTTCAGGTGCAAGTGCTAGTTTGATATATGGTGTTATTTGTGCACAAACACCAACATTTTTTACAAAATAGGGGAGCACAATGGATAAAAGGATCATTGGAGACATTAAAATACCTACAAAAAACTTGCAGAGCTTGATCAACCTGACTATTCTAGTGCTTCTACCTGTGTATGATTGAATCTTTGTCCCACTGACTAGGAGCATAAGTGGAAATGAACATGGTATAACTCTTCTGCAGAGAACAGGGTTTGGTATGTTTATTTCTATCATTTCTATGGTTGTTGCAGTAATGACAAAAATGAAAAGGCTTCAAGTAGCAAGAGAATATGGAATGATAGACCTGCCCCAACTGAAAATTCCACTAATTATTTTGTGGCTACTTCCTCAATACATCCTATTTGTATTTCAGATGTGTTCACCTATTTAGGCTTGAAAGATTTCTTTTATGATCAGATGCCTAACTCATGAGAAGCCTTGGGGTGGCCCTCTATTTGAGCATTTTTGGAGTTGGTAGCTTCCTCAATAGCATTCTTATTTCTATTATTAAGGAACTTAGTAGCAGAATTATGGGATTAAATTGGTTTACAAACAACTTATACAGAGCTCATTTAGACTACTTCTACTGGCTTCTGGCTACACTCAATGCACTCTTCTTATGTATCTATATATCTTTTTCTAGGAGCTTCATTTACAAGCAAGAAGAAATGTTTGCAAAGATGAAGAGATATCATAATCATTAAAAATTACTCACAGAAATATTCTATGACGGTCTCTTCAACTTTGTCAAATATTGGTATATAAGTACATAAAGACTCCATAATTCAAGAAATGAAGAGGAAACTTTGCCTTCATTTCAAATCCTCATTCTATAAATTTTTGTGTAGAGCATAAGTTTCCTAGCCCTCATTTAGAACTACATGTATAGAACATATATACACCATGCTTCAAGAAATGAAGAAGAAACTCTACTTTCATTTCCAAACCTCATTTTGAAAACTTTTTTATTCTATACAACAACAAAAGAAAGCATGAAAGTTCAGACCTGTATATTATCAATTAGTTGCATAGAAGATGGATGAATCAGGTTTGCAAATACTTAGCATTGCCCTAACTTTAAATAAGTTGACAATAAATTCAACTAATGTAGCACAAGATGACCAATTTTAATTATGATACAACTCGAATAAAACTAAGGCCTTTTTGATAAAGTGTACCGAACACAATTTTATGTTCCCATGAAAGTGGGTGGGTTAGAATTCCTTAGGCATTGTTGGAAGGAAGATCAGGACAACTCAATGAGTATCATGGATTGAGCTTTTTTATGTTAGGAGCTTCTTAAGGCTAAGTAAATTAGTACATTGAAAATCCTTTGCCTTTACCTTCTATTCTCCTTGCAAGAATCTTGTAGCTGATTTTTTTTTTTTGTGTGGGTAGAATGAAACATGTTGTATGTAGAGAGTCCTACTAGCATGGATTTGGATTCTCATATTCCAATAATACTGCAGGAAATAATTCCAATGATACACAATCTAGTATGGGTTATGTGACCTTGCTATTATACTACCTTAAATTACAACCTTGTAACACCATATTTTTTTTAAAAAATAAAATTAAAATCACAAACCTTACTTTTGGGCTCTTCTATATTGTTCTTGAATCTCATATATTCATTTGAGATTGTGCCCATTATTATAAAGATTCACTCTTTATTCTCATTCAAGCATGTTTGGTAAGAAATTGAGAGTGGACACGGATGATTTGTCCACGGCTTAGCAGTCGCTTCATGACCACAGCAAAGAAATTATTTGTTGATTTCTTGAGCTCCATTATCAGACTTTAAACTTATATAAAAGCTCCCCTAAATTCGTATAAAAATTGTTTCAAAATTTGTTTCATGGTATCGGACCCAAATCCTCAAAATTACTCCTTTTTAGATCACAATTTCTATGACAGATAAAAATGTTGAGATCTAATCGAAAATATGGAAATTGGGGTAATGTGTGAAAACCTTCAACATTTTGAACAAATTGTGAAAAGTGTGTTAAAATTGTCGATGGAGGATGAGAACAACAAGAAAAGATCCCTAAAGGTGGTTGCAGGGGTGGAATTAAGCTATCAAAATCTCTTCCTTATTTCTTCCAAACCCTAATACATTTTAAATTTATTCTACTATTTGATCAGAGCGATATTATTCATAATTTATAATTTATAATTCTTTCCTTCCAACATTTTGACAAAATGACACCAACAAATAACTCATAGCACAAAATTCACCACCGCACGATAAATGCTTGACCAAAACTCAAATATGGTCATCATGGTGTGAATAGGAAACAAAACAGATGCAATTTAACCCTTACTTTAAATGCCATTTTAATTTAACCCTTACGTTTAAACTTCACTGTACAACTCTTCCTCAAGCCTCCCTTGCTCCCGCATGCTCGCACTTTGCCACATAAACAAATGAAGTTTCACTTTCTTTCTTTTTTATTTATATCCCCGATGACGTCAAAATTTAGATGCCAAACTTAACTTTCATCAAAAATTTGACATTATTGGTGTCATTTTTTTTTTAAATGAATTTGACAAGCCAAATTGGCTTGCCATTGAAAATTTAGGTTGAAAATGACCCCCAAAAGTACTAGTGATTCTTTGGATTTAATGGGCATCATCACTCGCAAATTACTAGATTCAAGGAGTCTCTCATCCTTTTCAACATTTACTCTATCAAGCACTTCAACATCATGTTCTAAGGCTTGAATTACTGGCCTATCCATAGTCTTATTTATTAGAACAAGGGGGTCTGGTATGCTCTGAATATCATCTTTAAATTGTTCCTTTGCTTGATGTCTTTGCTCTTCTAGCTCTTTACTTTGATCTTGTATCTTTTGTTGTACTTCCAACCATTCCATGTTCTTGAAGATTTCTTCATAATCAATGCCCTGATGAATGTAATCACCCAGTTTTTTTTATTTTCTACATGCATGAATATATCCCTCTAGATCATAATGTCTCCATGGATCCATAATATACATGTGATATTCATTTTGCAACTTTTCTCCAATCTTATCATAAGATTTGGTGGCACGGACAGTAAAGTCTCCAAAAGACAAAGTGGCTGGGAGGAAAGTTTGTTTTCTTTGCTTCCCTCTAAAATGTTGTTTACTAGACTCAGACATCTGCATTACTATCTCCAAATATGCAATTTTTCTAGGCATTGATGCTGGCAATCTGTATGGTTTCCCTTCAAAACCAAAAACTCTAAAACAAGTGAAGTAATCATAGGCATACCAATCTCCCCAATTATGTCTAATTTTCTCTCCTGGCTCATTGTCCTTAGGTCTCAAAAATCTCTTAATATCAGGGCTAATGGATGGAAAATCTTGATGTCCAAATAAAATGTACAGAGGCTAAACAAAGTGATCCTCAAAAGTGAGGTAGTAGGAGGCATTGTATATGTAATCCCATATTAATGTCCACATTTGAACTAGGCTCTTTTCTCCATTAGTTTCCCACACATTTAATTTCAAACTCTCACTACATAATCCTCTCAATTAATCATAGTATAGAATCATATGCATAAATAGAGAATAATGCCTAAAAGTTGGATATTTGACATTATTAAAATTGGAAAAAGAAGTATGAATGTTATCATTCACATACTCTGCATAATCATAAGGTCTAGGCTCTAGTATTTGAATGTCAGACACTAACACCATAGGTCTAATCTCCATCAAGTCGGGAACTTCCATTCCTCCTACTTGTCTACAAGACTGATATGTCATATCTAGATATTTTTTGAACATATTGACATTGAATGGAGGTCCATCTATTGCAATTAAGGGCTTTCTAACTATTTTGTGCAACATTAGCTTCCACTGCATACATGAGATGTTTGATCTCTCATATTCATTCTTCAATTCTGTGAATGATAACTTCTTAGTGAGACCATCTGTTAATCTAAAAAACTTCATTCAAAGAATCAATTAATATATCCATGAATTTCTCCCCACATTAACCACTGTCAACTTCCCTAAATTCATCTCCTAGGGATGAAAAATAGGTGCTTTATTATTTCTTTTGACATAATGGTAAAAGAAAAACTCATACCCCCCATTCCTCATCTAGATATCCCCAACTTCACTTTATTTATCTTCTATTTTTTTTGGAGAGGCAAACTTACTCCTTCTGGACTTCGGCTCGACTAAATTCATTTGCTCAATTAAATCTCCGTTCAGCTTTTTGAGTGGGACTTCATCCTCTACCTTTTTATTCTTTTATGCCTTACTCTTTTTTACCTTCTTAGCTTTCCTCTTTTGTGTTGAACTAGAATTCTCCATGTTTCTCTTTGAAATTCTCCCTACGATGAGTTTCTGTAAAAGTTTGTATGTTAACAAAAAATCTTACAACTTCATCTAAAATTTTGTGTACAAAACAAGGAGTGATTGTCTTTTTATTACAAAACACTCAGTGCTCATGCATTTACTTTCTCGCAGAAATTGAGATCATAAAGATTTTTTGATCATTTTACCACAGCACTAAATGTTAGAAGTCACTTCATGTAATTCCTTTTGCACCTTATAAAATGTATTCAAACATTTGATCACTATAACGTTTGGCAAAAAATACATGCATGCTTCTAATCGCTATATCACAATGCTGAAAATAGCAAACTATTTTCATTTTTATATTTATCACTATAGTAATGGAAATAACTCCATCACTCATCATTATACTGTAAGTCCTTTATCTGTGATCTCTGATAGATGTTCTCGCTATTAGGTATGGGGATCAAGAACCTTAGTCATTGATACAAGTTTTACCCTTTCACTATAACACATAGCAATATGCAAAAGGTCATCGGTAATTGATATATCTTTATTACTCCAAATGTGATTTGTGATCATTCATGACCTATCATTATAATACATAGCAATGCCTTCTTAATATTCTATCTCTTTATCGTTGTAGAATGTAGTGATCACTTAACTTCATCGCTCATCGCCATAACATAAATTATCTTCCTTCGATCATTGAAAACATTGATCACTATATTCTATAGCGATATCCTCCATCTTATCGCTAATCGCCAAGACCAAAACCTTATTACTTCAATTACCGATAATCGTTGAAGGTAATAGCGACATCCTTCCTTTTATCACTCATCGCTATATTGACATCATGTTTTCCCCACATAGAGATGAACCTTGATCGCTAAATAATATAGCGATGCCTTACCAAACTTTAACCTTGTTGTTATTGCTATAGAATATAGCGATACTAGATGCTTCATCGATGTAGTTATAGCGATATGCACACAAAAAAAGGTATCTCTCAAAATTTCAATAAAATCATAACCAAGATTGATTGATAGGGACTGTCATGTGATGAGTAAGCCCTAGGAGTGCAATTTGAAACAGGAGCCTTTGACTTTAGATGGTAAATTATAATTTTTTGCCAACACAAAGAAATGCAGTAAGTGATTCTTTTATTTGATCACAGCCATACAATCAACCTAAGGCATGTAAATGGTAAGTAATTTTGCAATACTAATGGTAAATAAAAAGATGCATAATAATAAAAGCAAGTAAAAGTTGAAGAAATATTTGCAAAATATTGAGTTTAACCAGATCGATTGAAACATAATATTCTAAGTGTTGGATAGTTGATTCAAAATGGATATCAATTACAATTCACAGAGAAGAAATGTATCATCAAGGACAAGAATGGTAAGATGATTGGCACTGGTACAAGATCCAAAGGTAATGTTTCTTAGCTAAATCCTACAAAGATAACATGTTTGGTTGCTAAAGTTGATAACAGTTGGTTTTGGCATACAAGGTTTTCTCATATTATGAAAGTGGGTAGTACTTTTTTTGTAAGAGATTTACCAAAAATTGTGAAGCCTACTATTGTTGTGTGCAAGGAATGTGTTATGGCTAAGTGGAAGAAAAGTTATTTCCCTAGTGCAAGACATTTTCTACAATAGCAAAGTTGGAGATTGTTCACACATATCTAAGTTGTCCCACAAAGACAAGAAGATTCTACGGTGAAAGGTACTTTATGATTCGTGTTGATGACTTTACTAGGATGATGTGGGTAGTGTTCCTTAGAGAAAAGTTTGAAGCATTTGAGAAGTTTAACTTGTTTAAGAATATATTTTAGAATGAATCTAGATTGAAGATTCAATATTTAAGATCAGGTAAAGGTGGAGAATTTACCTCAAATGAGTTTAACACCTTTTGTGAAGTAAATTGCATTAAAAGACAACTATCAACCCTAAGACTCCTTAGCATAATGGTATAGCTGAGAGAAGAAATAGGTCTGTAACAAAAGAAGCAAGAGCAATGATGTTTAAGAATGATGTATCAAAGACATTCTAGAGAGAAGAAATGTGTACAATGAATACAGTGCAGATCAGAAAAGGTACAAACAAGACACCTTATGAATTATGGTTTGGACATGCACCATAAATTGAGTATTTTAGAATTTTTGGAAGCAAGTGTTATATCAAGAGAGATGATGACATTAGTAAGTTTGATGCAAAAAGTGATGAAGGTATATTCCTTGGTTATTCATTGAAAAGAAAAGATTATAGATGTTTTAATCAAAGGACTATGACTATTTTTGAGAGTGCAAATGTAATAGTGGATGAGAAGTTTGCATTTCAAGAGAGAATGCTTGATTATAATTTTGATGATGAAGAAGCTAATCCTAAGCCTATCCAATAAAATGTTAAGAGCTTTTATGAGACTAACAATAATTTACAGAATGATATATAAGTTGTGGAACAAAGGGAGGAACCAAGATCAGAACCTAGACTAGAAGTAAGAGTTGAGATAGTGACATCGACACCAAATAAGAAGTTGACAAAGAATCACCATGTTGATCAAATTATTGGAATCAAAGAAAAAGGAGTGATAAGAAATAGAGTACATGAAGAGTTATGTTTTATTTCTCAAGTTGAACCAAAGAGTGTAGATGAAGCATGTAAGGATGATCATTTGATTCAAGAAATAAAGGAAGAGCTAGATTAGATTGTGAAAAATGGGACATGGGAATTGGTCCTTAGACTAAAGGACAAAAATATTATAGGAACTAAGTGGGTTTTAAAAATAAGATGAATGAACAAGTTGAGGTTGTGAGAAACAAAAAAAGATTGGTATGCAAAGGATATTCACAACAAGGTACAGACTATGAAGAGACATTTGCACCTATTGCCAAAATTGAACTAGTGAGAATATTCTTGGCTTATGAAAAAAATAAGAAATTCATAGTGTATCAGATGGATGTGAAATCAGCATTTCTGAATGGAGAACTTGAAGAAGAAGTCTATATTGAGAAACTTGGAGGATTTCCTTTATGAGATATGGTATACAAGCTGAAGAAAACATTGTACAGACTAAAGCAAGTACCTAGAACCTGATATGCGAGGTTGGATAAATATTTGGAAAATTTGGGATTTTCTAAAGGTACTGCAAATAGTAACTTATATTTGAAAGAAACTGAGAATGGTTTGTTGATTATTGTGATATTTTTGGATGATATAATCTTTGGAGGTGCTGATGAATCAAGTGACAAATTCGCAAATGAAATGAAAAATGAATTTGAGATGAGAATAATTGGTGAGATGAAATAGTTCTTGGATTTGTAGATTGTGCAAAATAGTAAAAGTATTTTCATTTCTCAGACTAAGTATTTGAAAGACTTGTTAAAGATATTTGGTTTGGAAATTTGTATGCCTATTGGTACTTCGATGATAACTGGTCACTTTCTAAGACAAAGCACGTATCGATTAAGTAACATGTCTCAATACAGAAAGTTATAGAGAAAGAAATCAAATTGGATTATGTTAATATAAAAGAGTAGATTACAAATATAATTATGAAGCCTTTTACTAAGGATACATTTGATTATTTGAGAGGTATGCTTGGGATTAGGCCCTTGTCTACTTTAGAGTAGATGATGTTGAGATTGCATTAGTCTAGTGATATAGAGCACTATTGTTTATCTAGACTGAATGTTGATGCTTCCTTTATGGGGGAGTATATGTGATTGAGTAGAGTCATAAAGGACTCTTGGTAGATGATATTGAATGGTGTCTTTGGACACTTGAGCTGGTTGAACACATTTGAGTATCTGATTGACATAATGATGCATTTTTTATTGATGTCAATGGGGGAGAAGTAAGCACATGAAAAACATCTCCTATGAATAAGGAAGAGTGGGTAGGGAGAAGTAAGCACATAAGAAATAATACATGAGAAAGATGAGTATACAGAATGGGATAGAAGTTTATCAATGTGGGAGAAGAAATTGTTCCTAAGAGTTTCGAATTTGATTGATGAAGAGGATTTGAAAAAATAAGAGCAACAGCAGTAGAACAGTATGTTTCGTATTCTTGAAACTTAGATTTATTTTTTATATGTTTCCATCAATACCAAAGAGGGAGAATTTTAGCCTGAATGCTAATGATATTCCTATGGGGCAGTATTCTAGCATTGTTGGAGTAGTAGAGAGACATTTAACATGATTGTGTGTTGCATTCATGAATATGTTTGTCATTGATGTCAACATACTGAGAAGATTGGCAATGTAGCAACCAGAGATTGAGGTCGTACAAATTGAGTATTGAAGATAAAGTCAAGTGCAGTTGAGGACATGTTATAAAGTGTGTCCTAATGACATGGCTAAGAGCACGTGCAGAAAGTCAAAGATTGGTAGTAGTTATTTGTGATTTACAGAAGATGATTTGCAGACAAAGCTCCCAAGAAGAAGTTTCTGGTGTTCGGATTATATCTCCTAACAGGGGTAGAATCTAGATGAGCATAGTTAGACAAAGAAAGTAGATAGTCTAATGATGACATCAGCAAATGCGTGAGGTCCAAGGTTGTACATGTGAGAAGTTGTGATGACTATGAGCCGACAATGTTTTTTAATTATAAAAAGATGTAATGTTTTTTATTATCTTAATGAGGTCCTATTGTAATTAATTGGGAAAGCCTCAAGGCCAACTCAATGAGTTATTTTGAGGACATGGTACAAAGGAAATTTATTTTCCTTATGATGAAGAATGTATCATACACAAGTGATTTTGTGAATGTGATAAGAGAATAAGATTGGTAAATGTGAGTAAGAGATGAAAGGAATTATTGTGATTCAAGTCTATAGATATGGTATTAAGATCTGGAAGTGTTTTGGTATGGTAGAGGCACGATAAGAGGTAAAGGAAGTATTTGAGTTGTTGAGATCAATTGTATTTCTATTTTTTTGAAAGGAATAATGCAGAGGCCAATTGGACAGTGAATTCAGTGGTCTTGGCCCTAAAGTTGTTTGGACAGTGGGTCCATTTTTCTTCTACAACTCCTAACAGGGTTGGAATCTCCTCACAGGGATTCAAAGTCTCCTAAAAGAGATGAATATGTATTGAATGTTTTTTATTGGCTCCTAACAAGTCCATTCTCTTACAAGGAAATTATATGTTAGTACATCATTCTGTGGGTACCATCCCCATTGAAATTTTCCCTCTGATCAAGGGTTTCCTTAGTTAACATACCTAGTGTTATTATGTATGTGTATCTTCTTATTGTCACTATTGTTATTGATCACATGTTGTAAAGTTTAATAAGGTTAATAAAATTTGTATTGATCAATTAGAGTAAATTAGCCTTGGGGATTGGTATGGTATCTAGGTTATCCTCAAACCTATGCATTGATGTTTCATTATCATTCAAGTTCAAAATTCATGTTAGGGTTTGGATCTATGGATTTTGATCTTGACATTGCAAATCCAAAGCTCGTACATGAGCATCCACACATTACAATTTGATTCAATGGCTATCTATGGAGGTGTAAAATGCTAAAATGGGGGGTTGACCAAGGAAAACCCTTAAATAGCCACCCAAAAACCCCAATTTCAGATATCAGTAAATTTTGGAAGGCATAATAAAGTACAAATCTGGATACCTTTTCATGGAACTTTAAAACTCTAAAATTAGATATGTATTCAAACACATCAATCAAGGATGCATCTCTTCTTTGCATAAGGAAAAGTATCCTCTTCTTAGAAAAATTGACTCTATTAGGAGCATAAAACATTTTTGGATTTTGAAAATTGGCCATTTTTAGGCCCAAATCTAGCTTTGTTCATCGATGGGAGCAGCACAACAAGCAAAAATTTAGATTAAATTATTTGGATCCTTTTTTAGATAAGGACTCCACTTTCTTTTGTCAATTCAATAGTTTGTACTTTATTTTTCATTCATATTTCATAGATCTAGAAGTGATTTACTTGGATTGCAAGGACAGAGTGCATTCTCTTTCCCATCTTCATAACTATTAAATCTTCATTTGAGTTGGTGCTTTGTTATCATTTGGATTGCATGACCAACTAAGATTTAACATCTTTGAGTATTGGCTGGAAAGAATCCCTCTCCTTGATTAAATCCTCTTGAGGTGTGAGGATATGTGATGAGCTTAGGGTTTAAACTCTTGATTCACATTTCCCCCTATAGAGTTTCTTAGTTATATCTGAGTAGATTAGTATTTTTTTGGTTGATTAACACATTATTATCATGTGATTCCATGATTTTTATCTTCTTTATTTCATGTGA
This sequence comes from Cupressus sempervirens, assembly GCA_028749045.1. Lineage (NCBI taxonomy): Eukaryota > Viridiplantae > Streptophyta > Pinopsida > Cupressales > Cupressaceae > Cupressus > Cupressus sempervirens. Next base: position 271,605,584 of record CM053788.1, on the reverse strand, counting down.
CCTTGTGTACTATATCAAATATTCTATTTAGAATTTATTACTTTAGTGGTTGCAAAATAATGACACTCTTTCATTTCATGTTGTAGATGAAATTTCTCCATGATGAATTGAAATACAAGGTTTCATATCAAAATCATATGTCCCTTGAATAATCGATAATCTTTGAACTGGATTTACAAATTGAATCAAACTAAAAGGGTTTTATGTTAGAAAGTATCATATCCCTTTAGTAACGCATAGTCTTTATATGATAAATCAAAAGGTTTCATATTAAATTAATATTTCCCTTTAAAGACTCATTATCTTTATACTTATACCTAAATCTGCACATAGAAATAACTCATTAGTTTAAAACACTTTCTTATTTTTTCCTATTGTCCTTATTATTTTATTGGTCTTTTTTTGAATACATGTTTATGAATGTATAATAGGTAATGATGGGAATAAGGCATAGATACTTCAGTTCTTATTTCTAGTAACTAAGCCCCTTCTATACTATCATGTGTTGGAAGTACATTAGGGATGTAAGACCTAGACCTTTGTCAACACCTTGAAGATCTTGTATTGTCCTCCATTATCAAGCAATGGATGATATATACCTTACCTTTATCTTGTCTTTTATTTTTTTAGAAATGTATCACTTTCAGATTATTTGTTTTATAGAATGCCAAGGCTTGTGTGGATTTTGATTGTGAATTGCCTTATGTTATCTTTCATAAATGAATATACATGAAAATATCATTGTATTTTCCAAATGAGTCATATTTAGTCTTATGTAAACGCTCTTGCAATTATCTATACTACTTATTAAGAAACAAAAAAAAAAATCTTTACCTTTCTACATGTGTACTTTTTTCAATTTAGCTTCTCACTTTTATTTGTCAGTTCAAACAAATCTCAAAACTTAAAAGTTTGGAATTTTAACAAATGTACCTTAGCTTAGTAACAATTACTCGGCATATTTTCTGATGACCTCTCAAGATATTTTCTTTTTAAACAGTATCAAACTAGATGCCTTTTGCATTCCATTAAGAATAGAGTTATCTCCCATCTTAAAAAACTCAAAACCTCCTCCAAACAAAAATTGAAACTTCATAATTGTTGAACACTAAAAGTACACTAAACCAAAACAAACTAGCTAAAAAATAAAACTTGAAACCAAAACTGGCTAGATAATGGACTTCAACATGATTGCATGAATAAGATTCTTTTTATATGAAGAAATAGAGATATTTACCTCTTACTTCAAATGATAAGTGTTATGTTAATAAAACTTGATTATGTTGTGAAGTAAGAACCATACCTTGAAATGGTGCATTGTCAACTTGTTTTTCTATAGTTACAACCCCTTTGTTCATCCTGGTGTTGGTTGCAACTTGAGTATTCTAATTTTGCATTTGTTGAAGGTCAATATAAGATAAATCTTCACTTGACAAATTCATCAAAGTTATTGGAGTTGTATGTTGTTTCTTCTAAATCGCCTTCTCTTGAATTTTGCAACTTCTATTCTATTGTAAATACCTATCATTCTGAGCCACAAGAGCTTGGGATCATTTTAATAAAGCCTTTCCAAAATTTGTCCACAAATGCAATTGATTACATGCAAAACACCCATTAAAATCTTATATCACATCGTTTTGCATAGGGACTAGTATTTATTAAGTACAAGGCATCTTGAGATCATGAAAGACATTTGGGATACAATCTAACACCCTTCTTTGGTCTTGATTATGAAATTGATAACTAGGCTTGTCTAGCTAATATGGCACTCGATATGGCTTATTTTCTTAGCTTTGCATCTTAAGGCTGATCAACTCATTACCAAAGGTCTAAAACATACCCTTACTATCTTATTTAAACTTTTGGGATGGGGTTTAAATAATATTTTCTTATGTCACTAATGATAGTATAGTAGCTATGACATATGGTACCACAAATATAACCAATTTTATTTCAGCAAGATATGGCATTGGAATTCTAGATGCAATCTTACTGGGCATAATTAGGCAATTTCATCTTTATGGAAATTTTATAGGCTTCTGGAAATAATTTAACCTCCATTAATTGAATCATAACTCAAATACTAAATCAAGAACCCTAAGATAATGCAAGATTAGTAGTAGGACTTACCAAAAATGGAATTGTGTCCCATGTCCTTTGAAATTGACAGTTGAAATCTCTCATATGTTCATTATCAACCTACTTTAGCTTAGTTAATTTATCCATAAAAAGACACTATTTAATTTGCACGCAAAATGTGTGCAAAGAAGATCAACCAACCAATCCAAGTCTGTTATAGAATGAATAGGAAAACTTTTTAACTCTGCAAGTGCTTGTCCATTGAGTGACACTGCAAGCAATCTAATTGCCACATTTTGTTCCATGGCATGGTGAAGTGTAGATAAAGAAGCTACATCTCTAATGTGATCCATTGGTGTATTCTAACCTTATCCTGTAAAATATGTTACACTTTTTAAGGCATCCATAGGTATATCATTATACTATGCCAAATTTGGGAGGCTGACCTAATCAAAAGGAACAAATGCTAAATTTGTAGGTTGAACCATTAAGACTTCCTAATATGTAATTTTTCATATAATATTCTCACTATATCTTGAAATCAAAAGTATAGAGTTTCCATGTGTTGGAAATAACCTTATGAATGGATAAAAAATACTATTCACACCAAAATAATAGAAAAACTATTTGTGTAGCTCAAATGAACTAAGAATTAATTAGTGTCCCACCGAGTATGCCAACAACTATTGTCAACTAGGGTTTCACCTGTTGCAAGATACAAAATCTAGCTATCTTTTTGGAACATGTAAACACTCTTTGGCTTTGGGTAATCCTAAGGCAGGAGCGGATCTTTGAAATTTAAAGGTAGATTCCTTTTAGTACATGCTTACTCTAAATATGGACAAGAAAAGGGATAGAAAGATGTAGTTATGAAACTAGAAATTTAAAACAAAAACATGATGCACCAACATAATTATGAGACTTTAGCCAACCAATCTCACAAGTTTACTCATAAGAAGAGTAATTCAAACTCACAACTCAATCAAAAAAACCCTAAAAAGTTGACTTGTTCAAAAGGGTCTTGTATTCCGCTACTTGAAGAGGAACCACTAATGTTTTCTCATATTCAAAATCTAAATGTAAGACATATTCACATATATGCACCATGAGATATCATATTATGAATTAAACACTTAAAAGATGTTGATCAAATAAAGGTAAGAAACATAATATCTGAATCAAATAACTCACTATCAACACTTCCATAACGAAAAATAATCAAGAAGGAATCATTTTCTGCATATAGATAACTAGAAAATTTTCTACAAACCATCAAGTGTTCATTTACAACTTACTAGAATTTGCAATGTGCAAACTAGCCAAAAGAGAGAGCCCCCAATAATGAAGTGAAAAATATTGTATATAAGCAATAAATCATGAAGGATCGTGTAGAAGGAGAAAGCAAGAAGAAAGATGAGTCAAACTATGTGAAACATATACTTGACTACCCCCAAACTCCTAACTCAAACTACATGCACGTGACCCTCAAAACTAGTGTAGAACTTATCATAAAAGCCTCTAACTACATCAAAACACCCTTAAAATCTTGTAGTCTCGTGAACTCAAATACAAGAAAAATGCATATAAAATAGGAGCTTAACTACAAGAAATGCTAATATAATTGCTCCAATAGGTCTCCTAACTGATATACTACTAAAAATGGCCCCATTTGCACCTCAAACTTCTCATGATCTGAAAAAATCCCCCTACGGCCATATTTATACCCAAATAAAGCAAAATGTCCTCTACCACCATCAAATGAACTCCAAGAAAAAACAACTCAAGATCTACATTTATTGCCAAATATTCAATGTAAATAATTTTATTAATAATATCATTATTATGATTTATATATTTAGTATTTGGGAAATAAATTTTCTTAAATATTAAAATATGATATAAAATAAAATTTGATTTTAATAATATATAGATTAAAAGTTATTTGTAATTTAAGTTCAATGGATAATAAAATTATATATTAAACTTAAGTTAGAAATAACTTATAACTTACAATATTTCTTGGAAGGGCAGATTTCCACTCATGGCCAAACCGTGGCACATGGATTTCGATCCTCTCTTAGAATCCTTTAATAAGTTCCCTATCTAGGTCTGGCTCCCTAATCTTCCGCTACATCTTTGGCAAGATTCAATTTTTGAAACTATTGGGAATGCTATTGGGGATTTCTTATTTGTGGATGCTGACACTTCAGATATTCTCCACTCGACCTGTGCTCGCTTTCTCGTAGACTTGGATGTTTCTAAGGGCCTTCTTGAGGCAATTTGCTTGGACTCCCCGAGGGGATCTTGGTCACAATTGTTGGATTACGAGGGTATCCCTTTTCGTTGCAGGAAATGTCACTTGACTGGTCATATTGCTGCTCATTGTGCTGCTGAGAAACCCAAATCTAGGCGACCACCTGCTTGGTGGTCAAAGGCCTCCTCTGAGCACTACATGGTGAAGCATTCCTTGGTTGCTCCTGAGGATTTTGAGGCTGAGGCTAGCTCCGAGCCGATGGCTGAGGAGGATGCTCTGGTGGAACTTTCCTTGGATGTGTCTAAGGATTCTTTGGCTGAGGTTTGTTTTCAATCGGAGCTGGTGGTGGAGGTGGATGCTTTGGTCTCTACCCCTGGATCGGATGTCCCTCCTAGGGGTCAAATGTCGTCTGATTCTCTCACAGAGGTTGTTGCGGCTTCTGCGTCCCCTAGGTTCCTCGGGTCTTTGTCTTCTGAGGCCTGGGTCGCTGAGGTTGCGAAGATTGAGGACGGTTGGATCACGGTTAAATGGAAGAAGTCTAATTCTTCTACCCCCCCTTTAGATAGGGTCCTTCGGTCGGGTAAGGGAAAATTCATATCTAAAGGAAAATCTTTTGTTTCCTTATGATGACCGGTTTTTTGTGTTGGTGAACTGGTTGCTTTACTGGTTCGTTGGATACTGCTTTGGGAGGTTTTTCAGGTTGTTGTTCCAGTCTGTTGACCTTCCAGGGTCCAGTATTGTTTTGGTTGATTTTCTGGTCTCATCTGTTGGTCTCAAATCCCTGTAAAACCTGATTTAGCTGTTTAGCTAGTTTTTGGTCTTTGTACCTAGTTGTGCTCAATGGTTTATGTTTCTCTTAGATGTAAAGGGTTTCGGGGCCCCTTCAAAACCTGCTTTTACCTTAATCTAAAACTTATAACTTACAATATTAAAAATCAAGTCATGCGGTATTATCAATAAGATCATATGCAAAATAGATCGTAAAAGTGATCCACTTCCTTTATAAATCCAATCTAATGAATATTGGAGTTTGGCATGTAAATGTGAAATAATCTTATTCTTCTTTTCATTTTTGTTTTTCTCCTTATCAATTTTTGGAACTTCTTCTTTAGGATGTAAAATTTTGTGCTCTGTTAACATATATAATTTTAGCTAACTTTAAATCATTAGATCTAGCTAGAAAAGAAAGAACAACATGCAATAAAAAGAGAAAAAATAGAACAAGAATAAGAACTATAAACTCTTTCTTATTGATTTACATATGAATATAATTTCATTTTATTTTTTTGATTAGTAAGAGGCCGAAGCCGAGATTAACTATTATTATGTATTGTTATTAATTAATATTCTTATTATTATGCTCAAGTAAATTCAAACCCAAGACCTTTGAGATAAGCGGCTCACAATTTATTGTTGTGTTGTAGGCTCTTGCCTTACATATGAATAGAATTACAATACATAGACTTCCTCAAAATAAAAAGCAGAGGAAAATGGAGTAAAACTAAAAAATAAGAAATATTCCTTAGTTAGCTTACAAACTAACCAATTGCAATTTTATCCATAAATCGAGGATAAAACAAGTTGCCAAAAACAACTTTCCTTGAAGGTAGGAATAAGAAACAAATCTAGCTAGTTTTATTACACTAACACCCCCTTTAAGTGTAACTAAGGAGACAAAAACATAAAGAAGGAAAGAGGAAAGAGACAAAACCCAGTAGGAACACCAACCCCCCCCCCCCCCCCACCCAGCACCAAAAAAAAAAAAAATTGTATTTGAAAAACATCTTCCAAGATGCTAAAAAGTGTGGATGACAGTCGAATGATAGATGCCATAGTGTTGAATGAAGAACCTCCTTTGAAATGAAGATGAAAATTAAGATCAATCTACATGAGTGACCCCAACGACACTACTCAAATAATGAACAAATGGAAAACAAGGCAAAACGTCTTCCAATTGAAGATATAGAAGACAATAATCTACATAGAAGCCCCCAAACAATGAATTGATGACAAACAAAGGTAAAACATCTATTAGTCAAAGATGCAGATGACACATAAATCTGTACAAGTGACCCTAATGACACTATTCAGCCATGCAAGAAAAAATTGCTAGTTGAAAATACGGTGCTAATTGTCTACAAAATTGATCAATTGTGGAACCAAGGAAGCATCAACATGAATAGTAGAAAATCCCTCCAAATATTGAAATGAAAGGCATGAAAGGTACACTGAAATGATGTGCCACTAAGAAGAAGATTAAGGAAAGATCCATGCAAAAAGCGCATGACCTTGGCCTATCTATGATGGACCAACAAAATTCAGTTCAACCTTTGTTTCCATTAATATTCCATACAAGTCTCTGCTTCTTATCAGAATTTTTGGCTTCCATTTGAAATAGTAATGTAATATCAAATTTGCAAAGGCTGAAAATTCCATTGTTTAAAATCTCTAAATTTCTTCAGTACTTGCAAGAAACAAATTTATTCTCCTCTCTAGCAACTATGAGATCTGATACCATGTAAAAATTTGTGCTCTGCTAGCATATAGAATTTTAGCTAACTTAAGATCATTGGATCTAACTTGAAAAGAAAGAGCAAACATGCAATAAAAGAAAAAAATTAGTACAAGAATAAGAACTATAAACACTTTCTTATCGATTTACATATGAATATAATTACAATATGTAGACTTTCCTCAAAATAAAAAGTGGAGGAAAATGGAATAAAACTAAAAAATCAGAAAAAATCCTTACTTAGCTTACAATCTAAGCAATTGCAAGTTTATCCATAAATCAAGAATAAAACAAGTTGCCAAAAACAACTTTCCTTGAAGGTAGGAATAGAAAAAAAATCTTGCTAGTTGTATTGCACTAACATGGGACTGTCAGGATTTGAAGTTGTTATTAATGAGAGTTTGGGGATTTTCTAATGAAAACTCCACAACCATTCTATGAGCTCTAACCTTTGATCACTGGGAAATATAATTTGATAATGAATGTCACGCTCCATATTCTTTGAATATTATTTTCTTCCTCTACGATCTTTATCGCACCTATGGTTTAGTTGGAATATACACACAAATATGCAATTTACAAAAACTATTCAATGCAAACATCCTCTTATTTTATTATTTTCATCTTGAGTTTCTTTATTAAGATCTACTAGGTGAAAAAATTTCCAAAGTGTTCTATGTAAGCCCTGAGTCTCCTTTGGAAGAAAAGAAAGCTTTGAAGGATATCTCAATTATCCTGTTGCTTTAGTATTTTCTCATTCTTTATGTTGACGAGGGTTTGGAAAAGAACTGCGAACCTCTATTTCTTTGAACATCATAAATCTAAAAGCTCCACTTTTCCATTAAAATATATATTTATGTAAATTCATGTATGCTTTATGAATGTCGTCATTGTTTCATGTACATGCCTTTCAAAAAAATGAGGGTTTTCTATATAAGTGCTTCTTGTATTGTTCATCGAGGGAAAATGGTAAATTTGTGATGGGTAAGCTCTTTAGGTGACTAATGTTGTGATTTCACATCCTTGATCTTGACCAAGAGAAGGGATTTTCTCATGCCTCGATGTGACTATGTAGCCCTAAGAATTTTGGTTTTGCTCCATTGATAATTTGGTACTAGGTTTTGTTCTTATCTTAGTCAAGAGTCTATTAAATTTCGTTGAATATATGTGACATTTTAAAACGTTGTTTCTAAAGCTTTAAACATGATATTAACCTCACTTCTTTGTTGTAGATTGTCCCTTATATTGACAATGAGACATCACATGAGGTTTTTCTTTTGCAGAATCATCTTCAACAATAAGTTCTGAAAGACCTTAAAATTTTCCACTCTTGAAACCTTGTGAAACTTGGAAAAAATCTCAAGCTCATATATATTCATGCTCATTGACTGTTTATGAAATCATTGCATTATCAAATGTAGTTGTTACTTTAATAGCTTTGTGTCTATTAATGTAACTCATATAAGTACTTCTCTACTTTACGAATTGACACCTCTGGCTATTTTCATATTTAAAAACCATTGTACTTTTACAAGGTTTGTGGCTTATTAGTTATGTTAATTGACATATAAATGACTCTTCGTATTTCTCTTGTGGCATGATATCATTTCATTGTTACTCTATAAAAACATATTGTTGTTGCTTATTTTTCTTTCAAATTTTCTCATCCCGGTGATGGAACACGAAATGTGATTCACAATGTTGATTCTAAAAAATTACTCACAATCAAATTCCTAAAATTACTTGTCATTATTTATAGATTGTGGAAATCTACTTGCAAAATTATTGACGTGGTTGATTATTATCATATTGCTTCGTGCTTTTGATCTTATCTATTTCTTGTGACCTTGTGGACTGTATTCACAAGTACAAAAATAATACAATGTGACTAAAAACCTACTAAAATTGCATATAAATGACTTGACTTAGTCACGTGACTATTTGTAGTTAATCTACAGTCATTTATAAAATGACTAAATGATACTAGTCATTAATTTTGATCATTGATTTGTTCATTTTAGGGCATGATATAATCAAACCACCATCCTCTTTCTTGTAAAGTAGGTTCTCTTCCATTGAGCTAGTGCCCTTTGATGACAATGTCATTTAAGTACCATAGTAGTTTAATTTTGTAGATTTTATATTTCTACAACTAATTAGAGATATCATATGGTGTGTAATTTAATTAGTTTCTGATGAAATCAAATAAGAATGAAAAGTGATTGGATTTTGAGAATTGAGGAGATCATTAAGGCTTTAAGAAAATATTGTATCATCAAAAAGCTTCACTTTTTAGCTTTACAAGTTTCAAAAGAACCCCAAGGAACCAACAAAGTAAAACCATTGATTTCCCTAATGAATAGTTTCATAATTCCTTAAGGGGTAGTTTCTAATAAGTGGTTTCATTGCAACTTAGCTTGTTCAAAGAAGAAAATCCTAATTCAATTCGTTCTCTTCATTTCTAAGCATGAAGACCTTTCAATGGATAATTAAGAACTTGCAACACCAAGTGCTATGGAAAAATTAGAGGAGGAACAATTGAGTGTTGAGGCAACTATATGGAGAAGCGTTGGCTTCAATATGTTAAAAGGCAGCTCAAGATATGAAATAGGGAATGCTTTGGGAACCTTTACTTTATGAAGAGGCTTGCTCAAGAAGATCTTGATGTCATCACAAGGGAGATTAGAGATCGAAGTTTCTCAGAGGATCTTGGCAAGGTTGAATCCCTTGCTTCTAGAGCTCTAGAAGAATGGGAACTTCGAGAGGAAATTTTTTGGAAGCAAAAGGCGAGTTGATTGGCTCCAAGAAGGTGATCGTAACACTGCCTTTTTCCATAAAACAGTGCAATCTCGCCGGAATCAAAGCACTATCTCTTCTTTGGTTAATTCTCAAGGTATCCAACTGAATTCCTTGCTAGCTTTGTTCCAGGAGGCTATTTGGTACTTCTCTACCCTCTTCTCTGAGGACTCTCCTCCTGCTGATAATGAAGAAAATCTTATTTTGTCCTGTATTCCTTGCCTTATCACTCAGGAAATGAATGATTATCTCATGCGTCCTATTTCTTTGGAAGAGCTAGAGGAGGTGGTCTTTGGCATGCCTAAGGGGAAGGCTCCTGGTCCTGATGGCTTTCCAGTTGAATTCTTTCAGAAATTTTCGGACATCATTAATCATGATTTGTTGGAGGTGGTTAAAGAATCATATGCTAGCAAGCAGATGCTTCGAGCTTTGAACTCTACATTCTTGACTCTTATTCCTAAGAGAGAGGGTGCTAATCAATTGGAGTTTTTTAGACCAATTGCCTTATGTAATGTGGTTTACAAAGTTATTACTAAGTTGATTGCTGAGAGATTGAAAAGGTGGCTTCCCATTATTAGCTCAGAAGAACAAGGTGGTTTTGTTGCTGGCAAACAAATTTTGGATGGGGTGGTTATTGCTACTGAGGCTATTCACTCTATGGCTACTTCAAGTGAGAGAGCCATGTTTGTTAAGCTGGATATGGCTAAGGCCTATGATAGAGTTAAATGGAGCTTCCTAAGGAGTATTCTTCTTTCTTTTGGATTTAGCTCTGACTGGGTGAGTTGGATTATGAGTTGTGTTACTTTTGCCTCTTTTTCTATTCTTATTAATGGTCAACCTTCTCAACTATTTGGTGCTTCTAGAGGCCTCCACCAAGGTGACCCTCTCTCCCCATGTCTATTCATCATCATGGCTGAAGGCTTGGGCAGATTCATTAAGCATCAGGTGTCCCAAAATTCTATTCAAGGTTGGCGGTGCGGTAATGGCTTACCTTCTCTTTCCCATCTTCAATTTGTTGATGATTCTGCTCTTGTTGGTCTTGCTAGGATCAAGGAAGCTGAAGCCTTTCAACATGCTTTGGACGTTTATTTGGCAGCTTCAGGCCAGAAAGTTAATGAGCACAAATCTTCCATTTACTTTTTTAACACTCCCGATTCTATTCAGCATAGGATTGTTGGTATCCTACGGTTTCAGATAGGATCACTTCCTTTGACTTATCTTGGCATCCCTATTGCTGTTTCCAGGCAGCCACGTCTCTTCTGGCAAAATTTGATTACCAAGCTTCAAGATAAGGTAAATCATTGGACTCATAGATGGCTTTCTACTGCTGCCCGGGTTACTCTTCTTCAAGCTGTTATCCAAGCTCTTCCTACTTATCGAAGCATGGTTCACGCTGCACCTATTTACTTTCTCAAGGAGTTTGATGCTCTTTCTCGACAATTCCTTTGGAGTGGTAATTTGTGTAGTACTAAATGGAGCTTGGTTAATTGGGCAACTGTTTGTAGGCCTAAAAAGGAGGGTGGTCTTGGTCTTCGATCTGCTCTATTGAGTAGTCAAGCTTTGGCTGCTAAACTTTATTGGCGATGGTGCTCTGGACAACATCAACTTTGGGCTCGTATTATCACTCATAAATATTTTCATGGTGCTAATCCTTGCTATGTTTCTGCACTTCCTCTTGAAGGTCGTAGCTCAATGGTTTGGCATACTTTGAAGACAGGTGCGATGTTGGTAAAGAGGGGTCTGTTTTGGATATGTAAAGGAGGTTCTCAAGCTTTGTTTTGGTCTGATGCTTGGGATGGATTCTCTTCCATTTTATCCATATACCCTCATCTTCAGCCTCTTTGTGACTATTTTCTTGCCGCTGGATGGGATAAAGTGGCTCATTACAAGACTCCTTATCAATTGGGACCTGTTGTTGGTTACAGATGGAAGCATTCTTTTGATTGGCCTCCTGGAGATACAGACATGGATCGTAAGGAGCTTTCTCAAATTCTGGCCTCTAGAGAGTGTTCTTCTTTGCTTGGTCCAAATGTTTTAGCTTGGGGTGGTACCTTGTCTGGTAAATATCATGCCTCTGCTGGGTATCAGGAGATAACTATACAATTATTTGGGGATGTTGAGGTCCCTTGGTGGAAGCAAGTTTGGAATAAAGTTTCTTGGTCCAAGTGCATTTTTTCATGTGGCTAGTGGCTCACAACCGTTGTCTTACCTGGGATAATCTTTGTAAACGTGGATTTCAGGGCCCCTCTTATTGTGTTTTGTGTGGTAATGGAGAGGAGTATGTCTCCCATGTGTTCTTCCATTGCTCCTATTCTACTCAGATATGGCACCTTTGGTGGCGCGCTTGGGGTTGCTCTTGTCGGCATGCTTCCTCTTTGCCTGAGTTTTGGGCCCGCTTGGGTACTGCTCCCTCCAAGTCTTCTTTTCTCCATGCTGCTTGGATTGCTGGCCCATCTTTCATGCTTTGGCATATCTAGTTGGAGAGGATCGTCGCATATTCCAAGATGTTCGGCTTGGTGTTTTGCATCTTTGGTGGAAAATATCACATTCTCTTCAAGAAACTATTCTTGTGAAGTGTGAGCTTGATGGGGGTATGGATCTGGTTGATCTTGCTATCTGTAATCACCTCAATTTTCATCTGCAGGATGGGGCTGTAGATCATAGGTTTCCTTCTATGTCCAGGCAGCTTCACCATCAGAGGAAGGGTCGGGTTAACCGGGATGGGCACTGGACTCCTCCTCCCTGTGGAGTTCTAAAACTTTAACACTGATGGTTCTTCCCGTGGGAATCCTGGTCCGGCTGGTATTGGTGGAGTGGCTCGTTGTAGTTCTGGGGATGTTAAATTTTTCTTCTCAGTTCATAAGGGTGATTATACTAACAATCTCATGGAAGCTCGGGCTATTTTATATGCTGTGGAACAGTGTTGCTTGTGGGGATGGAGTAAGATTATCTGTGAGTCTGATTCCCAGGTGGTGGTGAACATGCTTTCTTCGCAAGAGCTTGAGGATGTTAGTTGGCAGCTGGCCACTGTTGTTAAGCGGATTCTTTTCTTCTCTTCCTCTTTTCAGTTCATTAGGTTCACGTATATTTCTCGTGAATGGAATAGAACTGCTGATTGTTTAGCCAAATGGGCATCTAGTCATGATCCGGGTTGGAATATTAGGGATAGGAGGCAACTGTCCTTTGAGATGGTGCAAGAATTTGATGATCTTGTTGCTCAGGATCGAGCTCCTTGTTGAGCTCTTCGTTGTATTCCTTTCTGTCTTAATAAATTTTTACCCCTCTTTTTGATCTAAGAAACAACATTCAAGTAGATAGGAAAGTATTGTTACCAACCATGGTTCCCCATCTCAGAGCTCTACTGGATAAAAATATTGTATTGCACGATGAGAATTTATTTACTTTCAATTCAATATTTCCAATTGCACAAACATGTTTGTCCTCTAAACAAGCTATTCAAATAACACAATCATTTAATTTTGGTTTGTATATTTTTACTACAAATTAGAAAAAAGTATGTCGTTTGTAATTAATGAGGTCTAGATTTAAAAAATAAGATTGTAAAGTAAATTCTTTTGTATTTTAGAATGACTAAATAATTTCAAGGAAAGAAGGAAACTTTGCTCATACATGAAATAATGATAAATTGGAACAAAAAGAACTAAAAGAAGGCATAAACTCAAATGAATTTATAATTAAAGATACTTACCAATCAATTTCAATGTGCTCCTAAAATTTTGAATTCCCAATCCCAATTCTTTGTCATAAATAATCTTGATAACTCTACCAGGTGTATGAATATGATGTAGTTACATAACAAAGTTTGTACAAATCAAGCTATGGTACTTGGAGAATCAATCTTGAGATAAAGAGTATATATAAGTATCTCGGAGAAAAATAGTAGCCCACATATTATTGCATACTTGTCAAATCTTGGGTTCATTTGGTATCTAATGGAAGGAATTTTATTTTTTTCCTCAATATATTCCCAACCTAATAATTTTAGGAACTTTTACCATCACATGCCAACTTGGGACCGATTTATAAGATAAGATCAAAACCTTGTAAGTATTTTTGCAAAAAGATATAGCCAAGGGTACCTTATTTGAACCTGAATTCCTAGCTCATTGGATAAATTATTTCAAGTAGCAACCAAGATTGGAGGAAAAGTATATCTAGTGAGAAATAAAGTAAAACATGGAAAGGCCTCTTTAAATAGTGTATTTGGAGCATTATGATCCATTATAGGAATTGTTGGGGATAACAATAAGCACTATCACTATGACCTAGTTGATTAGAAAAAAATGGATGTACATGATACTCAATTTGATAGTCTCATTCTTAAATAATATCACTTCAAGACCAAGCACTAAAAATAAATCAAATAATTTATCAAAGCTGCAATACATTTAAAGTGCCTCGCATATGTTTAAATATAGCTAGCATCCATGTGAAAATATCTAGTAATTGGTATTTTCCACTTTGTGTGGGTTTACTATATGATAAACAAACAATTTAATAGTCCTAGTTTAACATTCTATTGATGTTGAAAAAGTCAATGCCAGATGTTTACTTAGCTAGATCTTGTGTTATATTTGAAAAGGATTAAGCCTGTTAGAGCTATTCAAAACTTTTATGTAGACATGCTAAATATATGGCATGTCATTTTATGTTTGAGGATGTCATGTAGATATACTAAAAAAATGGTGAAAAAACTTTTAAAAATTGAACTATGGCAGTTTGATTTGCTTGGTCTTCTCCATTACATAAACAAAAGAAAAGACCTTACAAAGAGACTCATTCATACATATTTTAGAATACAAACCATAATAGAGAATGACTACAAATAGGGCCAAAGTGTTGTTATGGAACTATCTTTAGCGTCATTCTTGAGATTACTTTTCTTTTCTCGCAACTAAAAAACCTGTCAAAGGGGAGAGCCAAAGGCATAAGCCAGGAGAGATTAAAACATTGTCAAGATTACGAGATTATTAAGTGGTATCCAATGCAAAAATATTATTGAGGGAACCCCAAGAATAATAAATTGTCTTACCTTTCAGTGCTTGAGCAAATTTGACTGTGAACAATCACCTTCACCAATGGAAACTACGTGAAAGATGGATCCAAGTTCTCAAGCATGAGTGTGTATGTCTCCTACACTTTTAACCCTTCATTGCAGTGACTAGATGAAAATGAACTCTCTAATTTGAACACAAATAATTCAATCGTCTCCCTATTATGAATGTAAACTTGTAACTCTCACCATGTAGAACATCATAGCATATTGTTTCTAAACATATAAGAGATCATTCAGATCACCTATAACCATGTTAAACCATAGCCACCATTTGGAGAATCAGGAAAAAAGATAATTGTTAACAAAATTGATTGCCTTATTGTTACAGTTATGAAGAAATGGGTTGCAATCAATGTAGGGCAGAGATTTTCTCTCCAAGAACACATTTCTTTGGACCGAATTAAATTGGAACAATTAGATCCTTTGTAATTTCAAAATCCACAAATTCAAAAAACAATCAATGGTTAAATGTTGAATTATCAACCAATTTGTAAGAAAACCCTTAACAAAGAGGGTTTTGTCACAGTTCGCACAAAATGAGATGAATCTCCCTTTGTAGAGCGCGAAAAAACTTGAAATTTGATTCAAATGAAATCTAACACTTTATTCTTGATTCCCAAATTGTATTTGAATTGAAAAACATCAAACAAATGAAGTCACATGAATGTTGTAGCAATTTGCAAAAAAATCAATATTAAAATAACATTGTATTCTATAAAAACTTTCGTCCAATTTGCCCCACTCTATCTGTAGCCCAAAGGGGCTATTTGAACCTCCTAAGGTGGTTTGAAGTAGTTTACAACTAATTTGAACCAACTTGGTTGTTGGTTACCAATCAAAACATTTGTTAATAAAAATCTACAAAAATCAACGTTCTTTGATGTTCTGACAATATTTGATCAAATTTTTGGCTGAATATATTTGATCAAATAAGTGATTCAATTGAATACATTTTATTGAATGAAGGAAAAATAATTTTTTTTCAATCTTGTAAGTGTTATAGAATTAAAGGTTTCATCTTTGTTTTGGTCATAAGGTGTTGATTGCACAAAGATAGTGATATACCCATTTTTTTTTAGTATTGCAATAAGTTTTCGTCATAAGGTGTTGTCATACGAAGATAGTGACAGAACTATTTCTTTGAAGCAATAATAGCATTGCACTAAAAAATCTCTTAAACATTGTCAAGGATACGTGAAGCGAGATAAGGTTGTGGAGATCTAAGGGAACATCATATTCATATGTCAAAGGTTGGGGAAGTACATTTTGATCGTTGTTTAGTTGTCAAGGTCAAGTTAGTGGCACTTCAATATTTTCCAAGTTTGTTTCCACTATTATTGCAATAAAAAAATTCCCTTAAACTTTCTCAAGGATACTTGAGCGAGATAAGGTTGTGGAAATCTAAGAGAACATCATATTCATATGTCAAAGGTTGAAGTCCATTTTGTTATTTGTTTAGTTGTCAAGTTCAAGTTAGTGGCACTTCAATATTTTCCAAGTTTGTTTCGACGTCATTGAAAAGAGTTGTGTTAAACCTAAAATCCTCACATTTATTAAACCTAATTAATGATGAAGGTTTTGTCTAGTCCATTATAACTACCTAAGAGAAAAAATCCTATATCGAATTTCAAACACCATTTAACCAATATCACCCAAAAAGACTTAATTATAAATGAATATTAACTTTCACAATTTAGATACTAGCAGAAAGGACACTTTGCAAAAAAACAAAAAACAAAAAAACCTACAAAATTCAACGTTGAAAATCTTAAATGTATGTGGCTAATCATCAAGATTTCTTTTCCAAATGGGATTATTAGAGGGTGTATTTCTAGATTTCACACTTCCATCTTCATCAAAATCCACCAATATGGCCAAAGGTCCTATTACTTAGGCTCTCAATACTCCTCTTTTCCATTGACCCTATTATGCATATGATGGGGCAAAAGATTGATAACTAAAATATAAATCAATTAAATCCATACCAAAAACATTAAATTTAAACTTACTACAACAATAAAAACATAAAATTTACTATCATACCTCCTACTGATTGTCCTAAACATTTTTCCTTTTTTGTATGCAAAGATGAGTCCGTGGTCATAAATTGATTAGAATTATTGGCATGTTTATTAAGGCCCAAAGATTAAAAAATTCAAAGATCATATTAGCGTTTTAATGTCTGGCAAATCTTGTCACGCCCATATTGCATAAAACTAAAACTAGCTCTCAAATATACAGGAGATTATACCCACAAAATCATAATTTAATTCAGCAATTAAGCGAACTGTTGGAGAATAATACCAACTAAATTGAAGTTTTATATATATATATATATATAGTTTTGTGAATTATTTTAAATCAACATTTTGGATCATATTTATGATCAATTATCAAGGAAAACAATACAATAATGCATTCCAAGGTATGATCCAAAATGTTGAGTTTTTTTAAACAGAAAATACCCAACTAATGATAGAATTGTAAAACTGTTATCTCCTTAACAAACTAAACTTGAGAATGTTTAGAATGAGATGATGAACCCGAGTTTCAGGCTCAGTTTGGTGATGCCGCCAAGGAAGATTGAGCAAACAGCTATAAGACAAAGGGAAATATCATATATTCATGCTTGAAGAGCAAATTTTCAAGGCTTAAAATAAGATCTCACGCAATAGGAAATTCAGAAGTATGTTTATAAGAAAAGTTTCAATGAGGACAAGCCCTTTTGCAATCTCAAAAGAGGAGGCTATATGTTTATAAGAAAAGTTTCAATGAGGACAAGCCCTTTTGCAATCTCAAAAGAGGAGGCTCAATTTATGCCAGTGTCATTTGAATCATTGAAAAGTCCTTCAGTATCAAGTATAAGTCTGTTGATAGGTCATGTTGCCTCTAAGCATTTATCTGATGTTAGTTCTTCAAAACATGAATGATTGATGTAGAAGGCCTGTGATAATTTCCAAATTGACCCTGTCATTCTTCAGAAAGTTCTATCCAAGAAAATGCAAGGGATAAAGGTAGATCCTAAGAAGTCAGTTGAAGAACCATATTTACAAAAAAAGTGATACTCAACTAGTCCATATACCTGTAGATAATTATTTCCAGATTCATACCTACATAGTTGCTATTGTAGATAATGAAGGAGTATGGGGAATCAGGGACAAAAAACTCTTGGATGTTTTACATTTATAGGGGGCCCAGTCAGGCAGATATCTTACTTAGAAATGGGTTAGAATGTTAAGTCCCTCCTTGTCCTTACTATTATGTTGCCCAAAATCTGAACTATTCCTGCATCTTTGCAACTAAGCTAGTAATCTAAATCAATAATATAATTATTACTATTAATGTCGCTAGTCTCACTTGAAACTAAAAATTGAAGTTGTTGTTACATTGTATCTGAAAATAAATCAGAAGTCATTGATGAACTGAATAACCCACCAATCTCAGAGCATGGAAGAACAATACTCTCTACTAGATTTGAACATCCTGGTTTCAAGGGCTTCTCATTCTCTTCATCTTCATCACTCGAGTCAAAGAAGTTGTCCATTAGGGATTCCTTGTGTACATACTGGATAAGGCTCTCGATGAGTTAGTTCTCAAAATTATCTTCCTCCTTATGCAAATTTGTGTACCCATTACCTCATTACACAATGGAACATGTTAAGCTCCTTTGGCCCAATTCATTTCACATAGAACTGTTCTTCTGGAGTAAGTTTTGTTACAAGAATATAACCGACACACACAAACACAACAATGGAATGAATTTTAAGAAGATGGATGACAAATGAGAAAAAATGGGTGAAACTCTGTGGGCAAGGTCTGTGTAAACCAAACCGATACCAGGAACTGATAGGGAACTTCTAGGTCTTTGAGAAACTTAGCCTTTCTTAACTAGGATTTCTCCTTGACCAAATTAACTAACTTCTAGGGCTATGGTCTTGTGACCACAAGATTTAGGAGGAAGTATGCTCCCAAGACTCCATCCTGGAAGTTACCAATCAACTTTAAAAGGATCATTTTGTTTCCTTGGTCTATTTGTACATTCCTAGACCTTGCTCAAAAACTTCACTCACACAATCAGGAGTGGATTGACCCCAAACATACCTAAACACACTAGTTTCAACTCAACTTGCAAGGTTTTTGGGGTTAAAGTTCACAACTTGCAAAGAAAGGCTAAACAGACCTGATTGGGCAGAAACCCAATTAGCCCTCTGTTCAGTTTTTGGGACTTCACTCACACTTTGTCAAAAGACTCTCTAAACAAATGCCCATTCCGAGTACCCTTTTGGAAGATCTAACGTTTGGTTCATGGAATTTAAAAAACCTGGATTTCTACAAACCCTAGTTTAGCCAAATCAAGGTTTTGCAAATCTTTATTCCGATTTTTGGGATTTTACTACTCGGAAGATGCATGTGAAGACATTTTTATGTGTAAGCTTGAAGTTGAAGGCAAATTTCAAAAAGTAGTCCAATCTAATGTTTTTACACTACTTAAAAAACATAACCAGGTTTTGATTTTCAATTCCTACTTGCTAGTAGGAAGTTTGAAAACCTGGTTTTGAAGCAAAATTGGAAGTCCGGTATGCTAATTCCATTTTGCCAATTTGGAAACAAATGCAAAAATTTTCAAATCTGGATTTTGAAAAAGCCAATTCCTGTCATCTTCCAGGAACCAAAGGGACCCTAAGAGATTTTTTTGAGGTTTCAGGGTCTTACCCTCTGTACACTGTTCTGGACCAAAACTGGTCTAACCTGGCTTGTTAATGATTAAAATTCAAAGCTTCTTGCAAACAGATGACAAAATGGATTCATTGTACTGGTCTAAGTACCCCATGCATGGCTTCCACAAACTTCATACAACCTTGCTCTACCGTTCCCTTAAGCATTGTAATCCGCTCCTGCATTTTTAACAACACTGTTATGCCTTTCACCTAGCCAGGCTAACTGGCAGCTCGCCTAGGGTTTTGTGGCAGAATTCACCATTGTGAGTTTTCCACAATCTACCAACTGGAATAGAAAGAGCATTGTCCCTACTAACAGTTCCCCGAAGGCCATTAATTTCCCATGGTGGAAAGTGGAGTTGGGGCTCATTTTGTGATCAAACACTCGTTCAGGCAGTGACAGGGTATCTTCAAAGAAGGTTTTATACAATACTCCAAACTTTGCACAAACACAAATCACTATACATAACGAAAGAACAAATCTAATTCTACCTACATGCAATAAAAAGAATTACCAACTAATCCAATTTACAATAGTTGTGCAAGTTGCAATGTGACTGCATAGGAAACTGCAGAAAACTGTTGCTAGATTATATTGCCAAAATGTATTTTTTTGTCTTCCAACCATTCATCCATCGACCATGAAGCCTTTATATATGCCTCGTAGTCCTAACTCAACCAATTACAGGCCTTGATAACTGATGCCTCAAAATGTCGCATAAGCAACAATTGCAAAGTTGCAATGCAACTTTTACACAGACCTTCAAATCTATCAACTTTTTGATGCAGAAAGGTGCATTGGGCTTCATAAACACTTCCAAACTCTTCACCTGGTTTTTCACCACCTACTACATCAAATTGCATGTTTGACCCTTACATGAAAACTTTGACAATTTGTTGGCACACTTGGCAATATCTTGCCAATGTGGACCCAACAATAACTCAATGACATCAGAACTATCTCAAACCACCTAGTGGGCTATCAAACACCCTTATCACATGCACTGGCCCATACAAGGGCCTTCAAACCAAAATGTGAAGGTTCTAGTGCCAAAACCCTAGGTGCTATACAAGCCCAAGGCTAGTGATAAAAGAGCATCAGGACTCCCAAGAGGCCTAAAAGGCCAAATACTTCAAAATAATAGTAATAAGGCCATACCAAGGCCATGATTGGTATTTTCATGTTTGTTTTATGTTGTTCGCACATGTTAAAAAATTTGACAAAATGCAGCCAATAAAACAAGAATTTAGCTTAAAGAACCAAACTTTATTCGTTTATAGTGGTAACATTGCCGAAATTTTGAAACTGGCCTTCCATAGAGTATTTACATCAGAAAAGAACTACCAACATATTCAAAATGTGAAGACAAAGCATTTCAATTATTTAACAGAAGACTGATAGAAACCTGTTGGTGACATGAAAAATGGTCAAAACCATACTGAATGGAACATTTATTTCAAATTGAAACAAAGCATGTAATCTTTTTGATGCAAATCCAGAAGGAAGAACCAGCCCCCTTTTCAACAGCAGCAACATTAATGACTTTCCTTTGCTGCAGCTTTTGTCGGAGACTTTGCTTTTCTCTGTCAAAACCACACCAGACAACTTCAACATAAGAACTTCGAATTCCACTGATCCTGAAAGATACATTAGCTTTACCTTTCAATTGCCCACAGTATTGTAACTTTATTCAGCTAATTATAAGGCAGCTCACTCCATCTCGAAAATTAAACCACTCAGTAATGCTCATGGAAACAATTGTGTCCAGAAGACCATAAAATACAGGTGTGTCAAATAATGAGAATCAAAAAGTCACAACCAGGGAATATTCGTAATGCACTATGTGCTTGCAAAATGATGACTGTAATAGCTAGATCATAGCATTAATAATTCCACAGTTGAATTAACACACTGAACGTTCAAACATGTGAATGTAGTTGCACGCACAAAGAGATGTAAAATATATATTCAATTGAGACTTCATGTCAGAATCCTCTAAAGGTACATCTGACCTTCCCAAACCTAAATATCCAACAGATGGTAAACAAGATGCACATTAACAAAATTTATTTGGGAGGTGTTTGAAGTCTAGATGAAGATGTGATAGTTATTATGAAAATTTAAAAAATCAGGCTACGATTAAAACTGTCGCATCGAAAAAATTATTTGGGGTGAGAACTGTCGCTGCCAAAATAATAATTTACTATATCACAACATAATGAGTAATCCATGGCTCAACCACAATAAATGACATACAAGTACCGTACAGATTTTCATTATAAATCAGACAAAAAAAGCTTCTGCTTCCATGTTCCTGTCAACCTAACAGCCTGGTATTGGGCAACTGCATTTCCTCTTCAAAATGAAAGAAAGTAGATTAGCAAAAGGAATTACAGAAGCATGGCAGCTATGTAACACATTACAGTAATAAAATAGAACACTTCTGTTTAAGATTCAAAAAGTTTTAAAATCTAGAGATGTTTTCCCTACACTTTTAGGCCTACTTCCTATAGCAGATGTTTGGCAGATAAGGGCACAGGTCAGATACGTCCCACCATCATCCCTAAACTAAAAACAAACAACAAACTCATTTTGCCATTTTCCACTTTTTTAAAAATAAAATTAAGAGAATAGTTGTGAGACAAGAAAACAACAGCACTAAAAAGAGAGCAAGAGAGCATCAAAGCTCCATCATTAATTTAAAAGTGATTGAAGTATGAAAATTGGCATGTGCCTTGAAGGTATATGTGGTTTCAAAGGCTTTAATTTAGGCTTCATAATTTGAAGCTCTGCCCCATTGGAAGAACTGCTCCTAGACCCCACTTTCAACTTCATCAACTCAATCAAGAGAACTAGGATTATCTTTCAGCAATCACAGAAGCCGGTGGCCACACATGATGACTTGTGACTTCAGAATTGTCGCACGACAGGATGTTGATCCTAAAGATGCTACACAAGTTGATAAGGAGGAAAAATAGAAGGGATTAGACTCATTGAGGTTCCACTGGATGAGGCAATCCCTCATTGTTGTTGTGACTCAGACTCAAAAGTGCAATTTTCATACAGTGTAAGCAGACAAAGATTCAGGGCAGCAGCACATTTTCTATGTTTTTTGTAATTCTGTGGGTGTTTCGGCATTTTGTTGTAATTTTTATCTAATATATAAGCACTCACAAAAAAAGCAATTCTTTTAGGACAATTTCTTTGTCAATAATAGTGATAGAAGATTTCAATTCAACTCTGATGTTATGTATTAAGGATCTATAATGTATATGATTAATGCATTATCAATATTGTCATACAAATATTTGAAATTTCCTGTTTAATAACTTCTCTATTTTATTAATAGCTGTCTCAGCCATCCCTACAAAGATCACCAAAAAAAATATCTCAGGAATGCATCTCCCGGTGTTCCTGTCCTGAAAACTTGGTGTAACAAAGGTTTTAATGATTTATTCAGCCGTACAAAGCACAACCCCAAGATACTGTGATTCGCCTGACATCTAGTACAAAATAATCAAGACAAAGAAGGCAAGGCACATATTACTTTTGAATTGCAGCCACATTTTTCTTTAACAAGAAAACTTTCATAGTATGATGTTATATCCCTGATGATCCCCTGAATATAGCAAGCAAAGTTTTCAACACATGGTATTCCAAAACTTAGAAGAAAAAAGTTAAGCAGCCAGAATTGCTGACTGTAAGCTTCGGTAACATTAAATCTGAAGCAAACCATTAAATGATCAAGGTAACACAAGAAAAATTGTGCTCTGTAAACAAATGAAGTTTAAAATCCATAACATAATTATTCCTTATGAGCAACTGTTGCACACTTGAAAAGTTTGAATCCAAAATCTTCCAATATTGGCTCACAGTATAATACCTTGAGGTAAGAAAGTTTCAAGGATCCATACAACAATCCCACAGAAAAAGCAGATACCCGTGCAACCTGCAGTTGACAACAGATTAAAGAACTGATATATAATTTGTCTCAGATGCATATCAATGTCCATTCTTTTCATAAAAGTCAATTGAATCTATACCCACAAAAAAACAAACCTTCTCAAACATGTAAATTCAAGATAATACTAAACGAAGTTCAATGATATTTCACACTACTTTCCAGTAGTGAATACTGCAATAGGCAAAACACTAATCTTGATTTTGGAAGTAAATCTCTGAATAGTAAGCCATGACCCTCACTATATTAATGTACAACTAGAAATTGCAGAATTTTCTAATGATGTATTATTTTTGGCAAAACTTGTGCAACTATGGTACTGCTCACATGCTCAAGAAGAGTGCAATAACATTTGAGAACAAACACAAGAAATAAAGCATCCTTATTTAAAAGGGATAGAAATTAGAGACATTTTGATAATGCACAGAGGCTCTCTCCACATCTTCATTCAGACTTATAATTAAACCACGGGCATAAGAAACTTCATGTTTTTTCCCATTTGTGGAAACTTCAGCTGTCAATCACATTCACTTCTTCCTATGGACCAAATCTCTTTTATGATTCATTATTAACAGCATTGCTAGAATATTTCAAATACTATGCTGCAGACACAAACAAGAAAAAAACCTGTTAGGAGTTAATGCATGCTCAACGCTGTTTCAGCTTAACTGCATTCAGTAGTTAAAATGAGTTTTCCTGTAATGTCAATAAAGGCCAAAAAGAGACAGAAACGCCAGTGATTCAGGAGCAATATCACACACTAAACTCTAGTTTCTATTCATAATGTTCCTCAGTAAAAACTTTATTAAAAGCTTCTAGTGTTGGCATGTTGATCGTTGGACATAGCTGGTGACTACTAATATCTATGTTACATGGGCATAATGAAAAGACGGTGGGAAAATTTTTAATATCTATTAGCACATGTAAACATTCTGCCCTACACCCTTAATGTTTTAAACCCTAGACACATTCCTTGCCCTACACCCTTAAACCCTAATTCTGTTTCCAGACATGGACGATCCTCTCCTGCTCCCAATTGTTTTGGGGACACATCCCTGAAATGACCATCTAGAGACCCTGCATCATGGAAATGCTGATGATGTCCCTTGTCTATCCCAAGGACATTCAAATGACCCTCAATATTTTGGGAAAAGAAAACTATGAATAATTTTTGGGAAAAAGGAGAAAGTCTTATAAAGTTGCTTTGCAGTGACATATATATTATTCATCCAGATAAGTTGAAGCTTATCTCTGGACAAGCAGATAAGTTGGATACAATTCATAGTGCCTTGGATCTATTCAGTATCCTATCAACAGACTCCAGCTGTAGATTGAGATTTTAATCCTAGAGATTGTAGACAGATTGATGAGGAGGTGCAATAGAGATTAGTTAAAGTCTACTTGGATGAGTGACAATTTGATATAAGTAGTGACAAAGAGTTCGAAGCCAACTTTAATATTGATAACATGGATAAGGCGGCACAGCTGTGGGAGATCTATTTGTTGACAGTAGCATATTTTTATATCTATCATGTCACTTCTATACTTATTTTTAGACATTCTATCATTTTGCAAGCTTTAAGCTCATTCGAAATGTTTTGTTTATTCCTTTCTTTTCCTTTTTTTGGATGATATACTTGAATCAATGAACACCAAATAATGAATCTCAAAATTGATTCATTATGAATGCCCAAATTTTAATCTTGATGTCATGTACAGATAAACTTGTAAAATTTTGGATGTCCCCCAGAAATAGCCTCTCCCAAACTACCCACACGAAAAATGTATCTCACTGTCCCCTGCCATCCCCATCCCAAAAATGCTGTTGAATAATGAAAATAGACTGATAATGATATTTTCATTTATCTTCTTTCAATTTTATCAGACCCTGAATGTCTAAAGTGCTTGAATGGGCTTATAAAAAGATTAAATTTAATCTTGGTTACCTGGGTTCGCTGGTATGGCCTCCGAACCAGGTCTGGGTTCGAACCAGTACCGAATTCGGGTCCAATTCATCAAAAATTCACCTAGGTTTCAAAAAAGAATTGTGTATCAACAGCCCCCTGATTTTCCTGCAAGATGTTATAGTGTAGGCATCCCAGGTTGCATCTTTGACATAGAGAATGTTTAAACTTTAATTGCACAAAATGGACTAGACTAGATCAAGAATGTGGAGACGATGAGCTTCTCCACTGGTACACATGAACAGGATAAATCCATCATTGAGGGATAGAACAATGCCGCAGGTATAACTCCGCTTCTTTTATAACATGATACACTTCTTTCCAAGCTCAGCTTGCTATATGCCTGTTATAATAAACAGGGCTTTTGACAAAGGAGCTCTCTTGTTTGTATTCAACGTGTCTAGCAAGGCCTAAGCTATGCCAATCAATTGGACAAAGCTTTGTAATGATGCTATGACTACAAGTTTAAAGTTTATGGTGTTTTTGTTATTTAAATGATTAAATCATATGATTTTATGATACTATGTGACATTCTAATTTTAACTTATGCTTCTAGGCTTCACTAATATATATATATATATAGGATGAACCCAAACCCTTTTCCAAAATTTTGCCGTACCATCGAACCAATTCTTTGAACCCGTATTTCAAATCAAACTTGAACCGGTAACTAAGAATTTAATTTATTTGCCAGACCAATTAATTCATTCATGAGAAGAACACTAGTGTTGATTCTGGAAGGTATCCCTATATTATATGTTCTCTGACAAACGGCCCTCATTTTTGTCACAAAGCAGATGAAGATAACAATCTCGATAAATTGAGATGGCAGCTCTGGAAATATGGTTATCCTTATTAGTAGTCTTTATGTGATGCCCCCTTTTTCCCTTGTCCTATTTGCCAAGCCTTCAAAAGAAAGTTTGGACTTCTGATTTTCTCAAAATTTCAGTTTTAGCAGTGATATTGTGTAGTCTCATTTTGCAATAACTTTTGCATGTGGACTCCTTTTTGGGTCCAAATTTTTTTGAAAGTGTATTTTTTCTGTACATTTTACAATGGTTCATTTTGTTCCTTTCATCTTCTAGCATAATTATATTTTCAAAATGTGGTCAGTTTTGGACATTCTTATGCACATTTTAATTTGTAAATGCACTGAGATAAAGTGCCACATATTCTATTTGTTATTTTAAAAACTTGCACATCATGTTGTGATACTATTCTACTAGCGCTACTTTACAAAACACCATGGAGAGTTTGTCATGTGTGCATTGTTTGCAATTACAATCTTGTCTACCTTCATGCTAGCCTGCCTCATTTTTTGCATTCTTTATAGTAACATCCATAAGAATGACCCTGTTCTAATTACAAATACCACCTTGTGTATCTTTTGATGTTGCCTCTTCACTTTGAATTACTTTGTTACATAAAATTTTAGTGTAGTTGGCATGCCTCTCCATTATCAACATTATGGGGGGATATTATACTTTTGGTGCTAATGCTTCCGTGGGGTCACTCTAGAGTGATCTATTTATCTAGTTTTTGTTCCTATGTACTAGGTGGATGAAGTGTTGATGTTTTGATAGCTTTAGTAGGATAAACCTGTGAGATCAAAGAGAAAAATTAATATAATGACAATGATTCATATATATATATATATATATATATATATATATATATATATATATATATATATATATATATATAAAAGGTCGCCATTACATTATATTAATTATGTTGATGAATAGACATGTCCCGTGATGGGACATGTCTCTTCTCTTTGTTAATGTTTTGGTAGCTTCAGTTGGTTAAACCCATGAGACCAATATAAATATACATATATATATAATATATTACATATATAAGTGTGATATATATATATATATATATTTATTTTTTTTATTTTTATTTTAAATATATGAGATAATATATATATTTATTATTTTATTAATTATAATGGATAGACATGTCTCATGAGGAGACATGTCTCTCCATATATCATTTGAAATACATATCAGAGGAGATTGATGTATTTGAAAAGCATATACCTCAACACAGGCAATGCCATTACATTTGTAGCAATCCAAGAAATTCAATATGGTACCAAAGCCAACTTTGCAAATGTAAGAAAATAAGAGATGCGATGTTGATTAATCAATGCATTGATGAGGAAGGAATAGTATGAACTATATGACAACCGCATGGGCTCCGAGTCAGTGGAAAATGAGGGCAATCTTCTTGTTGATGCCTGTAAGTTGTGAGGGCTAGAAGTTTTTGAGAACGGGCAATGGCACTGCTGCTGTGCTCTGTGTTCCATGAAGGCCATGACGGGGCTCTCTGATTTCTCATTGTCTTCCACCATCGATGTCTGATATAGGCTGAGCCCAAACTGGGATGTCGCAGCCTTCAAACTATGAGGACTCATATTGCTCTGCCTTTGCAGGTCAATGACGTGGATCAGGAGTCTATAATAAGCAGCAACGAGTAAAATAACAGACATGGCAAGTAGAACCATTCAAAGGGAGAATATAAAATTGAATGTAATGAAACAAAGTGCCAACAATTCCGCGTGTATGGAGGAAATAGGGAGGATGATATAATCAACGTAGATATAAAAGACCACTTATGACTAGCACACACCCCGCAACAAATCTCAATAAAATATAATGCAGTGGACATTTATTAGTAGAAGGCTATGCACGGATCCTCGAATATGAGATATGGAAGGGATGTCATTCAAAGCAATAAAATTTATGGAGCAGTCAACAAAGGAAGCCGCTAGAGATTTATTTACCACATAAGGGTCCACATGCCACGTCAGCACAAGCATGAGAATGATAATGGAAGCTCACAGGGAGGATAAATAGCGACTGAACGACTGAACACGAGTGATAAATAGTGACCAAATGAGCTCATACAAGTTGCAGCGCTAATGTAGAGGAAATAGAAAGGAAGTAGAATAGTAAAAGGGCACACGTCAGCTATTATAAGACATGACCCTAACCTAGGGATGTGACTAAAAGGATTGAAGACAATGAACTATATATTCCATTGTGAAGACAGCGGGCTGAGAAACAATATGGGAGGAGCCCACATCATCGATCTCACATGCGGTGTGGGCATAAAGGGACCTTCCGTCAACATAGCGTCTATTAAATGAAATAGACTGTAATGTAACAAACTCATGGAGATAATGAGGTAAAAATTGAGGATGAGGGAGATTGAGATTCAGAGGGAGCCTGACATTTCATTAAAGGCAACCTTGAAAGAGAGGGAGCGAGATAGAGGATGTGATTTGGTCTACCTTCGTCGATCTTGGTTATATTGACTCAGAGGGAGTAGAACATGTTGAAAAGAATTCTCCAATGATCAATAAATTGTAAACAATTAAAGAGGATTGTGATTTATGAATATTGTTCATAACTATTTGGGCCTAGCCCCTGTGCACATCATGAGGAAGTGATGACTTCCAAATGATTATCACTTGTATTTACAAAAGTTATTGAAAGGTGGCGACCTTACAATAACTTAGTTTTCTATTATGATGGATATCTTACGATGTCTACGAAGATCAAGATAGATTATACTTTTCATGGTGGATGTTCGTATGGTAAGCATTATGAGAATATGCATGCACATACCTTATAAACATTTTAAGTACATGGTGAATGTTATGCATATTAATGTTTAGGAGGCCATTACACAAAGTACTTGGTGAATATCAAATGAGTTGACATTCTTGAGACCATTACTTACAGTACTTGGTGAATGTCAAACGAGTTGACATTCAAGAGGCCATTACTCCCAATATCTATATATTACATTGAGGTAACATATGGTCATATGTTTATCCTCCCTAGCTAAGAGGGAGTGTTAATGTTTTGGTAGCTTCAGTCGGTTAAACCTATGAGACCAATATAAATATACATACATACATAAATACATATATATATATATATTTATTTATTTATTTATTTATTTATTTATTTATTTATTTATATGTATATTAATATATATATTTAATATCTGAGATATTATACATATTTATTATTTTATTAATTATAATGGATAGACATGTCTCATGAGGAGACATGTCTCTCCATATATCATTTGAAATACATATAAGAGGAGATTGATGCATTTGAAAAGCATATACCTCAACACAAGCAATGCCATTACATTTGCAGCAGATCCGGAAAATTCAACACTCTTGGTTTATTCCTCATACAAATACAACCACGACGCTGCCATTTGAAAAAAAATACCAAACATTATGAAAATGCTACTACATTTGAAGCGATCCGAGAAATTTAACATGGTATCAGAGCCGGTTGCAAATGTATAGGTCATGAATAATAGAACATTAAATATGCATCACAGAGCCTAAACCAGTCAGTGAATACGAAAATTCAAAGATGGAACAAAAACATCATATTTAGATCAACATTTCTACTATTGAAATGATCGCCATGCGTCCAAATGACACTGAGGGCAGATGAAGACATGAGGAGTCCAATAATAGAAAAATGTAAAACTTAGGAATACAATCATCAGAAAATACATTCATCTTGTAAACAGCCAGTGTGGAATCTGACAACATTGTGAATTAGTCAAGAAAGGAGGCAGAGTCAACTTAAAGGCAAGTGATGACATCTTCTGAAGTGTTATATACACTGGCTGATAACAAGAAGTTTTCATCTAGAGAAGACCGAGATATCAGTCCCATCTATGACAGATAAGAAACTCCCAGTCATAAGGCACAGCTGCATATTCAACACTTGCAGACTGTGACAAAGAAAATTCCAGGCTGCAGACGTTAGAAGGGGCAATACTACTGGCAAGACCTAAAGAACGATGGGAAATATATATTTCTTTGATCGACTACAATGATATGTCCATCATCCCATATAGTCGACACAATTAAACATATTCTCCTAAGCTCTTCACTCATTTGGAAAATCAGAAACCAACAAACATCATCATTTGAAACAACGATCTGCAAACAAATCAAAGGAGACAGAACTAACTGTCACATGGAAAGCGGATAAGACATTTGTTATCGTGCCCTTCATTCTGTATCAATATCTTCTTTCAGTTCATTCATACAATGAACGCAAGGCTACACGGAAGTGTTTGGTTCGGTCGGAAATTGAAAGTGGAGATGCTCATTGCACAAAGATTGCATAATAGCTAGACCACACCATTATATAGATAGAAGAAGAACAATACAAATGCAAGAGTAAAGAAGACCATCAAACAAGGATAGAATATATGGTAAACCGTTTGCAGACAATAGTGCACGTCCCCTGATGGATGAAATGAACAGAAATATGGCTTTAAGGAAGTGATCCTATTGGGTAGATCAAAACCATATAATAAATAATAAATGAGTAAAATAGTTCAGAATTATCCCATTCCTATGATAAGCTAAACTGGGTAGCACATTGATACTTGGTAAAAACATATTTGGGATTTGGATGCATTGTCCACATCAGCAAATAATATCAAGTGATAAGATTAAATGAAAAGTGTGACTAAGCGTTGAAAAGTCACAACCTTTGTGTGAGAAGTTACAGAAAAGCCTGATGGGGGTGGAGATCCACCCGCCTATTAAGGTAGGTTAATGTGTTATTTTGGTCATAATATAATGATTACATTTATATGAATAGTGAATTTCTATCAATATAAATAAATATTTAATATGATGAAGATGAACACGTCTTAATAATATACACGTGCTTACATTATAAAGATATGTTCTAGCATTTTATTAAATATTTATTTTTATATCAATATCATATGGAACATTATAGTTAAAACATATATGTTCAAAGTATATATATATATATATTGAAATTAGATCTTTACATATATTACTTTGAAATGATGTTATATCATTATACAGAATTATCCGTAAGTATTATGTTAATCGCTCTCTTATTCTTTTGTTTTAATACACTAAGAGTCATTTGCCTTGATCTTTTCCTCCGAGAATGTTATTGTAAGAAGAGGGAGATTG
Source organism: Cupressus sempervirens (assembly GCA_028749045.1). Lineage (NCBI taxonomy): Eukaryota > Viridiplantae > Streptophyta > Pinopsida > Cupressales > Cupressaceae > Cupressus > Cupressus sempervirens. The sequence goes on along the minus strand of CM053788.1, from coordinate 271,574,206 downwards.
AGATTCAGAGGGAGTTTCACATTTCATTAGAGGCAACCTAAAAAGGAGAGGGAGTAGATAGAGGATGTGATTCAGTCAACCTTTGGAAATCTTGGTAATATTAATTCAAAGGGAGTAAACCATGTTGAGATGGATTCTCCAATGATCAATAAATTGTAGCAGTCAAGAGGATTATGCCTCATACCTCGTGACTATGTGATTTTAATGGGCCTACCCCCTGTGTACATCATGAGGAAGTGACGACTTCCAAATGATGTCACTTGTATTTGCAAAAGTTACTATAAGGTGATGATCTTACAATAACTAGTATTATGAGATCAAACAAATTAAGTATATGGTAAATGTCTTGCATCTCAACATTCTAGAAGGCCATTACGCAAAGAGTACTTGGTGAATATCATTGATATTCTAAGAGGCCAATACTCTTGATATCAAATGTGATATCAAACTTTATTTTGAGTACTTGGTGAATATCATTGATATTCTAGGAGGCCAATACTCTTGATATCAGATGTGATATCTGTTACATCCCAATTTTCGACCCAATCTAAAATGTTCATATAGCCATTGAGGTTCACATAAAGTCAGTTGACAGTTAAATTTGTTATAATCCTACGAAATGGTAAGATGGTTAGTCGTTATAATTTTATATGAAGATAACATGCTAGTTGATTATTTATCATGAATTCATGGAATTGAAAAGGCGGTTAGCTGTTATGATTAATTATGATTAATAACTTGTTATGGTAATATGATTTAACTACAGAGAATTTCCTTGTAGGGAGCACGTCAAAGGGGTGGAAGCATTGTCAGAAAAGAAGTGGGCACAGGAGCATCACCATCACTGGACAAATGGATATGAATCGTGAATGACGATGGTTGAAGACCTAGCAACTGCATAATAGGATACACACATTATACATGCATGAGTTATTAAATAAACATTTAAAATATTAATCATTTTAACTTAATTAATGCATACCTCAAATGGCTTTTGGTTGACTTTTCCACCACATCATTATAATACATATTTATGTACGTACACAAATATAAATTAAAGGTGACATCATAATATTATTTTTATACAAGATTGTATCTATTTAATACATTCATTTAAATGCATGTACAAGAAGATAAAATAAATCTTCCAAGATGAAACATGTATTTAGATATACATATTTAAAAGGTAAAACCTTGGATAAACATTTACTATGTGTCATCTTAATAAGATATATTTACGTGCAAGTAAATAAATATGTTTATAATGTTCTTTCAATTTATAACTTTCAAGTTCTTTTCCATATTTATTCAATTATTTTTAGAAACCGAAATGTACACTTGGCATATAATATCGGTGTTCAAGAAGACAAATCTTCTAATTCTTTAAGAGTTACGGCTTCTTGGAAGCTTTGATATATCGAATGCCTCTATATATTTGGGAGCTGTGAGAACCCCGAAGAACATGAAATGATTTCTCCTTCCACACGATTTATGATATACTTCTGCAGTTCTTGTCATGTTATTTCCTTCTCATTTTGCCTTTGTTGAAAGTCGTGATTGATGATCAATCTAAGTTTTGCGTTTGGAATTACTCCAGAGAAGGAACTAGTTGTTAGCGTCCAGCCAAGGCTCACGTCCAAGGGACCGGTTATTTGAAACCAAGCCAAGGCTCATGTCTTCCATCCTCAAACCAAGTTATGTGGTCAGACTTTCATATTCATAGTGTTGTATGTTTTTCTTAAACTATTTTTGTATTTGCAGCAGAAAGGAATGTGTCATGAAAATTTTGTAAATTACTTCTGAATTTCAATCGAATGGATATTCGATAGTCCAATTTCTCTATGTTGTTGAGTCAAAACCAAATGTGCATGATATGTCATACATCTTTGTTTTATTGAAGTATATCATGATCGAATTATATCCTTGCAAGCTTATTGAGATCATTCTCTATTATTTGATATACTGAAAATTGCAATGTTCCAACCCCCGCTAGGGCTTAGCGAAAGAGTGGATACTCTAAGATTATACCCACCTGGGACTCACCCGATTGTATGGCCAAGGAAAAGGGTGAAGAGGTGAGAAAGGAACTTGCAATAGCATAAAGACATAATCAGATGTGACATAACAATTATTTATTATTTTAAAAGGAATCATTTAATAACTCATGCATGTCCAATTCATTATCTGTTGTCAAGTTGAGTGGTGTGCTCAAGTACCAGGATACTCAGTGGCTAAAAAGGTGTTCCATGTCTATTTCGGGTAGAGAGGGTCTTTCTAATTAGAGAAAGCGTGGGGATAAGTATAGGGTTAGTGGTTGGGTGGTTAAGCCCCTGACAATGTTTCCCCTCTCCACAAGATGTCAAGACGTACATTGGATAAAGATAAGTCGAACATTCAAACATTTATTGGTAATAGGTTTTTTACTTTTATGATATTTATACAAGTAGAAGATAAGATGGATTAATTTATATAGTTGAATTCAGTTATTTCCTTTGATGAAAGCAACCTTTCTCGTCAATGTAATTGGTAACCAGTTAGATTGGTTGATCTTCCAACTGAATATGGAATATATCTATATGCAAGAGATAGGATTGTTATTTCAGTCTTTCATTTATAAGAATAATGATTATGAGCATATCTTATAATCTTATGTTATTGTCACAGTTAAGCAATCAGAAGAAAAGGAATGAAACAGAGGTATCCAATGCCCTAAATGATACTGTAATCTTATGCCCTAAATGATATAGTGGTATCTAATGCCCTAAATGATACAATGATATAGTGGTATTTGATGGTAATTGGCATTTGTTCCTAAATGGTATTTGTGGACTAACCTAGGTATTGCAAAAGCATCCCTAGACGGATTTCGGTTAATATTCCATAGTATGTAAATTTTAACTTCAATAGTAATTTTATTGATAGTGTTTCAATTGTTAGTTATGAAATTTCTGTTTAACTAATTGTAATCGTTAATCTCATTCATATGAACATAACTGATCTAACTATCTTTCTATGAAAATGAAGTAATAATTGTATTATCTTTATATGTTAATTGTTAGTTGAGACCCAGAAAAACCAGTTGTTACAATATCAAACTTTATTTTGAGTACTTGGTGAATATCATTGATATTCTGGGAGACCAATACTCTTGATATCAAATGTGATATCAAAATGGTGGATATCTTCTGATCAAAGATATCTTTGCCAACATAATATTACCAATGATGTAATGTGTCCTATGTTTATCCTCCCTAGCTAAGAGGGAGTGTTGATGTTTTGGTAGCTTTAGTAGGCTAAACCTGTGGGATCAAAGAGTGAAATAACCCCAATAGGTTATAACTTCTCCAAACACCAAAAATCTTTATACTTCAGTTGTTTGACATTTCGTCAAACCCTTTGCAAGCAACCTCAGATACTACTAAAATGATCCTATCTTAAAGAGCTACTAAATTACACCAAAACTGAGCTACAACAATTTGTCAAACACTTTAATGCCAACTTTATTTGCTAATAGAAACTTGCAAATATTTACAATTGCAAATGTAATAAGCTATAATTTTATTAATTAAAGGAACCTGGCAGAGAGAAGAATCAACATTGGGTCTTCAATTGCTAAGGAAGGATTAAGAACTTGTCACCGAGCATAAGCTTGCATTTACTCTAAGTTCGATGCTGCCTTCCCAATACTGATCGCAGACCTTTCCCATAGACTAATGCAGCCTGATAATTCTGAAGTATGACCAGAATAAAGACCCCAAGGATGATTGCAGGCCCAAATTCAAGCCGCAATCCTGCAATTTACTATACTGTTACCCAAAATATGAAACATTGGCTCTCAATATTAGATGCAGCCCTCCAAGAGAGGTCACAAGTTTCTTCCAAACAATTACAGGCCCCTAATTATTAGCATCAGGCCTTTAAACTATTAACAGCAGGCCTCACAGATTTGAACAGCAAGTCTGGAGCAAAAAACACCTATATCTCCTGCACTAGCCACACAGAGCAAATAAAGGAAAATGCTGGTGTCCCTTAAAATGACGGAAATGGCTCGGCTCAACCCAGCGTTGAAGGTGATCGGAACCTGTCTGCCCTTGCTGCTGTTTTTGTGCGATTTAATTTATAATTTCCAGCCCGGTCTTCGAATTCACCTTTAATCCTAGACTCGCGATTTATCATAAATATTTCATGGACGCCCAGACTTTATTGTTCTGCCGCAGAGTTAAAGTGTGTGTAATTTTTCTGCCGGATTCACCAATATTGGAGTGGAGGCCGAACCATGAAAACGCAATGTGTAACTTGTGTGAAAAAACGCTTGTCTGGAAACGCTTGTAGAAATGCGTCTTAACCCCGCTATCTGCCCTTGGATGTTTGCCGTAGATGGGTTCCAAGTCTGAGTCGGAAAGGATTCTGAAGAAAACTGCCAGCTCGTTTAAACAAACCGCATAACTTTCTAATGTAACTGGCCCTGATCCGGATTTCTCCAACCAACTCAAATTTTGATTGCTTGTGAAATAAATCGATGGCCTATAATCTCCTCCTGAATTTGCACCCTCTTGACCTGTTGATCAGAATCGAATGTCTTGTCTATTTAATCTCCCTTCCTGACTTCCTTTCGAATTTCCTCTAATACTGCAATGATTTGTGTAAATGACAATTAATTCAGCACTAGCTGACCTTCCAATATTCAATGATCCTCAAATTTGGCCTTAGGCCACAGATTCTGCCCCTGATGAAATGACTGTAACGTCACCTCCAATCTGCAATAATTCAGATGATATTTCACACCCTCAAAATTGCGTACCGATTGAGAGTTTTCGTTCTCAATGGCCAGTTGTGTCAACTGCAGAAACCCTAGGCTCCACAATGCACATGTGATTGAATCACAATCTGATATCAAGAGAGAAATAAACAACTGCCTAATTCGAATGGAGCCCCGAGGTGCCTATTTATTCTTTTCTCTCCACCTTCTCCAAAGACTTCTAGAACATTTTTGATTTTATCTCTTAAGTGACTTTATTAAATATTTTATAATCCAAGTCACTTTATTAAATTAATTAAATATAAAGTTATCTTTTAATATTTATTTATTTGATAACTTTATAAGTAATTAACTTAATATCACTTATTTATTTAATTAAAATGATTAATTAGTCGTCCTCATAAAATATTCATTATTTTGGACAACCAAGTTAAATCAAATTAATTAATCAGACTGCCTCCGAAAATTGGGGACATGACAAAGAGAAATGATATAATGACAATGATTCACATATATATATATATATAAAACTAAGGTTGCCATTACATTATATTAATTATATAGATGAATAGACAAATGGGACATGTCTCTTGGTTTATTCCTCATACAAATACAACCAAGATGCTGCCATTTGAAAAATACATACCAAACATTATGACAGTGCTACTACATTTGCAGTGATCCAAGAAATTTAACATGAAGCAGTTGATTAACTAAGCATTTAGTGAGATGATACACGTACCATAGACAATTACTTTCCTATTTATGAAGATTACAAATTTTGTTGATTAGTATTCTTGGGGCTATTGGCACCTCTATTTGCAATTGCCAAACTATTGCCTAGTTGTTGTATGTTGGTGTGAATACCATTTATTCATTGGTTGAGTAATGTCATCGGGTCACTGGTGCAGATTAATGTGTCACATGTATTTTGAATATGAAATCATTGCCTTGACTGTCATTTGTGGTCTGTTAAGGGAGTGTCCATGGGGTCACTCATGCAAAACTGTATCTTTTATATCTTCATTCTAAATTTAGAGGTTCTTTAATTTCCCCAGTTGCAATTACTTTTCAACAATTATGTGCAACTTCATGTTTCAATGGTGTTCATTTTCTACTATTTCCAAAACAGCTTCCAAAGTCTTCCTAGTCCTCATGTTTGGGAACAACTATTGTATCTCGATGATGGAAGTTGTCCTTTGTGGACGGTGGGGGAGTTGACTGCTCCTTCCTTCACTTTCATATTTTCTTTGCATATTTTTTCTCTTTCGGAGAGGAGTTCGTCCAACAGATTCTTCTCCTTATTCCATTTGTGAGAGATTTATGAGCAAATGGGTACCTAAAATGGCCTTGTAGCCAAGACCCATCCTTGCATCTTTTCATAGTTTTGTACATCCCTAAGGTGCACTTAAGGTGAATATTGCTTTGGAAAAGGTATATTCGCAAGCTAGTTTCACTTAAGGACAAGTTCACACCAAGTTACTAAGGTTTACCTAGGTCATTTAGTTTTTGTGTTTCATATCATAGAGTTAAGGTACTTGTCATGAACTTAGTTTGTATTGAAGTTTCATCCAGGATCCCATCTAGAGTTTCATTCTTGCAGTATAACCATTCTACATTAATTATTTTCTGGCAATAAAGCAATTCTTTCAATTGCATCGCTCTTGCGAAAGAGTTTTGGCTTTATTGTTTAAATTGCTGCACCTGTGACCTCTTCCATTCTTTCACCTACTATTGTTGGAAAAAAAATTGTTAGTAATTGTTTGTTGTCATTGATGTCAAACATTGTGGTCCAGAGGTATTTACTCGAGTTGTGTTCAGGAATACTTGCAATGGTAGTTGGTCCAAACAAAGTAAAGGTTGTTTGCCAGTGCTTTAAATGTTAAATTTTTAGGTCTAGAAGTTAGTAGTTCAGAAGTAGTGATATGCAGTTGAAGATGACAGTTGTGTTTTGAAGATTTATGCTCTAAAAGCAAGGGTTGAAGATTTATGGATGTGATTTGTACTATGTACAGGCTTTGGTCTTGGTTGTGGTGTTTCCTGATGATCCAGAAATAGTTCCTGGTGATCCAAAAATAGTGTTACCATGTGAAGTGGTCATGATCAGTTGTTTTAGTCCAAATGTGTTATGATGACTTCTTAAATGGACAGCTGGCAAGTGATATGGATTTTGATGTGGCATGTGGATCTCACCATAGCGTTTGGTGGTTTGGATACAGTTGGTAAGTGATGTGATTCTTAGGGCTGTGTATTACTATACGGTTCAGATGGCTATGAAAGTTCTTGTAATGGTGGCTCTGGCATTGGGCTGTGTAGCATGTACAAGGTCCCTCTCTCTCCTGGAGTGGATCATGGCTCATATTTTTGGTCTGGGTATTGCATTTGATGTCTATCTCTTATCCAGATGGGTTTGTGCTATGTGTGACCTATGTATTCAATGTATGTCTCTCATCCAGTTGGGTCCAAGTTAGGTATAATCAATGTTTCTGAGTACTAATGGCATGGGGCCTTAGTGTAATTTGTTGTTTCATGGCTGACTTGTATTATAATATGTTTTTGGCATGGATGACCTTGTTGTAAACTCCAATGATCTATCTTGTATATAAGTATAGTGTGTGCTTTGGCAATAGCAAGAGAAAGTGTTGTGGGTGAACAAATGGAGATCTGTATGAATAGTTTCAAAAGAGCAGAGTTTGGTTTATGAGGCTGCTATTTTGTGATGGCGGTAAAGAAGAAAAGGCGGTAACAATCTGTTGCTGAGGTTGACAATGTTGTGCAGATCAACTGTTTTATCAGGAGGACTTCTCTTTAACTATTATGAAGAGTTGGATGTGCCTCATAACTAGGCCAGCTGAGTATTGGGTGCACAAATTCTTTGCAATATCTTGCTACTTCGGTAGTGAGCCTTTGTTTTCAAATCCAGAGTAATGAGTTCCTGTCTGTTTTCAGCATTGTATTGGCAGTGAGCCTCTGGATGCAATTCTGGAGCAATGAGCTCCTACCATCTTTATAATCAGAATATATACATTAGTGAATTATCTGTGTGGGCAAGTGCTAGTCGTGGTTTTTCCCAGTTTGGGTTTTCAACATATAAAAATCTTAATGTTCATGTGGTGTTGTTCATTATTTGCTTAATGTTTTATGAGGTGAATATTGAAGTTAGTTATTTACTCAAGTCAGATTTTTGTTCATGTTGATTCGCGCACACACACACACACACACCTTAGCATTCAGAGTGTGTTCATCAATTGGTGTCAAAGCTAGGTTCCTCTTGAAGAAGCTTAACCACTTGAGGCAAATCCAAGATGCTGCAAAACTTACACTTTCACACTCCAGTATTTGATAGTACTAATTTTTCTTATGGAAGGACCCGATAGAAGCATATCTGGGAACATTGCAAAAATGGTATTTGGAAGGTTATTCAAATTGACTTCTATCATCCTTTTGGAAGACCTTTGACTACTAATGAAGAAAGACAAAAACAAGCTAATGTGAAAGCAAGAGCAATTCTTTTCAATAGTTTAGGTGACAGCATTTGGGAGGTGAAAGGTTTCAGAGGTGCTAAAGAGATATGGGATAAGTTGGTCTTGGTACATAAAGGAGATTTAAAGAGAAAATAAGCAAGACTAATGAGTCCCAATCAAAAGTATGAGGTCTTAAAAAAGCTACAATATGCAGTTCACAGATGTTGATGGAATCAGAATTGTTGATAAAATCTTGGAAGATATAGATGTTATACTTAAGAGTTCGTACCAATGGCATGTTGAATAAGGGAGAGCAATAATCGAAGTCAGTATTCTTGAAGATTGTTGCTGCGATAGAGATCTTCATCTCTGGAAATATGGATGTTATTACCAAGGTTGCATGGGTACTTGTACCCACACCCCTGGTACTCGTACCCACGTACCCAAGTACCGGGTACACGTATCCCACGTACCGGATACTCGAAGGAGAGCATCATAGCTAAGGACCTTGATTAAGAGTCTGATTTTTTTTTTGGTTTTTTATTTTTGTATTAGCTTGTTGTTTATCAAACTTAATTCAATACCAAATCAGTTTGAAACTTTGATACTCATTAACAATAAACTTTATCACTGTTCAAGTCATAAGTTTATCATTTGCAATATGTCATTGTCATATGATTTAGGATCTTCTTGTTCATGTTTAAAGTCTGCCTTCTTTGTTATGCATCTAAGCATTTATCATGTATTATTATTTCAAACATATAGCAAATCTGAAACTGAAAACAATACATTACATTTGTAAACTTTATCACTGTTCTTGTTTTGAAAAACCATTGTCATGACTCATAATTTCAGATTTTTTATAAATATAAAAGTATAATTTTTACATAAGTTTGACATACCCAAGTACCTCCGTCCCCTATTATGAAATATACTTTAAACATTAACATTCAGCAATAGCATATATATATATATAATTTGACTTATGGCTCATATTTTCAAATTTCTTGTTTTGAATGCTCAATGTCATGACTCATGACATATATTTTGATTTTTATATTTTCTATAAAATATTAATTATATAGAAAAAATTAGGCATACACACATACCCCCGTCCCCTATTTTGAAAAATATGCGTACCCGTTCCCGTTCCTGTACCCACGTACTCGTGCAACCTTGGTTATTACCATTATTGTCACCTTCAGCTGAAAAGGACACTCATGTTTAAATTGTAATATTAAATGTAATGACATGTGTCATTAGACATGCGTTGAGGCATGAAAATTTGAAGAGTTATAATTGCAATTGTTATAAAGAATCGTTTTGAGAATTTGAAGGAATCTGGAGAGACCTTCGGTTGGAATGTGAAGAGTCTCTCCTTAAGTTATATATATCGCATCAAGCGATAGGCATTGTACACTTTATTTTCATGATCAATAAAATGGTATTTGTGTTGTGTGGCTGGGTTTTTCCCTTCATTCTAGAAGGGTTTTCCCAAGATATCTTTTGGTGTTGTTTGTATCTCTTTTATTATTTCTTTATTGTTGTTGTTCATCCGATTTCTGGGCTAGAACTTATCATGGTATCGAGCCCAGTTTTGAATATATGAATGAAGGAATTTGTATAAATCTTTTATTGGCTTGATAGCTGTGTGTGAATTTCATTCTTTTCTGTAATTATCATAAGGTTGGGAAATGCTCAAGGTTGAGTACCTTTACTCAACAACATTGTGTATATCTTTTCAATGTTCTATATTCTTTATATTTGACGTGGCAAGTAATGTCGTTTTCATTTATTTTTTGAGTAATATCCAGACTTGTCTCTGTCTATATGCTACTAGCACAGTGTTCAATGGTTCGCACTAATTGAAATCAAAGAATACATGTGCATTGAGTTGGCATCATGGTGTTTCACTTATTTGTGTCTTGCTTAATCTCTGCACTTTATTCATAGCAGCATATTTTCATTAAATTTGGAATTGTGAGTTGTCTCTCTCATTGTCGTGAATTCAAATTTATTCCTTATTTTGTGCTTTGGCGTGACGGTTTAAATGCTTAATGTTTGAATCAGCTGGAATAATAATTTCTTTGGCCCAACCAATGGATTTCGTTTTTCATATGTGTGATTTGATGTGGTCGATATTCTTGTTTCTAGGCTCGAATTCTCCTCTGTAGAGAAAGTAAATCGTTGGCCTATAGATTTGACATCAATCAGTTGAACTCTCTTTTACCGAGTCTTTTGTTTGGGTCCATAGCAAGATCTTTCCTTTGCCACATTATCTTCTTTAGAGCTTGTCATTGATTTATGTGCCTCAGTGTTGCTCATGATTCTTTCCTGACAAATTTAACTTTGCAAGCACATTGTTTCAATCTTGCTCAAACTCTTAATTCTATCTTTGGTTGATTGGGTGTATATTTGCGTTTGAATGGCAATATCAACTCGATGAAGAAACTTGTGATTACAGTGGTGAATCCATCATTGTAGCTGAAATAGTCAGAAAAAAAAAAAAAAAAAGATAAAACTCATTATAAGGTAGTATGTTTTTTGCAGATGGACCTTCCTCTCAATCGCTTCAAAGCTAAGGAGATTTTGCATAAGACATTCATGAAGAATAGAGCGGAAAACAATCGTTGCAGATTATGAGGAACATCTTTACGCATGTGGTTCTATCCTTGCTTTTTGTATTTTATTTATGATGGTTTGCAGTTATTTTTATCTAATCTTGTACTTTTGTAACTGACGTCTCTTTGATTGGGCAATTCAAACTCAAGTGAAGGGCAAGGGACTGAATTAAAATTATTGTGCGCAAATAGAAAAAAGTTGCATCTTTTGTTTTGGTAATGGTAGTCATATGAAATGACACTTAATGGTCATCGCCATTATTAGTATGAGCATGGTCGTTGGTGAGTGTTGAGTCTATACGGGAAAGGAAAGAAAGTGAATAAAGAACAGGGAAGAAGAAACTTGCTATTGCATTTACTTTCTCGAGATTATCATTATTTTTATTTTTTTGGAGCTTGAGAGATGTCTACACTTCCTGCAAACAATCTTGACACCAATAGTTTTTCCTTTGGGTTTTCCGTGTTTGTGTTAAAAGCGATCAAAGTTGTTGAAGTAGAGCTACCTGCGGAGTTCTCAGATTGATCTGGAGTTCCATTATTGTGAGTCTTTCATGACTGTGTAAGATTATCTGAGTTTGCGCTAAAGGGTAAGATCATCTTTTGGGATTCTATAAGACTGTGGAGTGAATTCACCAAAGGATCTCAAAAGATTGTCAAATAAGTGGTTTTTTTTTTTTTTTTTTTGATATTGATGTGTTTCCTTTTTTTTTTAAATACTAATTATTTGGTAGGAGATGTTGAAACTCCCTGATGCTCTTAGGATTGCGAATGAATTTTTTAAGAGTCCTAATTACAGAGCAAGCCAATTTAGTAGGGAACATAATGTAGAAGATTGCATTAAGATTGAAAAATTGTAGCCAATGGCTCATTAGAGATGAGTTCCTGGGCTTCATAAGAATTCTATAATTATTTATGTATAGCTCTAGTATGTTGTTAGCATTAATATTTATGAAGGATTGATTTTCATTACTCTCCCTTGGTTGCAGGATGCAACAAGATATAAATTTAAGCTTCAGAGGGAGGCTTCATAATTAAGAGGGAGTACTTATGGAATCTCCATCATACTCAAATATGCTTGTAATGCTTGTAAATGTGAGACTTAATGGAACTAAATCTTATTGTGTTAATGTCTATTTTATTCTTGTGTAAATAAATGAGATTATAAGATCAGCTATGATAACTCTTTCACTATGCAATAGTGAACATCATGTTGAGAGAGTCCATGATGTCATCACGTTGAGAGAGTCCATGAACATCATGTTGAGAGAATCCATGATGTCCTCATGTTGAGAGAATCCATGATGTCCTCATGTTGAGAGATTCCGTGATGAGAGTTGGATGTCATGTTGAGAGATTCCATGGTAGTTAATGTTGAGAAAGCCCGTGATTAAAGGCTTAGCTGTGAGTCTTACAAATATGTCATGTTGAGTGATTCCGTGATTATTCACAATGAGTAATTGTTATAGGTTGTCGTGTTGAGTAATTCCATGATTATTAACAATGAGTAATTGTTACAGGTTTTCATGTTGAGTGATTCCATGAATTTTATAAGATCTATATAATGAGATTTTATCATTGACATTTTGGTTGCCGTCTTTTATTATTGTTCAGTGAAAGATCTCTCTCTGGCTAAGAGGGAGTGTTGAAGATTGTAGCTGCGATAGAGATCTTTATCTCTGGAAATATGGACTTTATTACCGTTATTGTCAACTTCAGCTGAAAAAGGACAATTATGCTTAAATTGTAATATTAAATGTAATGACATGTGTCATTCGACATGCATTGAAGCATGAAAATTTGAAGAGTTATAATTGCAATTGTTATAAAGAATCGTTTTGAGAATTTGAAGGAATCTGGAGAGACCTTCGGTTGGAATGTGAAGAGTCTCTCCTTAAGTTATATATAACACATCAAGCGATAGGCATTGTACACTTTATTTTCATGATCAATAAAATGGTATTTGTGTTGTGTGGCTAGGTTTTTCCCTTCATTCTAGAAGGGTTTTCCCAAGATATCTTTTGGTGTTGTTTGTATCTCTTTTATTATTTCTTTATTGTTGTTGTTCATCCGATTTCTGGGCTAGAACTTAACAGGTATCCTATTTCAATGATCTACGTCAGTATCCTATTGATCAACTTATCAGTTCCCTTTTTGCATTTGAGATTGCAAAAGTTGAAAGGGAAAGGTGAGAGACTGCATTTAGAGTCCTTGAAGAAGTTGAACTTGAGACATGAAAGATGTCAGAAGAAGCTGAACATATATTTCAAAAAGATTTCAAGCATGGCACTAGTAGATACTCTTGAGTGCTTAGTTGTGGAAGGATAGGACATTTTGCTAATGTTTGCAAGTATGAGAAATATCATAGTGAATCAGAAGATGATCATATAAAAAGGCAATCAAAAGGAAGATGATTTCAAGAAAAAAGAAAAAGGTCATGTTAAAAGGGCAAGGAAGATATCTACAGAAGCTTCATCCTCTAGTAAATGAGAAAAGAAGTTTGCCTCTGGAGTGTTGCTCTACTCCAGATACTGTTTCTGGTGACAGTGATTAACAGAAAGATATCAGTGAACTAGAGGGAACTATAAGTGTTGATGTACAAGGTGTTGCTGGTAAGGAGCATGTTGCTTCTCCCCCCTCACCAAATGATAATAATCTGTCAATTGAAAAAGTACTTACTATGGTAAATCAGTCCAAAGGACTAAAGACTGTTGGAGGTATGTTCCTTAAGTTTCCTCTTTATGATCAGGATATTATTATTTTAGGATTAGAAACATATGTGAAACAGAAGAAAGATAGTGCTAAACGATCTATCTGATATGTGTCCAAAATTACTTATTGAGGCTGTGAGAGAAAGATGGTTGCTGATAATTCTAGCTCTGAAGAGGAGGATGTTTCAAAGGAAAATTTGACCAATAAGATGGTTAGAAAGTGCAGAATGGGGCAGCTAGGTTTGACACAGGAAATGGTGCAGCTTAGAAGATAACAATTTGGCAGATGTTTTCTACAAATTTGTGGTGGGTTGGCCAAAGGCCACAAAAAGTTTCAAAAAGGAGATGGATTCCATTGAGTCCCAGTTTATGCTTCAATGAAATTCAACATCTACAAAGATGTTTCCCGAAGAAAAAGAAACAGAATAAAGGTGGTACAGTTACAGTTGGATATAAGGAAGAGAAAGAGAGATGAATATATTAGAAAATCAATATCTTACTAAACATTTTTTGTGGTTGTGAAAAAAATCTCTTCTGATAAAAGCAAGGTTGCATGTGTATGGGGGTACTTGGGCACTTTGGGTACGGGTACAGGTAAGGGTATGGTTACAGGTAGGGCTATTTTCTGAAACAGGGGATAGGGGTACGTGGGTATGCCTTAAAAAAAATATAATTAATGATATTTTATAGAAAATCTGAAAATATGAGTCATGAGTTATAATATATATGCTGAATGTTTAAAGTTTAGATGCATAATTAAAAAGGAAAACTTTTAATATGAACAAGGAGATCAGAAATCATATAACGACATATTGCAAATGATAAACTTCTAGTTCTAACTTGAACAGTGAAAATCAGAAAATGTTTAGTAGTTTACTGTTAATCAATATTGTCTCAAAGTTTCAAACCGATTACATATTGAATTAAGTTTGATAAACAGCAAGCTGATATGTAAATGAAAAACTGAAAGGAAAATCAGACATCTTAATCTATGTTTTTTTAACATTTTAAAGGGGGGCGAGGGGGGTGGGGGGGATTTGTGAGCTGACATGGCATTTCTGGTTGCACAGTATGTACCCAGGCAAGTACTCAGTACGAGACACGCATACCAGGGTTCTGGGTACACACACCCATGCAACCTTGGATAAAAGCTTGTGAAGCCAATCTTCTGACAAATGCTTGTGAGCTCTGTATCAAATCTTCTAATTATTCAATAGAGGAACAATATTTTGTATGACTGGGTTTTTTACTCAAGTAGGAGGGGTTTTCCCAAGATAAGTTTGTGTCCTCTGTTATTTGTGTTTTGCATTTCTATTTATATCAAGTTGTATGTTATTATGGTTCTTTTAAACTTAACATGGTATCAGAGCGGGTCTAATTAAGATCCTGAATCAGAATAGGAAAAGTGAGAACTTATGAGATGCAAGAAATGAAGGTTTAGTGCCTCTAAATTCTTGATGCTTTGGCTTCAACAGGGGTTCGACTTTGTTTGGTGACATAGCTGATGGTTGGTGACTGTGTATTCTATTCAGTTAGGTCTGTGTGATCTTCAAGCCAACAGTCAATTCAGAAGTGATCTGAGCACGCACCGCTGCATTTCAAGTGGATGGGACAATTATTTCTTGGGAGTTACATGCATAGGAAGTTCCAAGAGAGGTTGGAAAGGCAGATTTCATATGTTCCACTACCAAAGCAGTCCCAACAGATTTTTTGCTTCTAATCTATTGACTTTGCTGTTAACAAAGGAATGATTGGCGCATTTGAGAGATAAGTATAGGTACTCTTGAAGTATCTTAGATTATATCGTATACCTTTATTTATTGAATATGAATTTTAACTAGTTAAACTTAATATTAATTCATGTTATAACACTGAGAATACTGTATGCTTTTAGCATTGATCTATTTATCTCTCTTCTTGATAGTTTGATTCTATGAACTATTACTAATCTCTCTAAAATGCTTTCACAGTGTATCAAGAAGTAACAAGATGTTCAAAGCACTGTTATAAGCCTCGGACTCGGACTTGGCAGCTGAACTCAGCAAGGACTCAGCAATTAAAAACCCATGAAATTCAAATATTTTTAAGGATTTTAAGTTTTTTCATGCATCAATCAGCCAATTAAAATCAAATACACAATAATTGAGATAAAGAGAAGTACAAGTGCAAAATTTTGAAAGAAATTACTTAAAGTTAACTAAATAACATGATAGAGATATAGTGTCACTATCAAAAGTCTATAATATTCATGGAATATGCAATCCATTGAATCAAAAGTTCAAAACATTTATCAAAATAAAGACTCATAGTAGCCTATGTCGTCCTACGAGTACACCTAAGATAGGTTATGGAAGACTCAAGAGCCATCCTCTCTCCCTGCGTGTGAGGTTGAACCTCGGTGACATGCTCATCATGATCATCCTCCTCATCCTCATACTCATCCTCATAATCCTCATCATGAAAGTCGGATACATCACCCTTGGCTCAAGGTCCTGCACTAGGTCTCCTTGTGCTCTAGCCTCCTCCGCTACCATCACCACTGCCTCTGCCTCTCGATACGCTTGATCAACCCACTCCAAGTCTTCATCGTTGAAGATTGGATCGTCAACTTCCAGTTTCAATTTGACCTCAAATAGCCAAGACAAGTTGTGGGAGATAATACTGTTGAAGGCATGTTGAATCCTGAAATTTGGCTAAGCCTGAAATTTTTTGAAAACCCCCAAAATCTAGAATCTACATTTTAACTCTTATGAAGCTGAAACTTATCTCAAACATTCTAATAGTATTTATACAAATATAACTTAAAGCATAAGAGAGAATACAAAACAAATGCAACTTATACTTAAATGTTATATTTGTATAAATCCTCCTGCCCCTGAGCTGGAAAAATATTATTTTTCGTTGGCTGGTGGCAAAGTCCAACCAGCAGGACTCGGCGAGTCCATGGAAACTCACCCAGGACTTGGTCAAGTTCGAGGGAAGAGGCCACCAGCCCCAGGAAGGTTGCTTCGCCTCAAGACTCACCGAGTCCTTGAAGGACTCGCCAAGTCCTGTAACATTGGTTCAAAGATTACATGCAAAGTCATTCAAGCTGAAAAAATGAACAAACATGTAGACTTTGTTTGCAATCATGGGACCGAGTTGATGGCACATAGCTTCATTGAAGAGGGAAAATCTATACAAATTGCATTTGCATTTAGAGGAAGAAATAAGATTCAAAGGGAGCATGTGTTGCAAATGGAGAGTGCCAAGTCCTTCGCAAAGGATCAACAAGCTCGTGTAGTAGTATGACCACAAAAGCTCATTGTTTGGTCAAACTTGGAATTAGTGTTTTACTGTGATAAGCAAAGTAGTGAGAATGCTGCCCCTATTGAGGGAGTCTCAGCTTCAATGATTCTTATATACATCTTGTTAATGAGTTCTTCTGTGTAAGGGAGAAGTTCAAGGTGCAATCCCTTGTTAATGAGTTCTCTATGAGGGGGAAGTTCGAGGTGCAATCCCTTGTTAATGAGTTATTCTCTGTGAGGGAGAAGTTTGAGGTGCAATCTGTTGTTAATGAGTTCTTCTCTATGAGGGAGAACTTCGAGGTGCAATCCATTGTTAAGTGCAATCCCTTGTTAATGCATTATTCTTAGCGAACGAAGTTTGAGGCGTGATGGAGTTTCAAATTTCACAATTTAGGACTTCCATTATGATTTTCCTTTGTCTTTTTATTTTCATTTTTATGTTCTTTCTACTATGAATTATATAATTCGGCACCTTAAGATGTGATATACTCAACATTTTTGTACATCACTTATGTTTCAAAGATTCTTTAACTTTCTTGGCTAGCCTAAAAGTTTCTAGACCATTATCCAATATGAGTGATTGGTCATAGCTTTACCTGTATGACTTTTTCTTTGTTTTTATTATATAGATAACAGTAATGAAATTGCGTTTCAATTATACTGCATTAAGATTGGATATCGTTTTCAAGATATTGACTGGATGAAGCGATGAGTTGCCTGAATAGTTCCAATACTTTACAGCTGAGCAACGATGCAGACATGGAGTCAAATATATGTGTATTATTTTGGATATCTGTGACGATATTATTGAAGAGCATATAGTGATAAATATACACAGAATTCAAAAACCCGATACATGCCTTTAATGGAGGAGCATAGCTAGTTTGTACCCACGATACAAGCAATATCATGATAGTGGCAACAGAATTCCATCGTTCGCATTCATATGAAGGTTATATGCTATGGAGCCATCGTTATTCTTAAGAGAAGCAGTAATTTGAGTTTTTATCATACCCAACAAAGGAAAAGAGAAATATATTTATATTATAAAACATCAAATGTTTATGAGATGAGATAGCCTGTTCGAAAGCATGCGTTGGAGTCACTGTGGGAGAAGCAAGGGCTAGGACCCATGACTTCGAAAGATATCTATCAACAAGATGTGCAATGGTGGATCGGGTATTCGTGCCGATTGTATGTTGATACTAAGCGTTTAAACGGAGACTTTATTGCAGTCTAATCTATTGGCAATGTAACAATATCAAGCAAGGAGGAGGATGAGCTTGTAGACACCAAAGTATGGAGGGGTCCTCATGTTTGGTCTACCAACTATTTAAACGTAGGAATCATAACCAATGATCACTTTAATTGAAAGTTTTATTAATGTTTAGTTATTTGTTTTGAAAGGTTGTGGTGTTTTAAAAGTAACCAACACCTTTCAGGTCTTTATAAATATATAATGTAAAATCAAACAAAGACACAACTCCATATTTTATAAAAACTCTCTACGTATTTATGAAGCATTTATGTTATCAAAGATTTTGAACCAAGCTGGTGGATGTCGAATTACTGGGCATAAATTTTAAATGTTATTTGAGATCAAGTTGTGTTGAGTGGAGCATCAACGTATGAGTGTCTTCAATACAATTTTATCTACAACATAATCAGTAAGATATTTTATTTTATTTAAAGCTTTTAGAGTCATAATACTATATAGTTTGTCCTTTATGATCATCTCTCATTTTCTATAAATAATTTGTTATTAGGATAAGTGGATTAAATCATTCATTGCTATTTGAACCTAATAAATAGAAATATTGTGAGATATTGTAATTGTTTCCTTATTTGTATCTATTTTGGCTCTATAAGAGTTAAAACATTATAGACTAGTTCAAATATGCATGAACACAATTGATTTGTTGCATCTTGATGATTGAATTGTTTGTAGATTTAATACACATAATATCATAAAGTTGTACGTGAAAACGTATAGTTTTGACTCTATTACCTCTTTAAATGTTGGCACTAATCATTAACTTGCTCATAATTCTCAATCTACATGATGGCAATAATCTAGTCTCTTTCCTTTAAGGGTTTGATATCTATTTGTTTTAATAATTTACTCTTGATCGTATTTCAGCATTCACAAGTTTATTGAAGCAATCATATTCTCAAAGATTAATTCTCAATTTAAGCAATCTATAAGTTTCCTAAAGCCTCTTGCCATTTCGGGAAACTATTATTGCATTAAATCTATCTGTTATAAACATCTTGGATTTAAGGTTGTTATCCAGGATCAGGTGCACTCGCCTTGGTTTTACGGAGCCAAAAGCGCATAGGATCCAAATCGAATTGATTGATCCTATCAAGTTGGATCATAACCGGTTGGATATCCCAGCATCGAGCGGGCAAGGCTCATAGGATTCCAATCTGCGGTTTTGGGAACCAACAAGGCGAAAGCCGTTGTTCCATCCTCTAGGAGTAGTTGTGGTGGACCCGCCCTCTAGGAGTAGCCACGTTGGATGTCATGTGAGAGAATCAATGACTTACTTTTGTGTTTTTTCACTCTGGGAGTAGCCACAGTGAATGTCATGCTGCGATGACAATATTATATTGAGAAAATGTGTCATGAGATTTTTGTTATTAATACTATTTGTTTGCAGCTCCATTGTGCTTGTCAATTTGAGAGGCACCATAACATATGAATGATCTCTCTCTTGCTAAGAGAGAGTGTTAATGTTTTTCAGTATCATTGTTGCTTGTTACCGTTTTTCTTTTCATCAACGTTGTTGTTGAATAAGATGTGACTTGGCACCATCACTGCAGGGACTGGCATCTTTGTGCATTGTTCATTGATTTGTGTGATTGGTACCATCCAGCATTTATGAAGAAAATAAACAAGTTTCGTTAATCATTTTATTTAAGTGGATTTGTCATGAGATATTATGAGCTTCCCTTACTGACTCACGAAAAGATGTCATCGCTGGAGGATCCAAAGTGACTATTCTTTGTAATTGTAGTTGATTCATGATGGGTAATGGCAATGACTTTTCGTATTCACCAAGGAGAAATCTATTCATTAGTTTGGTCATATAGAACAAATCTTGTCAAGTATTGCAGGCAGATGTCTCTGAGAAGCATCGGACATCTTTGTGTATGAAGTGTGTTATTCTCGTGTTTGGAGAATAAGTCTGGTGTTGTAATAAGTGTATTATTTTTGCTACAGTATGTATTTAATATTTGATATGTGATCAAGAGATTGTGGCATGAGTCTTGATGATTAAAAAGCAGTTTTGTATATTGTGGAGTGTGAAAAGACATTCTTCTGGTGTTTATTAAATCAGAGGAGTCTTGGTGAAGAAGTTCTCTTCTGATAAAAGCTTGTAACTACCTTAACTCTTGACTACCTTGACTCTTGATTAAGTTATATGATCATTACCATAGCAGTTTTTTGTCAATCAAATCATCATAAGTATTATATTTAGGTATTTAAGTTAGTTCAGTGCCATCTAAGGCATGTGGTGTTAGATATTGGTTGGAATTGTTGTTGTTTGAGATGTTAACACTCAGGTTTTGTCATTGATGTCAACATATGTATCAGTTATATGTTGATTGCCTCAGACAGACAGTGATTCTGGTTATTACAGTCAGTTGGACAGTTGTATGGACAGTGTACGACACTTCAGAGTGTAGGGTCATGGTTATATCATGCTAAGAGTGTCTAGACCTTATGTCTAAGGACGCATGGCTTAATGTGTTGATTTGTGAGAGTTATAATTCTTTTGGTGAACAATTGTCGCAGGCCAGTAACAAGAAAATTTGCCAGAGTTAGTTGTTGTATTTTGAGTATAATTTGGTTGCAATAAGGAAATAATGGTATGTGAACATCATGCGTGGAAAAAGAATTGGATTAGAGTACATTACAAGATTTGTGACCTAATTGGGTCATGCTGCAGTCAGCACTGGCGAGTGATAATTACATATTTGCATTTGGGAGCCGACTAGCTGGTGTAATGTGTGTAACAAATTGGCGAGCATGAATTAAGGATTGTGGCATGTGTTTTAATGTTTGTAATTGTTATACACTTGTATTGGATACTGCATGTGTGATAGTATTGGTTGATGTATTAGGTTAGTCCTAACAGGCTGACCTAATTTGGTTATTGTAACTTGTACAAAGGAAAGTCATTCCTTTCTTGTAAAGAGTGTGGATGGATGCGAGGATGTGGAATTGATGCAAGAAAGGTCAGAGTGGAGCTGAGAAGGTAGATCCGATGCTTTGAAATATGTATGAGTGGAATCTATGTTTATTCCCTATGCACTTCACTGGAACTGCAAAGGCAATTGAGTCGCCATCAGTCAATTCATTATTGGACAACGAGTCCTTTTCTTTCTATGGACATTGAGCCCACTGAAGGCAGCTTTAACCTTCTCCTTTGAGCAATGAGCTCCAGGCAGTATACCTTTTGTTCTCTTCAACTCCTAACAAGGTTGAAGGACATTTTGATAGGGGGTTTTGTCCTTTAACAAGGACTTATCCTTTAATAGCGACTTACGTGCTAGATGTATTGAATCAACTTCTAACAAGAAAAAATTTATGCTAGTGCATTATCTTGTGGGTATCATCCCCACCGGGTATCTTGTATATTATAGTGTTGGTTTATATCTTGTCTATCTTGGTTTGCACTGTTTTATTCTTCATTGATGATTTGGTCAAAAAGTATGAGGATTATAAATATGACACAACTGATTCCCCCCCCAACCCGGCCCACCCGCCCAGTTGTGTTGTGTGGATTGTTATTCTTGACAATTGGTATCAAACCTTGTGGTCCTTTTGGAGAAGAATAAAACAGTATGAAATTTGATGGTGAAAATTATGACAACTGGAAGAATGAGATGAGGACTCATTCAAACTGCTTAGGGATTGAATATTAGTTAATCACAAAGAATAAGGAAGACATCAAAACAATAGATGAATTGGGATGCAATACAAAAGCTAAAAGAAAGAAATTCACTTGAAATATGGTCGCTAAAGAAGTCCTAAGTAGTGCACTTTAAGAGGCAGAGCTTATAGAGGTTAAGGAGCTTGATTCTACTCATGAGATTTGGGAAAAGGTGGAAGCGCTATATTAAGGTGACAAATACACCAAACAGGCCAAGTTACAAAGTTTGAACGCAAAATCGGAAAACATGAGGATGCAAGAAGATTGAAACTATCAGACCATATGTTCAAAGAGTGACAGAGGTTGTTATTCGCATGAGGAATTCAGGTGGAGTCATTACAGAGGATGAAATCATTGCAAAGATCTTGAGATCCTTAACACCAATATATGACAACAAAATCATGGCAATTGAGAGATTCTACAACTCACAAAGGGATTCACAAGGGAGATTGAAATGTCTCTTTCTCTGATTTTATATGATATTTCAAGCCTCAAATCAGATCTTTAAAATCAAACAACCAATATTTCAAAGATCCACCAATTTCTCAATAAAGCCCAAATCGGGTATGTCAGAAATAGTGCCAAAAGCTTCACAGCTTCACCTATTATTAATAAATCTGAAAGTTGACATTTTTACAGAAATTTGAGCAGCATAACAGCTTATAAAATGACATTTTCAAATCTGTATAACATGCACACAATAGCTCCCAAACGGAAGACAAAAACAATGCTCATCGGGCTCCCGAAAATAGCACAAAATAGCCCGGAATCACCACAAAAACTTAATAATCTATCACAGAAGTATAATCATATCCAAATACATATATATTCAGCTCTATTTTAACATTTAAAAGTCTGATATACAGCAGCAACCCAAACTGATATGAAATACTCAACCGGAAACACCAAACTCTTACAAAAAATACACCTGAAAACTCACAAATCTGCACTGTTCAGCACAAAGGCAAACTCTGCATGAGCATGCACATGGAATAGCTTCAAACTCCCGTCCTTAGCCTTCCTAGAAACCTGCAAACTCCCGTTCTTGGGTCTCCTTCACAGGTTTGGCAGCCTCTGAAGCACAACAAAGCAATGCGCAAAAATCAAGTTCTGAAATCCGCCCAAAATGCCTCCAAACCCCTTAAAAGAGGGCATAACCCTAACTCACGTCCAAGAGAGGTTAATAAAACATATTTTAATAATAATTTTCGTTTATTAGTCCATTAGCTTCCAAAGATTATCCCCTTTTTCCGAAACTTCACCTTTTTGGGCCTTCCTGCCTTAGCAAAGATTATTTTTTTTAATTATTTGAAAAGGGGACATGACAGAGACTTTGATTAGTAAGTTATCTGCATTTGAAACTTTTAGATTGGGAATGCTTTACCCAATGTTGAATCTGCATTTTAAGCTATTGTTCATAAGGATAAGAAGATGTTAATGAATAATGCAAGTACTTCTAAAAGTGGAAAATATGCACATCTCGGGGAATATGCTAAGGATTGGGCAAAGATAGAGGAAGAAAGAAAATATGTGGAACTTGAAGCATTGGTTGCCAAAAAAGAATTCAGAGGTAAACATAAATATGAAGGCAAGTTGCCTTTGAAATGTTTTTCATGCAATATGATAGGTCATTTTGCTCCTAGATGTCCCACAGAGTTCCTAAGTATAGGCCTAAGCCATACAAGTCCAAGTATTCTAAGGAATGCTATTATGTTAGTGATGCTGCTACTGGTGATGAATCTAAGAAGAGTGATGATAAAATTGTGTGTTTGGTATCAAAGATACAAATCTTATTAATGAAGAAAAAGGTTTGGCTTCACATCTGGAAAAGAAATCAGAATATCACATGACAAGTGAAAGATAAATTTGTACAATTTAACAAGTATGATAAAGGTGTGGTCAGATTAAGGAACCAATAATCCTTGTTTAATCAAAGGGAAAGGATCAGTAACTCTTGATAGTAAACATAATACTGATGATGTAATATTTGTTGATGGACTAAAACATAGCCCATGGAGTGTTGGGCAACTTGTTGACAAGAGTTATCTACAATTCAAGGATGACATGCACTATCAGAGATCAATTAAGTAGTATAATCGCATCAGGTACTAAACAAGAGGTAATGTGTTTCAATTGAATACATCAAAAAAGAGTTGTTTGGCTGCAAAGATAGATGACATCTGGTTATGGCATAAAAGGTTTTGTCATGTAAAATTCAACAAAACTGTAAAGGTCGCTAATTCTAATGTAGTCAGAGATTTGCCGAAGATTGTAAACCTACTAATATGATGTGTAAGGAATGTGTTATGGGAAAACAGTCTGGGACTAATTTTCAGAGAAAGACTTATTATGCAAAAGGGAGATTGGATCTGGTTCACACAGATCTCTGTGATCCTGCAAGGACAAGGCCATATTATTTTTTGTTGATGATTACTCAAAAATGATGTGCGTTACTTTTCTTGAAGAAAAATTAGAGGCACTTGATAAGTTTAAGATCTACAAGGCCAAACTTGAGAATGAATCAGGGTTACAGATTAAATGCTTAAGATCGGATAGAGGAGGAGAGTTTACATCAAATAAGTTCAATGTATACGTGCAGAACATGTGATCTACAGACAAACATCTGCACCTAGAACAACACAACAGAATGGCATAGCAGAGGGAGAGTATAGAACTATCCTAGATACAGTAAGGACAATGATGCTTGAAGGTAAGGTACCAAAGATGCATTGGAGGGAAGCAATCACTATTGCAGTCTACACATTGAACTGAGTTCAAATCAAACATGCCACTTGTAAGACTTCAGATTGTCTATGGTATGGTCATGTACCTTCAGACAAATATTTCGGAATATTTGGTAGTAAAAGCTATATCAAATGGGATGGTGAACTATGCAAGTTTGGTCCTAGGAAGGATGAAGGAACAATCCTTGGTTATTAAGGCATATAGAAATTACAATCTCAGATTGAGAAGGTTGATTGAGAGTGTTAATGTTAATGTTGATGAAAGATTTCAGATTCAGGAACGGATGTATGATTATGAGTCAAATAATGAAAATGATCAGGCACCTACCAATCAGAATCAGGATCAGGAATCATAACAGATTGAATTCTTTGAAATTGACAATAGGATACAAACATTGAAGAACCAAAGGAAACTCCTACAACACCAAGGTATGTGTCATTGAATCATTTTGAAGAACAAATCATTGGTGATGTAAACAAAGATGTGTTAACAAGATCAAAAGTTAAGAAATGAGTTTGCTTAATTTCACAAGTAGAACCTAAGGCTGCTGATGAAATTTGTAAGGATGAATCTTGGATTAAGGCAATGTAGGAAGAGCTACATCGGATTAAAAAGAATGAGACTTGGAAATTAGTTCCTAGACCTAAAGATAAAGATGTTATAGGAACTAAATGGGTCTTTAAAAACAAGATGAATGAACAAGGTGAAGTTGTAAGGAATAAAAAGAGACTTGTTTGTAAAGGTTACTCACAGAAAGAAGGTATTGATTTTGATGAGACTTTTGCACCAGTTACTAGACTAGAGGTTGTTAGATCATTTCTTGCTTCTGCAGCTCATAAAGATTTCAAAAAGTATCATAGATGGATGTTAAATCTACATTTTTGAATGGCAAACTTAAATAAGTAGTTTATATAGAACAACCTAATGGATTTTCCTCAACTAATCAAGAGGATATGGTATGCAAAATGAAGAAAGCATTTTATGGCTTGAAGCAAGCACCAAGGGCATTGTATGCTAGGTTGGAGAGGTATTTGTTGCATCTTTGTTTTAAGCTAGGATACCAATGTGCACATCCTAGTCCAGGAGGTGGATGCAGATGGCATTGGGAGCAAATCCAAAGGTGGATGCCTTGAGGGTGTCATTTAGAAGCGCCTCTCAGGCATTTGGACGCGTCGAGATGCCTCCCAAAAGCATCCACGTGCATCTAGATGCCTAGGAGGCACTTCCAAATGACATCCACAAGCATCGAAGTGCTTCCAGATGCCTCTATGCTGGCCCAAGAAAAAATGTTTTTGATGACTTTGTACCACTTAAGATTTATTTAAGCACATGCAAATAAGTTTTTAATCTATTTTTTGCTCCTAAGCCCTAAAATGGACCTAGAAGAGGTCATTTAACCATTCTTCATCTCATTTTGTTTGCAGCTACACTCTCTTCTCATTTGGTCTCCATTTTGGTGTTTTAAAGGCAAGGTGAAGATAGCTTTCCCATAGGAGTTAAAGCATCTGATCCCATTCTTGAGTTCTTTAATGAAATTTTTTGGGCTTCGATGAATTTTTTCAAGTTTGTGAAGAAAATTTTCAAGTTTTTTTCAATTTTTTTAAGAAATAAAGAAACAAGTTTAGCTATCTATTTTGGTAATTTTTTATCATTTTTTATTTTTCATAGTTTTTTTCTAATTTACATTTATTTAGTTTCTTAATATAGGCATAGCAAGAAATTAGATTGAATTGTGCAAGAATGGCCACCACCGGTAGTGAAAGTTCAGTGGGAGGGCAAGGAGTCGATAGTTTGAAAATTGATGTAGGATCTCCTTTATAAAAACATACCACAAGAATCTCACAAGTTTCCAGAGGTGGCTCATATATTTGGAAGTGTAATTATTGTCAAAGTAACAAAGGCAAACCATTCAATAGCTCATATTCCCTGGTCAAACTTCATTTTATGGGCCTTGTTGGTAAAGGATTTACAATGTGCAACGGCA
This sequence comes from Cupressus sempervirens, assembly GCA_028749045.1. Classification (NCBI taxonomy): domain Eukaryota; kingdom Viridiplantae; phylum Streptophyta; class Pinopsida; order Cupressales; family Cupressaceae; genus Cupressus; species Cupressus sempervirens. The sequence goes on along the minus strand of CM053788.1, from coordinate 271,547,695 downwards.
CAGATGGGAAGGGAATGCCTAATGCACAAATAGCTTCATTTGTAAAAGAACAAGAAGTTGTTGATAAATTGGTTAAAAGATCAAAACAAAGTTTTTATCAACCTCCATCTAGAAACAAAACAATGCAATTGCCCATTGAACCAAGTGTATCCTCCAAGCATCCATTGTTGCAAGTACCTGTACCAGGAGTGGAAGAAGAAGAAGTAGAAACTACCACCTCCAAAAGAGGTCCATAGGACACCACATTTAAAATTGAGGCAAGAGAGATTGTTAATCAAGCCACTGCACGTTGCCTCTGTGCCAATGGTCTTCCTTTCAACTTAGTGAGATCACCACATTGGAAGGAAATAGTGCCAGCCATAAGTAAATCACAAGCTGATTATGCAAGTCCCAAGTATGAAAAGGTGTGTAACACTCTATTGCAAAAAGAGAAGGCTTGTGTAGAGAAAGTTATTCAACCAATTAAAAATTCATGGAAAACTTTGGGTGTTTCTATTGTTTTGGATGGATAAAAAGATACAAAAACCGGCCATTGATTAATGTGATTGCATTGTCACCTAAAGGGGCAATGTTTTTTAAGGAAGTTGATTGTGAAGGGAAAGTGAAAGATTCACAGTTCATTTCCAAAATTCTCATTGACGCCATAGAGATGGTGGATAGTGAGAATGTGGTCCAAGCCATTACATATAATGTCAAAAATTGTAGGGGTGCAAGTGCTTTGGTTGAGGGTCGATATGACCATATTTTCTGGACACCATGCATCGTACACTCCCTAAACTTGGTCATCAAATAGATTGGCACTCAAATAGACTGAGTAAAGCAAATTTACCAAGAGGGGGAGGAGATACAAATGTTGTGACGAACCATCACATCTCACAATCGATACTTAGATCATTCTCCAAATTGGAGTTGTTAAAGATAAATTGTAATTACTAAATTTAATTTATCTATCTAATTTGAATATATTTTATGGCATGTTTAATTAACAAATTGTATATAACTTTGCTTAATATTTATTGACATATTGTTATGATTGTTAGAAATAGGGAATACTGAGAGGGGGGCTGAATCAATGTTCCACAAACTTTTGCCTAGCTACAGATATAATTAACAACCTTTAAACTTGCATCGATGATCAAACTGAAAAGTAAACATAAGCATAGCATTATGCAACTCATAACACCATTATTTGTTAAGTAAGGAAACCCTGGCTAAGGGAAAACCCTAATGGGGATGGTATCCACAAAATGATCTACTAATCAAAAGTATATGGTGAAAGATATTGACCCGGTTAGGAGTCTATTACATCCGTATGGTGTTTATCTCCTTGTTAGAGGAGTAGGCCTTGTTAGAAGCCTCAACCCTGTTAGGAGTTGGTATTACAGTACAAAAGAGTGTAAGATGAGCCCAATGCTCAAACATGCATATACAACTAGCCAATGCTATCAACGGAGAAAGATACAAAAACCTTTTATAGTGTTGATATCTTCAATATTTGATCTATCATTATAGTTCCTTCTTCAAAATTGATCATACAATTGTGCTGCTCTGTACCAACATCAATTTCGCATCCATACCAATCACATAAAGTGTGCATGCAAACATTAAATCGTTACAATATAATGCCATTCACTAAACAAAATGTTATGCCTTTATACCCAATAACTTAGTCCTGTCAACCTTGCTGTTTGATACTTTGTTAAATCTTTGAATAATATTTTGCCACGTCTAGGTTAACATCTAAGATGTCGCCCCAACATTGTCAAGTAATTGTTTTAGTAAACCAAAACAATTCTTGAACCAAAAAGCCATTACAATGTCTGTTAGTTTGTTTTGTCTTGCTACACTATACCTGGTAAATCCGCCATAACTCCTTCCGTACATAACAAAATCTTAAGCGCTTTTGCCCACATGTCATATGGAGTCCGTACTATCTTCCTGTACGAGTGCACATTCTCAAGTGCCTCCAGTGAATTGCACTAAACAAAACACTATTTCTTTTTACCATACTTGGACAATTTTCTAGAAATCTGTAATTCAAACTTATCCTTATATTTCGCCATCTCAAAATAGGCTATATGTTGCCATAAATGACAACCCTAATACATTAGCTTAGCCAAATTACCAACAACGATTTAACTTACTTAAGTGGTTTAAACCTAATTTGCATCTCATATTATTGTTATGAGATGATTTGTCAAGGTGCAGAGGCATTAAGCCAAATGGTTATTTCTAGCCAGGGGGCTATATGGAAGGCTTCAAATTCAAAGAGGGCACAAAAAGTCAATGGCATTGATATTGGATGACAGTTAGTGGGCTCAAGTGCAATTTGTATTAGATTTCATAGACCCTATCATGACTAAGCTCGGCTTTGCTAATACAAATCAGCCTTGTTTGGGGTATATCTATGATGGCATGGATATAATGATAGAGAAGGTAAAACTTTCCATACAAACACATGAAAATGAACCCACAAAATGTGAAACTTTATACAATCAACTAGAAAGAATCATTCATCACCATTGGGAAAAGATGACTACCCTATTACACCTCTTTGTATAAGCCTTATCTCCAAGTTATTTACGCAGTGCAAGGCAAGAGAATCCCCAGAGAAGATGTCCTAGCCCCCAGCAATATAACCACGCAGCGGAAACACAATAGCAAGAAGGAATAATGCTAGATCTGATACCAAATTACAAATATATATTCATAAAATATAACTGATTACATGCAATGTGTTGCGCTGTAAGGCTTTCCCAATTATGGCCAAAGACAAAGCAAGTAATAGTTCTGCAAGATCCGTCAAGATTCAATCCAAACACTAGCTAGTCCAAATCCACACTCTGGTGGAAACCCCCAAGGAAGATCTCAACTTGTGCCCGCAAGCCCACCAAGCAATCTTCTTGTTTTCCAAGCCGCAGCTACTAGCTCTTCTCCAAATTCGCTCCTCTACCACCTCCTCTTCTTCACGATGGATGAATAATGATAAAAGACTTCCCCACAACCCCTACTTATACCAATCTAAGCCACAAGTCGGCCTGCAACAACAATTAAATGCCCAAAATCGATATCTGAGTAAAATAGCGATATCTCCTAGCTCCGATTGAATTAGAACTCGCACTTTGAACCGTAGTTAGTACTCTAGGCCCTCTTCAATCCCTGAAATTTGCATCCTCTAACTCATTGTGGAAAATTAGTTACACAGCCTGCAACAGGCACCAAATTCCTAAGCAAGGCCGAGCTCAATAGACCATGCCGAGCACCAGTCCTTCTTCGACCGAGTACCAGTCCAAGCACCCTCCAAAGCAACTACCGAGCCTCCTCTCATGAACTCCAAAGTAGTCAACAAGCAAACCCAAGATGCTCCTACATCGGACTCCCCAGGTAAATAAAAAGTGTGTCCCACACTTTGATGCCCAAAGAAAGATCAACAACCGACTTCATCTTTACAAAAGGCTTCCAAGCCAACAGGGACAAGAAAACCAATTTGCACATCATCCACACCTGTATCATTCTGTCAAACACCAAAATCTCAATCATCTGATCAGCATGCTCACACCCAAGAACAAACTGAACATAATGCTTCAACAACAAACCTTCATCCACATCAGCAACTAGTGAATCCATACCAACAGCAACAAACCCCACATTAGCAACAACAAACTCCACATCAACAGCAACAAACTCCACATCAGCAGCAACATGTAGATCTCCATCAACACATGCCAAACTCACAACACCAACAATCTCATTGCTCACAACAAGATGCTTTGCAACACACAACTCATCACCAACAACAACCGGATCATTCACGACCAAGTGCTTTGCAATTTCCATGTCAAATCCAACCGGCTGATCATGAAAACCAATGTCTATCCCAGAATCAACAAGGTTAGGAATATCTTCAGCAACAACCTCCAGTTGCTCTACAAGTTTTGTATCAAACTCCACAATCTAATCAACAAAACCAACCTCTTCCACCTCGACCTTGTCATGCCCATCTTCTCTCACGAACAAGTCTCTTAACCGGCCAAACAACTCTCTTCCGGATCAATAGACTCCAACTCCACAAACATCTATGAAATGCCTTCCTCATCCTGTCCTTATCTCGATCATATGCACTAGTTTCAAACTAAGCAACCACCTTCTTAGTTCGATCAACCAAACTAGCTTCAACCCAAGCAGACATCTTAGAAAGATTTCTCTCCGCCACATCACGGAGATTCGCAATCATTTCAGGGTCCAATCCTCTCGAAGCCATCTCCCAAATCTTTGTAAACCCTCTACAACAAATCCTTCACACGCTCCTTGTGACAACCTAGAATTGTTTGCAAGTCAGATTTCAACCTGCCACCTTGCATGAACAATCAAGAACCACATCACAAGTCTAGGACCATGGATTTGCAATCCAAAAACTCTCTACGATCATGCCTCAACAAGATCAGTCTTCCATCTTCGCATCCATCGATCCATTTGCAAGACCTCTACAATTGCAAGTCAGAACCACGATCTGCCACCTCATAACTAAGAGATCTAGGACTCCAGAAAGAAAATCCACCACCAAATCAAGATTAAATCAGATCTACTTCTCCACCCAAGTCCTGGTGCAAACTGCCACAACTTCGGCGATCTGTCTACATGCTCAGGAACAACCTTCGCTCTGATACCATCTGACGCAATACAAGGCAGGAGAATCCCCAAAGGAGATGTCCTAGCCCTCAGCAATATAACCAAGCAGCGAAAACACAATAGCAAGAAGGAATAATGCTAAATCTGATACAAAATTACAATAATATATTCATAAAATATAACTGATTATATGCAATGTGTCGGGCTGTAAGGCCTTCCCTACTACAGCCAAAGACAAAGCAAGTAATAGTTTTGCAAGATCCCTCAAGATCCAATCCAAACACTCGCTAGTCCAAATCCACACTCTAGTAGAAACCCCCAAGGAAGATCTCAACTTGTGCCCACAAGCCCACCAAGCAATCTCCTTGTTTTTCAAGCCGCAGCTACTAGCTCTTCTCCAAATTCGCTCCTCTATCACCTCCTCTTCTTCACGATGGATGAATAATGATAAAAGACTTCCCCACAACCCTTACTTATACCAATCTAAGCTACAAGTCGGCCCAAAACACAAATTAAATACAAATACATAAATGAAATGCCACAAGTCGGCCTGCAACAACAATTAAATGCCCAAAATTGATATTTGAGTAAAATCGCGATATCTCCGATTGAATTAGAACTTGCGCTTCAAACCGTAGTTAGTTCTGTAGGCCCTCTTCAATCCCCAAAATTTGCATCCTCTAACTGATTGTGGAAAATTAGTTACACAACCTGCAACAAGCACCAAATTCCTAAGCAAGGCCAAGCTCAATAGACCTTGCGCTTCAAACCGTAGTTAGTTCTGTAGGCCCTCTTCAATCCCCAAAATTTGCATCCTCTAACTGATTGTGGAAAATTAGTTACACAACCTGCAACAAGCACCAAATTCCTAAGCAAGGCCATGCCGAGCAACCAAAGACCGTGCCGAGCAACCAAAGACCGTGCCGAACACCAGTCCTTCTTCGACCGAGTACCAGTCCAAGCACCCTCCAAAGCAACTACCAAGCCTCCTCCCATGAACTCCAAAGTAGTCACCAAGCAAACCCAAGATGCTCCTGCATCAATTATTATAGCGAGGAGGTACTTGCTATGCCAAATAGAGTAGCACCATATGCAGATGAAGAAGTTGCTAGTGGTGCTACAAAGCTTTTGCAAGACTCTTAGATGATGACATTCACAAAAATGTTAGCACAAGATTTGGCTTATTTGCTTCGGGAGAAAAACTTAGTCATATTGCACTAAAGAACCAATATGACATGGGAGCTATCACATGTTGGTACCTTTATGGTCAAGCATTTAAGCATCTACAACCTCTCGCAATCAAAATCCTCTCACAATAAGTTTTTTTTTTTTTTTTTAAATTTGTTTACCACCTGTATTTTACAGTTCTTTGTATTGGTTTTCATTTTTACATTTTACTTAAATCATGTAATTGTGAACACTGTCCAGGTTGCAAGTTCTTTTGTTGCTGAGCAGAATTGGGATACATGCTCCTTCATCCACTCAGTGAAGTGTAACCGGTTGCGCTCTAAAAAAGCTAAAGACTTGGTTTACATTCATACCAACTTGCATCTTTTGTCATGTAAGGAGGGTCGCTGTAAGGGGCAGCCAACCTTTTGATGTAGAACCTGAGAGTGCAAACTTAGATGCAAAAAATCAAAATCTTACTACAATCACAGATGACTATGTTGATAACACCATGAAGCATGGTGCATCCAGCACAAGTGTAACCGTTTTCAGTTCAAATAATCTTGAACTTGCAGCAATTGGAGGAGTTGAAGATGATGATAATTTCTTTGCAAATCCATATGATTCTAATTCAGATTGATGAACATTGAACTATGAACTATATTTTGAATTTATAATTGTGATGATTTTCTTATTTGCATTGGAATTGTAAACATAGACGTATGGCTTATAATATTATTGAATATTTAAATTTCAATTTGAAATGTATTGGTGAATTATCATACTATCAAATGTTTGTAATTGTGTTGATTTTTTGATTTGCATTGGAATTGTAAACATAGACGTATGGCTTATAATATTATTGAATATTTAAATTTCAATTTGAAATGTATTGGTGAAGTATCATACTATCAAATGTTTTAATTTTGTATATTTCTTTCATTTCTTTGCATATACATAATATAACTATACATTATATATATAAGCGCATTCATATCCCAAAAAAAAATTGTGGCATCCACACTCAAATCGATATCTTAGGTTTTAAGAAGGGAACTACATACAGTAATATGTATTTAAGAACTAATTCCAATGGTATCTTAGTTATTTAGGTATTTGTTGATATTATATTTGGAGGAAATGATGCAATGAGTAGAAAGTCTACTAATGAGATGTCAATGATTGGGCAAATGAAATTTTTCCTTAGCTTACACAAAGTAAGGATGGAATATTCGTATTTCAGACCAAAATCTTAAGGAATTATTGAAAAAGTTTGGAATGGAGGATTGTAAGGCAGTACGAACACCTATGGTTACAGGATGCAAGTTATCGGCAACTAATGAATCACCAAATAGTTTTCCAACAAGATATAGGTCAATGAATGGAGGCTTGTAATATTTAAATTTTAACCCATACAAGGCTAGATATCTCTAGTGCAATTGGAATTGTTGCAAGATTTCAATTTGAACCTAAAGAAACTCATCTCGAACTTGTGCAAAGAATTTTTAGATATTTGAAAGGAACAATTCATTATGGTTTATGATATGATGGAACTGATGATGTTTTTCACAAATATGTCGTCATCAATGCCAAAGGGGGAGATTGTTAGATATTGGTTGGAATTGTTGTTGTTTGGGATGTTGACACTCACGTTTTATCATTGAAGTCAACACGTGTATCAAATTATGGTTGTCTCCGACAAACTGTGATTCTAATTATTACAGGCAGTTGGACAGAGTTGTATGGACAATGTACAACACTTCAGAGTATGTGGCCATGGTTATATCATGTTAAGAGACAATAGACCTTATGTCTAAGGGTGCATGGCTTAATGTGTTGTGGTGTACAAGCACCTAGTAGGTCAAGCAAAGGCATGATGATACCAGAGAGCAAGGGAGAAGTCCAAGATGTCAACTATGTGATCTTAAGGCCAATAATGGCATTTGGTGTGAACAATTGTAATGTAAAAATAATGTCCTAATGGTCCTAAAAGAACCGTAGGACGTAAATTGAATGTAATGGGTCGAAGCATTGTAATGGACCTAGGAAGGCTTGGGAAGGGTCTAAGGGTAGTTTGAAACTATTTGGTAAGAATTACCAATAAATTAGGATCAATTAGTGTTAAGTTTTTATAGCTTCAAATTCAAATATTTGAAAAGTAATGACTAGTTGGCTTATGGGCTGGTAAGTTGTTATAAACATAGTTTAAGGGCTTAACATCTCTCAAACCAATTGCAATCGGTTTGGGAAGTTGAATTAAGTTGTATAAAGCCTGGTCAAGGCGTGAGATCTATGGGGCATAGTGATTTGAAGATAAAATTTGTACAGACTATTAAAGAACATTAATAATATTCAAATTTCTTGCAATTCCATTGTAAGTTCTATATGTTTTTGTAAGAATTTGCCTAAGAGAAAAATTCACCCAAGAACTAAGAACTCAAACACAAGCACCACTGTAGACCAGAAGGAGAGAGTATGATTAGAATGACAATATATTCATTCAATATGCAATTGTTAAAGTACACTAGGAGTGCCTGTATATAAAGGCCTCTGAGATACATCTAGAATGCCTCGTAATCAGCATCATGATATGTCATACAACCAGGCACATGTCCACCAGATATGGGTTATCCTCCATTAAGCACGGAAGTAAGTGTGGTGATGAGAGGATAAGCCTACAAGGGTGTGACGCAAATCAGTGTTGTAGACACCATGTGCTAAAATAGAGTTGCGTACTCCTGTGTTGGCAACATGACACTCAAAAAGGTGCGCAAACTCCTAAATGTCTCACAAAATAAAATAATAAAATAATGCATTAACCTAAGTAAACTTAAGTAAGTATAAATAGTAAATACGTATTTACACCAACAACCCCCCTTAAGTGCAACTTAGGGGAATGCCCTTAAGCTTACGAAATCTAGGATGCAATGCATGATGGGTCCTGGCTACTAGACCATGTTAGGTACCCATGTACATAATGAAGATGCAATCTCTCATAAAGCGGAGAAAGCGGGAAAACCTCATGGGAAAAACCCTCCCCCAAAAAGAGAGATAAATAAGGATGCATGGATGGATGGAGTAATCAAGACCCCCCCATTACGACATACATCCAGTATATACAATAGTGAAGATGAGAAGAACTAGAACCTCACAAAAGGAAAAAGTCCCCCCCATAAGAAGGAAGAGGAAGAGAGACAAGGTAGTCCCCCCCCCCCCCCCCCAAAATGAAGAATGCCTACAAGTGAAAGCTGCTCCGAGGAAGAAGCTGGTCCAAGAATGCTGAATGATGTTCCTCCCCTTAGGAAGAAACAATGGCAAAGGTACAATCCTGAAGATGCCTGCTCAAGTATCCCTGTGTTGATGCTGATGTTCACCCCTTCCAACTGTGCTGAAAAGAACGAATGCAGATTTGGCAAGGATGTCTGTTGAACTTGTTCCAATGAACCATCTGTCTCCTCAACTAACAAAGAGACCTCCAACAACTGTTGTTCATAAGGATCCACAATCACGCCAACCTGTAAAGATTGATCATGTAGAGAATGGACACGAGGGTCAGAGTGAGCCCTCGCAACAACTGTAGAAGGATCACCTTCATCAAAGAGAAGATGTAAGTCCTCAAGGCTGTCTCCCAAGTCAACTGAAGCTAGAGCTAGAAGACGAGATGTACCATACTGCGTTGGACCTTTCACTATGGCAATGTAAGCATGTGGACTGGACTGATGATGTGACCGCTCACTGCAACTATCAATAGAACCCCACATGTCTGAATCTGTTGAAGCACTATCGCTAGTGTCACTATCAGTTTCCACTATGTATGATGTACGGAGAGGAGTAGAGGATAAGTTGGGTGAACTTTCTTCAAAGTGAACATCCTTCTCCACAAAGATCTCATGAGTCTCTGGATCCATAAGTCTATATGCCTTCACATTGTCTTCATGACTGATGAAGGCACAAGGCCTAGGTGCTAGTGCCTTGCAACCCCTAAAAGATAGGTTTGCCCATGCTGGATAACCGAAGACTCTGAAGTGACCCACAATTGGTTTTCTGCCGCACCATGCCTCAAAAGGAGTCTTCTCGTCTAAGGCATTACGAGGAGACCTATTAAGTATGTGAGTAGCACTGCTAATGGCTTCAACTTCAAGTGTTCGATCAAGAGACTTGGCTTTTATCATGCAACTTGCCATGGTTTTAAGAGTCCTAATTCTCATAGCTGCAACATCTGTCTTGTGCGGACTGAATGCTGGTGGATTTTGAAGATCAATCCTCTGAATTCTGCAAAAGTCCTTAAGTCTTCTGTCTACATATTTGTTCTCATTGTTCACCCTTAGAACATTGATGGCTTTCCTTGATTTGTGTTCAACATGAGTCTTAAAGGCTTGAAGCTTATGAACCACTTCACTCTTATGATGAAGGAAGTAGACCCAAGTGAATCTTGAAAAGTCATCAACAAATGTGAGGATGTAGCGGCCTTGGTTGACTGAATTCTTGGCTAACTGAAGTCACTGCAAAGGGTCCTACTAAAACCATGTGAACCAACTGAAGAACAATTGAAGCTCAAGAAGACTTCCTTTTATCATACTTCTCCTTGAGATGCATATCCACTGAACATGATGAACACTATCCCTTAGAAAAGTTGATGTTAGGTAGACCTTTGACCATGTGTTTGGAGCAAAGTTGCTAAAGAGAGCGGAAGTCAAGGTGACCAAACCGCTCATGCCATAATGTAGATTGTGAAGTAGAGTGAGTCAACAAGGCTTGAGAAGGAAACTTAGGCACAAAGTGGGAGAAAGAGTAAAGCCTCTTGTCATCGTTGACTTTCCCCACTGCAACCAATGAATCATCTCTAAGACTTCGCACCATCATTGAATCTGGAAGGAACTCAACTTTATGACCATCTCCAAGGTGAGTGATTTGGTAAACTGATAGGAGATTGGAGCTAAGATTTGGAACATAGAGAACATCTTTGAATTCCCCATTGTCCATTTCCACATGTCCTTTTCCTTAAACTTCCATTTTAGTATCATCTCCCATGAAGATGTGTGGTACCTTTGACTGCTTCAATGAAGAAAAATCTCCTTTTGAAGAACCCATATGATAGGAGGCATCTGAGTCAAGTATCCATTCCAAAGAAGAACTTGTGTTTGCCATAAGTGCTTGCCCCTTACCCTTCAAAGAGGTTGGAGTTGAATCCTTGGAAGTACCTGGCACTTGAATCTTGTTCTTCCTGAGTAGATTTTCTAACTCATCGATTCTTTTAGTTTTGCAATGATGCTCATCATGATTTGGCTTTTTGCAATATGCACAAAAAAGTTTGTCCTTCTTTTCATTACTTCCCTTCTTGTTGGAAGAAGAACCCCCTTGTTGTGAGGAGGATTGTTGTGTCTCAGATTGTGTTTTCTGCTTCCACTGCTTCTTGTTGTTGCTTTTCCCTCCTTGACTTGATTGGTGCTCATCACTAGCCACCAAGGCTTTGGTCTTTGATGACTTGAGAAGTCCTAAATCCATCAAGTGAGATTGTTCAACAATCAACATTTCTGCAAATGCATCAAATGTAGGCTTCTGGTAAGCAGATCCCATAGTCAACCTGTGAGTATTGAAACTCGAAACAAAGGAAGCATAGTTTGAAGGTAGCCTCTTTAGGATGTGATGAATCAACTTATCATCCTTCATGGGATTTCCACAATCTTTAAGAAGTGCCCTATACTCGTTGGCTTTGTTAATATAATCCTGAATTGTGTCAAAATTCTTTGGATCCAAGAGAAGTAGATCGTCCTCAATCTAAAATCCCTTTTCTTCATCCACCTTACCATACAGTGATTTAAGTTTATCCCAAGCTACTTTGGATTCTGTACAATTGGCAATGTGAAAGAAGAGATCTGTATGAACACAACTCCTGATAGCTCCTAAAGCCTGTTGGTCTTGTCTTTGCCATTCAATGAGTTTTTTAGCATCAATAGGTTTGGTAATTTTACCATCAACATAAAGACTATATCCTTTTTCCATTAATCTACTCCATGCAATATCTTTCCATGTAGAATAGTTGCATGAAGTTAGAGGAGGACATTTAAAACCCATGATGCAAAAAATGAAAAGAGCACAATAGAAAGACACAAAAAACACAGTAAACACCCCCCCCCCCTTTTCACTCAATCAAAAGACCCCCTCAAAAAAGATGCTTTTGGCACTTTATAAGTAGTGCGTGTACAATGGGCCACTTGTCAAAATGAACAAAGTGGACTTTCTGATTTTGCTTTTACAACTGCCTTATGATGCGCAAATCTGTCACTAAGCACTGTAGCTCAGATTTACAACAATTCTGAAAAGTAATCAAAGCTTTACAATGCAAAAAAAAGACCTAATTCTGAAAGTGAGATTTTGGTCCACACAACCCTAGAATCTAACTTCAAATCTGGAAAGTAGACGAAAAAATACGCACTTTCAAAAAAACAGAACCTGAAAAAGTGACCAAATGTGCCCATACGAAGCGTTTGAAGTTGCAAAATGCAAGATTATGCAAGTACAATCGCCAAAAAATGCAATTTCTGCAAAATCTGTGCACCAAAACCAAAAAACAACACCACCTTTGGAAAATTTAGAAAATTCTACCCAATTTCAAAACAAATTGCACCTGAATCGGAGTCCGGATGTCCGAGTTATGGGCTTGTGAAGTCAAGCTACCAAATTGAAAAGCAATCTGAAGAGGGGTCTGGCAAGAAAACTGCGATCTTATATTTGACAGTCAAACAGCCATCACTGCAATTGAAAATTGACTAGGTATGATGGTCAAACGGCCGTCAAATTTAACCTAGTGACTGGCTGACATCAGCAATAAAAAAGCTCCCTGCTGACGTGTCAAATGACTAGGCGTACGACTATACACGTGTCCTGTACGGATTTTTCAACGTGGCGGATGATGTGTCATGACGCTGAGTTGGCAAATGCGCTTATGTGTCAACTAACAAGGGTACGGCAAGTCTAACTATATTGCAGATGTGGTGTTGTGTATGTAGCGACTTAGTCAGCAAGTAACTATGCACTGACTGGACAGTCCAACGCGAGCGAATGAAGGTAAGCCACATGTTGCAGTTTTAGAGGTGGTCGCAGATATTTACTATTCAAAGTGTTACACCGCGGACGCCCGAAACAGTAATGCATCGCCAGTATATGCTCTGCAGTAGCCGGAATCTTTGAATATACAAAGGATGCCGGAAAAAGACTCAGCAACAGAATATTCGCAATCCTCACCAGAATATATTGGCACCGGAGCGTTTGACTGCCACTAAATGGAGACCGTGCCAGATTTTCAAAATTTAGTCCCACATGGTACGTGTGGGGAGCCCAACAATGTTTTTAAACAAATGCAAGCCCAATATAAATAACAACAGGCTATCAAGCAGTGTGGGAGTTGGTCGGGCCGACGATTAAGGGGAAGGTCGTCGGTATTAGGTTGGCCGATTCGAGGGCAATTTCGCTGTCGCTGGAAAATGTGCAGAGGTATGGTGCCAAATTTGTGTTGAAGCGCAGTACGGCCCGGTCAGTGTATACTGTCTGTTGCGCGAAAATAACCTCACAAACTGCAAATCGGGGCCTTCGGGTTCCGATTTGCAAAAAAAAATTGCCTCACGGTCGACTTTGGGCCAAGGTAGCCGAGTTTATAGTTGATCTTCACCGAAACAACGTTCTGAATGCAATGGCGAAGTCAGATCTGGCTCTAGATGCTCCCAATTTCTGCAGTACTCCAAATTCGGGCTGAGGTGCTAAAGCAACAAGTGATCTCGAACAACTATGTGATGAGAAAATCTCCAAGCTCTGATACCACGTAAGAATTTGTCTAAGGGTAAAATTCACCCAAGAACTAAGAACTCAAACGCAAACACAATTGTAGACCAGAAGGAGAGAGTATGATCAGAATGACAATATATTCATTCAATATGCAATTGTTAAAGTACACTAGGAGTGCCTACATATAAAGGCCTCTAAGATACATTTAGAATGCCTCATAATCAGCATCATGATATGTCATACAACGAGGCACATGTCCGCCAAATATGGGTTATCCTCCATTAAGCACGGAAGTAAGTGTGGTGATGAGAGGATAAGCCTACAAGGGTGTGACACACAAATCAGTGTTGTAGACACCATGTGCTAAAATAGAATTGCGTACTCTTGTGTTGTCAACATGACAACTCAAAAAGGTGCGCAAACTCCTAAGTGTCTCACAAAATAAAATAATAAAATAATGCATTAACCTAAGTAAACTTAAGTAAGTGTAAATAGGGCCAATAGTGGCACGTTGTGATGGTTAAGTTGTTGTGTTGTTATCCTTGCCATCAAGGTTCAAATCTCATGGGGATAAGGTCCCCCATTTGTGGTCTCACTGGTTCATAGCTCCAGGTCAAAGCGTTTACCCCTCTTTTAAAATTTAAAAAAAAAAAAGTAAGTGTAAATAGTAAATACATATTTACACCAACAGTTTTGTTGATTGTTTTCAGTGGGTTCACATTGTTGATGAATAAAGACTGAGGTTTGGAGTTTCTTTCGATCATTTGAACAATAGTATAGATCAGTGGGTTCACATTGTTGATGAATAAAGATTGAGGTTTGGAGTTTCTTTCGATCATTTGAACGATAGTCTTAGGGTAGCTTGAAACTATTTGGTAAGAATTACCAATAAATTAGGATCAATTAGTGCTAAGTTTTTATAGCTTCAAATTCAAATATTTGAAAAGTAATGACTAGTTGGCTTATGTGTTGGTTAGTTGTTTTAAACATAGTTTAAGGGCTTAACATCTCTCAAACCAATTGAAATCGGTTTGGGAAGTTGAATTAAGTTGTATAAAGCCTAGTCTTATGGGTTGGTAAGTTGTTTTAAACATGGTTTAAGGGCTTAACATCTCTCAAACCAATTGCAATCGGTTTGGGAAGTTGAATTACCAATAAATTAGGATCAATTAGTGTTAAGTTTTTATAGCTTCAAATTCAAATATTTGAAAAGTAATGACTAGTTGGCTTATGGATTGGTAAGTTGTTTTAAACATAGTTTAAGGGCTTAACATCTCTCAAACCAATTGCAATCGGTTTCGGAAGTTGAATTAAGCTGTATAAAGCCTAGTCAAGGCATGAGATCTATGGGGCATGGTGATTTGAAGATACAATTTGTACAGACTATTAAAGGACATTAATAATATTCAAATTTCTTGCAATTCCATTGTAAGTTCTATATGTTTTGTTGATTGTTTTCAGTGGGTTCACATTGTTGATGAATAAAGACTAAGGTTTGGAGTTTCTTTCAATCATTTGAACGATAGTGTAGATCTGTGTGATCAGATTTTCATCAACAGTACTGACAGGTTAAGGAAATCACATTGTTTTTGCGTTGTTTTGATAATCTCAATAAAGAAAGGGTCCATTCTATGAATGTAATACCTTATTCTCATGGAATGGTGTCCATGTAACTTGTAACATATGATGATGATCATCTAATATCAGGAAAGGTGAAGATAAAAGTGTACACCATGACTAATGTGAAGGCAAGTGCATTAGTTTTGTGCCAAGGGTATAGCAGTAAGAGATCTGCCTGAATGAGGGAGTATTTTTATGATTGAAAGTGTCTAATATGGTGAAGGAGATGGTGTTGGAGCTTTGAACAAGTTTCAGGAGTGTTGGGAAGTGCCCTAACTTGGAAGCCCTAGGTTTAACTTTTAAGCTTGTTTACATTAGGGTTTTGTGATTCGCATATTAAATGAAGGCATAGAGTCTAATAACCTTGAAAATCCTTTAATTTGCATCACAACACAAGACTGTTGAGAGTTGTGGGGTTTGGGGTTATGAATATCATATCCTTCCTTTGTAAAAGTGGGCTAATTCGCCCTTAAAAACTGTCAAAAGTGCCATTACTGTATAGATGGTCCAAAGTAACCCTACTTTATTTTGAGATAATTTAAAGAACTCTGAAAAGGGTATCTGAACACTGGTTTATATGGTTGATGTTTTGGGAAGTCTGAGAGAAAACGGAGAAAAACAGTCACTGGAGGCCTAGTTGTGCTAGTGGGCGGCAGGCCATATTGAAGGGTAAGGTTGGGTTTGTGTGCATAGCGGGTGATTGAAACTTTGGAATCAGTTGAGTTGTATTGTGTTAGGTTAGAATAAGGGTTTGGAAGACTTAGAAGCCGTAGTGAAGGTTGAGACCAAGATTTACCCTATTGGAGCCTTAAGGTGCATTGATAGCATCTAGTTGAAACAAGGAGATTGAAGTATTTGGAGAACCTATTTAACTAAGTTGACTTGATACCCCAAACCTCTGCACCATGTTGATTTATGAGAGTTATAGTTCTTTTGGTGAAGACTGGTCACAGGCCGCTGACAAGAAAATGTGCCAGAGTTAGTTATTGTATTTTGAGTATAAGTTAATTGTGATCTGAATTTATGGTTTGTGAGCATCGTGCATGGAAAAAGACTTGGATTAGCGTACGTTACAAGATTTGTTGCCTAATTGAGTCATACGACAGTCAATGCTAGCATGTGATAATTACATATTTGCATTTGGGAGCTGACTAGGTGGTTTAACGTGTGTAGCAGATTGGTGAGCATTAATTAAGGATTGTGTCAGGTGTTTTAAAGTTTGTAATTGCTATACACTTGTATTGGATACCACATGTATCCTAGCATCGGTTGATGTAATGATTTATGTATCAGGGAAGTCCTAACAGGCCAACCTGATTTGGTTATTGTAACTTTTATAAAGGAAAGTAATTCCTTTGTTGTAAAGAGTGTTGATGGATGAGAGGATGTGGAATTGATGCGAGAAAGATCAGAGAAGAGCTGAGAAGGTAGATTTGATGCATCTATGATTATTCCTTATGCACTTCAATGAAAATGTAAATGCAGTTGAGTTGTCATCAGTCAGATCATTAT
This sequence comes from Cupressus sempervirens, assembly GCA_028749045.1. Classification (NCBI taxonomy): domain Eukaryota; kingdom Viridiplantae; phylum Streptophyta; class Pinopsida; order Cupressales; family Cupressaceae; genus Cupressus; species Cupressus sempervirens. The sequence goes on along the minus strand of CM053788.1, from coordinate 271,530,985 downwards.
TGGACAGGAAGTCCTTCTCTTAGTATGGACAGTGAGTCCACTAAAGGTGGCTTTAACCTTCTCCTTTGAGCAGGGTGCTTTTAGTTCTCATCAACTCCTAACAGAGTTGAAGGACCAATTAATAGGGGTTCTATCGTTTAACAAGGACTTGTCCTATAATAGGGACTTATGTGCTAGATGTATTGTATCGACTCCTAACAGGGTCGGGTCTCCTAACAGGGACATTTTTATACTCGTTCACAATCTTGTGCATATTATCCCTACTAGGGTTTTTCCCTTAACAGGGTTTTCTCGAGAACAAAATCTTGTGCATTATGATGTTGGTTTATATCTTGTTTATCTCGTTTGCGCTGCTTTATTCTTCATAGGTGATTTGGTTGGAAAGTACAGAGTTTATAAATACAACACACAATTGATTCACGCCACCCCCCCCCCCCCCCTTCAGTTGTGTTGTGTGGATTGTTATTCTTAATGAGTGGGGTGTATAGAGAGCTAGTCGATAGATTATCATCATCATATAGCAAATTGTGTTGTTGGAAACTTTTGGAGGTTTGTCACCTCAAAGCGGCTTATCATTCTCAAATGTTGTAAACTGTTTGTAGCATAGTTGAAAATTTCGTTGATATACCGTAAATATTGTGAGATATTTTTTTAAGAGTCAATATTATTGCTCCATAATCGACTGCGATATTTGGTAAAACTCGCAATCAATTTTACTGTATTTATCGGCATAAAAACAGCAATATTTTTCCAAAAAAGCAGTAACCAAAGTCAACTGCCAATTAGGTTTTCCAGTTGTTTTAAAACGCCAAAAAAAGGTAGCGACGGTAATATAGGTTGCAACATGGCAGATACGAGAATATTTTTGACGCAAACCATCTTCAACTGCAAGAAAACCATCTTCGGCTCCAGATCAGTCATCTTTGGCCCATCATTTCAGCCAGAGGTTTTTAGCTTTTTAACTGTAAACGTTTTTTGCATTCAGTTTTATTACTCTGCAATGTGCATTTATCGGATGAGGATCAGTTTTTAGAATGTATAAATATAAATTTATAATGCTGTAAGTTGTATCAATTTACAATATATTAAATACTGTAAATTGTTACAAGTTACAACATTTTATATATATATATATATATATATATATATATATATATATATATATATATATATATATATATATATATATATATATATATATATATATATATATATATATATATATTTAAATTTATAATAAGTTAATTTATAAAGTGTAATGACTAATATTTATTACGAGTAATATATTACCAGTAATATACAGTATTACTGCTAATATATTACCAGTAATATATATAATATTAATTATAGTTATTAGTACACTATAAAATTATGAGAATTCAAATAAAATGATAATTAATTAAATTTTTAGTATGTTTCTTGTTAAGCTTGCTTGTAGTTTGAAAAGTTGAATTTCAATGTTGTGAGTCAATTTTTGTGGTTTGCAACTTAGTTGTATTTTTCCCATCAGCCTTAGAGAATTTGAGTTTGGTCATCCATTAGAGGATTTTGTTGAGGCACTTGTTCAAGATACCATAACTACGTCAGCACCATCCACGCAGCAGCAACAATCGCTTTTGAGCTTTAGTCATAGATGCAATTTATGATTTCTACTTCTAGTTTTTATTGATACTAAAACTTGAATTTATTATGTAGTTAAAAGTTGTAGTTTCATGGAGTTTGACTTCTATATGTACTGAACTTATTTTTATTTAGATGTACTTGTTTTTTGGTATATGATTCTATGTTAATTTCCTAAGTTTGAATTACTATGTATTTAACTCAAAACTTTGATTAATATATGGTAGATATCTCAAGTCAGTACATGTTCTACAAATTGGTGTATATGTTGTGTTTTTAAGAATATTTTAAGAAACTGTATATTGTCAAATATTCCATAAAAGTGCCAAATTATTGCCTTTTTTTGTCAAGAATTTGGTGATTCCGAACTTTTGAAATTTTTTTGGGTCGGTCGAGATATTGCCGAGTCTGAGTTTTTCAACTTTGGTTTGTAGCATGTTTCCTATCCTATTCTTCTCTTGTGCAAATCATTCTCCAAGGTGATAGACATTCCACCTAGATATGTGTCAACTAGTAGACTTCTAAAGGCCAAACACCTTACTTTATTTTGAAGACTATGTGCTACCCATTCCACTGATCGTCTCCTTGAAGATATCAAGATACTCAGTTGGATGGAGAACATTACCAAATATGCAGTGCATGTCGCAAAACCACATGGATATTAAATCTCATGAGACATCACACATGATGTGTTAAAGTTAACAAAGGGTGGACGGGAGGTTGTTCGCTTTACTTTTATGCACTTGAAGGAGAGCCACCATGCAGCCAAAAAATATATATTATTTTAATTTCAATTTATTGTTGAATTATACTTTTAGTAAGTAGAATATATGTTCCACAGCAATTCAAATTGTGATATTGCTATTAGGATTCAATTATGCAGTTTTTAAGTCAACCTTGTTGACCCATGTTTCATGAGTAGCAGTTCACAAGAACCTAGCTCTAATGAGAATGGGTGGAACACTTCACACCCTTTGCATTAGGATTCCCCTCGGGTGAGGCATAACCTAGAAGGCTAGATGTAATGAGTCCTAAGTATTCCTCTCATTGTCATGAGAGATGGGTTCTTGTGAGCCACTACTTCTAAAAAATAGGTCAATAAGTTTGACTAAGAAACTACATAGTTGAATCCTGACAGCAATATCACAATTTCACTTTCAAGTCTATAAAATATTTACAAAGCTGTACATATTTTGGTACAACAACACACAGTCTTCATAGTCTCGTCATCTAAATTTTGTCTCAGCCCTGTAGCACCTTTTTAAAGCACAATTGGAGTGTTGGTGAGTCCATTTGACTCAAAAGTACTTGAGTGACCTTGTGTTTGTGCATTACATCCTTTGGTTGCATCCAAAATATATAAACAAAGGGGCAGGTGATATGTGAAGAACCTTATTCGATGACACCAGTCCATATTCTGATTGAGTTGCTAACAATGTGAACAAGTTGATAATTGAGGATGATATGGCTGAAATGAGAGGAGAAAATGGAATGGAAAGTAGAAGTGGCAGCATATGATGAGAGAGAAGGTGAATCATCAAAGAGTTCATCCCATTTAGAACATGCTCTTATTGAGGATGACAGTGTTCCCCAAAATGAAGCTGAAACTGCAGCAGGACCATACAATTCCTGGGCACATATACAACCGCAGCCTCTTTTGAGATTTCTTATTCAGTCAAAGAAAAAAATTACCAATTACAATAGCTGAAAGTTGAAACTATCATTTGTATTAAAGTTGATGTGTATAAATTTATAGATTATGAGTATTGAAGTTGAAACTATAATTTGCATTGAACTATGATATGAATTGAACTTATCTTTTGGGTAGTCATGGGTATTGAACTATGATTTTGATCTATATACATGCAGGAAATTAAGTAATGTAATCCTCGAGTTCAGTGGTATGCATGTTGTTGGAAAAAAAAATTCAAATTTATGTGCTTTTTAGTTTTAGAAAAAATACCAAGTTAATCCTCAAGTTTGTCCAAGTTTTTTTTTTTATATTGAAAACATTTACAAATCTTGTGCTTATCCGAGCAAGAACATGAGACTTACAACCTTATTCAAGCTCCTTACAAGCAACCACACTAGAAACAACAACTGGAAGACCAAGAGTCACAACTTATAATCCACCTTTTTACAATGTGACAAATACAACTCATAGAAGACCAAGAGTCACAACTTAGAAATCCACAAAGATGTCCCTCTTGGGATTTGAAACAGGGTCTCCACAATGATAACTCATTGCTTCAACCAACTAAACTAAACCCCTTGACTTTGTCCAAGTTTTTCAAAAAAGATCAGATCTGTTATTGTCAAATCCAAGTTTTCCAACTGTGGAACCCTTACAATAAAGCTTCAACCAGTGCCATCAAAGACCCTGGACCAAACTTAAACGCATAATTGTACACCATAATCACAAACCACTTAAAAAGGACTAAGAAAGGCATATGGAAGAAATTTTTGAGTCTGCCATATAAAAGTCATTCTTGTAACCCAGATAATCTGATGTAGATCCCACAAATAACTATTCTTAACAAAAACGGAACAAAAAGATATGCTTTTCAAGAAGCCCATTTTTTGAAGACTAGGAGACTCCAATCAAATAGCTATTAGCAGGTATACCTTGTGAACTACCTACCATTCATATGCAACCCAAAATACTAGAAAAAGGTATCAGAGATGCAACTGTATGTCTGCTTTCGAAAGACGACTACATGAATGTAAAATTAGATCCAACCATGGAGAGCAATTTTGTAGAAAGGAATACATCTCCTTCAAAGAGGATCCAAAATCCAGAATAAGTTTATGTTGTCATTTGATCTCCCCACTTTTCGTTGCAACTATAAAAAACCGAACTTTGGCTATTTATAAAATGAAAAATGAAGAGATAACGAAGACTTTATGTGAAAAAAAAAGGGACTTACAAGGGCCAGAGTGCTTGTGCCTGAATATGGGCCTGGACCAGCCATTGCAATTGATGTCGATTTTAACTGGTCAAATAAATTGCTGCGCTTAGCGTTAGACTGGCTTGTTTTTCTAGATATTTGACTGCAAATTATTGTTCTTCCTCTCCTGCTGGACCTCCTCCCAATCTGCTAGGTTTTGTGTGAAAATACAACAATTACTTGCTACTGGGTTTTGTATCATCTTCGCTAACAGAGGGTTTAGTAGAACTCGTCGCTAATCAAATACATGTGTATGTTTCTTCAATACCAAAAGAAAAACAAAAAAATACATGTATGTGTAGAGGAGAATATATTTATTATTAATTATTAATTATTAATTATTATTATTATTATTTTCTTGTATAGGATGTAAAAGTTGATTGAATCTAGTTTGATCTTTTTGCTTTATCATCTTTATGATCCAACTCAAATCTTAATGTTTCCTAGCTCTAATTGAAATTAAGGTATGATTATGTTTCTAAGTAAAATTATAGATGCAATTTTGTCTATCTTTTTCAAGTTTTGTGTTATCACATTCTTCAAACCCGTTTTAATTAAAAAATAGACCATTCATTGTGATTTACATGTAAAATATTACAAATTGGCTCAAAGGACAATTTATTCAAAGACAAGAACTAATGCATATGTCAAGCATTTTGAAAATTATAAATAATATTCGAAGCAAAGTAAGCTACACCAACAATAGTGATTTCTAAACCAAACATCTTACACTTGAAATGTAAAAAAAAACAAATCTAATAAGTTATGGAAATAATGAGAGGGTTTGAGTAAGGTATAAGGAAGCATCACACTTTAGTTCTATCATAACAAAGGTTCTTAAAGGTGTTCTCCAACACTAAATCTAGATATTGCAAGAAAGATAAAAATGTTGTAGTCGGATGAATAGGGCAAGGATTAAATGCCAAACGAGATGAGATTTTGAGAGCCTAAGATGGAAACACAAGTGTAATTTACATCTAATTATTATTCAAAATCTAAGGAACTCAATTTATTCAAAAGTAATAATTCAAATTGTATATTTTTTTATTAAGGAGTAATTGTGGAGTGTGTAGTGTTGCAAATTATATTTTCACACTATTTTATGCTCACTTAGGCCTCATTTTTGTGCTTCTATTTCCATGCCCTTGTGTTTGATTGATCTTTTCTCAACCCTACGCTTGATTTTGCAACTATAGTACATTTTCCTCTCCCTCAATCTATTTTTAGCTCTCCAAGACAAGTGCTTAATGTGTTGGTATCAATGGTCAATGGTGCTAGGTCTCATAGTCGCTCTAGACTATGGTGCTAGACACCATGGTCGAGCCAAAAATTGCCCAATTTTGAATATATTAACAGTCAAAATTTGATGAGCAAGAAAATGTTATCCATGTCAACCTGCTTTAAAATTCTCAACAAGTTTCATGATGTCAACTCTAGAAGAAGGCATCCTTCCATTTGAACATCACACATTCACTCTCTTATTGAGCAAGCACTTTACTTATTTTCAAGGTAGCAAAGGAGGATATCTAACATTGAAGGATTCAAGCATTAAAGTTAGCATCCATGATCAAGTTGATATGTTTCCTCCATGAAAGAAGAGAGATATGAACTCCCTTCCTAACATCCTCAACCTATCATGGAGGTACCAAGATAAGGAGAATTCATTCAAAAAGGTACCGATTATTATGCAACATTTTATATTTTAGATTCAAGGTTTATTTCACACATTATTGTTGTACAAAAGATTGAATCCTCCTAAGGCTTGGCTAACACAATCCCTGTATAACACGTATACTATTTTTCTTCTTTTTGTGTATGGGTTTATAGATCTAGGAGCATGGAACAAAATAAAAGGAATTAGATCTTGAAAGAATTGTATAGATGTTGTCAATAATTGACGTGGTTGTTAGATTGTGGTGACTGATCAGGAAAGTACTGTACATACTTCATAAATAGTGGGGTTCGGGGCATCGCCCCGAAAAAAAAAAAAAAATTGGAAGTAGCCGACATGGTAGCCGACATATTATGGCCGACATATGGCCGACATGTTATAACCCTAAAGCGGTTTAATACTTGTATAAAAAGGGCTTAGGGTTGGGTATTTTTTATGTGTGGTGATACGAAATTGGTTCTTGCGGCGGTATTGAGCTGTAAGGGATTACGGATTGTAATCAGGTTGTAATCACTGGATTGTAATAAGATCGGACTTGCTGTTTGGTGGACGTAGCCCAGGGATTGGGTGAACCACGTTAAATCTTGGTGCCTTGTGTTCATTTCTGTGTGTTCTATTATTTTTTGTTATTGGTTATATTTGCATGTAGTTTTTTATTTCTGTCTGTGGTTTATCCTAACAAGTGGTATCAGAGCCTAGTTGTTTCTCAGTTATCCTCTGCAGGAAAGTCTCACGGTTAAGTGGGAGTCTCACGGTTGAGTGGGAGCAATGGCAGATGATGGTAAGCTGAGGGTTGATAGGTTTAATGGGCAGAACTTCCAGTTATGGAAGATGCAAATGGAAGACTATTTATATCAGAAGGATTTATGGAAGCCATTGGAAGGAAAAGCCAAGAATCAAGGAACTATGTCAGAGGCTGAATGGGATCTTTTGGATAGAAAGGCACTCGGAAGCATTTGGTTATGCTTGGCACCATCGGTGGCATTTAATATTACAAAAGCAAAGACGACAGAAGATTTGATGAAAACCCTAGCGACACTATATGAAAAGCCCTCCGCTTCAAATAAGGTATTTCTCATGAAGCGTTTATTTAATATGAAAATGGCAGAAGGTGGATCTGTTGCAGATCATTTAAATGAGTTTAATACTATTACTAGTCAATTATCTTCTGTGGGTATCAATTTTGATGAAGAAATTAGGGCTCTCTTGATTTTGTGTTCTTTGCCTGAAAGCTGGAATGGCTTGGTAATGGCGGTGAGTAATTCTGTTCCTGGATCAAGTACCCTAAAATATGATGATGTGATCGGTGTTATTTTAAGTGAGGAAACTCGTAGAAAATCCTCAGGTGGATCTACATCAGGAAGTGCTTTAAATGCACAAAGCAGGGGCAGAACAACTGAAAGAGGAAGTAACTCTGGAAATCGTGGGAAATCAAGAGGAAAGTCAAAAGGGAGGAGGTCTCAATCGAGAGGACCAAATGATTGCTGGTACTGTGGGAAACCAGGGCACAAAAAGAAAGATTGCTGGACTCGAAAGAAAAATGAAGGAGATAAATCAGATGGAGACAAAGAGGCAAATGTGGTAAGTAATAAATCCGAAGAGGATGCTTTGCTTCTGTCTTTAGAGAGTGTTGATGATTCATGGGTTTTAGATTCCGGTGCTTCTTTTCATGCTACACCTCATAGAGGTTATTTCATTGATTATGTCCAAGGGGATTTTGGGCTTGTTTATTTGGGGGATAATGAACCCTGTCAGATTGTTGGAAAGGGAAAAATTAAGATTAAGTTGCAGAATGGGAATCATTGGCTACTACATGAGGTAAGACATGTTCCAAAGCTGAGTAGGAATTTAATTTCAGCAGGGCAACTCGGTGATGAGGGTAGTGTAATTACTTTTAATGATAAAAATTGGAAGGTTTCAAAAGGTTCCCTTGTAGTAGCAAAAGGTGTGAAAGTAGGCACCTTATATCTTTGTACAGGTCATATTGTTCCTTCTACTTTGATTGTTTCAGAGAAAAATGAATATTCAGGAACAATTACTGCAGTTGAGCAGGGAGAACAAATAGCTGCTGTAGATTCTGATACAGCGCTGTGGCACAATAGACTTGGGCACATGAGTGAGAAAGGTATGAAAGTACTTCATTCAAGGAAAGTTTTACCAGGTCTAAAATGTGTGAATATGAATTTCTGTGAAAGTTGTGTGTATGGAAAACAAAAGAGAGTGAGTTTTGTAAAGACAGGGAAGGAAAACAAAAAGGAGAAATTAGAGCTTGTGCATACAGATGTATGGGGACCGGCTCAGGTATCTTCCCTTGGTGGCTCTCATTATTATGTTACATTTATTGATGACGCAACTAGAAAAGTATGGGTTTATTTCCTTAGACAGAAATATGATGTATTTCAAACTTTTAAGAAATGGAAATGCTTGGTTGAAAATGAGACTGGTAAGAAATTAAAATGTCTCAGATCTGATAATGGTGGTGAGTATTGCAGTCATTAGTTTGAAGATTATTGCTCCACTAATGGTATTCGTAGACAAAAAACTGTTCCAAGGACTCCACAGGAAAATGGAGTGGTTGAACGCATGAATAGGACTATAATGGAGCGCGCAAGGAGCATGAGGTTGCATGCTAGGTTGCCCTTACACATGTGGGCGGAGGCTGTCAATACTGCAGTATATTTGATTAATATAGGTCCCTCTACTCCTTTGGGCTGTGGTATTCCAGAAGAAGCATGGACTGGTAAGAAGGTGAGTTATTCTTTTCTCAAGACCTTTGGTTGTGAAGCTTTTGCTCATATAGACTCTGAAAATAGAACCAAGCTAGAAGCGAAATCAAAGAAATGTGTCTTTGTTGGATATGGCATTAATGAATTTGGCTATAGGCTTTGGGATTTTGAAAATCATAAAATTATAAGAAGCCGGGATGTCATATTCAATGAAAAAGTGTTGTACAAAGATCTGTTGCAGCAACATGAGAAGAAAGAAGATGATTATGTAGTGCTGGATGATACTCCAAAAGCTGATATTCCAGCCATTCCTCATGATGTGCAACAACTGCAACAACAAATACCACACACACCAGTGAATGTTAGACGGTCAACAAGGCCAATTAGACCTCCACAAAGGTTTTCTCCCTCTTTGTATTCTATTTTACTTACTGATGCTGGTGAACCTGAAAGTTATGATGAAGCTGTGTAGATGGATACTAAGATTCAGTGGGAGTCTGCAATGAAAGATGAAATGGACTCTTTGCTAAAAAATAAGACATGGGATTTGTGCAAGTTGTCTGCAGGTAAAAAGGCTTTACAGAATAAATGGGTTTACAGGTTGAAAGAAGAGGAAGGAGGTAAGAAAAGATTTAAGGCCAGGTTAGTTGTAAAAGGATTTGCATAGAAAAAGGGAATTGATTTTGATGAGATATTTTCTCCTGTTATTAAAATGACTTCTATTCGTACTGTTTTAAGTCTTGTGGCTACTGAAGATTTGCATTTAGAGCAGATGGATGTTAAAACAGCCTTTCTTCATGGTGATTTGGATGAAGAAATATATATGGCTCAGCCACAGGGTTTTGAGGTCAAAGGTAAGGAGAACTTAGTGTGCAAATTGAAGAAAAGTTTATATGGCCTGAAGCAAGCACCTCGGCAATGGTATCTGAAATTTGACAGTTTTATGCATGAGCATGGATATAACAGGTGTCATTCAGATTACTATGTTTATTTTAAGAGGTTGGATGATGATAGCTACATTATTTTATGTCTATATGTTGATGATATGCTTATAGCTAGGTCTAACATGCATCATATTAAGGGGCTAAAATGCCAGTTAGCACACGCATTTGCTATGAAGGATTTGGGGGCAGCAAAACAAATCCTTGGTATGAAGATTTGCAGAGATAGGAAGAACAGAACATTGACGCTATCTCAAGCTGATTATGTTGAGAAGGTGTTGCAACGTTTCTCTATGGAGAATGCTAAAGCTGTCAGCACACCTTTACCTGGTCATTTGAAATTGACTAAGGAGATGTGTCCCAAGACACAGGAAGAGGAGGATAAGATGTCCAAGGTACCCTATGCTTCAGCTGTAGGAAGTTTGATGTATGCTATGGTATGCACTAGGCCAGATATTGCACATGCAGTGGGAGTCGTTAGTAGGTATATGAGTCATCCAGGTTTTGAGCATTGGAATGTTGTCAAGTGGATTCTCAGATATTTGAGAGGAACATCCAATAAGTGTTTACACTTTGGGGGCTCTACTACTGATTTACAGGGCTATGTTGACTCAGATTTGGCTGGGGATATTGATACCAGGCGGAGTACTACAGGTTATGTCTTTACTGTTGGTGGGGCAGCCGTGAGCTGGGTTTCTAGGCCACAGAAGATTAATGCTCTCTCCACTACAGAGGCAAAGTATGTTGCTGCTACAGAGGCAGCCAAAGAGATGATATGGCTTCAGTTCTTCTTGGAAGAATTGGGACATCCTCAGAAGGATAATTATTTGTTCACAGATAGTCAGAGTGCCATTCATCTTGCTAAGAATTCAGCTCTGCATTCTAAGACCAAACACATACAGTTGCGGTACCATTTCATTCGGTCAGTTTTGGAGGATGGATAGTTAAAGCTGGAGAAGATACATACCAATGAAAATCCAACAGATATGTTGACGAAGGTTGTCACAAGGGAGAAGCTGAACTCCTCTTCAGCTTCAGTTGGTCTTTTAGACTAAATGTAAATAAAAGAACAGCAGAATCCAGGGTGGTTTGATCCAGTGGGAGCCCCATGCGGTAGTTGTATTGCTACAAGATCAGTCTCCAAGTGGGAGATTGTTGTTTAGTGTGGAGCCTGATCAGTCCCCAAGTGGGAGATTGTTAGATTGTGGTGACTGATCAGGAAAGTACTGTACATACTTCATAAATAGTGGGGTTCGAAAAAAAAAAAAAATTGGAAGTAGCCGACATGGTAGCCAACATATTATGGCCGACATATGGCCGACATGTTATAACCCTAAAGCGGTTTAATACTTGTATAAAAAGGGCTTAGGGTTGGGTATTTTTTATGTGTGGTGATACGAAATTGGTTCTTGCGGCAGTATTGAGCTGTAAGGGATTACGGATTGTAATCAGGTTGTAATCACTGGATTGTAATAAGATCGGACTTGCTGTTTGGTGGACGTAGCCCAGGGATTGGGTGAACCACGTTAAATCTTGGTGCCTTGTGTTCATTTCTGTGTGTTCTATTATTTTTTGTTATTGGTTATATTTGCATGTAGTTTTTTATTTCTATCCGTGGTTTATCCTAACAGTGGTGCACAGTTAGCAAAATGGTTTAACACATTTTTTGCGAAAATTCTAAGGAAGGGTTCAAGCAATATCTTCAGTCTAAATTCAATTATGTAATCAACTTTAGACATTACTAGAACTATGTCACCTATTTAAAATGTCTACCCATTTTGAGTTTGAACATCAGTGTCAAGTTTAGTTCTCTAATTCATGTCTCCAAATATGTATTTGAAGTTAGCATATTAGACATGTATCTTGTTGTTTATCTTGATTATTGCGTATTTTTATAGTTTTTCACCTAATTCTTGTTGCATATATATGTTAATAAAACATATGTATTACACTACAATAGAACAAGCCAATAGTGCCTAAATTCGTGCCATATTTTAGTACAATTTTCTCTCACAAATGAGCCTTTCTAATGGTAGAAAAGCCAGCACCTAGATGCATTGAACGTGCAACATTGCATTTACCCTTGCAGGTGATGCCACTCTTTGCTTTGACCTTGGCACCAATTGTTGTACCATAACCTTGCATGCACCATTTATTGCATCAACAAAAGAATTGACCAATTGTGTCATTAGGAAATGTCATATTTGGCATTAGATTTCATGTCTCTTGTTACTTTTGGATTTACTTCCAGTTGTGCTTCATGTTTTTCTTCTTGTCATGCTTATACTTTTGCTTCTATTATAGTGTCCCTTATTGCTTTTGATTTTGCATTGTGTTTAGCTTTACATTTTGTTTTTGGGGTTCCTTCAAAATTGGCTTCATGTTTTTCTTCCAATTCTACTTCTATTGTAATATCTTTTGTTGCTTATGGTTTTGCTTTTGATTCAACTTCCCATTTTTCTTCTATTTTGGCTTCCAATTTGATCCCTATTATAATTTATTTGTTGCTTCTCATTTTGCTTCTAGGTTTGCTCTCTATTTTGCCTTTACTTGTGCTTCTTTTATAATGCCCATTGTCACTTCTGATTTTGCATTGTATTTAGCTTCCCATTTTATTCAAGTTTTTTCTTCTATTGCAATATCCTTTTTGCTTCAAATTTGGCTTCCTATTTTTCTTCCAATTATGCTTCTAGTTTTGCATCACTTTTGGCATCTCATTTCGTTTTTGGTTTTGCCCCCATTATAATGGCATTTGATGCTTCTCATTTTATTTCCAATTTTGCTCCTTATTTTTCTTTTACTTTTTATTTCATTGTAACTTCTAATTTTCTCCTGAGTTTACTTCTACTCTTGTCTCTAGGTAGGGCTTTATTATAATGCCATTTCTTTCTTTTGGTTTTGCTTCCATTATCACCATTTTTTTTTTCTAGTATTACTTATTGTATTACTTCCAATTTGACGCCTATAATGGTGTTGCTTGTTATTTCTAATGTTGCTTCAAATTTTGCTTCTTGTGTTGCTTCCATTTTGATGCCTATTATGATGTCACAATTTACTTTAATTATTGCATCATGTGCTTTCAGGTTTAGTCCTAATTTTGCTTCCAGTTTGGCTACCTTTTTGGCTTCCACTTTGTACGACCAATTTTATTTTTTTCTTCAATCTTTGCTTCTCATTTTGATCTTCTTAATTTCTTCTAAAATTGCTTCCAATTTTACTTATTTTTGTGATACTAGAATTGCTTCTATTTTGGCTGCCACGATTGCTTTGGCTTTGGCTTCAATTGTTGCTTTGTTTTACACTTCAAAAATGCTTCATGTTAGAATGGTCAAGGTTTTTGTTGCACTAAAAGATTGACCTATCAATGCTTGATACAACCAATAGTCTCGTAGAACCATATGAGATAGTTAAGCCATCTCATGAACCTCACGAGGGATAGTGTCCCATTGCTAACAATTTGCCTTCCAACATTACTCACGTGTGGATTCGAACCTATGACCAAGCACTGATGCTACTTGTTAGAATGGTCAAGGTGGACACTAGACCAAAAGATCAACCTATCAATGTTCAATATAGAGCCTAGGAGGTGATTAAGCCATGTTGTGAACCCCACAATGGATGTTGACCCATTGTAAACACTTCATATATTAATTTCATTTATATTAATAAATATGGTTTATTCCACTCATGAAACCCATACCAACACCAAGAAGGAGCACATCAAAATATTTATAATTTAATTTAATTTCACAACTTCCATCATTAGTAGCAAATTAAATTTTTCATACATAACAAATACTCATCTAAAAACATCAACCAATTTCAATATATATGAGTTAACAAGTGAATACTGATAAGATCATCATATATAACTAAAATAAGTGAAAGTCCAAAATGTGAGTAGATAAAAAAAATGTCAAAATGATACATGTCCAATAGTTGACACAAGTAAAAATGATACAAGTACAGATGATATAAGTAAAAAATGATAAATTTGTAACCGAAAATAATACAATTCATCAATGGGCCTTTGGTCTACTGGTGAAGTTGAATGGCTCACAAAGATCCTTCCAAGGATCAAGTTTTGTTGAGTGCAAGGTTCCCACGAGTGGGCCTATATTGGGTTCCTAAATCTTTCCAGTGGTGGCTTTCCCTAGTTGGTAGCTCGCAGATCTCGTGCCTTCACTGGTTTGCCTCGCAAGTCTAAACCCTCCAACAAAAAAAAGAAAAAAAATGATACAAGTAAAGATGATATATTAAAATGATATAACTAAATATGGTACATGTCAAAATGAATCAAATCCCTAATATAGTATTGTAGGTTGTAAAAATGATACATATGATAGTAACCACCAAAAGAGGCATCTTAATGATATATTTGTTAGCCCCAATTGATGATGCAATTGAGAATGCTATGAATTAATGTAAAAGAGTCATATCGGTTGTTATATTATCATTGGTGTTAAGTCTTAGTTCATTAGACATTATGCTAATTCAGTAGAGTGTCGTATCATTTGATTGATGAAGAGGATTTGAAGAAAAAGTGATAATGACAAAGTTGATAAGTATGGTATTCAATGGGCACTTGAATGAGTTTGACAGTGATAATGTAATGTTGGTTTGATTGTTTTAAATCATGTAATGTTGTAATGTATTAAGTTATACAAGCTTCACCAAGTGACAAGGTGAAAGAAGGAAGATAATGTTCACCCAAGCATTTGTTAAAGCAAGCGAAAGTTCAACGTTAACTGAGCGAGTTCAATATTAACCAAGTGATAGACTACCTGAGTGAAATGTTATCTTCACTGAGTAAAACCAAGAAGAAAATTTTTGAAAAGATGGAATCTGAAGCAAAATTTTGGAGGAAATAAAGAATGCTCAAGAATTTCAAAGGCACGAGTCAAAGTTTGTTGTAAGATCTATGACTGGAAAAATACAGTGAAGATTTGATGATGGAGATTGAAGAAGGATAAGGATGCACACAAAGTTTTATTTTCTAAGTGACTAAATCCAATGAATCTGAGGTTGATGATTGTGATTAAGCGACGATAAATGGAAGAATCTAGAAGCTGAGAGACTACTATTTAAGAAGTTAGAACATGTTTTTAGTTATTAATCATTATTGTTAAGGTGGTGATTGTGCAAACTTGTTAAAGCTAAAAGAAGCAAGGTGAACCAAGAAAAGAAAAGAGAAGATCAAAGCAAAGTAAAGACAAAGTGAAAGAGTGAATCAACCACTAAAGAGATTAGAGAAAAGAGATCATAAAGAGATCAAGCAGAAAGGAGATTTGAACAAGCAAGGTAGTGCTAAACTTAACAGATCAGTTTATATTGTTACTTTCTTACCATTGTAGCAAAAAGATCTCATAAATAAGTGGACCTGAAAAGTATGTGAAACCTTATATTGTAACATTGATTAGTGGTGTTTATAAGTCCTTTAGAGTAGGCCACTCTTTAGACATGATCAAGGAGCAATAAGTTCTAGATGATATTTTGGTGTAAATCCTCTAACTAGGTCACATTAACAACGTGTATGTAAACCTTTAACAAGGTTGGCTCCTAGTAAAGCTCACTTCAGAAGAGTGAACATTTTGGGTTGTTGGACGTAGGTGGTTTTTTCCTTTACAGGGTTCCATGTTAAAATTCTTGGTGTCAAATGTGTGATTGTTGTTATCTTGCAAGTTATTAAACATGTTATTTACTTTTTACTATGGCTTGATAACAACTAGGTAATAGAAAAATTATATTATGATATTCAGTAACAGAAACAATAAATGAACAGTTTGGAATAAAATGATTATAAGCATTAATTGTGAAGTTGGATGAGATCACCAAGTGATTGCTTATTATATTTAGAAGTTTGTAAATGGTGCTGAAGAGTTTGAAGGGATAGTAGGATAACTGAACATAATTGATTCACCTCCCCCTCCCAGTTATCTAACAATATCAACAATCATCCATGATATAGCCTATATGATCATGAATGTAGTTGGCTACTAGTGGCAACTTATTCTTCATCATCATCATAATCATTGTTGTAATCATGATTAGTAAAATCATTATTGTTACCATCATCATCATCAGCTTCAGTATCTTCTATATAGTTGTTGTGGTTTCATAATGCACACCCCATTTTGCATAGAAATGGGGACCCCCTACTTTATTTTTTGGCTTTTCAGATCCCTAGTCTAGGGTCTGAGTCTTTTCTAGGGTTTTTCCTGATGCCTTTGGTCAAATCCAAGTCCCGACTTGAAAACCTAGATTTCAAAAATCATCATCTGAGAAAGTAAGTCATTTTTTGCAAGAAAAATGGTGCACTAGTGCACCTCACTAGGTGTACTAGTGTGTCAAACACCCAAGGAAGGCATTTCCCCTTGGTAATGCGCAGCAACACAGTTACGCATCACCAAGGGGTGCATTGAGCCCCAGGTCTATAAAACTTGAGACCCCCACCCCTTCCTCACTTTATTTCTTTCCTCCAACTCTCCAACCCACATCACTGCAACTCCTTAGGTGCGCTACTATGTTGCCTTGCCTCTGCTCCACCTACACACAATAATTCAAACACATAAAACACCAAGTTAAAGGTGAGTAGTTGTGCACCTTTTTTCTTTGCAAAAACTTTTAAAAAGTTAACACTTTAGTAAAGGTGCGTTGTTGTGCACCTTTAAAAGGATAAACATCCTTAGAAGCCAAAGGGTGCACATTTGGTACACCCCAAAAGGTGCACCAAATGTGCACCCTTTGTATGAACTTACCTTTGTACACCCTAATTTTTTGAAGGTAGATGCACCTAGTGCACCTCAGGGTGCGCCCTTTTTTGCCTTCTAGGGTTGAAAATTGAGTTTTTAGATGTTTTCGTCAATTAGGGTTTTCTAGTTTTTTTTGTTGTCATTAGGGTTTGTAATAATTAAGTTTTTTCAATCTTTGGACTAATGGATGTTGTTTTTTATGTAGATTCAATGGCTTCTTCATCATCCTCCCTTGCTACAAAGATGGTCTCGTAACCAGTGATCTTCAAATTCCAAGGTGTTTTGGCAAAGTCACGCTTCCAAGATGACTATTTAGAGATCCAAGACACTGAACTTGGTCATACACACTAGAATGCATTCCTAGTATAGTGCAACAAGCCTACAGAAAGGTCCCCATTGATATGCACTCTTATCCAATCGGGACTAGTCAATGTTGTATCACATCCAGTATCATTTTAGTCCTCGAAGCTGATCATGACACTAGCAGAAAACTATGTTTTTGAAGAAAGGGTCATGAATAGTATAACTGGAGATTGTACTAGATCTCCAACCTAAGAACATAGAAAAAGTGTTCCATCTTCCGAGGGAAGACCAGTTTATCTGATTAACCTATCACCAAGCAGACAGATAGTACAGAGAACATGTAGAGGAAGCATCTGAAATCATCTAGTCCGCATACCTCATTAAGAAGACTCCTCTAGGGCATAAAGTAGGTAAAGTGGACATGAAAAGAGGTTATATGAAAGAAGATATTGGGTATTCTATAATACTTTTGAGCAAAGTCATGGGGTTACTAGCATTGGGACACCTGAATATATGGATGGTGCATTTTATTGAGACTATCAAGACAACGAAGATGTTAATTGATTGGGCTTTCATTCTTAGTAAGAACTTGGATGAGCAATTGATGATGATTAAGAACAACTGTAGGTTCTACATGACATCCTATTTGGTGTACCTATTAGCTGCAAGGGCGACAAACTATCCTAGGTTGTTTAAAAAGGGCAGTATACAAGATGCAAATGCATGGCCATATATAGTATATCCCCAACTGGTAAAGAAAAAGCTTTATAAACACAGTAAGGAATACAAGATAGTGAATGATGCTTTTATATTTGCAATTATTCAGTTTATTGAAGAGGATGTCAAATGAGGCAGCAACAAAGATTTCAAAAGTTGGCACCTATTACATCCAATTTTGAACATTCACTTATTTGAGGGTAGCAGGTACCACTATCAATCCCAGGAAGCTCATTAGGTATCCAAGTGATAGACTTATATTACTAGAGATTGCTTGACAACTCTTGTCTGCCTATGATAGAGTAAGGAAGCAACACAAAATAACCTGGGTATGGCCTATTACTATAAGACCATTTAGTGTGGTCCGAAGACAACATATTTTGTCTTTTGAATCTAAATGGGATCAATATCCCTTGGAAGAATATAACTCTCCTCACCCTTATTTTGATAACACTGGAAGAGTGCAGTATTTGGTTGGCAAGACATTCCAACATTAAGATGCAATTGAGGACCACTGGATTAATGCAATAGACCACAATGATATCTGTATAAGGGATTATTGTAGGATGACTCTCTATTTGGTGAGCAATGCCTTGAAGATAAAGGTTCCTTTGAAGGTTATGCAATAGGATATTGAAGATGTCCTTGATCCATTTTTCAATAGGGACAAGATTAGTGATCAACTCATTATGAATGTTGAGATTGATAGGGAAGAAAACTCAGATATTAATCACAGGGCTAGGCATGTCATCAAACTGACCAAACACTAGATTAAGAGACCTTTCAAATTGGATCTAATTCCTTGAGTAGTAGTCCTCCACGCTACAACCTGCCCAGCAAGAGGTCAAGGAGCTAAAGTAACAGTGCCCACTTTTACAGCTCAGTCCCCAGTGAGGCCAGAAATAGTGCACCAACTTGATAGAGAAGTTGGATATTATAGGGCTCAGAACGGTAAAGGTAGGAGGAAGAGAACTTCTCCCCAACAAGCCAAGCCAGAAGAGGAACCAACTCAAGCATCACCATAGCCTATGGTAGAAAATGTACAAGGGTTAGAAAATGTTGACACTACACAAACCCAAGACAATCCTCAAGTGCCACCAACTGAACAAGGGCAAGGAGAAGTTGAAACAAAAGTACAAGAAGTATCTCCACTTCAACAAGAGGTACAAGTCTCCCTATCCAATCCTAAGAGAAGAAAGATCAAGACACTAATCAAGAGGAGACAAAAGGTGATTAGGAAAGTTATTCCTTTCCCATCAGTCCTAGAAGTCACTCCAAAAGGAGAGGAAGATGAGGATGATGAGGACAGAGAAGATAACCTTTCTTTGAATCATAGGACTCATCTTGCCAGAGCCATAGAGTTGGAATGGAGAAGAAGCTCCAAAATTACATCGCCATCCATTCTTGAGCAGTGTATTCAGTCTACCACTTCAGAAGATGAACTGCAGTAATGGATTGATGAGTAGGAGGGCGAAGCCACTAATGTCTTTCAAATGTCAAATTTTGATTTTATGTCAGTTGGCATTCAATTGGTGGGAGATAAAATAAGGGATACTCCAACTAATCAGCCTCAATAGGAGGATTGGAGTTAGTTACCATCATAGCCAGAATGACCTGAAGTAGCTCCACCATCGCCAATTCAAGTTACATTTTGTATGGATAAAGGTTCAACTACTCCTCTTCCTCCAAGCATTAAAGAAGAATAGGTTCAAGTAGAATAGGAGGAAGAGCCACAACAAAATATCCACCAATGAAGTGTCAGAGGAAGGGAAAATATGTGAGCAAACTCAATAGACTTCCCAAGACATAGAGGTGAGAGTTGTGGACTCCACGGATATAGAGACTCCCAATGTGGATCTCTCACAAAAGGAGAAGACTCCGGAGAGGAGTGATAAGGGGAAGAACATAGCAGAGCAAACTCCTTCATCATCAAAAGGAAAATCTTCGATGGAGCATATTCCAAGATGGTTGAGAAAGGAGGTAATTAGAAACAAAAGGCAATGATATGATACCGAGGAGGAAGGAATGAGAGAATTGATTGAAGTTCTTGAAAAACCTGAGTCACCGCCAAAAGATGCATGAGCATTGGCCTTCATCATGAGTGATCATAATTAGGATTTATTTGCTCATGTTTCTATTACTCCTCCAAATGTAGATGTTGAAGAATTGAGTCTGAAGGATTATCGAATCGAGGAAGTTATGCTTGGGAAACCCACGTTGGACACTTCCAAGTTGATGGTGACAACTGGGATTAAAGAAGTGTTTAGGCACTTAGAACAAGATGACATAGAATTGATAACACTTTGAAAACAAAATGAGATCCTAAAAGGGTATCTAAATGAAGTTTTTGGTCCTTTAGATCCTAAAAATCCCAAGGAGACTTTGAATGCAACATTGGAGAAAAGAAATAAGCAGCTAATGCAACTAGACCCATTTTTGAAAGCTTGTAAGCAATGACAAGAAAGTTTTGAAGAAAAACATGTGCAGATTATACAAGGAAATATTAAGCTGCTATACCATATGCAGGATAATGCGGATGAGCTAGTAGCCATTTTGAATCAGGATTTTGGTTTGATGGATGAAGTACATACCTGGGTCAAGGACCTACAAGCATTACAGTCGATAAAAGGTCAAAGGTATCAGAATGTAATGGAGGTATACACAATGGAAGAGTTAGATAAAATTGATGATTTGATAGAGAAGATTGTAGATGGCAATAAAGTAATAGACACATTACATGTGGAAATTCATAAGCTCAAGGATCAAACCCAAGAGCAAATTTTGGAGGCAGAGAGACATTATAGTGATGTGTGCTTAGATATTTTTGAAGATGATTCAAGGGACAAATTGATGATTGTAGAAGAAGTTGTTGAAAATTTTTGAAATACTTTTGAAGAAGCTTCTAATGATGATGATATTAGACAAGCATTCAGAATTGGAGAAGCATTATTAGATTTAGATGTGAAACTGGGAGATTTTGCAGAGACGCGCATCGAGGTGGGCAACTATAAGCAGAAAGTGAAGGACAAGTTTGAAGTCTTAGATTTGCCAAATGTAGCTCAAGTCACCTAGATTATTGACAAATTCAAGAGCAAATACCCAGACATAGCTCTAGTATGATGGGGAACAAAACCCAAAAACTATAATTTCAGTTTTGACACTTGGGTGAAATTTTGCATTTTTTGAACCTACTTCTAAGGTGCGTACGTGCATTGGGTGCACAGATTCATTGCTTCTAAGGTGCACTTTTTTAGAGGTGCACAATTTTTTTTTTTTTGAAGAAGTCAGAGGTTCGCCGACAGTTAACTACCAGTTCTATATTTAGATCTTTCCATGCATTGAAAACACATTCTGATGATAGTTTAACTCCTATAGACACCTAGTGAAGATGAAGCTTCTATTTTTGGCACTTCCAGACACTCCTACATCATCTAAAGGCTTTCTTCTTCTTATTTTCTCATGCTTTCTTTGTTTTAAGACATGTAAAGGCTCGTGCATCCATTTAATAATATAAATAAGGATGGAGTCCTACTTAGCACCAATTAGAGAGTCAGTTTGTACATAAATAGATTTGTTTTATTAGTTTAGAAGCATATGTTTGCATAAAGGGATCTATCACTCTCAACACAAATTGAGGAGAAGATTTCTTATAAATTTAGGAATGTAATATATATTCTAGGCTGCCATTATTTTGATGCAATAATATATGCTATTGGTGCCCGCATTTGGAGTGTAGTGATTCTTGCCTAAGCGTGTTATATTTTGTGGATGTATGTTCATGGAATGTAACTGGGCCAATAGTTTTATTACATTATTCTAGTTGTGCAATCTTTTAATTCTGGTGTTTGCGATGGGTCTACAAATTCCATTGACATACTTAGTTCGAGAAGAGATCGCCATATTGTTCCTACATAGCTTTTCATCTCACATGAGCACACTGTATGTGGCCTTATGATTTGATCAAAAGTGAAACATCTTATGATTACCAAATTCCCACAGATGATTGCATCAGTAGAATTAAGGAAGCGCTGCTCCTATTTTCATTGGTTACCCACCGATCTTTTCAAAGGCTTAACTCACAGACACATTGTTTTTGTGGCTTATGTCTGTTAGGATTTTTAATTTTCATGTTATTTTCTTAAATCTCTTATTACCTTGTCTTTGTTATTTGCTTTACTAAGCCCTTGGTTAAATTAGGAATTCATATAGTTGCATTGTTAGATTGCATTCTTCATAAAAATAGAAAAATACAAAATTATATTTCTTTTTTTGTGTGGTTGTTATTTTGAGATAGGAAGAAGATTTAAAATCTTATCTGAATTATTTAAAGAACCAACAAAGGCCTCCTCATGAACACTCACATTTATCTTCAATTGAGTGGATTCTAGTAGGTCGTAAGATCACCCAAAACCTTGGAGTTTATCCTAGATTGACTTTTCAAGAGAGGAGTTTGAAAGGATTCCTGTTGTTAAGCATTGTGCAAAATGACAACTCAACAATATTCCTCGCCATTGTCCTATTTTGTGTGATCTAGACAAGAATCATCATATTTTAGATTTGTATCTTGATGGTTATTTTCATCTTCTAGAAAACCTAAGTTTTGTCCAAAAAAATATTCTTTTAATGAAAATTTAATATTTATGTAATGCAAAATAATATTTTTTTGTTATATATTTAATATGACAATACATGAAATGATGCCATAATAATATTACATGAATCAACAACTAAAGTGGATCGAAAAATATAGTTCTTAGAAAGAAAAAAAAGGAAGTTACTATGTCCTGCCTTGGTTGTAGGAACAATCATAGAACAAAGCTCCAATGGATGTAGGAACATTAGTTACAGAACAAAGTTCTTATTGAACCACAAAAAAATTGGGCCATTCTTATTGCTATCTCATGTCATGTCTTATGTCAACTTGTCTCAAAAAAATAAACAACAAAAAAACATACCAATTATCATAAAAGATAAAATGATGTTGGTGATTGTGGTGTATAGTATTCCTCCTTTACATTTGGAAGATCAAGAGGAAGAGATCAAGTATACAAAGTAGATTTGGCTAAAGCCATTAAAGGAAAAAGGGCTTAAGCATAGAACCGCTTAAGCATAGAACCTCAACCTTGCAAACTTAAGGGGATCTCCTTAGATTTGATCTTTGATCCAAGTGGATCTAGAAAAGCTAAATATTTAATAGTCTCATAATCTCTTAAATTCAACATCATTTCAAAGAGATTAGAAAAAAGTACCAAACACAATTTGAACAAGTGAAAAAGGAGTTCATATGCAGAAGTTATGCTTGGTTAAAGTTATGGTCAAACTGGTGAACCAAGGGTTGACTATGAAAAAAGGTGAAATGTTAATTCTCTCAAATCCATGAAAAAATTATTCCAAGTCGTAGTCCTCATCATGCTAATTCTAAGACTATTTTTTGTTTTGAAAATGAAGTCTATATGTAAAAGTTATGGCCTATCAAAATTACCTAGGACAAGGGTTGATTGAATGACATCAACATGACATCATAATCCTAAATCTTGACCTAGTCCTGTAAAGACATGTGACAGTCAAAATGTGTGATGTGGTGGTCAAAAATTACATATGGCAGTTTTATGATGATGTGGCATCTACATGGTATTAGAGGCGGACCAACAACATATTGACACATGTCATCAAAGGACATGTAAAAATATGCCATGTGGCATCACTTGTTTGACTATTGGTATGACAAATCTGATTTGAAGTAAAAAAAGTACAATAACCTCTCGTTCATTAATGCTCCGCATATACCACAAACATGACTATCATCCCTACAAAATGCATTGTTGACCAAATTTCAAAAAATCGAAAACACATTAATTTTTTTTTTTTTTATCAGCATTTGATCTTTATGATTTGCATATTTTGTGATCAAAAACAAAAAAAAAATTTGATGAAAAATCATTGTGTTTTCACGAGTCTAAAAAGAAAAAAGATGTCTGACTTCTTCTTTTTTTTTTTCCCATCTTTGGTGCATTTTGTCTGGAGATTAGCCAATGCCATATACTAGTACACTATATGTTGGATTAAAAAAGCTAAAGGCATGTATATGTGTTTAAATGAGGTTGTTTGTCTTTAGTGAGGAAAAGACAAAATAAGGTAACATGGGAATCTTAACTCAAGACCACCAACATGAGTGCCAATTGTCCAACCAATGAACCAAGCATTGAGTTTATTCCATGTGAGAGACAATTTTTTTATAAAAAAATGTACTAATATCTCCTTTAAACAAAAGCCACACACAAAGTGGTAGAGGGAATGAATGAATGAATGAAATATTTTAATAATGTTCACGAGGCCCAAGCAGCCTATGCGACCACCTAGAAATAGGCAACATTTGAAATCTTAGTTCTTTTGAAACTATTTCCTACATGAACTATTATGTTCATACACATACTACACCAATGGTGATTTCAGAATTGAATGGGTGGAGGGTTCATTTGCTTCATTCTTTTTCGGTGCCAAATCTCCTTTTCATAAGGATTTTGAACTATTTTATTATGCAAAGTTAATAAAATAGAAAATTCCAATCTACAATAGGAGATATGTGGAGTATTTTGTGCTATGTAAAGGAGATTTAGGATATTTATAAAATATAGTGGTTTTAACCATAATAGGAAAATATTTTTGAATAAAAGAGGAGTTATTTTTCTAGGGAGGACAATTAGACCTTGGGACGAATTAGTCTTAGATTGGAGGAATTTCTTGGGGAGAATTTTTGTAAAGGGAGAGATAATTTTTCCCTTGTGAGAAATTTTGTAAGCACAAAGATGTTGTGAAGGTTCTTCAAGTGCAAGGAAGGAGATTGTGCATGAGGCTTTGAAGTTTGGATGTTGTAATAAAGCATTTTGCTTAGCAACATTAATATAACGGTCCCTAGATTGAGAAGTGGACTTGGAAACGTAGTCTAGATAGGGTGAACTCTGTTATCGAAGTGTTTGTGTCTCTTTATTATATCTTTCTTATTCTTTATATTCTTTCAGTTTTATTTTTCTCTTTTGTGTAATTAAACACAGTTAAATTACTATGTTTAAAGCATAACTCTTCTTGTAATTTCCATGGTTAAAAATGCATAGCCACACAATTACTGTCTAGATCAAGGACTAAATCCGTATTTTATATTAAGTTATAAAACTTGTAAATCTTAGTTTATAGATCAATCTCCAAGTTATGAAAATATGTGTGAGATGTGTAAATCCGATCTAAACAATGAACGGTAACAAGTAGAGATAAGAGAAGGAGAAAAGGGGAAATGATTGATTTACCACTGATTAGAAACTTGTATTGACTTGATATTTATGCTAGGTCCCCCAAAACTACAAAATTTGAATTGGTTGATGTATACTTTTGGATTGGACAAGGATGACTTGGTGGGACAAGAATGACCTCACTCTTGACCCAAGGCCAAGGATGATCTCATCCCTTACCTAGTCAAAAATTGAAGTCAAAATCTCCAATTCTAAACTCTCAGATGTTAAGGTTGCACTTTTCCTATTGTTGTAAGTAAGGGTCAAGCATAACCTCATCCCTTATCTCAATGTTGGATCTTAGAATAAAATATAGATCTAAAAAATGCGTCAACAATAGTCCTTAGATCTACAAAAGAATCATTTGTTTTTAACGTGCACATGTACCCAAGAAGGAAAGAAAATGGGTTGGTGAGGAGGGGATTACCTCAATCAAGCCTTGGTTGAAGAGTCAATCTTAAATATAAATGAAGATAGATAAATGAATGCTAACATGTAGAGAAGTAAATATAGCAATGTAGAATATCATAGCAATGTTGATGAAATTATGCTTGATATGTGATCAAGTATGTTAGAGTAATATTTTTGAATCAATACAAAAGCCAAAAGGAAATCATGTAAGACAAAAACCTCATGTGTGTAGATGCTTTCACTATGCCTTAATTATGAATTCTTGTATGCATATAGATCTCCTTTTTGATGGCCAAACTCCACAATAAAGGTAGATTTAGGACGAATAATGCATGATGGTTGTTGAAGATCTCAAATGAAGAATGTCTTACTTGCTTTGTTGAAAACCCCTTGAATGCACTTTGAGAGATTGGGAATAAATAGATTACATGAATTTTGGATACGGAGTATATGTTTATCAATCCCAATATGAGGGGATAAGGCCTTCTCTTATGCTGATTTCAAAGCAAACTTTAAGAACAAACAACTTGGGAGGGTAGGAAAAAATAATATTTGGCATTAGGCCCTAAATTTCTTCAGGATAACACTTGGATAAGGGAGAACCTCATCCCTTATCCTAGGTAAGAGATGAAATTTTCCCTAACCTAGAGGTAATGGACCTAAAAAATGGGCTCTAGACCCAAGAAACATTTTAGAAATGGAGGAAAAAGGTGATGTATGTAAAGGAAATAGGAAAAAATGTATTTAAAGCATGATTTATGTAGTTGGGAGAATATATGTAAGGCTATACATAGATAATGGTGCAAACAGATATTTTTGACCAAGGTGGAAGAATAAAGGACCTTGGTTTATGTAAATAAGTGCATGAGGGAGGTCCTAATGTACCATAATACACTAAGGAAGGATAAAAGGTCTCAAATGAAAGTACTTCCAATTTAAGACAGTACATTTAGCCACCACTTTAGTGGAAGTATGAGGCAAGTCATACGCATGGTAAAGGAAGATAAAGAAGAAGAGAGAGATAAGAAATGAATCAACATGTGCAAAGAGATAGGACATCACCAAGCCTAAGGACATAAGCCACACAACTAAGGATCCTAACTCCAAATCTATGCACAAAGGCACATAAACATAACAAAATAAGAGCTAAAAACAAAATAGACACACAAAAAAGGGCGTTAGTACTAAAACAAACTCCAAATCAGCTAGTGAAAGAGACCTTGATCGGAAATACCCCATCCATTAATATAATATTTGGAAAGCTATTATAAAATAATATATGATCGCATTAGAAAAGATAAGATCATTACAAAATATGATATAAACTTCATGATCTGAAACTACTAGCATTAAATCACAAGGGAGAAAAATGATTAACTTCCCCAGTAAGATTTGTGTGTCCCACTACAAATCACCAAGGGGATAGACTAAATAGTCTAGTGAGATTGTATGTCTAGTAGTCAATCATATAAAGGGGTGGACTTTAATAATCTGGCAATTTTGAGTTCTTAATAGTCAATACCACAAAATTTTTTTTTTTTTTTTTATAAAAATACACACACACACACACACACACACACACACACACACACACACACACACACACACACACACACACACACACACACACACACACACACACACACACACACACACACACACACACACACACACACACACAGGATTGAATGGTCTAGTGAGGTTGTATGTTCAATAGTCAATCCTAGGAAAGGATAGTAGAATTGATTAGTTTAGCAGGGTTGTATGTGTGGTAGTCAATTCTACAAAGTTATACATGCATGTGTGTGTGTGCTCCTTGTGAATGGAATATGCATTCTGTTATCCATGAAGAAATGTATGTGTGTTCTTTATGAATGGATTGAAGTCATTTATCCATAGAGATATATGTATGTAAATGTACATCCCAGGGATGGACAAGGGCCACTATACCTATCAAGGAATACTTATAACAAAAATAAAAGTAAAACTACATAAATATAGTGCAAAGGAGGGTGTATGTATTTCCCATTTTTGTGATGAATATGTAGCCATGGACATAATAAGGAAGATAATCAAGGATAACTACTACCAGCAATAAGGATATATCCTTAAGAAATAATAAATGTTATAAACTTAGTAAGTGAGTTGGCTCTTCCAAGATAAGGAAATAGATCATTATAAAATGATATGTCATTTACGATAAAATACCCTTGAAAGGAAGATATCTTTTTGGCAAGACATCTACATTCAAAATGAGTCTTTGAACAAAGATAACAACTTCAAGAAAAAAAAAGAAAAAGGGAGGAGAACAAGAATATGGCCATTTAGCCCCCTATGTCCAAGTGCAACAGGGATCCTTGATGAGATATGAAAAAATTTAAATCATATAGTAAGGGAAAAAAATATAATGAACATATGTTTACAAATAAAGAACATGTGATGATCAAAGATATACATCTCTTGTAAGAGAGAATCCTAATCAAGACAACAATTCCTTGTAGGAAACTAAAGTCACATGATTAACAAATGTCACCATATAGAGGAAATTTTGTCCTTAGACAAAGAGGTAAAGAATGTACAAATGAACTTTCCAATGATCCTTAGACTAATGCACTCATTTATTTGCTAAATGATCCACTTCTATGTTTCCTTCTCGATATATGTGTTTAAACCTAGTTTCTTTGAACTTATCAATTAAACTTAGAACATTTTCAAGTTTTGAATTCATCACTTAGTTTGGAGTTTGGAGTTTTCGAACAATGTTAATAATGATTTGGGAATCTCCTTCAATGATTATTCTTTTTATCTTGATTTTTAAACTTAGTGCAAGCCCCTCATTGAGAGATTCTAATTTTTCTATGTTGCTTGTGGTGATGCCCAATGATTTATCTCTTTTAATAATCCATTCTCCAGTGTATGATCTTATAATACACCCTATACCTGCTTTACCTGGGTTTCCTCTTGATGCTCCATCAAAGTTAAGTTTCGTCCATCCTTTCGGTGGTAGTTTCCATCTGCATTCTTTTCTTGTTTTTTGATATTTTTTCTCATAAACTAATGGAGGATTGATTAGGAAGGCCCACTTCCTTTTTACTTCTTTGTCCCATTCTGTAAAGGTCCCTTCAATTTTAACTATTTTTCTTAAATAGTTATTCATAACTTCTATTATGTTTGCTTCTACTTTGTTAAGAAAGGAGGAAACACTTAGTTATGTGTTGCTAACTATTCACCTATTCCTTTATTTCCATATTTCCCACATTAGTATGGCTGGAGTTATGTTTCATAGTTTACCATATACGCTATAATTATTTTCTTTATCCCAACCCAATAGGATATTATTAATATTTTCAGGAAGAGGGGAGGTCCAACTTAACTTTTGTCAAAGTCATTCCTAGATTTCTTGAGCATATGAGAAGTTATAAAGCAAGTGATCTATTGTCTTGGTATTTTCCTTGCAAAGACAACATCTTGATGGACCTTTGAATCCCATTTTCATAAATCTATTAGTTGTTAGAATTCTTTTTTGTGTTGTTGCCCATAAGAAGATTCCTGCCTTTGGTAGACATGTTGTATCCCAACATAGATTAAGAGGAATTTTTATGTTTTCTCATCGCTATGAATTAATAATTAGATTATATCATTTCTTAACACTATATGTTCCTTCTTTGGAGGCTCCCTAGATAAGTTTGTCTTTCCTATCTTTATGCTTTACATGTTGTTGTTTGATGATGGATTCAAGGTTCTCTTTATCTTTAGGAGTTATATCTACATTCTTCAGAGATTTCCATGCCCAAACATCTTCCCCATTTTCCTTTCTAATATGCTTATAATCAGTTACCTCTTTTCCCCATAAATTTTTTTTTTTTATAGTGAAAGTGACATATGCCATATGTATATTTATATTAAAAATAATCTAGTTCAAAGAATCATGAAGGGAAGAAACCCTTCAATCCTAGTCCAATTACAAATAAACATTGCATGATTATGAAGTTCTAATATAAAGTCACAAATCAACCCACTTTAAAATTTAACATATAACCATGTCACAAACAAGCCCTCATAATAGAGCTATTTTATATTTACATCATCATTATAGCTCTATCTTCCATTTTTATTTTACATAAGACATATTATCTACTTTCTTTCCCCGATCAAATCTTCCTCGTTGTCTAATCCAATGATATTGGAATACCTCCATTGATGCCCTTCATCTCATTTCAACCCCAAATGCTATTTTCAGTTGTAACTTACCAAAAAATCCTTCAATTTTGCACATTATATCTCGAAACCCAAAAATATTCTCCAAGACTCATCCCGCCCACAATCTAACACTAGTAACCTTCAATACTTCTTGACTTCGTATTCCCAGTTACAAAGTTCTACATTCTTACCATTGTATCTACCCTACAAAATTTTGCAAAATCCATCTGCTCAATGAGATCTTCATTCAATTTTCTAGGTGGCACTTCGTTGTCTGTTTTCTTCTTCTTCTCAGCTTTGTCCTGTTTAACCTTCTCTATTTTCCTCTTCTGTGTCAAACTAGAACTCTCAAAGATACCTTCTAAAAAATTCTTCTGGTATAATTCTCTATAAAATCTAGATGTCAAACAACAATTTCACAACTTCCTTTTGAAAATTTGTAACAAAAAAAAGTAATGATTTCCTTTTTATTACCAAACATACTGCATTCGTGCATTTACTCTCTCACACAAAATGAAACATAAATCCATTCTGATCATTGTAACAAATGAACTAACTTTTAGAAGTCATCCTATGCAATTATCTCCACACCTTATAAAACATATTCAAACATTTGGTTATTGTAGCTCTTAGCGATAAAAATATGTCTCCCTCTAATCGCTATAGCTTAATCCTGCAAATAGCGAATTGTTTTCGATTTCATATCTATAGCTATAGCAATGGTGACACTTCCATTGCTCATCACTGATCACTATACCTCCATTGCACAAAATGTGATCTGTGATCAATTTCAACTTATCACTATAACTCACAATGATACCTCTTGTATAATACATTTATTAGTCACTATAAACTATAACAATCACCAAGCTTCATCGCTTATCACTAGAGCACATCTATTCACTCTTTGATTGTCAATAATTACTATATATCACAATGACAACTTCCATCTCATCGCTAATTGACAAAGCTAAAACCTTGTCATTTTAGTTAGCGATAATTGCTATATCTCATGGCAATCTCATCACTAATTGCCAAAGCTAAAACCTTGTCATTTTAGTTAGCGATAATTGCTATATCTCATGGCAATCTCATCACTAATTGCCAAAGCTAAAACCTTGTCATTTCAATTAGTGATAATCACTATATCTCCATTGCACAAAATGTGATCTGCGATCGATTTCAACTTATCACTATAACTCACAGTGATACCTCTTTTATAATACATCCATCTGTCACTATAAACTATAGTGATCACCAAGCTTCATCACTTATTGATAGAGCACATCTATTCACTCTTCGATCACCAATAATCACTACATATCACAGTGACAACTTCTATTTCATCGCTAATCGCCAAAGCTGAAACCTTCTCATTTCGATTAGCGATAATCGCTATATCTCATGGAAATTGTATGTGCTAATTATGGGACTCTAAATCAACCACACACTTCAACATGATCCTTACATGTTAGAAACATCCCAAAATGAATATGGGATTGTCTATTCAAAATGATCCAACAAATCGATCTATTGTCTTCTAACTAGATGAATTTGGTTATCCACTCTCATAATTGAGAGATCAACAACAAGACCACTAGTACGAAGGATTTTAACCTATATAAAATGAAAGATTAAACTAAATGATGCTGATGTTAATCTAAGAATAAAATAATACAATAAATCTAGACGTATGCATTGTAATCTACATGAGAAAGTATGTAAAGCAATGAAATTATGAATGCAAATGCTTGAGTAAACAAATTGGCATTAATTCAATACTTTTCATGTGTATCCTCTAAAATGAGAGGTTAAAGGTTTCTTAAATATAATCCAAGAATTTGATCAATGGATAGGATCAACTGAATGAGTGGTTAAGATTGAAGATGAGATTCATTTAGAATGGAAAATTCCTTTATAAAAAGGAAGTTAACTAATCTAATTCCTTTTCTAATTCCAATCCACTCAGTATTTCCAATTCTGGACTGAAGAGAGAAAATAATAGAAGATATTTGATTTAAAAAGATAAATATGACCTCATAAATGAATAACATAATTAATTGAATAACTAAATTCAATAATTAGAATGAGGGTGTTTAATTAAATCAAATATATTTAATTCCTCATGTCTATTAGCTAAAGGGGTGATTTTAATTTAATCAAATTACTAAGACTTATAATCAAATTAAACTAATTAATAGGTTTAATTTAGCCAATTCAAGTCAATATTTAAGAATTAAATAAAGTATGTGATTAATGCAGATTAATGATTTTATGCATTTGGTACTTAGGTTGAGTAGAGATTATCAAAATGAGAATTGCCTAGTACAATAGGACTTTAACTAAAGTTGATAGATTGAAATTGGTTCAACACCCCAATGTGCCAATTTAGGGGTTTCACATTTGCCCCTCTTAATAAATGTGCGAGCAACACATTGATTCAAAGAAATCAAAAGTTTGAGAATGTAGACCAAGAAGTGAGATTAGTTATGAGATTGATGACACAAAGACCAATTGATGAGCTTTTAAAGGTTATCTCCAGAATGAAGCTTGCCTTGGGGAATTCAAATAGAAAACCTAGATACCAATATGAAAGAGAAAAAATTATCAAAACTTCATAGAATTGTTCCCAAAATGAGACTCAATTCTTAGGAGTCAAGGATAGATTGCCCTGATACCTATTTCTTAGAAGCTGACAAGATTATTTACGATTCATAGAATTATTCCTAGAATGAGGCTTAATCCCTAGGAGTCAAGGTTATATTGCCCCGATACTTGTCCATTAAAGAGTGATTGAAAGCAAGAGTTTAGAATTATCTCTAGAACGGAGCTTAATTCTCAGTAAGAAATAGAATTATCTCTAGAAGAGAGCTTAATCCTCTAGAGTCCATATAGAACACCTGAATACTGGCCCATAAAAGCTAACAATACCTAATCATGAGACATATAATCATCCCCAGAATGAGCCTTAATTCTCAAGAGTCAGGGTTAGATTGCCTCGATACTTGTCCATCAAACTATGACAAGGATTGTTATAAGATTGATCACCTGATCGAAAGATGAGATAGATGACCTATGATGCAAGATTAGAGGAACAATGATGCCCCAAGTGATGAGATGCCCCTAGAGAATAGGACATTTTAATGTGCAAATTATGTTGAAGCCAATTTTGAAAGATTCAATGATGTAATCATCCTGCCCCCTCGGGAGTGAAATCGAAAGATGACACACCAGAACAATGATGTAGAGCCATAGATTGGAAGACACTAAAGTGATTAGAGATTCTAAAGAATGAAGAATAGTTTAGAAGAGAATGATGAAAATTTTGAGTTGATTCAAAGTGATTTTGAGGTCCAAAAGACCAAGTTTGATGTTGGTTGACCAAAGGTGACCAAAGTTGACTTTTCTAGATTTTTTGGAAAGTTTGAAGAAATATGTGATTGAAAATATTCTAAGATTTACAAAGTATCAAAAAAATAGACTACACAAGCATTCAATCACGTCGGTCCCAAAAATTTAAAGTGTGAATTTAAGCTATTTAAGTGCATCAGATTTCAAATTAGATCCCGAAAATGAGTTTAGAGCAGCCAAATTAGCTAATGGGGTCATTTTCATGTCAATTGAAGCATTTTGAAAAATTAGGTCAAAACCTATATAAGTGCCCAAAAAGTCATTTTCAATTCATTTGTGCATTTTGTCTTTTGTGAAGAAGAGAGCTCTGAGAAGAAAATGGTGGTCCCTGTGCATACTCATCGATTCGAGCATTTGAGGCGACATAGTTGACTGACGGACTACGAGCCTCCAATGAGTAGTCAATTAACCTCATTGTCATTGAAAATTTTATGTTGTTTGTTTAATTTTTAGCATTTTTTAAAGGTTTTTAAAAGTTGTCGTTGGGTCTTGCGCGAAAGCCCAATTTTTTGCACGAGCCTATAGGAAAACTCTCACAAGGAAGTACCACTAGGGTACTTTCTCATGTAGGGTGATGGGTTTCCTTGCGTAGGAGGTACCCATCTCTCGCATGAGAGACCCTAAAGTCTATTGTTTTTTCACTTGTTTCCGTAAGGTTTCTCACAAAAAAAAATGAAATCTCATGCGAAAAAATGAAAACTTGAGTGGAAATTTGGGGTTGTTTTTATGTTGAATTTATCAAAAATTTATTTTTTTAGCCATCATTTTGCATTGTCGTCAGTCATTGTTGCGTGTATTATGTAGGTTGCAGTGCATGTAGAGATAGTACGATATTTCAGATGACAGATATTGATCGTGTTAATGTTGTTTTTCACGTTTACAGGTTAGCTTTCCATATGTCCCATTTAGATATCACTATCCTCCCATTGGGGCATTGATTCATCAGTTAGATGTTGTAGAGCTAGCACATATTGATGTAGGGCCCATTTGCCATTGCACCAAAAGCCATGACTGTTAGTGAACATGGAACACCACATAATTAACCACTTGTGGGCAGGGGAGCGCGTCGCATCACCCAACAATCTCCCCCTCGACGCGCATACCAGGTGCTTACACGGGTCGGGAAGGCACCGGGGAGATTTGAACCCATGACCAAGCCAAAACCAGGCTCTGATACCAATTGTGGGGCCCATTTGCCATTGCACCAAAAGCCATGACTGTTAGTGAACATGGAACACCACATAATTAACCACCTGTGGGCAGGGGAGCGCGTCGCATCACCCAACAATTGATTCCCTTGGTGTCTCATACCTTTGTGATATCCCCAATCTGTGGGTGAATCATAGATTGTTGACAACACTTGTTGAGTGTTTCCATGTGGACATGAACACTTTCCACTTGCCATTGGGAGAGATGACTATCACACTAGAGGACATCTACCGAATTCTACAGATACCCTTCCATGGACCATGGGTTGAGTACAATATTCAGTCGAGACTGGGTCCATTGGTACTAAGGGCCATCTTCTAGGAGGATCTCATTAGGGGTAGAGCCATCACATGGGAAGAGTTGGTGCAGACATATGGTCTCATCCACAGATTGGCAGTGATACTTGGCATATTCCTCAACTACTTTTTGATGCCTAATAGAGGCCAGCATGGATTAGAGTATGGTTGGGGGCAGATGTTGCAGAGGATGTTGGAGGAGAAAACATGTTTCAAATGGTGTCAATGTATGTTGGTCCATATGTACCATGAGATGTATGAGGTGGTGTATTGGGAGAAGAAGAGCATGGCGACCAGAGTTTATGTTCTTCAGGTAGGGGCATGGGAGCACTTTCCTACCATGAGGCTGATATGTGCTAACATGAGGTAGGACCATGATCCATACATCTATAGATACCAAGGGAAGATGACCTAGACAACTTTGGGTAAGATCAAGCAGTGGCAAGGTTAGCTTAATGACCTGATAGTTGTAGTATGGTGGTCGTAGAGAGAGACAGAGGTGTGGGATGATGCACAAGTGGAGCTTGGACACATGTTTGTATTTTGACTACCAATTGGTTGCTCGATCCAAGTGATAAAGAGATTTCTCTTAACATGTGTGTGGTAGTAGTACGACCAATCATAGGACATCTCACAGGAGTACTGCACCTATGCTTGCTTTGCCATGGAGGTGGAGAAGGGGCAGGTCTATCCGTTTAGAACCTAGGAGATCTATGATTGATGTGTGCTCCCTTGCCTTGACACGCTAGGATTATATGCCTAGAGTTGCAGATGGGGGGGGGGGGGGGGGGACTCCGACATACAAGGAGCATTTTGTGTCATCCCTTCACTTGGTTCATAGATCTAGTGGCGATGGCAATATCCATACAACCTATGCAGGCACTACAACAACAACCACAATAGGAGGGTCTGAGACTGCGAACAAGATCGGTGCAAATTCTTGCTCGTCAGATGAGATCGGATCCAGATGTTGGTGGCAATGGGACAATACATAGACATGCTCATGATGAGATGGTCACCTTGGGTTCTATTGGTGGAGAGGCATAGAGGCCATGTGTAGAGAAGTAGCTAGCTTTGTAGGCTGAGCCTATAGTGGGCAATGAGGAGATGTAGGATAGCCTACTCTTGAGCCACAGGGAAAAGATGTCTTGGCACAAACACAGGACCCCCTAAGGAGAGCTAGAGATAGATTAAGAATAGTACAGTGGTAGTTGGGAGATCTTCATATCCAAATTTCCATGAGGGATACTCGGTTAGCAAATTGAGAGTGGGAGAACCATGAGCTACGAGAGTAGATGGAGCAACATCAAGATGAGGCTCGACTATAGTCATTAAGAGAAACATACTATTATACAACTTATGCTAGGGTTGTTCCAGGTGCATCAGAGAAGGTGACATGATTCTCAGAGTACGCAAGAGAGTCAGGAGGTGCACGTCCTTTGAATACAGCATATGTTCCTCCCCCTTCTCTTCCACCCGGGGATGGAGAAGAGGCCCAAAGTTAGCTATTTTCTCTTTTGATTTTGTTTTGGCTATGTATCAATTAGTGTGCCATCACCATTTTGTATAATTTTGAGATCAATAGTGCTCAAGTAGCACGCATTTTTATATCATTGTACACTTGACTCCATTAGAGAGATTGATATATATCAGATCTTTTCATTTGAGTACCTTTTCATGTGTCACCTTTTCTCTTATAATTTTTCATACATGAGATGTAAAAGCTATGATTGATTGAATGCAAATTGATATGACATATGAATGTAGTGTAGATGAGATGAATTTGAAAATATGTATATGAAATAAAAAATGTGAATAAACTAACATCCCATGTAGGTCTCAATTTTGTTATCAGTGATATGTATCGCATAAAAGTCCAGAGGACGAACCAAAGAGCTAAACACTTGTGCAGTCATGAAGAATCATGATACTTTAAAGAAACCAACAACCTCCCATGCCGAATGATGCAAGTAAAGTAGTGATCAAACTGTACCCTTATGCAATTGACGTATGAAATGCAACCCTATGCTAGATGCAACACTAGATCTAGTTACTGAACTCATAAAATCATCATCACCAGTTGTTTAGTTAGACCTACAAATGTTATACAATTCACACTGATATTGCAATCATGGGAATATGAATATGACATATGTCTTAGTTTTTTCAGGATTAAATGTAAGCATTAAGGCACAAGAAGCCATAATGACCAGAACATTTGTCCCTTTTAATGTAGCAAGCTAACATAAGCATCAATGCATATATGCTAGGATCACTAGAATGTTTATTACATGAAAACACACTAGAAACACAAGAGATCCTTCTTATGCTAAGTATTTAGTAAAGATTTTGTTTGCAATGACCCTTGCATTCGTAACCTGAGACAGAATTGTGTTAATTATACTCGCAATGACCCATACATTCACTTAGTAGGCCAAGTATCAATATTTACTATAGCATAGAGAATTCACTCAAACAAGCAAGGAAAAGAATCAACATCAGTAAAGATTCTATATGAAATGAGTAGAGGTACACATGGACATCCAACACGAGATAGAGGCTCTTATAGTGGACACCCCTTTTATATAGATGTTTCAAATCATTGGAGCTAAATCATCAAATAGAAAGAAAATAAAAGATCATGCCCCTAGTCCTCGCTTATCTAGTCAAAAGAGACATCATCAAGTTGCTCAAAGGGAAATGATAAAGAAAAAAGAAAAACAAGAAAAGAAAAGCTCAACATAACGCAAATCATGTGAATGTTTCCATTTCAATGTCAATGTTATAGGATTGTGTTGAAAACAAATTGATACAAGTATGATAATGTAATTCAATCATTGTTTTGTCACTGATGTCAAACTTGCTACTTGCTAGTAAGACAATTGCTTACATGATTTAAGTACTATCATTTGCTTGATTGATGAAGAGGAATTGATCAAATGAGGTAACAATAACACCTAGAGGAAAGGTTGAGTTATGATATAAAAAAGAAGTACAAGGATCAATTAAGACAGTGGTATTATAGTGCATTAATAATCTATTTAAGGTTGCAAAGGCTGGTTACACTAATTAAGTTCAAAAGAACAAGTTAAAGAAAGTATGTCTACCAAGCTAAATATTCTACACAATATGTGCCAAGAAAAGTTAGTGTAAGTCGAGCAAAAAATCAGTTGGAGCCGAGCAAAGTCAATTTTAGTATAAGCCAAGTGAAACAATGTAAGCCGAGTAAACTTTAGTTGATGCCAAGCACCTGTAAACTTTAGTTCGTGCTGAGTGTTTTGATAGTGGGTGTTGAGCAACACAATATGTGTCGAGAATTATAAGCTAGTTAATACTGAGTGTTAGCATTATGAGAAAGATCAAGAATTTGATGAATCTAAGCCGACAAGTTTCATTTCTTGGATTGTGTGAACCATGTGGAAGATAAGCTTGAGGAGCTGGTGGCATAGAATTTAAGATGAACCATTTTGAGGCAAATTCAAAGAGGATTGAAGGAGAATTTTCTAGAAGGGAATGAAATAAAATGAGGGGTAGATTTATTGAATCCTACCTAATCCAACCTAACCCTAAAATGGATGATGGAGCATGAATGACAAAAGATCTTAATTCTCTATTTATAGAGATGGTTGTTTAGAAGAAAAGATTGTCATGTGTGAGAACCTAAGGAAGACAAGGAGTCTAAGGTATTATTTTATTTAGTGACCTAAGAGAAGAGACTACATTGTCAAGCAAAGCAAGAAGGCTTAAGGGTATGGATGCTTGAAGGGTGAATAAGCTATCAAAGCTAAAGTGTGTGAAAGCCAAGTAGAATGGAGGACTAAAACTGAGATCTATAATCTACAAATGAAGTTGTAAGTTGTTATCATATCAAGCCTTACTATTACTTTCTAATCATTGTATCCATTTAGGGTAAATCCTTTGGATTAAGGTTGACCTAACAATCATTTGTAAATCCTTTAATAGGGTGACGTTCCAAGTGAATGATCTAAAGTCCTCTAACAAGGCTCACTCTTAATAAGGTGATATAATTCCTTTAACTAGGTCACATTTAACAATATGCATTGTAACCTTTAACAAGGTTGGCCTTTCATAGGGCATCACTTCAGAAGAGTGAGAATGAGTAGCATGTTACTGGTGGTTTTTCCCAAATTGGGTTTCCATGTTAAATCATTGTGTCAAATGTGTTATTGAATCTCTTACATTTCATGTTTATATTTCTGAAAAGTTGATTTGATAGTAGCCTACAAGTTTAAGTGATTGAATAATCTAATGGATTCATGCATGATGAAAATGTTTTATGGATATGGGTTCACTAAGCTATGAAAAGTTTTAATAGTAAATATGGACCTTGGATAATTGATTCACCCCCCCTCTCAATTATTCTAAAGATTCCAACAGATTGATGTCAAGTGTTGATGTTCAGAACATATGTGAAAGAGATCTCTTCAGTAGGAGGGCGACAATAGATAGACTTAGGACAACTAGTGACTGACATCAAAGAGAAATCTTCTTTGAGAAGAACCTTAGTAGGAAACTAAGCAACAGTCGATAGACACAGTTAGAACAACTGGTGACTGAAGCTTAAGAGATCTTCTTTGAGAGGAATCTTTGTAGTGAAGCAAGCGATAGTAGCTAGACACGGTTAGGAAAATTGGTGACTGATGCAAAAGAGATCTTCTTTGAGAGGAATCTCTGTAGTGACACAAGTGATAGTAGGTAGACACAGTTAGAACAACTAGTGACTGACGTGAAAGAGATCTTCTTTGAGAGGAATCTCAGTAGTGACACAAGCAACAAAAGGTAGACATAGTTAGAATAACTAGTGATTGACGTGAAAGAGATCCTCTTTGGTAGGAATCTCTATAGTGACACAAGTGAAATTAGGCAAACATGGTTAGAACAACTAGTGACTGACGCAAAAGAGATCCTCTATAACACTATAGGGTATTGACCTTGAGACTATGACAAGATTCAATCCACGGATGCATGAGCGAAAGTGAAAACAAATGCATGAAAGCAACTGTGAAAGAGCCAAAAGATGCACTGCAAGATGTAGCATTTAAAACAAGAAGTGCCTATTTACCATGTTTTCACCTTCTTGGTAGAGAATTTTAAATTTTTTTTTTTTGTATTTTTGAATCTTTCACTTTTTTTGGTATTAGCAAGGCACCTATTGCTAGGTTTTCACCACAATAATGATTTTTTCAAGACTTTTAAGTATGTACAAAAAGCTTTTGAAAACATGTCAGCTGTAGAACCTCTTCAAATAAAGATTGTTGATCGGCTCCTTGAGTGATTCTCTCTCAGTTGTTGAAAGTTGATAAGCACTAGATCCAAAAACCGTGGTAACTATGTATGGACTAAGCCAGTTGGGTTCAAACTTCCCTTTCTATACCCATTGTTGTTGATTTTTAGGATTCTCCCTCAAGATAAGATCACCCACTTTAAAGTCACATGGCTTGAGTTTCTTATTATAGCTCTTAGAAATACATTTTTTATAAGCTTAGAGATGATCACACACCACTTGTCGACATTCATCTAACAATTCTATCTCTTGAAGTTGAGATATTATGTAATCATTATTAGAAATGAGGCCTTTCATAAAGATTCTCAAATTAGGAATCTTGACCTCAATATGAAGCACAACATCCACTCCATATACAAAAGTAAAGGCAATGTTCTCGTTGGAGTTCTGATACTTGTTCTAAAAGCCCATAAAGTTGGATTAATTTGAAGGTGCTAGTCCCTTCTAGATTTGTTGACTATGTGATGTAAGATCTTAAGGATAACTTTGTTGGATGCTTCTGCTTGGCCATTACCCTGGGGGTAATAAATAGAAGACCAATGCTACTTGATTCTGAACTTTGAGCACAACTCTTTAAGATCCTTATTTTCAAATTGTCCTCCATTATTAGTAATGATGGAGGATGGTACACCATACCTACATATGATGTAATTCAGAATGAATAGAGCTACAACTTTGCCATTTTTTGTATAAAGGGGGACTACTTCCCCCCATTTAGTGAAGTAGTCTGTAGCTGTGGTAATGAACTTATGTCCATTTGAAGAAGATAGATGAATCTGACCCACTAGATCAAAGGCCCATTATTGAAATGGCCAAAGTGTGATAGATGGAATTAGCTCCCTGGCTATACCATGAATCAGATTTCCATGGAGTTAGCATTTTTTGTAGGACTTGGCATATTTAATTATGTCTTGCTCCATATTTAGCCAGTAGTAACTAGCTCTGATAAGTTTACGAGCTAGTGTCAAGCCATTAGAGTGAGATCCGCAAATGCCTTCATGTACATTTATTAATGTGCATTTCAACTCATTGCGTTCTAGATACCTAAGGAGCATTCTGTCAAGACCTCTCCTAAACAAGTCATCAACAATAATAACATATCATGAAGCACTGCAGATTAGGTGACATTTTTGTTCCAAGTTAGATTGTCCAAAATTATTTGATCATGCAGGTAAGAGTAGATATGATGGTAGCGGGATGAGTCATGTCCTACAATAGAAAAAATCATCTAGGATTCAGGTGAATTATAGGTAGGGTAGAGTAACATCTCTACTAGGAATTCGTGTTTGAAAATGATTCTCAAGCATCTGTAGCATGGAAGCGAGAGTAGCCATTGCATCAACCACCTTGTTGTCTTCCTAAGGAATTTTTTGAAAAGTTACATGAGCAAAGTATTTCTTCTAATTATCCATCATTCATTTATAAGGTATCAACTTCTCATCCTTTATTTGATAAACATCATTGGCTTGGTTGATTACCAACTGTGAATTGTCGAAGATATTCAATTCATCTACTATCCATTCAACTGCAATCTTCATGTTGTTGATTAGGGTTTCATATTATACAATATTGTTTGTCCAAGGAAATAGAATCTTGTATGCCTTAGGCAATGAATACTTCTATGGAGTTATGAATAAGAGCCCAACACCAAATCCATGTTGTGTGAAGGAACCGTCAAGGAACATCACCCCGATTTGATGTGTTAGCATTAAAATAGATTCATCAAGAAAGTCAATATTTAGTGGAAGAAGACTTTGCATTGGCACTTTTGCTAATTGATTAGCAATTGCCTATCCTTTGATAGCCTTTCTTTCAACATATGTGATATCGAACTCACTTAGTATCATGACCCATTTGGCTAACCTCCCTATTAGAGTTTCCTTGCTAAGTAAGTACTTCAGTGGATCAATTTTGGCAACCAATAATGTAGTGTGAGCACACATGTAGTGTCTCAACTTTTGAGAAGCAAAGACGACTACCAAGAAAGCCTTTTCAATGATGCTATAGTTTATTTCATAAGAAATCAATGTGTGATTGAGATAATAGATAGCTTATTCATTGTTATCATTGTCCTCCTAAGCTAGCAAGATACCAAGAAAGGACTCTATTTCTAAGATGTACAAAATAAGAGGTTTCCCAGAAATAGGAGGCATTAGGATTAGTGGATTAGCAAGGTATTGTTTTATCTGCATTAAACTTTGATCACAATCTTTATTCCAATCATATTTCACACCTTTATGTAGAGTCTTAGTAAAAGGTTGTGACCTATCTGCCAACTATGAAATGAATCTACAAATGGATTGAAGTCTTCCTTGCAAGCCCCTCATTTGACTGATAGTACAAGGTGGAGGCATTTCCATGATTGCTTGAAATTTTTCTAGGTCCACCTCAATTCCTTTTGCAGAGACAATATAACCAAGTAACTTCTTGGAAATTACACTAGATGCACATTTCTTAGGGTTTAATCTTAGACTAAACTTCTCCATACAATCCAGGATTGGTCTCAAATCTTGAAGATGAGTGTTGCATTGTGTACTCTTGACCAAGGTTTCATTGACATAGGCCTCCTCATCTTATGCATCATATCATGGGAGATTATTGTATCTTCCCTTTGATATGTGGCACCAACATTCTTTAGCCCAAATTGCATCACATTCCAATAGAAGGTACCCCATGCACTAGTGAAAGTAGTCTTCTCCTTGTCTTTCGATGCAATTTTAGTTTGATTATAACTAGAAAAACCATCCATGAGTGAGTACATTTCAGATCCTATTGTCATATTCACTATCATATTAATATTGGGAAGTGGAAAATCATGCTATGGAGATGCTAAGTTTAGATCTTGAAAATCCATACAAACTTGGATAGACTTATCATTCTTGGAGACCAAAAAAATGTTTGAGATCCATTTAGTGTAGTCGATAGCACAGATGAAACCATCTTTTAGAAGCTTTTCCAGATCAGCTTTAACAAGTAATGCCACATGAGGATCCATTTTCCTGAGCTTCTGTTTGACCGATTTTACTCCTAGTGCAATAGATAAATGATGTATTATGAAATCAGGATCTAAATCTGGCATGTCTGAGTAGGTCCATGTAAAATTATTCATTTTTTCTTGAAAGAAGGCAACAAATTCCTCTTTTTCTTCTACAGATAAAGATTTTGCAATGTGTATCATATGAGGATGCTCTTCTATTCCCAAGTTTATTGGCTGTGTTGGCTCTATCAACATTGATGATCTCTCTTGTAAATGACTAGGAAGTGCATC
Organism: Cupressus sempervirens; assembly: GCA_028749045.1. NCBI lineage: Eukaryota > Viridiplantae > Streptophyta > Pinopsida > Cupressales > Cupressaceae > Cupressus > Cupressus sempervirens. Next base: position 271,487,923 of record CM053788.1, on the reverse strand, counting down.
AAATATCTCATCCTTAGGTGCCTCAGAGAGGTTTTCACCTTTGGATACATCTTTAATTTTTACTATTTTGGGTTCTGATACTACCACAATGTGGTTCTCACCATTATACCTTCTATTTATTTTTCTTTTGATTGTGTGACTGAGATATTTGATGTCATCTTCAGTCATATTGATACTTTGTTCACTGGTGGAGGACATTACTAGTTTGACAACGTTTAAATAGCAGGCAAGAGCATAATCATTCTAGAATATAGGGACTTCACTAGATTATTGGAATTCCAATCTATGAGCTTGGGATAGGTGAGTGAGAGAGATGTGATGGGTTCGATGGAATTCATGGTATAATCATCAAATGCTTGGACAAGTAATTTGAGACCTAAAGTGATTTTTTCCAAAGGTGTATTCAAATGCCTTTGAGTTCTAATGACATTAATTGAAGACTCATTGACACTAGTAGGATGAGACTCATCTAACCAGACCCTAGTTTGTTCACCTATTTCAAGCTGATTTTCATATATGTGAACTTGATCCACATCCTTTTCTATAGTTGCCTCTAAAAGAGAATAAAATTTGTACTCTCAAGAATCTGTGCTACATGGAGTCTGACTATAGAATTTCCTAGTAGTGATGGGAACCCATTCTCCATTTTCATTATCATCTTGATTTTTACAAAGTTGTTCAACAACTATAGTATGACTAGACTCTCCTTGTTCCTATTAAATATAGCGAGTATCAGTAGTATTTTTAGAGGAATCACTATCAACATCCATAGTGCTGACATGTGGTACAAAGTCATTTGGTTATGCAAAGAATTTAGCAAGATTAAAAGGAATTGGATAAGGAGAAGTATGCTCATCATTAGAGTTGTCTTCATGATTATTTGACTAAATTTGTTACTCATGTTCAGATGAACTTTTAGATTCTGGTGTGAATTTATTAATCCCTAAATAAAAGGGGATCTTCTTGAAACCTAGACCTGTTGTATCCCGAGACCTTCTAGCTATTGCTTTGATAGGATCAATCAAGTCATTATTGTTTTATCCAGTTGGACCATTTCCTTTATAACTAAAGTGCTTCATGAGCTTAAGACCTGGACCATACTTTTCGAAAGTAATCTCACAAGACTGTTTTGTGAGATCCACTAAATTGTCCTCTCTATATATCCATGCAACGATGACCCTGTATTCATCTTCCACTTCTAGAGGTATAGAAACTTTGGAAAAGATACCATTGAACTTAGTCTAAGCTGATAACATAAAAGGTCTCTTCACTTTAGATGGTCTCCCATAATGACGGGGAGACTTAGGAAGAGATGTCAGAGATAGAACAGGTTCAATGTGATATTTGCCCATCCCAATTTTTGTCAACTGGAGTGACTTATCAATTTGTTTCGGCTTATCAGCATGATGATATGTAGATTCTCGATTAATAGGTACAAAGCTTTCAACATATTTTAGCATGTTATAGGTGTAACTAGTATTAGCAAGTATAGTGACTTAAGAGCCTTGAAATGGAAACTTGATGCATTGATGGTACATTGAAGGCACAACTTGTATTTCATGTATCCATGGTCTCCCTAATAGAATATTGTATGCTAGCGGAATGTAAAGGACCTGACAAGTAACATCTCTTTCTATTGGACCAACTCAAAGTGGCAACATAGAAAGACCTAGGGATTTACACTCGATTTCATCATATACCTTGATGGTTATTTTGCAACTAGGATCAATAGAATCTTTAGAATAACCCAATTGCTTGAGAAAAGTAGTAGAACATATGTTTATACTAGCTCCATTATCAATGAGCACACGACATATGTATTTTTGATGTATCATAACTTCAATGTGTAGTGGTTGGTTATGAGGATGACTCAATTTATTATTGTCCTCTTCAGAAAAGGATAAATAGTGAGGTGAGGTAAGGTGACCCACCATAGATTGAAACCTATCAAGATCAAGATCATTAAGGGTTTTATCAAGAATTTCCCTATGAGTAGGCAAGATTTTAAGTAATTCAAAGATTGTTATTCAAGTACCCACCCATTGCAATTGGTCAAGGATGCTATAGTTGGTAACCATAGAAGATGTTGCAATTTTCATACCTTTACCAAATGGAGCAACAATATATTTGTCTTTATGTTGATCTACCTCGGGAGCAGAAGGTGCAGGGCCTTTAAGTACTATCTTGGCATGATAAAGTGTAACAACATTGGCACAAGATTGTGATAGTTCTTGATTAGTGGTAGGAGATGTAGCACCTCTTAGCACCTCTCTTGATATAATGGATTCCTAGTTTATTGAAAGTTTGTGGAAAATATTCTTCGATGACTAGGTAGACTAACAAGTGAAAGAGATTGTGAGGACCCTTCATTGAATTTAGACTATGTATAAACTTGGAAGCAACCTCTACCATGATTTCTGCATCTAGCTCTACCATGTTGTGGTATATAGGGAGAAAACAAGTTTCCACTCCTTGTGGCAATAGTCATAGACAATGACTTATAACAAATTTTAAACAAGAATAGGACTAGAATGTTGTCTTAAAATGAGTAAGCATGTTGTATATCAAGGTACAAATAGTCTAAGAAATGGCTAGAACAGCCAAAAGTTGTGACTATCATGACACAAGATATGATGAACACAAGAGAACAAAATAGGACAACCAAGTAAGGAGACTAGTTCGTGTGCAAATCACAAGTGATCAACTAAGCAAGAAATATGAGTTTGACCCTATTGCAGATAGAGAAATGACTAAATGTTTTTAGACACAGATTAGATTTGGATCGAGTTTTAACAAGGGAGATTAGAATAGCTCATTGTTTTTGGAAAATTTTGGATAGACTTGCATGAAGAAATGACTCCAAGGTGAGGAAATACAGAAAACCAGGAGAGAAAGCACTTCTGGCAGAGAAATTTTGACAATTTTAGGACAAAAGCTTATGTAAAGATTCACACAGAGTTGTGTGAGGAAGCATAATGAACCAAGTGAGAATTTAGAACAACAATTTTGGACTTGTTTTCTCACATGAGAATTTGGATAGAGCCATGTAAGAAAAGGACAATCTGATAGAAAAGATAGGTTGACTCAAAATTTCATTTTTTTGGCAAAACTTTCATGTGATGATTCACATCTAGACACGTGAGGAAATACATAAAGCCACATGAGGAGATGCAAACTAATAGTTTTCTCGTGTGAATATTTGTAGAACTATAGGCGAGAAAAGGACAAAACTGACAGATTTGAACTATAGTTGAAGAGATTTCCAATGATTTTGGTAGTTTCTGAATAGAGGACTGACCATGTTGGTAAGTTTCAAGAAAATATGGACATCCATTTTTAGATTTTGGACATCATGTCAGTTTGTAAGTAGACAATTGTTTTTCAAACAAGGGATGCAAGCAGTAGTCGCAAACAATCTGACTAAGGAAAAAGCAACTTAGAAGGATGAGGGAGTCTTGACCTTTTATTGTTTGGATGACTTGGACAATTTATAGACTTGAAAAAGACACTCTTTATCCCTATAACAAAAAATGGTAGCGGAAGCAAAACCTTTGTCTCACAACTTATGTGTATGCTTTCACCTCGCACAGCTGTGTCACCCCACTAGAGGGCACCCATGTTTTTGGTGTATTCCGAGGACTCAATAATAGATATTCTCGAGGAGAACCGTTGTGGAAGGGGTCAAGGGTGTATACCACCTTCCAACATCCAGGTACATGCCTATGGTGAGTATTTATAGGAGAAATTCTTGCCCCTCCTTTCACAAATATTATGCCCCCTTTCAGAGGTGAACTGGGTAGCAACTATGTAAATTTTTTTACTTGGCTTCCATTCACATTAATCCCCAGTGGCTTTGTAAATGAAGTTGATGCCAGAAACCCACACAACCATCTGTAAGTGCACACACATGACTAGAAAAATGAAGAAGAGGAAATTAGCACGACTTTGGAGTCTTTCACTCTACAAAGCTTCTTTAATATAGTGAGTTGGAATCACCGATGAAAGTTGTGTGCTCACTTGGGTCATTTCTAAAGGTTGGATTGCTCCGGCAGACCCTCTAAAGGTTGACTTAGACTAGTGGCTTAGATTCAAGGGTTAGAGTTTCTGATTTTCCCAAAGGGAAAAGAGCATACTCCTCTACCTTATCACCTTACCCAAACACATAGAACATGTTCATCACCAAGTTAGGTTATGAACCCAACTTGTCTTTTTCCAAGATTTTGATTTTCCTAAAAGGAAGTCATCATCTCTTCATAAAAATCTTTGTTGAGAGAACCACTAACTTTCTTGCCTCCCTTGGGTACCATCTTCCAAAGGTGTCTAGGTTTTTTATTTACTCTTGGGCATCACTTCCAAGTAGCAAAGAGTATACTCCCCTATTCCTTTGTCTAGAGCCCTACGAAGTTCACAAGCTCTATTAAACTATGTGTGTAAGAAAGCATTAAATAGACACAATGTTTGAGTGGATTAATACATTTTTTGACCAATGAATCTTTGATTGAGAGTCTTGCACTCAAACCATTAGTACTATTTGTATGTTCATGATAAGGTATCTTCAACAAATGATTTGCATACCACTATTAGGCTATTAGAAACTAGAAATAAAAAACCAAATGCTTCAGAAATAAGTGTTAGATCAAATGACATTATGAAAAATAGAATTTTAAAATTGTAGTTTACATTTATTGGTGTCAAGTTTTGCATGAGCTTCTACACAGTCCCACGAAAGAATAGGTTGTGTACTGAGTGAGAAATGGCTTTCTCGCATGCAACGATACACTTTTTTGTGCAAGAAAGTACAAAACTATAGGAAAAGATTTTGTTTCTTTTCATGAGAATTGATCTTATTATGTGAGAAACTGTTGAATCGTACAAACATAAATGTAAAATATCATAATGTTGAAAAATTATCAAAAGTGAAGGCCAAAAAATTGATTTTTCAAGCCCCACGATGGGCACTAGAAATGTATGTGCTAATGATAGGCCTCTAAATCAACCACACACTTCAACTTGATCCTTACATGCTAGAAACATCCTGAAATGAACATGGGATTGTCCATTTAGAATGATCCAACAAATCGATCTATTTCCTTTTAACTAGACAAATTTTGCTATCCACTCTTAGAATTGAGAGATCAACAACCATACCACTAATATTGAGAATTTTAATCTATATGAAATGCAATATTAAACTAAATGATGAGCATATTAATCTAAGAATAAAATAAGAAAATTAATCTAGATGTATGAATTGTAATCTATATGGGAAAGTATGTAAATCAATGGAATTATGAATGCAAATTCTTGAGTAAACAAATTGGCATTAATTTGATACTTTTCATGTGCATCCTATAAAATGAGAGGTTAAAGGTTTCTTAAATAGAATCCAAGAATTTGATCAAAGGACAAGATCAACTAAATGGGTGGTTGAGATTGAAGATGAGATTTAGTTAGAATGGTAAATTCCTATATGAAAAGGGAGTTAACTGATCTAATTCCTTTTCTAGTTCCAGTCCACTCAATATTTCCAATTCTGAACTGAGGAGAGAGAATAATAGAAGATATTTGACTTAAAAATTTAAATATAACCTCACAAATGAATAATATAGTTAATTGAATAAATAAATTCAATAATTAGAATGAGGGTGTTTAATTAAATTAAATATATTTAATTCCTCATTGTAAGAATTTGGTATAGCTCTGATACCATGTAAGAATTTGCCTAAGGCAATAATTCAACACCAAGATCAAGAAGCTCAATAGATAGAAAAAGAGAGAAAAATGATGATCAAATGAAAATGGATATCAGATGATTGGATATCATATAATTGGATGAATACATCAAAGAAGTGCCTTATGTATAAAGGCAATTGATATGACTAGGAGTCAACAAAGATATAAGCATAACTACTAGGCACATGTCCACCAAGAGTGGATTATCCTCCATTGTGCATGAATGCACATGCAACAATGAGAGGATAAGAATGTAAAGGTGTATCTCGTTAAGAGATGTAGTAGACAACATGTGCTTAATTGGAGTGCAAACTATTGTGTTGTCTACATGACAACTAATATGAATATGCAAACTCCTAGGTGTCTACATGACAACTAATATGCTAATGCATTAACCTAAGTAAACTTAAGTAAAGTGTAATTAGTAAATACTTAATTACACCAACAGTAATGTATATTAGCTAAAGGGGTGATTTTAAATTTAATCAAAGTACTAAGACTTATAATCAAATTAAACTCAATTAATAGGTTTAATTTAGCTAATTCAAGTTGATATTTAGGAATTAAATAACGTATGTGATTAATGTAGATTAATGATTTTTTGCATTTGGCACTTAGGTTGAGTAGATATTATTGAAATTAGAATTTCCTACTACAATAGGACTATAAGTAAAGTTGATAGACCAAAATTGGTTCAACACACTAATGTGCCAATTTAGGGGTATTACAACGATCTCCTTACTTTATCGCCGATCGCTATATCTTTTTTTTATTTTCACCACATAACGATAGATTCTTATTGCTATAGCATACAATGATGTATGAAGACTTATCACTCATCATTGAAGTGAAATTGCATCTCCTCCACTCACCTATAAGACAACAATGAAATTCTCAACTCATGGTCTATCAATGTAGAAAATTTGTTGAAACTTGTTGAAAAGAGCCTTGATAGTGAGTTATTTGTAAAATATTTTACAAAATGGAAGGTATCTCTATGATCTATCCCACCCAAAATTGTAATAAATTACACAATAAATTGCTCCAAGACAAACTTGATCATGCACTAATTCAAATGGCAGATGGTTATCAAACATAATTAACTATCCGTTTTTTGAAGGGAGCTTTGCTTTTTGGAAAACATTTGGAAGTGAAATTTTCTAGGCATGTAGAAATACATCCATCTTTAGATTCAAATAATTACTCAGGTTCTAAACTAAATCATTTTAATTGCAATTTGGAAAAGAACTACCAGTAATGTTGTGCTCCAACAAAAATGATTCATGTTTCTAGCCTACCACAATCCTCTTGTCCAATGGAAGATGTGCATAAAACCTAAATATAAGTCTTATCACATTGAGTTGTGCTAGAACTATATTTCCTATCATGTTACTTACCTCACCAACCATTAAGCATGTGTTGAATAAGCACAATATGTTCATTCCAGCTCATCATTTGTCCTTCACCAATTGTTCCCCCAACATTGACATCCTCCACCTCATCTTGAATTTGCTAATATATTAGAGAATCATAGGCTTGAAGATCAAATTGTCCATTTGGTAAATATGGATTCTTGATTGCTGTAATCAAACTTACCTTCTCTATTTTATCTATATGAGTCTATTAACATTTAATTATGTCAAAATCTCTACTTGTCCTATTCAATTACCTTGAAGAATTGAGGATATCTCATTGATTGAAACCTCCATAATTATAACTCTTCTTCCTTTTGATCACAACCCAAATTTGGCAACATGTCTGTAACATTATTTCCTTCCCTCAGAGTGTGAGAATATAGTTTAACTTCAAATGAGTCTATAATTTCCCATGCTTGTTTTAATATATATCCAATCCTCTAGTTGCCTAGTTTTCTATTTAAACATGCATTAATTACTACCATGGAATCTCCCTTAATGTGAATGCGAGAAATGTTAAGTTTTTTCACCATTTCTACTCCATATAATAGTGATAAATCTTCCATAATATTATTTGTTCCGAACGGAATTTTTTTTGCCACCATTGCCAACACATTCCCTAAATGATTTCTAATACAAGGTCCAATTCTTGAGGCCCTTGGGTTTCCTCTTGAGCATCCATCAAAGTTAAGCTTTAACACCCCAACATCCAGAGGAATCCATCTAACATCAACCCAATTTTCTACCACTTTAGGTCTAGAGGCAATAAACTGTAGCTTGGAGAAGGCAAATTTTGCCAATTATTAGCCATCAAGATATCCCATCTTGTAACAAATAAGTATTCTGTAGTATTTCTACTATAAGACAAAGCCACTTCGACCACTGAGGATTCTATTAAAGATAACACTGCTTCTATATTTTCTTTTTCTTCCCTAGAAGACCTCTTATTCTATTCCTACCATATTACCCAAATCACTATGGCTGGAATACATTTCCATAAACATGAGTAGAATGAATGATTCTTTGGACATGGCCAATCCTGAAACATATTTCACAAAGTATTTGGTAATAGCATCATAACTTTGAGTCTCTAAAGAATAAATATCCAAAATCTTTGGTCAATTTACAGGTTTCATGGAGAAATTAAAGGGCAAAAATCTATCCATAACCTGCCAGTTTATCAAGACATGGAAGAATGGAAGCATCTTGGTGGGAAACTAGAGAATGGATGTCATGAAGGATATTATAGCTAAAGCCACCATTCTTGATATGGATGGGATCAAATTCTATAGGGATAGGAAGTTGTTTGACCATGTTGTTGATGAGTTTATGGAGTTGACCACAGAGAGGAACAAGTTGGTCAAAATTGGCAATTCTTATTTTAGCCCTCATTCCATTTCTAGACCTTAGAGGTTTATTATGTTTGTTGTGATTGAATAATTAACCCTTGACGAGCATTTTACAAAGATTTATGGAAACCACTTTATGCTAGTAAATCACTTTCGGCATAGGGTTAGAATAAAATTCCCTTTCTACATTAGGCAGTCACTAGATAATACCATTTTAGCCATCCAGAATGATCATAATGGGGACCATGCATGCCACGAGGGTTTCATGGTGCTGATTATGAATCTTCTAAATTCTAAAAAAGTGGACAAGACCCTGAATCAACAAAAAAAGTTTGGAATGTGATATAGAGGGGAGTGATCAAAATGATGTTTACGAAGAGGATATAGAGGAGGAAGAAGATGAAATGGGTGACAAGAAGAGGAAAAATGTTTCACATGGGAGCTTCTCTACTAAGAAAAGGAAAATAAAGGAGGTGGATTATCAGACAGAGATGGGATCTAATGAGGATTTTGAGGAGGATAAAGGGAAGAAAACCAAGGGAAAAACTGGTAGGATTATTACCAGAACCAATGTGAAGAAGACTGACAGAGTTATGAAAATTCCCTCTGATGACGAGCCTTTGATACAAACGAAGGAACTAAAAGGTAAGAAGATGATGTCTTAAAGAAAGGCTAAGGACAAAGACATCAAGGAGGTAGATGCTAAAAAAGATACTTTGGATATGGATGAGGAAAACCTGAATCAGAGTAGTGCCCAAGATGAACAGGGGTACATGAAGGGTATGTTTGGAAATTTGGGTGCGATGAAAAGGGACATTAGCAGTATGAAGGAATAGATGTAGGATATCAGAAGGGAGTTTGATAAGCTAAGCAAGACTACTAGAGGTGAGAGGACTTTAAGCCAATAATTGGATAGGCTCTTAGATGTTATTGGGAATGCAAAAGAAGTCAAGAATTTAATGAAGAGAGTCCCACCTCTAGAAGCAAATAATGAAGCTATGGAGAAAATGATGAAAGACATGTAGAAATAAATGGATGTGATGGGAAATAGAGTTGATAATATTGAGAATGTGGTAAAGAAGCTTGCAGACCAGAGCTATTCCATCTTGAAGATTGTTGCAAATAACATTAAGAATCTATTGGACAAACTGGAACAAGGGAGAATTCAAGGTTCTAAGGATATGAAAGAGGATCAAGGCCACAGTAAATGCATAAGGGAAAATTCAAAGAAGATAGAGGTTATGGATGACAAAGAAATTGATGAGCTGAGGGCCTTTGCTATGAACATGAATATCCTTGTAGATTAGGCTACAGATTTATCAAAGACCTTATAGTTGTCCTGATGCTGTCTTTTTTTCCTATTTGATGTTTTAAGGATACTTGTCATAGTTTGTATTATTTTTTAGTGTTGATGCATAGTTCCTCGAGGTCTTTCTTAGATTTTTTGTTTGGTACTTTATAAAAGCTTTTGGGTCCTATCAAAACTTGTTTTTACTTAATCAAAACTTTACATTGAATGAATAGGTGATCAACTTGTTTCGAACACATTACACATTGCAAGTTTTTTACAATATTTAATTTCTACAGTTTATCTCCAGTCAGTATTCTTTTTTTTAGAGAAAGCCATGCAAACACCTAGGCTTTGGCATTACAATCGAGTTCCAACAAAATCTATATGCCATTAACATTAATTTTCCTTCAACTAAACTTCTAACAACCTTATATCCCAATTTTAATGTATACCCCCCCTCCTGATGTGGCACCCATATCACCTCATCTGACTGGTTTGATATCATAACTATTCTTGAATTGCATAACCTTATGAAATCCCTCTTTGTCTCATTTGGAATAGGTAGTTGATCCAACCTTTTCTAACTAAATTTTCCTGATACCATATCCACTTTCTCTATATAATTAGCTACACACTTACCCCAATGATTACAAAAGGTTTGTCTCCATTCCCCTAAGGAACTAGAATATTTTATAGATGGGTAGCCATTCCATAAATCCTCCCAAAATAAATCCCTTTTACCATTTTTGTTTCTCCATGATATGTATCTTGTAAACAAATCTCTTGATGAAACCATAAAATTCCAAATGGCAGACCCTTTTAGGAGCTTTTCCATAGTAAAAATTTGTGATGGTTCTAAAGTATCTAAGTACTTGCTTTGCATGATTTTACACCATTTTGTCTCTTCTTTTTCATATATGAACCATATCAACTTGCCACCAAATGCTTTATTTCTTAGTGAAAAATTTGGAAGATTAATACCCCCTTCTGATTTCTCATACAACATTTCTTTTAAAGAATTAACAGAATTTTCCTCTCTCCCATCATGTTACCAATCCATAGGAATTCTCTAATTATTGTTTCAATCTATTTAATAATGCAACATGGTGCCGATAAGACTAAGAAACAATAGTTAGTAATTGTAGCTAGTATTGACCAAATTAGAAGAATATGTCCTGATAATGATAGCCACCTAACCTTCCATGAAGTAGTCTTAGATTTGATCCTATCACTAATTGTTTTATAGTATGACACTTTATTAGTTCCCATTAAGAAAGGGACACCTATATAGGTTGAAGGAAGAAAATCCTATTCAAATTCTAAGATCTTATAAATCTTTTTAGCTATTACAATATTGGTATTAAACATGTATATCTTGGATTTAATTGCACTAGCTTTCTGACTTGATAGCCTTATATATTGATCTAATATGTCCTTGATATACTTAGCTTCCTTTACACTAGATTGTCCAAATAGCAACGTATCATCTGCAAATAATGAAAGGTTACTGCCAATTCCTTTCCCCCAAAATTTATTCCTTTCCATAACTCCAGCTTCTGAGAATGAGAAATAGCCCTACTAAAAGCTCCAGCCATCAAAATAAACAATGATGGTGATAGTGGGTCACCCTACCAAATTCCTTGAGAAGACTTAAAATAACCTTAAGGAGATCCATTAATTAATACTGAAAAGTGAGCTCCCGAGATACAAGATTTAATCCATTTACACTATATTTTAGTAAAACTGAATTTATTTAACACCTTAATGCTAAAAGACCATTTTACCCTATCATACACCTTCATCATGTCCAACTTAATTAGAAATGATGGTATCTAATTCTCACTAATGTCATGTAGAGTTTCATGAGCCACAATTGCTCCTTCCATAGTTTCCTTACTAGGAACAAAACCACCCTGTTCTCGCAAGATGATTTTAGATAAATTCATTGTAATCTTGAATATATAGCTTTTGTATATAGTATTACAGAATGATATGGGTTTGAAGTTAGAAAATTTTTAGGAGTCTCTATTTTTAGGAAGAATAGCAATATTTGTAGAATTGAAATTCCTAAGCATTACCCCTTACTCCTAGATTTTTACAGGGCCAATACCAACTCCCAACCTAATACATCCCAACATTTCTAATACAATAGAACTGTGAAACCATCTAGGCCAAGAGCTTTGTCAAGTGGAAAAGATTTAATTACTTTCCAAATCTCTTCCATCATAAATGGTTTCATGAGCTCTCTGTTATCTTGATTTGATATAATTTTTGGAATAGCTTCAAGTAATGAGTTAACTTGGACATCACTTCCCTCAATTACTTCCAAAGGATCAAGAAGATCTTTAAAAAACCTTACACCCTCTTGCTTAATACCTATTTCATCACTAATTAGTATTCCTGATGTATGTTCTTTAATTGAAAAAATAGTCTTGCTTGCTTTTCTATACCTTCCTGCTACATAATTCTTTTTATGTTTCTATCTCCCTCACTAAGCTATAACTCTCTTGATTTCTTTCTCCAATATTCTTCCTCTCTACTACATAACTCCTCCCACTAAGATTTCTTTTCTTTCTAACATGAAAATAATTTTGAATTCAACCCTTGTGCAATAATATGTTCATTTATCTCTTCTAGCTCCCTTTATATTTCTTTCTTCTCCTCAAAAATATTTTTAAAAACCTTTCTATTCCAAATTTTTATTTGTATTTTAAGGTATTGGAGCTTTTTATAGAACTAAAACATCCTATATCCCTTTTCTCTTGGAGCACTAACATACCATTGTCTTATTAAAGGAAAACACTTAGGATGCCTTAACCACATATTTTCAAATTTAAAAGATGATATTTGCAAAGACAAATTCTTATTCAAGGTATTCTCCATATACAACACTACTAGAAAATGATCAGAGCTTGGGAATGATAAAATTTCTTATGTAAATTTGAGGGTTTTAAGCTTCCATGCTTATGCTAGAATAAATCTATCTAATATTTCCACAATTTGGAGAAAACCATCTCTTCTATTATTCCATGAAAACATACCATTGGATGTAGCCACCTTAAACAAATCATTATCAACAATAAAATTATCAAAATCTTCCATAACTTTCATAGATGGAATAATAACTTCTTGTTTCTCCTTATTGTTTCTTATTGCATTAAAATCACCTCTAATGATAATATTATGTTCAGAATTTGCTCTAATTAAATTAGACAACAAATTACACAGTTTTAACTTCTCAAGCACTAGTGTCAGCCCATTTACATTTATCACTTCCATTGATACATCAAAATGTTGAAAACGTATACACTGCCATCCCATTCCTTGATCTACCAGTCTACCTATGACTATCCTTGGGTTCCACATAGTGGTGATACCTCTTGATGCCCCAAAGCTAGGAAAATGAACATATTTCCATAACTTCCACTTGGCAATAGATTCTTGATATTTCTTAGTGGATAACTTTGTCTCTTCGAGCAAGATAATATCTCCTTTTGAATCATCTAAATGAATTTTAACCCTACCTCTTTTGTCAGAGGCATTGATACCCCTAATATTCCAAGCAATAATCTTCAAACTTCTACTAGAGGACACTTGGTCCTCCTAGTTATTCTTTTGACTGAATGAAAATTCTCTTCCAGAGTGGACTGAATACATGCTGCTATCTCTTCCTTAGCTTTCATGTTTTTACTCTTACGACCTCAAGTCTTAGGCGTACAAAGAAATGATGATTTATCCCTGTTGGATACAATTGATTAATTATTTATTGTCTTTGATGTTACACAAATGTCATATCATTATCAACCATTATATGTGGAGCTCATTTGGGCATTGAAGATAGTTTTCTATGGCTACCGAGCAATCTAGAGTTTGGCTAGTTTAGAAGGAAATACTACCGAATTCACTCAGGTGCCAAAGGAAAGTTTGCAGATGATGAACGTTAACCAAGCTCGCTTGCTTAATGAAGGAAATGTTGGATGGAATCTATGCTAACTGAACTCACTTAGTTACCAAAGGAATTTTTTAGTATTCAGTGTTGATTGAGCTTTACTTGGTTAACACAGGAAAATTGCTTCTAAGTTAGTGTCTATTGAGCTGGGTCAGCTATCAAAGGATTTTCTTATTTTGGCATATTGAGTTTAATTGATTTATCTATTGGTTCTAGCCGACTGAGGTGATGAATATTAGTTATTCTAAGTTGTATATGAGCCGACTTGACAATATGGATGATATAAGTATAAGGTCAAGTTCATAATTTGAAGTGTGAAAAAAAGAGTATGAATGCATGGAAGATTTTGAAGATCTAATAATGTAGTAAGGAGTGAATTAGAAGGATAAGCAAAATATCTTTGTGGAGATGAAAACATACATTCGATCAAGAAAGATCAAGTACAAGCCATAATAGAGATCTGTAATTAGCAATTTTAGTTGCATTAAAATTAGGTCATTTCATTGTTACTCTCTAACCATTGTGGCAGTGATCTAAATCTCTTAATACAGTTGGTTTAACAACCATTTGTAAATCCTCTAACAAGGTGGTAGTCCTATTGAATTATCTAAAGACCTCGGACAAGGCCACTCCTAATATAGTGATTAAATCCTCTAATAGGGTCACACCTAATAGTGTGTTTTGTAACCTTTAATAGGGTTGGCTCCTAACAGGGCTCACTTCAAAAGATTGAAAATAGTAACTAGTTGCAATTGGTGGTTTTTCCCAAATTGGGTTTCCACGTTAAAACTTGGTGTCAAATGTGTTCATGCTATTTCTTTTCTATGCTTGTAATTAAATTAAAGTAATGATAACCACAAATAACATCTTAAGATCAACATGTTAATTCATTACCGAGTATGTTCAATATTTACTGAGTTACAATATTTTATGTGTGTTTGTCGAGCATCAACAATATTCAGTTATCAGAGTTGATGTCTAAGGGATCTGGGATTTATTTTTTTAGTAACCAATTCACCCCTCCCCTCTTAGTTACTCCTCTTATATTTCCAAAAATTGGTATCAGAGCTTTTGGTGCTTGCAAAGAAGGTTTCAAGGACCTAAGCTAAAGATCAAGATGTCTTACAAAAGAGAGATTCCCAAGTTGAACAGAGACAATTTTGCAACATGGCAATGACTTATGAGGTTACATCTAGCTACTATCAGTGATTCAGGTTGTAAATATCTTGATACTAAATACAAAACTCCCACTGGAACATTATTAATTGAAGATATCGCTAAAAAAGAGAATCATAAAATCATGATGATTGATAATGCATCTGCTCTAAGTTATGTTGAATTTGATGAGGTAAAAGACTGTAAAACTGCTTGTGAAATGTGGACCAAACTGAAAGATATCTATGGAGGAGATGACAATGTAAGAAGAAGATCCAAAGTAGAAAGTCTCAGAGGACAATTTGATCAAATGAAAATGAGAGAAGATGAGAATATTGCGAAACATGTGGAAAGAATCAAGGCTAGTGTAAGTACAATCAAAACATCTAGAGGAGACATTGATGACATAACTATTATAAGCAAGGTACTCAAAACTCTTCTTCCTATTTATGCAATTAGAATGTCTACAATTCAAGAAATGAGATGTCATCCAAATAAAAAAAATAACCTTGGATGCTCTAGTTGGAAGATTGCCAACTTTTGAATTAGACAACTATGATAACTATGTTCCTATTTCCAAAAATATCGAGTCTGCATTTGAAGCCAAACTCTCACTCAAAGAAAAGAGGAAGAAATCAAAGACCAATCAATCAGGAAGTGAAGAAGAAACTAAAGAAAGTTTTGATAGTGATCTTGAAATTGTTGAAGCCCTACTTGCAAAGAAATACTCCAAAGACAGAGGAAAGTATAGAGGTAAAATTCCTCTAATTTTCTTTTCTTGTGAAGAAGTAAAATTTCTCTAATTTGCTTTTCTTGTGAAGAGGTAAAATTCCTCTAATTTGCTAGGTGTCCAAACAGAGAAAGAAAGGATGAAAAGAAAATTCATAAGTACAAAGGCAAGAAGGAATTCAAAAATTACAAAAACTACAAGGACAAAGGTAAGAAATCTTGTTTTATGGCTAAAGATTCTGATAACAATGAAGATGAAATGGTGTATATTGCTGTAAAAGATGAATCTGATGATGAAGGAGACAAGATGACGCTTATCTCTCATGTTAGCAAAAATGATACATGGATTATTGACAGTGGATGCTCACATAATATGAGTGGAGATAAAAAAAATTTGAACATTTTGAACATTATGATGGAGGTAGTGTAAGATTTGGAAACAATGAACTTTGTTGCATAAAAGGAAAAGGTCGTATCTCATTAACCAATGAACTTATATGTGATAATGATTATTGGGTTGAAGGACTAAAGCATAATCTATTAAGTGTGGCACAACTGAAAAAAATTGGATTCAAGGTAGAATTCATGGATGGAAAGGCAAAATTGTTGGATGAAAATGGAAATCTGGTTGGATCTGGCAAACAAACAAAAGGTAACCTATTTTATCTTGATCTCAGTGAAAGTTCATGTTTGATTTCTCATATAGAAGAAAGTTGGCTACGGTACAAAAGATTATGTCATGTAAACTTTGATAATCTAGTTAAGATAAACAAACACAAAAAGGTAAGAGGTATTCCTAGTTTGAAGAAACCTGATATGGGTCTATGCGAAAATTGCCAAATTGATAAGATGGGAAAGACTAGTTTCAAAAGAAAAAATTATCATTATGAAGAAGTCTTAGAACTTGTTCATAAAAGCTTAGGTGGACCTATCAGAATACAATGTTATATTGGAAAAAAGTTTTTCATTCTTTTTATTGATGATTATTCTAGAATGATTACTGTAATGTATCTAAAAGAAAAATCTGAAGCTTTTCAAAAACTCAAGTGGTACTTGCCAAGAGTAGAGAAAGAAACTAGAAAGAAGTTGAAATTCTTATGATCAAACAGAGTTGGTGAATTCATCTCAAATTAATTCAATAAATTTTGCATTGAAAGAGGAATAAAAGACAAGTATCAACCCCTGGTACACCAAAGCAGAATGGTATAGCTAAAAGAAGAAATAGATCCATCATGGATTGTGTAAGAACATTGATGATAGAAAAGAATGTTGCAATCAAATACTAGAAGGAAGCTACCAACACTACAGTTCATACCTTAAATAGAGTACAACTAAAGAAATACTTCAATAAAACTCCTTATGAATTATGGTATGGCTACAAACCTAATGTAAGATACTTAAAAGTATTTGGTAGCAAATGTTATATCTTGAAAGAATTTATAAAAGGTAAATTTGATGTCAAAGATGATGAAGGCATATTTCTAGGACTCTTGTAGAAGTAAAGCATACAAATGTTTGAATTGTCTACCCATAAAATCATAGAAAGTGCAAATGTGAGAATTGATGAGTTTGTATAAAAGAGTGAAGAAGAAAGCATCAAAGAGCTAGAGGATTACAGAAGATTTGTTTACTATGAACCTGATACCCTGCCAAATATATCTGAAAGAAAGGAGGCTTCACCTCCTGAGTCCCCAAAATCTTCAATAGTTACTGAGCTGTAGATAGTGCAACTCGAGTCACAGTCTGAAGGACTCAAGTCGCAATTAGAGGCTACCGAGCTACCTCAAGAGAAAATTGAATCTGATGGACTTGAGTCATAAAAAATGAGACCCAAACTTGATAAAATTAGTGAAACTCATTCGAAATCCAAAGAACCTGTGTTAGCAAGATATGTCAGAAGACATCATGCACCTGATCAGATCATTGGAGACAAATCTGATGGAACAATGAAAAGAAGCAAATTGAAAGGTACATGTTTACTTGCTGAATTTGAACCAAGAAATATTAAAGATGCATTGGATAATGAAAGTTGGGTTGAGGCAATGAATAAAGAAATAGAGCAAATAGAAAAGAACAAAACTTGGACTCTATTTCCTAGACACAAAGATAAAAATGTAATTGGCACAAAATGGGTATTCAGAAACAAGCTAAATGAAGATGGAAAAGTATCTAGAAACAAAGCAAGGTTGGTCTGTAAAGGTTATTCTCAAGAAGAAGGTATTGATTATGGTGAAACTTTTGCCCTTGTTGCAAGATTAGAAGGTGTTAGAACTTTACTTGCATATGCAACTCATAGAGGATTTAAATTTTATCAAATGGGTGTTAAATTTGCATTCTTGAGTGGAATTCTTGATGAGGAAGTCTACATTGAACAACTAGAAGGTTTTGTAGATCCTACCAAAAGAGACATGGTCTACAAATTACACAAAGCATTATATGGTCGCAAGCAAGCTCCCAGAGCTTGGTATGAAAGACTTCCTAACTAGTTGATACAAATTGGTTTTTAAAGAACAAATGATAATAGTAGTTTGTATATCAAAGAAGGACTAAACAAGAATATTGTGTTGGCTAAAATATTTGTTGATGACACATTATTCATAGGAAATGATGATTTGTGCAAGAAATTTTCAGAAGAAATGAGCAAGGACTTTGAGACATCCATGTTTAGAGAGATAAAATTCTTTGTTGGATTATAGATTCAATAGAAGAAAGATGGTATCTACATTACTCAATCCAAATACATCAAGGAGATACTAAAGAAATTTGGAATGGAAGACTCAAGACTAGTTGGAACCCCTATGTCTATTGGACATAAGCTTTCCAAAAATGATGATTCCAAAGAGGTAGATCAAATCACATACATATCAATGATTGGAAAATTGTAGTATGTAGTACATACAAGACCTGATATTGCATTAGCAGTTAGTATGGTGGCAAGATTCTTAGCAAATCCCAAAGAAAATCACATGATGGCAATCAAAAGAATCATGTGATATCTAAAAGGAATTGAAGAATATGGATTATGGTATAAAAAAGGAGGCAATTTGGACTTAAAAGTATTTATTGATGCTGATTGGGCAGGAAGTATTGATGATAGGAAGAGCACTAGTGGTGGAGAATTCTTTCTTGGTAAACGACTAGTGTGTTGGACAAGCAAGAAACAAAATTGCATCTCTCAATCCATAGTAGAGGCAGAATATGTGGCACTAGTAGTCAATTGTTCGAACAACGTTTGGTTCAAACAACTATTGGAAGGAATGAAGATAGAGATCAAAGATCTAGTAGTCATATACTATGATAACACCAATGTAATAAATATATCAAAGAATCTAGTAATGCATACCAAAACAAAGCACATTGATATAAAATATCACTTCTTAAGAGAATTGGTGCAAGATAAAGAAGTCAGATTGGAATATGTAAATACAAAAGAACAAATTGTAGACATATTCACAAAGCCATTACCTAAGGATGCATTTCCATATCTAAGAGGTAAGCTAGGGGTCATTACCCCATCTGAAGCTCACTAAATAAAGAATGGTGATGCATCAACTAGAGCATGCTGAAAATCAATCACTTGGTGCAGTTTTGACAAAGGAACATTGCAGATGAATATGTACTTAAGGTACATTAATATTCACTAAGCATTGTCTTTGGCATGAGATGTCAAAGAAGGAGAAGTATACTGTCATATGTCATAAAATTTTGTTGAAAATAAGAGAGAAGTTTGTTGTTATAGAAAGTTTGATAAAGAAAATAATTGTCAAAGAGGGAGAATGAATTTGATAGAAGTTCTAGCAGACAAAAGGAGAAAACTAAAGGCAAAGTTCACACTGACAAAGGGAGTTTTCATGAATAATAATTTAATGAAAATAAGGATATGTTCCTTTCTTTATTCTTGCTCCAAATTTTCATTATGTTATGACATGTTGTGTTGCCATCAATGCCAAAGAGGGAGATTGTTGGATACAATTGATTAATTGTGTATTGTCTTTGATGTTACAAAAATGTCATATCATTGTCAGTCAGTATATGCTAAGCTCATTCAACCATTGAAGATAGTTTTTTGTGGCTACTGAGGAATCTAGAGTTTTTCTAGTTTAGAAAGCAGTGACTATCGAATTCACTCAAGTGCCAAAGGAAAGTCTACAGATTTTGGGTGTTAACTGAGCTCACTTAGTTAATGAAGGAAATGTTGGATGGAACTAGTACTAACTGAGCTCACTCGATTACCAAAGGAATTTTTTAGTATGCAGTGTTGACCAAGCTTCACTTGGTTAACATAGGAAAATTGCTTCTGAGTTAGTGTCTATCGAGCTGGGTTGACTATCAAAAGATTTTCTTATTTTGGCATATTGAGTTTAATTGATTTATCTATTGGTTCTAGCCAACTAAGGTGATGAATATTAATTATTCTAAGTTGTATATGGGCCGACTTGAGAATATGGATGATATAACTATAAGGTCAAGTTGAGATTTTGAAGTGTAAAAAAAGAGAGTATGAATGCATGGAATATTTTGAAGATCTAATAATGTAGCAAGGAAGAAAATTAGAAGGATAAGCATAATATCTTTGTGGAGATGAAAAGACACATTCAATCAAGAAGGATCAAGTACAAGCCAAAATAGAGATATGTAATTAGCAATTTTAGTTGCATCAAAATGAGGTCATTTCATTGGTACTCTCTAACCATTGTAGTAGTGATCTAAATCTCTTAATAGAGTTGGTTTAACAGCCATGTGTAAATCCTATAACAAGGTGGTAGTTCTATTGAATTGTCTAAAGACCTCTAACAAGGCCACTCCTAATAGGGTGATCAAATCCTCTAATAGGGTCACACCTAATAGTGTGTTTTGTAACCTTTAATAGGGTTGGCTCTTAATAGGGCTCACTTCAAAAGAGTGAAAATAATAACTAGTTGCAATTGGTGGTTTTTCCCAAATTGGGTTTGCACATTAAATCTTGGTGTCAAATGTGTTCATGCTATTTCTTTTCTATGCTTGCAATTAAATTAAAGTAATGATAACCACAGATAACATCTTAAGATCTACATGTTAATTCATTACCGAGTATGTTCAGTATTTACCAAGTTACAATATTTTATGTGTGCTTGTCTAGCATCAGTAGTATTCAATTATCAGAGTTTATTTTGTACTGACATCTAAGGGATCTGGGATTAATTTTTGTAGTAACTAATTCACCCCTCCCCTCTTAATTACTCCTCTTATATTTCCAACAATCCCCTGGTGTTTGCATTATTGATAACCTTTGTGTAAACTCAAATTGAGATTCCACCCTATAATCACCTAAAAATGGTCGTCTAGACTATTAGCCCCCTTCTTAAAATTTTGGCTAAATAAATTAATCATTTACCTAGACCAAATTGCTAGAAATCAATTAATTTGATTATAACCTATAGCTTTGAGTATACTATCCTAAATTCATTATTTGATTAAAAGAATATGTCCCCTTTTAATTAAATAAAATCCTCCTTTCTTCTAACCCACTCAATGTGCACACATAAAGAATTATTTCTATTTTGCAAATTAAAATAAAAGACTCTTTTTGTCTCATATGCAAAGTCAACTCTTTGTTTATTGGTTGACTTGTTTGTGCACATGGATCAATCTTATTTTCAAACTCTACCCTTGATCTTCCATCATCTTGATCTTGATCTCCACTATCCATATGACTTTGAGAGAGAGAGAGAGAGAGAGAGAGAGAGAGAGAGAGAGAGAGAGAGAGAGCTTTCCCCCTTAAAGGATCCACACTCTTGAGTACTATTATGTTGTAGGTTTACTATTTGAATTCTTGAGAGCTTTTGTGGAGAACTTCCATTTTCTTGTCTACATTCTCTCATATCATAGAATTTTAGTGTACTTGCATGTAGCTTAGTTTCTCTTTTGCTATAATCTAATTCACATAGCTTAAAATAGTTGGATTTGTAACACTGTCATTCATGTTAACATAGTTGCATTTTGCATATGCATACTAGTTCAATCCATATTTGCATTGCATATTTGAGGAACTCATTGTATACACTTGCATTTTGTCTCTTGTCTCAAAGAACCTACCATTGCATGGTTTAATAGAAAGAAAGGTATCTCTAAGGCTTAGCTGAGAGCCTTCATACGCTTGAAACATACTTTCTTGCACTCCATGGATAAGGAGATCTAAGCTGACATCCAAGCATTCTGAATTCAACGAATTACATGGATAGAAGGGTTTAGAGCATGATACATTTATAGTATACATTTTTGGCACCCACCATGGGGTAGAGCATCCTAATTTTGCTCTTTATCTTCCAGTTTTTGTATTCTATTTGCATTTTGTTTTTTTTATAGTCACAGATTTTGGGCGATACTTTGCCAGTATCGTACAACATTTGTTTTTACTTCCATGTGATAATTTTTTGGGTAAAAATATCACATGCTCTTATTGAACTCTATTTCCTCAACATAGTAAGTTCTGTCACCAAGATTAAGCAAAAATATTGCATGAAGAAAAACTGTCACACAGGTATACTAAGAAGTATCGTATGATAGTCTTCCAACAAAACTATCGCCTGGTTTGAATTTTCTAGCTGTTTGGGTGGTTAGGTCAATTTATTAGTTGTTTCTTGCTATTTACCAAATTTTATAGGTCTATGGCTATTTGACAGAGGTCTATTTGCAGATTTTATGCTATTTTGGGATTGACTTGTGGGACTAACAATTGTGTTTGTAGGTTGTTGCCTTGAAATGCTTACATAATTTCCTTGAAAATAATGCATGTCAATGCTTCAAATGTACAAGGGCTACTAACACTTGTTTGTAGGGCTACCCAAAGCATAAAAACCAAATTTTCTTGTATTTCTTTTATTCCATATGCGACACTCTACTAGTCATTTTCATTTCATAGGCACATTAAACTTGTGATTGGGGTTGATTGGTAATAGGAGAGTATGCTCTTCACCCTTGTGGTGAATCAAAAATCTTGAATTGTCTTTGGATTTCAAAAGCAAAGGGATTAATTGAGACTTCTTGGTATGTTTGGGGAAAACAATCAAGATAGGAGAGTATGATCTTCACTTGCGCGGTGATTAAGAAATCTTGACTCTTGAAAGTGGATCCAATCTGTTTAGTTAGCATCCTTTAGAGGGAGTACTCTTGGGAAATCAAGAGGAATGATCCAAGTGGGGAAAAGCAAACTCATCTATTCCAACCCACTATAATCTCAAGGCTACTACAAAATCTTGGTAGACATATTATTTGTCTTCACTTAGTGTGAGTACTTGTGGGATTGGGATCATGAGGAAAATGCTAAGAAAGAAGCTTAAGGTTCTCTTGTGGCCACGAGGTCTATTACCCACCACAATGTGGGGTGTCCCATAATTAGGTGAAAGAGGAACATTACGAATGGGAGCCCTTTCTAAACACTCTAAGTTAGTAGCTACCATTTTTTGCCGCTCAACTTCTTGGTGCAAGGACCAATCCTAGTGGACTACTCAGATCACTCAAGATTTTACACTCACCATATATGTTCCCTTGGTTGTGCCAATGACATCTCCATGAAAAAGCCAATATCTCTCATGGGTAACCACTTGGTGTGAGGTGAAGGGGAATCAAGCGTGGACCAAGTTGTTGAGTAATGAACTGTGTCCTTTAGGTAGATATTGTTTGATGTGTTCTCGAATGTGCTAGACCCGTGAAAATATTTTGAATAAACACATGAAGATAATGCTGACAATTGGCTATATGTAGATATGTAAATGTTGTCATTAATGGCTACCAATGATGTACATGCTTGTAGAAAAACTCAGAAATGAAGATACTTAACTTTTTGGTACTCAAAAAATTGTCTGAGTATGAATATGGTTTACAACAGTGTATTGTTTTATATGCAACTTGTTTGTATGATGTTATTTTTGAGAGAGAGGTTATATGGAAATAGTATACATGTTGATGTTGATGATGTGTAAAACCTTAGACATTAGTACATACAGTACGAAGAAGAGACATTTATGATTTACCAGTATAAACAAAACACCAGAATAAAAGGTAAAGAAATTATTTCGTTTACAAAATAATTACTTGAACAATTAGGGATGACATCCTAAATGTCTACTCTAAGTTAGAAAAGTTAATTTTGGTCCTAACCAACCTTGCAGCAATTTGTGAAAAGGCATGATATTTATGTAAAGACATCTTGCAAGATTATTGTGAAGATATATGCAAAAGTTGTGAATGCAAAGTTTTATATCATATGTAGAAGTGAATTTTGATAACTTGATTTTGTGATTTGAGATTAAGCTAAGGTCAGAGATCAACTAATAGAAGTTACAACAACTATACTTATTTACTTGAGGAACTTAAAGTAAATTACTTGTTTGGGTAGTGAGCTCTTCTTGTGATTGCAAGTGCATGTTTGGGCAGTGAGCTCTTCTTGCATATGTTATACCACAACTCCTAACAAGGATTCAAAGTCTCCTACCAGGGATTCATATGTACTAAATGAGTTTATAGAATCCTAACATGGTCCATCATTTAACAAGGAACATTAATATTAGTACATCATCTTGTGGGTATCATCCCAATCGGGGTTTTCCCTTGGCCAAGGTTTCCCTAGTTAACAAAATATGGTGTTATGAGTTCTCTTTATGCATGGTTACTTTTACTATTCAACATTAATTTCTTATCTATGGTTCAAATTAATAAATAATATCTAGCTAGTAACAAAAGTTTGTAGAATACTCCCCCCTCTCAGTATTCCCTATTTCTAATAATTGGTATCAGAGCATAGTTACTCAGAAGAGGCTTGACAGCTTGAGTAAGATCCCTATGGATATGGAACATTTGATGAAGAACCTTGAAGAGACACTTGAAGAAATTAATCTCATTATTGAAGAAAGAGACAATTTGAGAACATATATGAAGACTCCAAAGTGTACATTGGATAACTGAAGGACAAGATTGAACATCTCAAATCCAAGTCAGAATCTACTGAATCTGAAATTGGTGATGATGAATATTCAAAGCTAAAAACATAGTACAAGATCTTGAAGCATGAATTGAAGATTACCAATCTAAAGTTGAGTTTGAAGAATGATCCTAGCAAAGTTCAATATGATTTGAAGACTAAAAATTTAGATCTTAGAGCCAATCCAACAAAGAAGACATCTAAACTTGAAGCATTAAAAGTGGATTATGAAGAACTTCAAAAGTACAACATTATTGTGAAAGGTGAACTAGCTCAAAGAAAGTTAGAGCTTGAAAAGCTTTATTCTAGTAGAGAAAATCTTGATGAACAAATGTTAGTACAAAGACCTACCTATTTAATATGTCTGCAAAGAAACCTGAGAATAAATCAGATTTGGAAGAAAAAGATAAATCTGATGATAAGATTGAATCCAGTCAATCCTCTGATAAATCTAAAGAAGTTGAAGAAGACAAGGAAACTAAGAAATTGGATGAACCAAAGAAAGTGGAATCTTCTAAGGAAACCAGGTATGAATTTAGAGGTAAGTGTTTTTCATGTAATAAAATAGGTCATATGAAAAGAGATTGTACTAATAAGTCATTTAATCATGTTACAATTTTTATTGTCATAATTGTCATGGTATTGGTCATGAAGCTATTGATTGTAGGAAATCTAAATATGATAATGATAAAAGGAATAGTAGAATGTTTAGAAATACTACCCCTACAGATAGAAGAAGATTTAATGAGAGGACATCAAGAGAAAGAAGACCTTATGAAGAAAGAAAGTAGATCATGTGTTATAAGTGTGACAACTTTGGACACATAGCCCAAAATTGTCAAGCACCCATTGATCAACAAAATCCTAGAAGTAGAACCCCAACATGTTAGTTATGCAACAACTTCAAACATATAGAAAATTATTGTAGAATGGATGGAAGGAACATTCAGAGACAGAAGGAACAATGGAAGAAACTTCAAAAATGATAGAAGGAATCATGAAAGGAACTTCAGAACTAACAAAGATAATGAAGATCAAAGAAATGTGTTTAGTGAACTTTGAGAAGAACTTGATGAAACATTTTTAAAGGGATTAACAATTGTATCTGAGGAAAAGTGAGATGATGTAGAGAAAGGAAGATTGAAGTTAGTAATCGAGTTTGATTCAACCAAGTTGAATTAAGCTTGTTCATAGCACCGAAATTTGAAACTTCATTTAGAGACCGAACTATGAGTAGAGAGGTTGGGAAAAGATGTATCCAGATGAGTTTAGACTATAGCTAAGCTCTCTTGCAATTTGGAGCTTATTAGAATGTTACCAAAGAAATAAGAGTTACTGTTACAATAAAGAAAGTTTATTCTATGACAAAAGATGAAATCTATGTTTTTACAATAAATTTTGTGGAGCATTGTCATGATGAAACGAAGCTATGGTTAACCTCAGGTAGCATTCAAAGATCAGATAGATGATTTTGAGCAGATATTTGATTTCAGAATAATTATTAGCTTTTTGATGTAGCAAAGTACATAATTAATGCAAGTTCAAGTTGGATAAATAAATAGAGTACAAATTACTTTCACATTGCAATTATCTCAAAAGCTTAAAACACTCAGAAATGATTTGTCAAAGCATTTTCGAGTAAAACCCTACTGCAAAAAGGAGGTATTTTATCATTTTTTGCACAGAATTTCTTTGATAAATTTCTATTTGGTGAAATCATGGATATGATAGTAGTTCAAAATGTTTACAATGTTGAGAGACACAAATAAAAAGATTGTCCCTATGAAACCCTTAGAAGGAAACCCTAATTCAGCTCTGTTAGTTGCTTTGAACAATGTACTTTACTTGGAAGTCATAGGAAGTTACTTGTCTAGCAATTTTGAAACTATTGGAGGTGAATTTATGAACAAGGATATGGAAATTTTTTTCAACCATGATATGACTGTGAAGCCTGGATTCGAACATCTAAAAGATTTAGACCTAGTTAGATATTACTTCTTCCGTGAACTTGATAACAAAGAATGGACTCAAATTATATTATGCAAAATTCATAATGGGAGGTTTTGGATGGGAGACAATGTAGTTGACGTCTCTGAAAACCTTATTCATGAGGTTACTAGTCTTAGAAAACAAGGCAACGTACCCATTGGTGAGAAACTAGTTAAGAAGAAGTTTGAACTTAATACTAAAGCAATTTATAATGGCAAGGCAATAGTGATCAGCACTATTAGACAACATGATGTGATATTCTTGAGTAGAATCATTGCATATTCTATTTGTGCAAGTTCTAAGAGTGATGAGTTATCAACATGATTTATTTATGTAGCATACAAGATTTGTATTGAGAAAGAACAAGTAAATTTGAGTGAGATTTTAAGAGTACAACTCCTTGAGAATCTAGAGAAGATTAAGAGAACTAAGAATGGTGTATTCAGATTTTAGTCACTAATCAATCATATTTTCTTTAATGTACTTGAAATATTTCCATTTCTATCAGTTACAGAGATCATGAGTCGTGAAAGATGTACTATGGATAAGATAATAGATGTATGCATAAGGCATCCTATAGATAAAATCTTAAATAGTGGAAATTTGATTATGAGAACATTCCAAAATGAAATAAAACAAAGATTCAGAATTGCACTAGAAATTGTTGATAGACTTAAGGATGACATATGCCTTATGGTAGATATTGACCTAACTTATGTTGAAGCAATAGAACCAAGGGAAACATTTCTTGAACCCTTAGGTTTTGAATTGAGTGATGATGTAGCTATTGGTTACATTTATCAATTGTTGAACTCCAGAAAGGACCAAGCTTCATATAGATTTAGAACATATGAGGAGACAACTTAATCAACTCACCAGGCATCTTTAGAAAAAACATCTCATAAGAAGGTTGTGACTATAATGAAGAAAGCATTGATTGAGGCCGGTATGTCAGAAAAAGAATCATAGGCAATCAGAAAAATAATCTCTGAACTGGAACCAACTGGTGAACAAAGTGTGATGTATGTGCCACCTCTATTAGTTGGTCAAGCACCTAATGTATCCATTGCAGTGACTCTTGCAGAGTAGAGCATCCCATATGCTGTTGTATCAACTGAGCAACCTAGTGAACCTAACAGGAAGTCTGAAAGGCTAGTAGAAGTTGATAGTTATAAGTCAAAAAGAGTTAAGCAAAAAGCTATTGGACCTAAGAAAAGGAATAAAACATTGTTGATAATTACAGATTCCAGTGAGGAAGAAGAAGATGAAAAAGAAGTCAAACAACTAGAAAAGCTTATTGCTTCTAAATAGCTAGCAGGTAAATCAAGGCAACCATGGAAATTGAAGATAGAAAAGATTAACACAACTATTATCAATGAAGGGAACTTTGTGCAAATGAATAAGTTCTATGATTTATACAATGATATTGAGAAAGAGCAGATTGATATCTCTACTATGAGATACATGATTCTTAACAATTTGAAACTTGAAAACATTGAAGGCATTGTGAATTAGAAAGTCTATGACAAACTTATAACAAAGAAGGCCAGTTTGTGAAGAAGACATAGAACTTCAGAAATCCACGATAAGAACTATATGCAAAACTAATGATGAAGAAGAAATCAGTAAATTGATGAACAATCTAGCACCTTACTTATGAAGTAAGATGAGGCCATTTTTGTTTATGGGAGGTAAGAAGAATGTCATAAGAAGTGAAATAGTTGCAACCATCAAAAAAATGATGTTTGAGCTAAAGACAACACCTACCACTATAGAGAAAACTTTAGAAGTGTCAATAAGTGGTGATACAATGCAAATTGATCAGACAAATATTACTATTAATATTGAAGATGATCCTTTTGTAAGTTGTGATCAGCCAGAGTCCCATTCCAAAAACATTCAGGCTTAGTTAAAATTAATTGAAGAGGAGAGAAGGTAGTTAGAAGAGGAAAAGAAAAAGATTGAAGAAGCCAAGCTGAAGTTGATTGAAGAGGAGAAGAAGCTAGAAGAAGAAAAGAGAGAAAAGAAAGAAAAAGAGGAGAAAGAAGAGGAAGAGAGAAAAATAAGGAAAGTAGCAAAGAAGAAATAAGAGGAAGATGAGCTAAAAGCATCTAGCTCATCCACTCCAATATCTCTTGCTAACCTTACAGGTGATGATGATGATCAATCTAACCTGATCTCATCTTTGACAAAATTGATTGAGAAGAATAGGAAAGTCAAGATCTACAAAGGACATTAATGGAGGTGATTGATAGAATTCATAACACTCTAGCAGCCAAACATACAAAACTAGACCCTAAACAAAGAGCCAAAGTAGTAGTAAAATATTTTGATGACGAGTTTTCAAAATTTTTAAATGTTGCAGGGTCTAAGGCTCAAATTTCTCATGATGCTAATATTTTTAGCACTATTTGTTAGAGCATAAAGAATGATTAGTTGAGTCTTGATACTTGTATCAAGGAACTCTGAAGATGTCAACAAGTTGGAAAGGTACTATACATAAATGTAATTTATCTCACAAGTTGATTAAAATTTTTGATAATAAGACTGAAGGGAAGTTGAGTGAGCTAGAAGCTCTGACAAGTCAGTTACAACAACCCTCTAGTAGAGTTGATGATTTTAAAGGACAAGTTAGTGGTGTTCACATTGACATTAGGAAATTGCAACTTGAAAAAGAGAAAATTTTGAGAAGATTATCAGATTTTAGAAAATCTATTGCTTTGAAACTATCAACCATTAAGAGATAATTGGAGGAATTTGTTAAAGCAAAGGACATTTATTCCAATTTCACATATTATGACCTTAATGTAGTTGAGATTGCATCATATGCCTTATATACAATGCTCACCACTACCAAAGTAGCAAAGGACACATGGGAGAAAGGAATGGACAATCTAAAGGCAAATTTTGATGATTGCATGAAGATGATATCAGCTTGAGACAGCGAGATAGAAGTTTTGATAGTTTTTGACAACAATTAGACATAATTTTTTGACAATTTTTGAACGTTCCAACCTTTGTCATTGATTTCAAAGGGGGAGAAGTCATGTAAGAAAATTGTAAGTAAGCTATGCATTTTTTAGTCATGTCAAAAGGGGAGCATTTGTAATAGATGGTAAGTGTAGTAAGTTTTGGTAAAGTTTTGATACTTAGCCAATTTTCCCTACCTTGTTGCCATCAATGTCAAAGGGGAAGATTATTGAAAATTGGCTATATGTAGATATGTAAATATCTTCATTAATGGCAATGCATGATGTACATGCTTGTAGAAAACCTTGGAAACAAAGATACTTAGCTTTTTGTACTCAGAAAGTTGTCTATGTATGAAAATGGTTTACAATAGTGTATTGTTTTATATGCAACTTGTTTATATGATGTTATTTTTGAGAGAGAGGTTATATGGAAATAATATACATGTTGATGTTGATGATGAGTAAAACCTCAAAAATCAGTACAAATAGTACGGAGAAGAGACATTTACGATTTATCAATTTAAAAAAAAAATGGACTAAAAGGTAAAGAAATTATTTTGTTTACAAAATAATTACTTGACCAATTAGGGATGACATCCTAGATGTCTACTCTAAGTTGGAAAAGTTCATTTTGGTCCTAGCCAACCTTGTATCAATTTGTGAAAAGACATGGTATTTATGCAAAGACATCTTGTGAGATTATTGTGAAGATATATGCAAAAATTGTGAATGCAAAGTTTTGTATCATATGTAGAAGAAAATTTTGATAACCTAATTTTGTATTCAAGATTAAGCTGAGGTCAGAGATCAACTAAAAGAAGTTACAACATCTATACTTTATTCTTGAGGAACTTAAAGTAAATTACTTGTTTGGGCAGTGAGCTCTTCTTGTAATTGAAAGTGCATGTTTGGGCAGTAGGCTCTTCTTGCATACATTGTACCACAACTCCTAACAGGGTTGGAATCTCCTAATAGGGATTCAAAGTCTCCTAATAGGGACTCATGTGTACTAAATGAGTTTATAGACTCCTAACATGGTCTATTCTCTAACAAGGAACATTTATATTAGTACATGATCTTGTGGGTAGCATCCCCACAGGGGTTTTCCCTTGGCCAAGGTTTCCCTAGTTAACAAAATATGGTGTTATGAGTTCTCTCTATGCATGGTTACTTTTACCATTCAACATTGCTTGTTTAATTCTTTTGTATGGTTCAAAGTAATAAATAATATCCAGTTGGTAACAAAAGTTTGTAAAATACTTATTCACCCCCCCTCACAGTATCCCTATTTCTAATAGATAGTTCTTGGGATTTCTATTGAGACCTCACATATGGTTGTATCATGCAAGGTTGCTTTGTCCCTTGATTGATTATTTTAAGACTAATCCATGTGTCACAACTTTCTTTTAAACATCAAACTTGCTATGCTATTAACTATTGTCAAACTTTTGTCAACCAATTCAAAACATCAAGTGAAAACATTTTCTTGTGTTGCTTGCTAAGTTGTTTTTCATCATTTGACTTTTATTTTATATTTCTCTAGTCCTTGTACATGCTTAAATTGGTTCTTTGGACTTATCACTCTTGGTCTTTTCCACATTGGACTATGTCAAGCTATTAAGACCTTATTTTTTGGGTGAAATGACTGCCTTGATCTTTTGAATACACTCTTTGATTGGGAAAGTTGTTCGCTTGTCATCTTTGTTGCTCTATCTACTTTGCTATTTGGGCTTCTTTCCTAGCTCTTGACTTGAGTCGCTAGTGCCATAATCTTCTTGGAAACTTTTTTTGATAAGTCACTTGTTCATTGCTACCTATATTTGACAAGTGAACACTCTACCTCTCTAGTTTGGACATCAAGTTATCTTGTGTCAACTTATTAGCTTCCTCTAGTCTCCTTCATGCTTGATTATCTATCTACCACTATGACATTCAAACCTTGTGTTATCAAACCTCAACCAAATCTAGATGATCATGATATCCTCCATGCCACTAAAGAGTTTCAAGATCTATATGCTCAAAACAAAGAACTAGAAGAGACAAATGATCTTTCTTACCTTTATCTCTTTAAGAGTATGATAGAAATGAAGTCTAAACTTGATAAAAGGTTAGAGGAGAAGATTGCATTCTTAAATGAATCTGCCTTAAGACCTTTACATACACATGGGTAATCTTCTTCAAGGTCTACATATTCTACTCCAAGACATCAAATGTCTTCATCTTTTAGATCTAAAGACCTCTTTAGAGAACAAGCAAGTGATACCTCCTTTGAGCCTATGCCAAGCTTTCATTGTGAACCTACCTTTGACCAAGATAATGATGAATAAATTCATGCTATTCACTTGAGAAGAAACAAAATGACCCTAAAAATACATTTGAGATGAATTTTACTCCCTTGGAATATTCTTATGACATCATCTTGCAAATGCTCCTTGCTAATGAGCTCATCAAGCTACCTAAGTCTAGCTCATATGGAAACCCATTCTTGGATATATATTGTGCTTATCATCTACATAATGAGCATAGTAATTCATATTGCATTGAGCTAAAACATAAAATCCAAGATCTTATTGATGATGGGATTGTTGATACCTCTAATGACTCATGTGATGAGGATACTACTCTTGAGCAAGATCATGTTGATGAACCTATGTCTAGTGATGGTCTCCTTGACACCCCTACTTCTTCCAACACTCATGCATCTCTCAACACTTCAAATCTTTCCAATATGCCTCCATCAAACAAAGAACCTAATTCTTTCTACATTGACTATGGCTATCCTCAAGGGGCACCTCTAAAAGAAACTCAAGCTAATCTTCACGTGGCTGCAAATATTTTCCATGCTACTAAGCCTAAAGACCCCCAATATTCATGCACTAATATGCCAAATTTGACAACTAATCCAGTCTCTCTTCATACTCCCTTATCCTTAGAAGTGGCTCCATGTCAAGAGGACTCTCAAAAATATAAACCTATAAAGAAAGATCAAGATCAAGCACCCTTTCATCTCCTTCAAGATGTCACCCCTCCATATCCTATGTCTTATCCACCTCCTAAGTATGATGAAGACATCACTTCCACTATTTCCATTGAGCTTATTGAAAATTATGATAAAATTTCTCTTCATATGCCATCCAAAGCTACTTGTCAAGATCAAATCATCCCCTCATGTTCTACTTCTCCATATCCACCTCAAAACTATGCTCAAGCTTTAAATGCTCCTATCAAAGCTACTCATGAGTCTATTGATGCCCACGGTCACCTTTCTCACTCTAAATATGCTAATATCCCTACTCACTACCCATTTGCATATCCAAAATCTATCCTTGGTCCTTATCCATCTAAGCTAGAACCTTCAAACCTTCCTTCCATATTGGGGTCATATGTTCCTTCATCTCCTACAGTTTTTGTTCCTAACTCTCCTATCATACCTCAAGATAAACAAAGACACTCATCCTTGACAAATTTTCATTCATCTATCCATCTAAACTAGTCATATTAGCCTTATTCATCCACAAATCCCAAGTCTTTTGGAAGAAAGAATAAACATAAGAATCCATTGAAAAATGAAGATTATTATATCTCATCTAATCAACATGTGAATGCTAAGAAAGAAAAAAAAATTCAAGAGACCATAAAGGTATTGAAAAAATAAAACAACAGTAAAAAAGAAGAGAAGAAAGAACTTTCAGCTTGTTATTCTATTGAATAATAGATGCAAATTTATACAATAGTTGACCCAACAACATTACTAAATGACCACTAATTAGATTGACAACACACACAAACTTAATAACTAACTGAAACTTATGGAAACCTAACTCAAACACATCTACAATAAGAACTTGATTCAAACTAGAACTCTTTGACTCACACCTAAACTATACTTGTGTTGCCAACAACTCAACAAGGTTTGCCCCATGTGCAACAATTATTATTGACTACTGTTGGAACATTAACTCTAACACCCCCCCTTTATGTGACAACTAAAGGAAACATTATGTAGAAATTATACTTTGAAAATATTGCATACATGAGTAAGACTTTCTCATAGTTATGCAACTATCATCCAACTTTGAAACACCATTAGACACACCTTCTCCACATGAAATGTCTCATAACCCTCATAAAGGTACAATGTCAAGTTTCCAAACTTTCAGATCTCCTCAAACTATTGGACACACCATCTCCACATGGAATGCCTCATAACCCTCGTAAATGTATAACTTTTCCAATCCTATAGCACCTCAAAATATTTGAGCATCCATCTAGCCTCTACAACATTCTTTCCTATTTTTCAAAGCATTGATGTCTTCAAAAAAAAATAAATTCTTCAACAAAATTATAATTATCCAGTGGTTCTTCTCTTGGCCTCATCTTCTTAACAAATTCTCTCTAATAGACATAACTTAATAGGAAGATAACTTTGATACCATATTGGAAAAATAGAATAGTAGTAAAAAAAAAAAAAAAGAAAGAACTTTCAACTTGTTATTCTATTGAATAATAGATGCAAATTTATACAATAGTTGACCCAACAATATTCCTAAATGACTGATAATTAGATTTAAAACAAACTACTTCATGATTGACAACACACACAAACTTAACAACTAACTTAAACTTATGGACACCTAACTCAAACACATCTACAATAAGAACTTGATTCAAACTAGAAATCTTTGACTCACACCTAAACTAAACTTGTGTTGCCAGCAACTCAACAAGGTTTGCCACATGTGCAACAATTACTATTGACTACTTTTGGAACATTAACTCCAACAAAAGATCCACTACCCAAAGAGCTAAATCAAAGAAAATATGGGTTTCTAAACCCATTATTGAAGAAATGTGCTCTAAAGTATCTAAAGGAAAATCTAAAGCTCTATGGATTCACAAGTCTCTCTTGAAAGACTTGAATATTGAACATAAATCTAAGTTGACATTCGAGCTTTCAAAGGCTTCCACTCCATCTTCTTCTAAACAACTTCCTCAAAAGCTTCCAAAGGTTTCCACTCTATCTTCTTCTAAAATTCTCCTACCACCTCATACATCTAAACCTCAATCTATTTCATCCACAATTCCTTGATCATTACATAACCCTTTAAGGTTTGTGTCAATGTTTATCTTGCCCACCTTTTCACCTACCCTCATGAAATCCTCTAAAAGTTACACTTTCTTGTTATCCATACTCCTATAATCCTTTCAAGACATGAACTTTTATCCTCCATATACTCTTCCTTCTATTATATCCCTTCCATCACCCTATCAACATCTTTAAACATACCTTTCTATGGTCTTGGCTTATCATGGATTATCTGTCCTATAGGAGCACTATCCAAATTGAAAAAATGCTTGACCTATTTCTAAAAAACCAAAAAGAAAAAAAAAAGGAAAAAGAAAAAGGAAAAAAAAAGAAAAAAAAAGTGCCTTGGTGAAAACCATTTCTTGTGGCACCTTGGTAGCAAAAGTAAAGATAAATAAATTTGTCCTATGGTGCAAAAAACTTCTTGTGGTGCCTTGGATCAGTACCATGATGAAAACCTAGCAAATAGGTGCCATGCATAATTCTTCCATGATCCATCTATTCCATCTTTCCTCTTTGATCTTGACAATGTTGAGCTATCCTTATGTATTGGCTATTTTATCCATCAACTTATCTATTGTGCTTTCTCATTCATTCATAGCCTTCATATCTAGCTTCATTCTTATTACTCTATCCTATTTCTATCCTATCTAGTTGACCCCTTGGTCTTGATCACAATAAAGAAAAAACATGGTTCTCATAGGTCTCTTGGCATGCCTACTCCTTTGGACTACACACTTCATGCTATCTTGCTTATTGTCTTCCACTAATTATGCCATATTCTATCTCACTTGTTGGCTTCATTGCTTATCCTACATTCTATCTTTCTCATTGCTTCCATTTCTTATCAAAAACCTACTTCATATGGCTATCTTTCCCTAGATTGGGTACTCTTGAGGAGTGAGCCCTTGAGGATTGCTTTCACTTTCTTCTTACTCCTTTCTTATCTATATTTTCTTATCCACTAGCTTGCTGCTCCATCATGTCTTACACCTTGCTAGTCATTGGGAAAAAATGATGTGATCTTTCTTGAGAACTAGTGATCTCTAAATCATTTTAAAAATCCAAAAAAATCATATATGATGCTGAAAAATAAATCCTAAAAAGCACAAAATGTCTTGAAAAAATGATCATATTAGTGAAAACCTAGCAATAGGTGCTTTGATGTATCACCAAAATAATAATAATAATAAATTAAAAAATACAAAAAAATTGAAAAAAGCCCTGAAAAAATCTGCCAAGCGATGAAAACCTGAAACAGGTGCTACTTGAGACCCTTGCACCTATGTCTATCAGTCTCAATCACTCACTCTGCAACAAATTTTTCTAGCTTGGAATTGTTCCTTGTCCTCGTCTCAGGGGCACAACTTCTTAGCCTATTGAGGTATCCTTGTGCATTAGGGTTTGTTTGGAAACTCACAAAATAATGTTTCTCAACACTACCCCCTTTGACATCAAGTATTTTTCAACACTTTTTAGATAGTTTACCTACACTCTCCAATATTGCGATATTTCTCACTATTAGAATCAAGTCTTGAAGAAATGGCCAAGTAACATACACACACACACACACAAACTTAAACATTTAAATAACTGAGCTATGATGAGTTTTATATACTTTGTGTGTTGTCTATGATGATTTTGTTCCTATGTGTTCCCTCCCTAATAGTCTTTCAAGGATGTCATGGACTAGAAGACTAGGGACATGGGGCATGTTTACTTTTTTTCTACTTGTGGGTATACTATATCAGTCTACAGTGTTTAGAGCATTCATGCTTGTCCTACTTG
Source organism: Cupressus sempervirens (assembly GCA_028749045.1). Taxonomy (NCBI): domain Eukaryota; kingdom Viridiplantae; phylum Streptophyta; class Pinopsida; order Cupressales; family Cupressaceae; genus Cupressus; species Cupressus sempervirens. The sequence continues at coordinate 271,451,508 of CM053788.1, read as the reverse complement.
GAACTTTGACTCACAACATATTATTCTTCACTATTTTTGCAAGACTGCACTAAGAGGTTATCCTGGTGCTTATGCCTTGATATAGGTGTAATCTTGCTATATTAAACTTAGGGAATCTAATCATCTAGCCATCTAGACTTACATGTCTTTGATGCTTAGATTGAATTTCCACATTCCTAACTGATATCAATCATATTCATATCCTCATAGTTACACTAGTGATGGTTGTATGATCTCATGATGTCCCTAATAAATGCTCAATGATGAACTTAGAGTCTAAATATTATGCATTTCTTACTGGTAAACCACTTTTCATATTAGTCTACATTTTGAGGTTCATTTTCTAGCTTAGTCTTGCATTTTTGCATATGGGGAGAGCTCTCTCTTATTCTTTTTTGGACATGTCGACTGACTACTTTGATATCTTCTTTGCTTTCTTCTTAATCATTACTTTTCATCTTCTTGATCTTTCACTTCTTTGCTATCTTGTCATCACAAGGGGTTAATCTAAACATCACATCTAACTTATCCAAGTGTTACATTTTTCAAAAACATAAGTCTACATCATACACATAAGAGATAAACATCATACATGAGAGAGATCTATGAGCATATAAAAAATGAACATAAAATAACGCATACATAAGCAAGAAACTGAATCATCACATGGAGACTTAAAGTGCTAAAACATCCATCAAAATGAGACAAGTACACAAGGCTATCGATCAAATCCAGTATCTCATATATATCAAAAGGTGTCACTATACATATACAATGTGAGATCCAAAATCTGAATATCCATCTCAAAATACATGGGGTACAATAAAAAATGTCATGTTTGATGAGGGTAATTATTGCCTCTATTTTATGTTAATTTTAATACTCTATTTTAATACTGCCAAGACATTTGTGAACTTATGCTTAGTTGAACTTATGATAAGTCCAAGATAGAACCGTTAACCCATGGGTAGATAGAACTTTGCCAATATTATACATATAATGCAATATTTCATATAACCATCGGAATGTGTGTTCTAATATTTGGATTTAATTTGATTATGCTCATTTGCATAAATATTTCTGCATTGCAACTAACTTGTTAAGGAAGAAGCTGGAGGATGGTCGATAGCATTCAAAGGAGGAGCATTATGGCCCAACTATGGTGGAAGAACCATAACGGTACCAGGAGAAACAACTACTACAAAGGAGGAGCTATTATTCCAAGAATTCAGGGATGAAGTGTTGCTATATTCCCTCTGCATTTACTATTATGTTGAATTGGTTATCCAAACTTTATTGCTTATACCGTGAGCTTTTATATTTCCTTCTTCTTCTTATTTGGTGGATTTATAGTCAGTTTTTTTTTCTTTCTTGTTTTAGAGTAAGTGTCGATCCTCTATTTATAGGGATTTGATTGATAGTTTTTTTGTTAGAGAAAAGCTTATGGAAAAACATTGTTGACTCTCGTAGTGAGTTATTTTATAGTTTTATGTATTGTTCTTATGTAAGGAGTTTTGGAATATAATAAAGTAATTCTTGGTTTACACTCTGTGTTAGTAGATTAGTAGAAGCCAACCAAGGGGAACCACCTAGGAGGTGGATTGGACTAGAGTAGTGTAGATTTACTTCTAGCATTTCTAGTATTTCAGGTAGAAGTTGTAAGTTTCTTCCTACAACATCATATTTTGTGAGTGTTCTTGTAGCACTTGTAAGAGCAGTTATAGTGGATGGCCTGAGATGAAATATAAGTTAGCATATAGTTGTATTTTCAACATTCATTTCAATAAAGAGTTAAGTGTGTTACTTTCCTACAGTACTAGTATAGATTCTTTCTTTGCATTTTACTTTCCTACAACATAAGCATAATGACTCCTTAAGAAACCTAGTGCACATACTGTGTCAACCATTTCAAGTGTACATCCCTGGGTTGACAAAGTAAATGCACCTCATGGTGGGAGAGGTAATCCTTAGATTGAATAAACTATTCCTAAGTAAGGCTTTGGGCATGATTATCACATACCTATTATGAGGCAAAACATTTTTGGTGTCATTGCCAGGGATGGTGTCAAGCTATGAACATCTTTTTGGGTCATAGCTTTTTTAGTTAAGTTTTTAGAGATTTGCAGTCCTAGAAGTTGCTTCACAAGTGTGAAGAATTTGATTGTATGCATCGAAGAGGAAGTCAATGAGATGAATATGGTAGATTTCTTCCATGAGAGTTTGTTAATTTGAACGAAAAAATTGAAGAAGTTGAGTTGCCTTTTGAGGATGCAAGCCTTGATTTTCCTGTAGGATCTTCCTCTAGAGCAAAACCTTTGGACATAATTGTCTTTAGCCTTTTGCTGAAATCTTGGCCAACTTTCTTGATAGGTCTAGTCCAAATCCACCTATTTTCAACAATCCCATATCCAACGCTCCTTTTCAGCAGCAACTCCATAATCCAATACCTCTAGTAATGGCACACCCTACTTTTCTATTTCCTCTCCCGGGCCTCATAACTAATGCTAATCTCAAAAATATACCTGCAACTACTCTTCCAAAGTTTTATGGCCTTGTAATTGAGGATCTTAATACTTTCTTGTTTGAGTTTGACATACTTTGTCAGAGCTTTGACTATAACACTGATGCCCATAAGCTCGAGTTGTTTCCAACAACATTGAAAGAATTAGCCTTATGATGGTTCATGGGCTTAGGAGCTAATGTAGCAGGTATCTGGGATGAAATGCAAAATCTATTTCTGGAGAAATACAAAGATTACTACAAGGGGAATGATCCAGGAGGAGATGACATTTTTCAAATATCACAAAAGGAGGACGAAACATTAGAAGACTATGTTTCACATTTCTTGTATACAGTACATAAGAACCCCCAACATGTACTGGCAGAGGATTCATAGAAACTAGTCTTCTTGAGAGGGGTAAATGATAATTGTCTAGAAGCATTAGACCTAATGGATGGTGGTGATGTATACTAATCTTCTTGGGATGACCTCAAGAAAATCTATCTTAACTACTCAAGGTCAACTATAAAGAAAGGTAGAGGATACTAGTCCACAATCACTAAAGGGATCAGTTAGGGCATTTCAAAGCTTGATATATCTAATATACTCTCATATTTCAAGTAGGACATCATAAATGATGTTGCTACACATCTCAACATAATGACTACAAAGAGGAAACATGTAGAAGCTGAATCACGATTGGTAGAGTATTGTTCTCATTGCCGCAAACAAAAGCAAGACTGCATGTGTAAGCTGGTAGCCAACCTAGAGAATCAACATTTTCCAACTGAGTACATGAAGATAGACAGGGACAATGAACAAGTGTTCTTCATTGCTCAATGACGATCATGGGCTTCAAGACAAGGTATGCCCCAACATCCTCTTTCAAATCCTTACAATAATCAATGGCAAAACCAAATCTATTAGAATCCTTCTCAATACTTCCAACCTTCCTAGCCAAACCAACTAAACAACCAGTGGCCAAACTAGAAAAATAACTAGTGGCCTAACCAGCAAAATAACCAATGGTAAAATCAAAAAAATCAATGGCAACCACCACAAAGAAATTGGCAGCAAAATAACCAATGGAGGGGGCCTCCACAATGGCCTAACCAAAACTCTAGTAACCCACAAATGCCACCTCCAATTGAACAACTTGCAATAATGCCACCTCCTATAGCAAATAATACTAATCCTAAACCTACCTAATTACCTACTTAGTTTAAGCTAAATCTAAACAACAAGCAACAACAATAACAAATGGACACTACTGATACTCAATAGTGCCCTGCATATTCACTAGAAGTATCTGATATCCATTTGAGATCAGCTACAACTTTGCCTACACCAAAGTACCCTATTATCATGGAAGTTGTAGACACTCCTGCAACACCCCTTCTAGAAGCTATATTACCAAATACCAACCCGCCAACTAATGTACCCAGTAGGACTACTGATCCTACCATTGTAAATCCTCCCTTTCCACATAGGCTAAATAAAGAGAAATCTATATGACAATAAGAAGAGACATTTGATATTGTTGAGTAGTTGAAAAACATGCACATCCAAATTCCTTTGTTCCAAGCTATCAAGGATGTCCCTCTTTATGAAAAGGCTATTAAGGAAGCATGCCTTAAGAAGCTAGGGTGGAAGAAAAAAGATCCTCAAACAATCCATGTTGTCGGGCAATTAGCAGATATCATGATAGGAAAGGTAGTGATACCAAAGTATATAGATCCTGGTAGTCCAGTAGTTAATCTGATCATAAATGGATAGGCTGTGAAAAATGCTTTAGTTGATCTAGGAGCAATAATAAATGTGATGAGTAAAGATATAATGCATAGGTTATATATGGAAGGCTTAAGAATAATTCCCACAATGTTACAACTTGTTGATAGTTGAACTACCACTCCATATGGTCTCATAGAAGATGTGATAGTGACTTTAGATTCATGGGAATACCCTACTAATTTTCTTATCTTATCACCAAAGAAAAACTTGCTAACTATCCTATTATATTAGGGAGACCCTAGTTAGCCATCATTGATGCTAAAATTAGTTGTAGATCAGGTAGTATGACAATTTCAAATGGTCAAAGCATAAGGAAGCTAGAGCTATATCTACCTGCCCAACCCCAACTAGACTTGGGAGAACCTATTTGGCTTGATTTAGGGGATGAAGAGGAAGAAATGAATTTTGTAGCTCAGCTCATGATGTGGCATAGGAAATATTTTTTGAAAATAAAGGAAGAAGATGATGTAGTACATAACATCTTACCAATGAGTGTATAGTGGCTAGAGATATTGCTGAAAGTTCTATCTTAAAGCTATGTACCCATGAAGATTGTGTCTATCTAGCAAGCCCTGAAATAATTGACAAATTATTGTCAAGTGAAGTAGCTACAAGTCTAGTACTAGAAGTTTCAATGGTAGAACTAACAACTACTATGGAACTTTCTCCTGGTCAAAATCTCCATGTAAATAACAAGTTGTCCCTATCACAATTGGAATTGTTAACCAAGCTCCTCCATAAGCATGAAAAAGCCATTGCTTGGGATTATAAGGATATGGTAGGATTGAGCCCTAAACTCTACACCCATAGGATATACATCAATGATGGAAGCTTACCACTCCATCAACCTCAGAGGAGAATAAATCCAACATTGCATGAAATAGTTAAAATTGAGTTACAAAAGTTGTTGGATGTTGGATTCATCTATCCAATCTCTAATAGCAAATGGGTATCACCCTTAGTTATTTTTCCCAAGAAAGGAGGAAAGTGGAAAATATGTGTGGACTATAGAGAATTAAATAATGCCACAAAGAAGGATCACTTTCCTTTACCTTTTATTAATTAGGTTTTGGACACTTTTGTTGGAAAGAAATCCTTCTCATTTCTTGATGGATATAGAGGATACAATTAGATAAGTATTGCTCCAAAAGATCAAGAGAAGACCACATTTACATGTCCTTGGGGTACCTATGCCTATTCTATATTACCATTTGGCTTATGCAATGCAGCTACTACTTTTCAAAGAGCTATAATCAACATCTTTGCTGACATATCACATGATTGCATGGAGATATACATGGATGACTTCACTACATTTGGTGTCAAATTTGAGGAAGATTTGAAGAACTTGGAGAAAGGACTAATTTTATGTGAAGAACACAACCTATCTCTCAAAAGTGAGAAATACTTTCTGATGATGCAAGAAGGTGTGGTATTGGGACATTTTATCTCTCAAGCTAGAATCTAGGTAGACCCTATGAAAGTAGAGGTAATTCTCACACTCCCTACTCCCACAAAGAAAAAATAAGTTAGATCTTTCCTAGGACATGGCTATTATAGGAGGTTTATCAAGAATTTTAGTCAGATAGCTAGTCCTCTTTATACTTTGCTTACCAAAGAGGCTAAATTAGCCTGGACAAAGGAATGTGATGACTCCTTCCAGGAGCTCAAGTCACTATTGACAACTACACCAATACTTAGGGATCCTAATTAAAATTTTCCCTTTCAAATACATACAGATACTACTAACTATGCCATAGGTGTAGTCCTAGGACAAAAATCTCAACATCTTGAAAATGCAATCTACTATATCAGCAGGAGCCTTCATGGACCAAAGTTAAACTATACAATGATTGAAAAAGAACTGTTAGCAGTAGTTTATGCTCTAAACAAATTTCAACATTACATAACTAGTTATCCCATATTTGTTCACATTAACCATGCAACAATTAAGTATCTCATGAACAAACCTACTATTACAGGGAGGTTAGCAAGATGGCTACTTCTTTTGCAAGAATTTGATATTACAATCATTGAAAAACCTGGGAAAGCAAATGTGGTAGCTTATTATCTATCCAGAATCCACCATGATGAAGATGATACTACTTTGATAGATGATACATCTCCAGATGAATATTTGTTTCATATTGTTGTCAAAACCCCATGGTATGTAGATATAGCTAACTACATTGCAACTAATAAAATGCCAACACATCTCTCTTATAAGGATAAGAGGCTGCTTGTAGAGAAAAGATTCCAATTCTCTTGGATTGATAACATACTATTTTACATTGGACTTGATCAAGTTATGAGAAGATGTGTGAGAGAAGATGAGACATATGACATTCTACATGCATGTCATAATGAACCATGTGGAGGGCACGTTGCAACAAAAAGAACAACATTGAAGATTTTAATAACTGGTTACTATTGGCCTACACTTCATAAAGATGCAACCATTTATACACAAAAGTGTGATAAATGTCAGAAGATGGGATGACCAACAAAAATAGATGAAATGCCTCTCAATCCACAAATGGTGTTAACACCATTTGACAAGTGGGGCATGGACTTCATTGGTCCAATAGATCCTCCATCCAATGGGAAATCATATATCCTTGAATGTACTAAATACCTGATAAAATGGGTCGAAGTCAAAGCCATGAAGCATGCCCGTGACCATAAAGTTGCCAAATTCCTGTATGAAGAAATCTTTGCTCAAAATAACGTACCCAGAGAACTTGTTATTGACTAGGGTGCTCAATTCACTTCCAATCTAATCATAGAACTCATGAAGGAATATAATATCAGACACCGAAAATCAAGTCCTTATCACCCTCAAACTAATGGACAAGCAGAGGTTACAAATTGAGAGATAGAAGCTATCTTGACAAAGACAATTCATTTACACTATAGGGATTGGAGCAATAGACTACCAGAAGCTGTCTAGGCATACTGAACAACATGGAAGACTATAATAGGATTCACACCATTTGAACTATTGTATAGAAAAGCAACAATGCTACCCATTGAGTTTGAACACAAAACTTTAAGAACAACATTGGAGTTAAACATTGATCTTCTTCTAGCATAGAGAGAGCACTTACTACATTTTAATTCTTTGGATGAAATGCACAAGTCTACCTTGGAACACACATAAATCATAAAGAAGCAAAGGAAACAATGGCATGACTCCCACATTAAGAGTAAGCAATTTCAAATTGGCGAGTTGGCATTGCTTTATGACTCCAAATTTAAAGATATACTAGGCAAGCTATAGACATGATGGCTAGGTCCCTATAAAATACATCATGTATTTGAAAATGGAGCCATGTAGTTAACCACAATTGATCTAGTGCACTTCAAGTTATTAGTCAATGGACATTGGCTCAAGTTGTATAAATAGCCCCCAAAAAAAGAAGACTTCCTACAACAATTTCAATAGTTGGTTGCAAATGCACAACAGGTAACACTTCCTGCAGTAGAAGATGCCAAACTTTTTCTTGTAGCTCTTCAATAAGAATTCCTTCAAGCATGCCCATAATAATTTTTTTATGTCTACATAAAGTTCAAATTCTCCATTCACTTTCTAAATTATTCTTTTTCAACTCATCTCATTTCTTTTTCTACCACCCACCCATCTTCCACATCATCATTTTACAATGCATTCAGTAATACGGTAAGTTCACTGACGTATGCTATCATTGTTGACCTTTGACTCTCGCCACCTTTAACTAGCACATTTGATAATCAAATTGACAGGTATAAGCTTTTCAAGTTTTATTCATTTTTAGCATATAGATTTTGATTGGTTATATCTATTACTACATTAAATATATTATTATGGCATTATGCCAGTTTTTGTACCTTGTGTCAAGTATGACAAGTGAGGAAACTTGTCCATGTTTCATAGGGGGCAAGGAAGGTTACTAATTCCCAATGGCATTTCTATTTATTCATTTTAGATCTTCAAATCTGTACTCTTTCTTTGTTTGATTAAAATCTAGTTGCCATAGCATGCAAGTGTCAAGTGTCGTACCCTTATTCCTGAATAATTCCTCATTGTCAGACCGGATGTGACCCAAATTAAATTTTGAGGCAGTTTTCATAGATTTTTGCATATCTATGTTTTATTCCCATTTAAACGACGTTATCATTGCTCTTGATGTATTGTTCATAACGGAAATTCACAAAAAATAATGTGAAACGTGAAAAGGGTCCATGGTTTTCAAAAAAAAAAAGGAGTCCAAAATTCACAAAAGGGAAGAAGGGTTTGCAAAAAAAGAAAAGTTTGAAAGTAGTAAGAATAAATGGGAGGACAGTTGCAATGACATGAACTAGTGGAACATAGTGTTTTACTTTGTGATGTAGAAGCAATGAGAAGGTTTTATGCATGTGTTTGGTTGGGATATGTGTTGACACTAATAGAGTATGATGAAGAAGCAACTACTGAATTTATACATACATTTGAAGAAGGTGAAGCAATGGTATGGGGATTGATAGTTGTTGCCACAGAGGAGTGGATAGTGGAAGTAATCAGGCTACCAATAGTAGGAGAACACTACCCCCAATGCACATGATGCTAGATCAGCTAGAGCTCAATTTTTCATACCAACTGACCCTCCTTTGGATATTACTAAGCAAGGATGCAAAACAATGTCTCTTCTACTATCGTACAATGAGTTGGCCATACATATTATCAGGTATTTTACCCATGAAGGAAGATTTTCTAATTTGCATGCACATCATTTTAAGTTGTTCAGTTATGTAAGACATAATTTTCTAGTAAATATCCCCAATTTCTTGTACAATATGTTATGTATCCAAAAAGGAAAGGACAATTCTGTTACTCATAATGCCCTAATCAAATTGCTCATAGAAAGATCTCTTATGGATGTCTCTCCTATGTCATGGGTAAAATTTTTCCAACATAAAATCCTACAACCTCAGATTGCCCCTAATGAACAACCCAACAAAGATACTATAGTCCCTATTGAAACAACTACTAAGCAAAGAACCCAAGGTGTGGGAATAAAAAATGTGCAAGAAAATGTGCCTTTACCTACTCAAATGAGAAATGTACCTACCTCTACCCAAGCAAAGAGAAAATGAAAATTACAAGAAGAAACCTCGGCTCCGACAAAATAGAAAAACAAAACCCTACAGTCTCAAAGAAAAATAAAACAAAGTCAACTCTTGCATTAGCTACTCTTGTAGTAGAGACACCAAAAAGGGTTAGCAGGAAAAAGGTTGTGGTGCTTGAAGAAACCCTTGTGCAAAGAAGCCCTAGAATGAGAGGGAAAATTCCTAAAGTGTCTGTAGAAACCCAATCCACTTCACCCAGACAATCTAATGAAGAATCTCCAGTACAAATCATCCTTGATGATTCGCTCAATCAACCTAAAATTCTAGTCATTCTTCAAAACCCTAATGAGGAATGTAAGGTTAGGATGAATGAAAGCCAAAATAATTCCCTAGCAAGCCAACAAGATACTCTAGGTTGTAAAGAAGAAAAAGCCCCAATAACGCACCAGTTGGCTAGTTCCAAAACTGCCCTAATTCCCTATGAGCAAACATGGTTTACAAATTTTTTCCAACAGTCATGGAGGGAATAGAGGAAGATAAATAACTATGAAAAGGAAAGTGGCCCAATTACCTTATAAATACTTCTTTTTCAGTTATATAATAAACATTTGTTAACAAAAACCCTATGGAAAGAGGAGAAAAAGGAAATGAAGAAGGTAATAACAGATCAAGGTGAAGAAATTGCAGACTTGAAAGAGCAATTGGCAAAGTAGAAGTAAAAGATGGATCATGCCCTTAAATTGGTTGATCAAATAATTACTTGTAGGCCACCACCTAGGATCTATGCCATTTGTTTAAAAGAACAATTCCTTTTATTCCAGCTGATGATGACTCTCAAAGACATAAATACAGAATTCAAGTCAGCTCAAGAATTCTATGGTTTGTACCAAACTCTTCCATCCTGGCAACAAAATTTACTCTGTGAATTGTATGTGCTTAATTTCATTATCCCTATAGAAACTCAATGGAATCCTTTACCTTACATAGGGGATATATGTCTTAGGGCCCTAATATCTTGGATGCACAATGAGGCCAATTATGATAGATAATTGAACAATTACAGAGATGAAGAGAGAACATAACCCTTGCCATTAAGAGCAGAGAGAAATAAACAAGAAGAAATCCTTACAAATTGGTTCAGGATGACCTATAGGGATGTTCACAAGGAGATAAGAAAGCAAATCTTTGAAGCTAGAGAAAAGGTATATGCAAAATATGATAACATGCCTTACTTTTTCTTTCAAAGAGCCATGGCTAGTGTTAAAAGTATATGGGGTAGACTACCTGAGGGAATCAGAAGATTAGAGCCACATAGTCCTATCAACCTAGAAGTAGCCCTTCACTGAGCTCCAAAATACATACAACTGGGAAGGCAGACTAGACCAAAACTTTTGTGCCCATTAACAATGTAGCCACCTATGCTCCTTTGGCTCCTGTATGAATCAACTCTGAATGACTTGATAGGTTGCAAGAGGATTATAGAAGGGAAGTCTAAGAAAGAACACAAGGGTTATACTACACCTTTAGGAGTAACAGGTGAGGGAGGACTGAAGTTGGAGATTTTTGATCAATGGCTAGAAAATGCAATGCTTGAGGACAAGCATTAAACTTACTAGATGGCAGATGATGAGGCTAATTATTACCTCTATTTTATGTTAATTTTAATACTTAGTTTTAATACTGCCAAGACATTTGTGAACCATTGCTTAGTTGAACTTATGATAAGTCAAGATAGAATAGTGTCCCTCATGATATACGACCTCATGCAACTCATGATACATATCTGTGAGGATTGTCAGTCCCCATGCCATCCTCTAGGGCTGGCCGATCAAATCAGCTACCAACTTGCCCCATCCCAGCGAGAAGCCCTTCTGGCTCCTATTGGTAACTAGAGTTTGAGAAACCAATAAACATAGTAGACACTGTAGAGGGTACTCATCACCATACTCATCTACAAGCTGCTCCCAACTCAAATGGCGGTCTAAAATAGTGACATCATAGAACATCTCCCATATGGCTGCTTGCCCCTCTGTTAGGGTCTGATCATAATAAACCTGTGACATATGACAAACTTTGCATCAATATACCTCACACGGATATCAAAACCTAAAAACACAAAAGAGAAATCAAATGTAGAACTCATCGGATCACCATAGCATGGAACTCGAAGGATGTGATATACATCCTTTAAAGTGATTATCACCTCTCTAGTAGGTAGGTGGAAGGTATTGTGATTGCTATGCCATCACTTGGCTAGCATAGTCAACAACCCATGGTTCACCCATATGTGGGGCATCCGTGTAACCCACTTCAACCCCATACTCAATATGGTAGCCTTCTCATCATTAGTGAGACAATCTAAAACATGCAACCCCACCACTTTGGGGGCCTTGATATGAAGTGTCAAAAACACCATCTACAAACCAAGGTCAAGCAAACATCAACAACATTGAAGAAACAATAAAAAATGCAAAACCCAAATCAAAATGCTTAACAAACAAGTTGTGTGATACTTCTTGTTATATGTAGGTGATACTTTTTGTTGATAAAGTATCATGCTATATTTTTTACTATACTTAGGAGATATTTCACAATGGTTTGCACAAGATTTGGGTATAGCCCATACAACAAAGTTTTACAAATGGTGCGATACATTTTTTAATGTGAAATATTGTGCGATATTTCTCAAATTACCCATGTGATACTTTTGAAATATTGCATGAAATTTCATATTTAAAACCTTAAAACATCTGAAAAACACTCATAAATGCATTTAAAGTGAAAAAAAATTGATGACTTACTGACACCTCATAGTTGGGAGGTTGATTGCGCAATTGACTGTACTTGAAACAATGTTGGTGGGTCAGAATGTTTGCCAACACCATCTTTCACTCTTTAAACCACTCCAAGCTCTCCAAATGCACAAAAGACAAAATGATTTGAAAATGACACTTGGACCCCTTATATAGCCTTCCAACCTAATTTTGGCTCATTTTTCAAACTCCTCAAAATTTTGCAAAAATTGCACCCTTGGCCAATTTTGACTTCCTAGATTCATTTTTAGGATCACAATTAAAATCTAAGTTCATCTTGATAGTCAAAATTACATCTTAAAAATCTATCTTCTTTTATGTAGTTAGCTGACCTCTTGAGGTCTAATCTTTGAATCTTCACTAGGGCATCTTCATTTCTTCATGTCTTCATCATTTCTATACTTCATGTCTACTTCGATTCACATTTTCATGTCTAAAATCACCTTTCTACTCAAATCGACCTAATTTTCATGCTTTATGCTTTGTGGTCAACTATGGTCAAACTAAGACATTCTATCATTCCCTTATGGTCACTATTTGGTTCTAATCATCTATCTATCATCATGGACTTTGCTATATGTCTATTTACTCATGTCTAGCTCATTTTTACATCCCCCTTACCTTATTTTGATTTTGATCCTGAGGGGGCATAAATACTCTATCATCGCTTGCTATAACTAACTATTTCTTAAGAGCATATGTTGTTCTCAGTCTATCTGCTCTTGGTGTTAGCATTCTTCTTGAATTTTGACATCATCTTTTTCCTAAGTGTTTAGTACTATTGCTATCAGGCTATACATTTAGGATTTGCTATATCTTTCTACATTTTGTTCTTTAGAATCATATATCTCTATTGCTGCCTACTTGGCTTCTATTTTCTTTGACATAATGTGTTCCCAGATTGATCACACATTAGTCAAAGAGGGGAAAATGGAATCACCTAAAAATGGTCATCTAGACTATTAGCCCCCTTTTCAACATTTTAGCTAAATTAATTAATCATTTACCTAGACCGAATTGCTAGAAATCAAATTAATTTGATTATAACCTATAGTTTTGACTATACTATCCTAATTGTGATGTGAATATCAGGATTTAACTGTGTGATTTTGAGTCAAACTCGATGACCCATGTTTCATGAGTAGTGATTCAACATGAATCCATCTCTCATGAGAATAAATGGAACACTTAGCACTCATTGGATCTAGGTGATGCTCACAGGGGTGAAGCACCGGGACTTCCCGGGAGGTCACCCATCCCAGTACTACTCCAGCCTGAGCGCGCTTAACTACGGAGTTTCCTCCACAGTTAAACCCAAAGCTTGCAACCCCATTTGCAAAACCTTCACCAAGTGTTGTGCCTTATGAACCATTCATTAGAAAGCCCCTTAAGCTCATCAATTGATAAGTAGGAGATGATTTCCACAGCTAGTCAAATTGTGATGTGAATATCAGGATTTAACTGTGTGATTTTGAGTCAAACTCGATGACCCATGTTTCATGAGTAGTGATTCAACATGAATCCATCTCTCATGAGTAGCTGTTAAATCCTGATATTCACATTACAATTTGACTAGCTGTGGAAATCATCTCCTACTTATCAATTGATGAGCTTAAGGGGCTTTCTAATGAATGGTTCATAAGGCACAACACTTGGTGAAGGTTATACTATCCTAAGTTCATTATTTGATTAAAAGAACATGTCCCATTTTAATTAAACAAAATCACCCTTTATTCTAACTCACTCAATGTGCACACATAAAGCATTATTTCTATTTTGCAAATGAAAAGAAAAGACTCTTTTTGTCTCATATGCAAAGTCAACTCTTTGTTTATTGGTTGACTTGTGTGCGCACATGGATCAATCTTATTTTCAAACTCCACCCTTGATCTTCCATCATCTTGATCTTGATCTCCAGAGTCTATTCAACTTTAAAAGAGAGAGAGAGAGATTTCCCCCTCAAAGGATCCACACTCTTGAGTACTATTATGCTGCAGGTTTACTATTTGAATTCTTGAGAGCTTTTGTGGAGAACTTACATTTTCTTGTCTTCATTCTCTCATTTCATAGCATTTTAGTGTACTTTCATGTATCTTAGTTTCTATTTTTCTATAATCTAATTCAAATAGCTTAAAATAGCTGGATTTGTAACACTCTCATTCTTGTTAACATAGCTACATTTTGCATATGCATACTAGTTCAATCCATATTTGAGGAACTCATTATAGACACTTGCATTCTTTCTCTTGTCTCAAAGAACCCCCATTGCATGGTTTACTAGCAAGAAATGTATCTCTAAGGCTTAGCTAAGAGCCTTCATATGCTTGAAACATACTTTCTTGCACTCTATGGATAGGGAGCTGGAAGCCGACATCCAAGCATGTCAAATTCATGGAATCACTTGGATAGAAGGCTTTAGAGTGTGACACATTTATATTGTACACATCACAATCTTCCTTGCCCATGTATCTATTACTTCTACTTGTTTATCACTTTCAGTAATACCAGTATTTTCCAACCACTCTCTTCCCACACCACCTTTAGTCAATGTTACTTCTTCATTTACTATTTGTGATAAATATACACTATCTTACCTCATAATTTCATATGCAATTATAACAATTTTTTCTAAAACCACAAATAATGTATTCTTAGTCATCTTTTTGAGATCCATTTCTATATTTCTCCCCACCCTAACCTTTTTCAAAATCTCCTAACATGCAGGGACAAAAATTCCATAGGAGTAGTATTGAACATCACTTGATGTCTAATTATTTCTTGTGCTATTCGTATCTCCCTATTCCATGTATCTGGATGTGTTACCTTGATTTCCAACCCTCTACAAAGTGTGAAATGAATTGAAATGTTATTGAACACATATAAATGTGCCATTAATGTGAACTAATATTTTAAATTTGTTAATAGAGTATATAATGTAAATATTGGGGATAAATGATACTTCCCTCTCCCTCTATTTGACACTGGTACCTTAATTTCTTCAAACACTCCTCCTGACCCTATAGATTTGTTGAGTGACCGAGATATCCTTTTACTTTCCAACAATTGTTCTTCCCTTCTCTTTTCACTCATGTTTAATATAATGGATGTAAACAATGATTTATAAGAGAAGATACCAAATCCTTGTTTTGAATCTCTATAATCTTTTTCACTCCTATTGGTCAGAAAAATCCTAAGTATAACATCATCCGAGTTAATAATTATCCCTATTTGTGAATATTCCCTTTTAGACCCAAATCCCTAACTTGCCTCCTGCCAACCCTTCACAACAACCCCAGTATCTGATGGATCTAGCCCTTTCCTAATATCAACTAATTTAGTCATATTTGTACCTATTACAACATCATTCCCATTCTTGATAATATTTTCCAATTTCAACACCTAATCAACTTGTTTTTCTTTGTGCCAGAACCTACATTTTGTCACATCTATTGCATAATCTTCACATACTGTTAATTGATCTGCAATATAACTTTGGCACTCTAAGGTGAAATTTCCAAGTGATGAAGTATATAAATCTATTTCTAACGACCCTTGGATTAAAATATTATGCTTCCAGGTACCTCATTTTGATTGACATACAACTTTATCTAGAGGAGATATTTGAGTACTCATTAGTATAAAAACCCTAACTAGATGATGCACTTGTTCAAAAGGAATTAAATCATGATTGATAAAAATTTCCAACTTATTGTCTATTAATTCCACTATCTCTGGGTCTCTGTATTCTAATGGGACATCTAGCAACACTATCCAATGTGGCAAGAAGTTTTCACTTACTGATTTTGAATCAAATTTTGGTATAAAAGGAAAAGTCAAGATACCATACCCTTTACAAAACCATCCTTTAAATTTATGAATCCTGTCTCTAGATGAAGCTGAGTTAAACAAAACTATAAAAATAGAAGAGGCTTTTTCATGAAACAATACCTCTTTCGAGCCCTTCCAATTTTGATTAACCCATCTTTTTATCTCTCCTTGTTTCAATTGATTAACCTGAATTTGCACCCTTAAAGCTGTACCTCTCAAAAATTCCACATGGGGCACCAACAAACTTTCTAGAATATTGATTTTAGCTTCTCCCTGTCTGACCTCATCAGTTACCTCCACATTCTGTTTCCCTACCTATTTTTTCTTCCAAACTTGGTGAATCTTGGTAAATTTCTTCTCTCCCTTTTCTATAGCCCTAAATGGTTTTGGATCAAAGGTAGCTCAAATTATATTCCTTCCTTTTTGCTTACTTATGCCTTCTTTGGTCGAACATTCTCTTACTTCAAAGGTAGAGATCTTCTTCTTATTTTCCATCTTCTTCAGAATTCTTTTATCCCCAACTTGCCCACAATTAAATGGCATATCTCCCAGACAAATGTCAAATGGTATCTATTGTTTCTTCTTGTCCTAAAATTTCATTTGAAACCTCAGATTCACAAAGAATGGTTTAGTAGGCTATACAAATACTTTCTTGTAAAATATTTCCTCAAGTGATTTCTCATATCCACCTCCAGAACCCTACCTATTCCATTTCCTTCCATATCTAGGTCCTCCATAATGCTTCTCTACAAATTTTACTGACTACCAATTCCTTCCCACTTGTCTCATCCAATTTTCCATCATCTCTCCATTGCCTTCCAAATTTTCTACTTGTTCCCCATAAATTAACAAGCTCATTTTTGACATTTATAGGAATGTTAGTGCTATTCAATGGGGGCAATCTATCCCAAGAGTCCTCACAGAATAGTGCTTCATCACCTCTTCCAATGTCCCATGTGGCGTAACTACTAATCATTGACTGACATTTAACCATGAAATTCAAAGCTTTCAACCCTTTTGGGGGATTCCTAATCATGAATAGTAATGATGTGTCTTCTGCATTCAAATATTTATTATATAAAATTTTAGCCCATTTTCTTTCTCTTTCTTGATACATTTTCCATGCTAATTTTGCTCCCAATGCTTCATTTTTCCAACTAAAATTCTTAATGCCTGATCCACATTTTTCCTTTGGTCAACAAATCTTCTCCCATTTGATTAATGCTGATTTCTTTTTATCTTTTGTTCTACTCCAAAAGAAATTTCTAAGTTTTCCTTCTAGTTTTTTGTTGATGGTTTTAGGTAACAAAAGGCAAGACATTTGATAAATAGGTATAGCTAAAAGGATAGCTTTTATTTTCAATGCTCTACCAGCTTTTGTTAACAATTTCCCTTTCCATGTTTCCATCTGTTTATCAATTTTGTCTAAAATATTATCCCATTCTTTTTTTTTCCTTGCTCCATTTTCTAAATCAACCCCAAGGTACTTACACAGAAAGGAACCCTTCTTATATCCCATCTTATCACTTATATAATCTTCCATTTCTCTTGGAGTATTTAGAAAAAAAATTTAGATTTTCAGCGTTCATTTTCTATCTTGATGCTTTTTAATATTCTTGAATAATTTGTTGAAAGTTTTGGGCTTCTTCCTTGGTACTAGTTCCTCATAGAATGGTATCATCAATAAATTGTTGGTGGGTAATGTTAGGAATATTTTATGTCATAGTTATTCCTCTTATTTTGCCTACTTCTTGAGTGTTCTTTACTGATCTCCCGAATGCTTCAACCACGATAATAAATAAGAAAGACAAGATTGGGTCTCCTTGACGAATACCTCTTGATATACTAAAAAAACCTTCTAGAGTTCCATTTATAAAAGAGATATCTTTGGTGATGAAATATAATTGAATATTACATTGATCCATTGGTGAGAAAACTTGAAGGCTTCTAAAGTTTTGCATAAAAATCCTCCAATTCACTATGTCATATGCTTTCTAGATATCTAGTTTCATAAACATACATGCTTCCTTGTTGGAAGAGGCTAAGTGGATGGTTTCCTAAATAATCAATATCCCATCTAGAATGGATCTTCCTAGCACAAAGCCAATTTGTTCTTCTGATACAATTTTAGGAAGAATTACTTTAATCCAGTTTGCTAATGCTTTAGTAAATATTTTGTATATTGTGTTACATAATGCTATTGGTCTAAAATATCTTGGTGTTTCTGTGCCAATTTTTTTTGGAATTAAGGTTACAAATGTATGATTTATTTCTTTTAATGTTGAGCTTCCATTTCTTGATGCCTCTATTGCCTTCCATAAATCTTCCCCTATGGTTTCCCAATATTTCTAAAAGAAGAATGCTTGAAACCCATCCAGTCCAGGCGATTTGTTTAGATTGAGGTTAAAGAGGACCATCTTAATTTTCTCTATAGAAACTAGTTTATTGAGGGCTGAATTATCTACTACTATGATCAAGCTTGGGATTGTACTTAGCATTTTCTCTTGAGCTATTTGATTTGAGAATTCAAAGTTGTTAAAGATATTTTTCTAATAATTTACAAAAAGTTCTATTTTAGCAAGATTTTCTTCTTCATTTCCATCTATATTTTTGATTTTTGAGATTCTATTGATTGATTTATTATGGATTGTACTATTATGGAATTTAAAAAAATAAAATTCTATCTCCTTCTACTAACCATTTCTCCTTGGATTTATGTCTCCACATATCTCCTCCTTTGCAAGTATATCTTCCTGTTTTACTAATAGTTCTTTTTCTCTCAATTTTTCCATTATCCATACCTTTTTTAATTACTTCTTCATTTAAATTCTTGAGGTCTTCTTCTATTTTTATTTTTTCTTTAAATATATTGTTGAATTGTGTTTTATTCCATTTTAAGATCTTTTCTTTGATCATTTTTAATTTAGATACAAAGCAATACATTTTTGATCCTTTGAATTTTCCTTCTTGCCACCATAATTTAATGCATTTCATGAATTTTTTTAATCTAGGAATCACATTTTTTCACATTTGAATGGGTTTCTAGAAGGTTTATTAGGCTCTACTAATTCTATTCTAACTGGGTAGTGGCTTGAACATACTATAGGTTGAATGGTTGCTTGGATAGCTAGATACACATTTTTAAAATCTCCTCTAAATAAGACTCTATCTAATTTTTTTGCTATGTAACTAAAATCTTTCCTTTTGTTATTCTAGGTAAAAATTCCATTGCTAGTTGGGATTTCTAGTAGCTTATTTTTCCCAACCCATTCTTTGAATTATGCAGTTGCTCATGAAATCACTTATGTTCCTCCATACTTTTCTTCTAAGTTTGGGATTACATTGAAGTCTCCTCCAATAAGGGTAATTTTCTATAAATAAACTGATTTCATCCCATAAATTTTTCTTATCTGTTGTCTGTGTAGGTCCACATACATTAATTAGAATTATTTAAAGATTATGTTTGTAGCTCAACACTCTGCATCCCATCCAATTATTATTAATTTCCATAATATTGAGGTGTACCTTTCACGAATTTTAGATAATTCCTAATCGTCTTGATGCCCCATTTGATTCCCAAGTAACTATTCTCCATTTTCCTAATTTCTTTTCTAATTTATCTATTTCTTCTCTATTCAATTTGATTTCCTATATCAATGTAATGTCTGATTCAAATAAGGTGATGTTATGCTTTATTAAGCATTCCTTTCTAGGGGCATTTAGTCTCCTATCATTCCAAGTTGTAATCCTCATTGTGCTGTGGGAAGGTTCTTCTCCTTCCCTACATTTAGAATTTAGAATATCTTTTTTTCTCCTTTGCTTGCCCATCAACCTCACTTAATTCCTTTAGTGATTTCCTTCCTCTATTTTTTGTTTGCCACATTTTAGAGTTCTAAAACGTTCCTACTTAATAGCAATGCCTAGGCTATCCAATTAGTGTTGGTCATTATTTATGTTGATTCAGTTTTTTCTTCTTCCTTATTCTCTTCTTCTTCTATTAACTCCTTAAATATTTGATCTTCTAATTCCTTTTCATATCTATTTTGTTCTTTATTATCATTGAATTGTTGCTTCAACTCATTGACCTCCTCTACCTTACTTATTTGTTGTATGTCCTCCAAAATCCCAAACTCCTCCCACATCTGACTATTTCCATTATGATCCTTTTCTTCTCTTTTCTATTTGAGGATTATTTGTTCCTTTGGATCTATTTCTTTAATGTATGTTGCTACTTTTATTGGAATTAGCAGCTCCCTAGTTTCTTGTTGTTCTTCTCTGTTTTCTTCTGCAAAGAGATCTGTCCCATTCTTCAATGTTTGCCAAAATTTATAAATATTTTTCTTAATTTTTTCCAGATTGTAGTATTAATCTAGTATACTGATGAGGTTGTTGGGATCAAGATTCCTTGTTCCTAATTTTCTCTTTTCTCTTTTGCCCTAATATTTTCTCAAGTCCTTTTTACTATTTTGGTCTTGAGCATATCTATTTGGTCCCCACCATTGTTGTCAATTATCATTTTTGGATTTTTTCCTACCTTATTTTGATCTTTTTTAGTCCCTTTACTCTATTTTGGTGAATCCTTTTTTTCTGCTATAAGATTTTGTTCATTAAGTTTCTTTTGATTTTGATCATCTTCTAATCCAATTTCCACTATCATTCCATCTTTGTTACTTTCCCCTAATGAACTTCCCTCTGTTTCTTTACTGACTGACTCTTTCTTCTTCTCTTCTCTCTGATCTTGCAATTCCATTTTGCCATGACCATTATGTATTTGTTCTCCTAATATGATTTGATCTTCAATATCATTTTGTAACAATAAGATATCATGGGACAATCTATTTAAATTATGTATACTAAATTCAATTTATTCTAATGCAATGCTCTCTCTTTGGAAAACCTCACATTCTTTGAACTTTGTTAGTTTAAGTTGATTGTCATGAATATCCTTTGCTTTCTTTTCTATTTCTCTTAATGTCTCCATTTCTCTTTGTGCTTTTCTTTGTTCTGCTTATTTTTTCTATCCCATTATCCTTCCTTCTATTGGTTTTGCTTTATGTTCCTTTCTTTTTTGATTAACTATGAGATATCCTCTTTCTATTCTGTTAATTTGTCTTCTCTTTTCCTCCTTTTGTTGATGCTAATACTGCTTAGTGCCTCTTTTAAATTTGAGATTTTATAGTTAATGTTTAGATTGGGTTTACTAAATCCATTAATTAATCCAAATTTTGTAAAACTTAGTTCATATATGGATCTATTTTTTCTAATCTTTTAAGTATTGAAACCCTTAAGGCCTAATTTTTTATCCGCTAATAATTTAATATTACTGGACTTGTGAAAATCTATTTCAATTCCTATTAAATTTCCTAGAGATTTACCAATTTTAATTAGGTTTTGGATATGATTTAGTTTAGGAGGAAAGTTTTTGCATTCAAACCAATTAGATTGTAGGATTATACTTCTCTTTGTCCTTGTTTCCAAATGTTCTTTTATGGGGAGGAATATAGGCTTTCAGGTTTTTATTAAGGGTAAAGGGAGCCCTAAGAGATGATTCCAAAGAATTGCTCTACTTCTTAGAGCCTAAGGGGATGTTGTTTTCTTTTGAAACTATTTGGGGTCTTGGCTTACTAAAGACATTAAAATCTCCATTCTTTGACTTGGGTGCTTTCTGATCATCATTTAGTGTTAGCTTCCTTGCATATCTTGTTTTATTGAAGAAAAACCTTTGGCGATTGACTTGGGCATCACCCGCAGAGTTATATTGTGATATGTCCCTTTTCTTTTGAGGTGTTAATCCCCTCTTGGTCTTTCTTTTCGTCACTTATTTCCAACCATTACCATCTTCCTCTAGATTGGCAAGAACTTGGTTATGTTTTTCTTGCATTCTGATCATTTCCTTATCTCGCACTTCATGAAGTTTCAATAGGGTTTTGAAAGTTTTTTTTGTTTGTCCATTGCTTACTTCTGGATTTATGGATAGGATATCAAATATGTTTTTGGTGGTAATGGAGAGAGGCTTTAGATAATGATTGCACCAGAGTTTGGGGAGGATCAATATTTTTTGTGTGTCTGACCTTGCCTTATTAGGGAAAATGCCTTCTTGATTCATGCGAGTAAGATCTTTTGGGGTAAAATTATTGTAATCTTCTTTTTTCACTCTGCCTTTTTTTTTCCAAAAAGCTCACCATTTTCATTTAATAATTTTACCATTGTAATAATGATATTTATAGTTAATTTAATTGGATTCTTATAGAATGTTGTGAAAAGGTTTTGTTAATATTATTAGATGAAAGAATATTAATAAATTTTGAATGAATTATTAAAATCCAATAAGTTATATTTTTATAATTTTTTATATGAATCATATTGTTTCTTTTGGAATCAAGAATTCTATATCGAATGAACATGTCTTTTTGGCCAACTAGACTCTTTGGGAAACAAATGAATTTATCCATCCGTTGAAAATATTTATTTTATATGTGCTTGATTTGGAGTTTTGTGATATTTATTTCTATGATGGGTTTTGAACTTTATGGTTATGATTATTTTGTTATTGTTTTCCTATTTTGGTTAGTTGGCAATTTAGGGCATACACTAGAGGCTTTTTTTTAGAAATTTTTATTTATATTGTCTATTTTACTAGATGTAAAGATGTGCTTTATGGTTTGAATCAAGATTTGTGTTTTATGAGTTTTATGTTGTTGAACATTTGACTTGGGTCTTAGAACCAATGCTTTTTCAGGTTGCCTATTATGGAGCCGAACTTGATCTTTGTTTTTTTTTGGTATGGGACATAATTATGCTTTTGGAACTAGGAGAGGTTGTCTAAGTGAATGTCTATGAGAGGGGATTATAATAGGGGTTCAAGACCCAAAGTGGTTAGTACCAAGGTTACCTATTGTAATAACCTAAAAATGGTCACTAAGACTATTAGCCCCCTTCTCAACATTTTGGCTAAATTGTTTAATCATTTACCTAGACCAAATTGCTAAAAATTAGTTAATTTGATTTTAACCTATAGTTTTACTATAATATCCTAAGTCTATATTTGATTAAAATAACATGTCCCCTTTTGATTAAAAAAAAGACCCCATTCTTGCAACCCACTCTAATGTGCACATGTAAAGTTTTTTTTTTCTATTTACAAATTAAAAGAAAAGACTTTGTCTCCCATGAAAAGTCAACTCATTTCTATTGGTGGAAATAATCTTTCACATGGATCATGCTAAAAGTTAACTCTCACCGTTGTTCACCCACTTCTTGATCTTGATCTCAACCATTTGTACATCTTTAAAAGGGAGAGCTCTCTCCTCATCTAAGGATCCCAATTTTGGGCTATTGTTATTCTTTAGGTTTACTTACAGGTTTTCATGGAGGATTTTGTGGAGAAATTCTATCTTCTTATCTCATTCTTTCATCCTCATTCTAGCTTAGCCTCATTTGCATTAATCTAGTTCCTTTACAATAGCATAGATCACCTAGTTTAATTAGTATGGCTTGGTAATACTCTCATGTTGTTAGCATAGTTGCATTGTGCATTTCATTCTAGCATAGTCTCATCTTTGCATTGCATATTTGAGAGTTCTTTGACACTAGCACTCTTGTTCTTGTCTAAATAATCTCTCATTTTATAGTTTACTAGCAAGGGCTGCATTCCTAAGGCTCAGGTGAGAGCTATCTTATTGCTTGTATTGTATGCCATTTGCACTCCATGACTAGGGAGCTCTAAGCCACAATTCAAGCTTTCCAATTCATGGAATACTTTGGATAGAATGGTTTAGAGGAGTGCACTTTCTTAGTGTACACATATCATAAGATATGTAACAAGTGATAAATAGTAATTAAAATATTGCTCACACATGCCTTAAGATAAATAAAAAAGACAAGTCTGAGATATTGACTTGCCCATGCCTTGATGCTTATATAGGCTAAAGATGAGAGTGGGATAATACCTAGTGAAAGGTATGACTAGTATTCCTCATCTTTATGAGAGGGTAATTCTAGTTCCACATGTGTCAC
Source organism: Cupressus sempervirens (assembly GCA_028749045.1). Taxonomy (NCBI): domain Eukaryota; kingdom Viridiplantae; phylum Streptophyta; class Pinopsida; order Cupressales; family Cupressaceae; genus Cupressus; species Cupressus sempervirens. The sequence continues at coordinate 271,427,475 of CM053788.1, read as the reverse complement.
ATTGAGGGTTCAAGGTCCAGAGTAACCAGTCCACTATAACTCAATGCTTAAGGATTCAGGGTCTAGTGAGAGACTAGTCTAGGGTAAATCAAGTAGTTTGACCATGTGATGAAACTCCTTAGAATGTAACCTGAGTTTCCTCCATAGCTTTTTCTATTTACCTCTAGTGGTGTTTTTATTGTTGGATGTTATTTATTTTTGGTGATTTACTTTCATTGATGCCAGTTGATTGTTGTGCTTTTGACATTTGGGACTTGGTTTGGAAATGTATATTCTTTCAATATTGTTTCTCTTTGGGTTTTGATACTTGATTTTTACTTGGTATCTCAATGTTGACTTTGGTATGTGATGTTGGTTTGGTTGGTAGTATTTTTGACATTTTTAATCTTTTATTTGTTAGTAGTTTGTGTAGTCTTGAGGTAGATTTGGCTATCAAGATTCCTTTCCTAGGATTAATTTTCTAATTTATTTATCTGTGTGTGGATTATTTATTATCTTCATTGCACAATAGGGGTGGTGCTTATTTAGGTTACCGTGAGGTCAAGAGGTAGTGACTTATTACCATTGGGTTCCCCCACAAATTAGTAGTTATTGGATGTGCGTTGGTGTAAATGTACATTTAATATTTTTGTTCTTGTCTTGGAGACTTCTATTCGTTGATGTATCTATGTATCACGTATCTTGAGATCCTACGAGATGTTGTATTGTGTATTGATGTGCTTGTATTTATTATTGCATACCCTCCAACATGTAAAGTGGATGATGTTATTTGGATGTACTTTATCATATCAGTTGTACTTATGGAATTATATATTTATTATTAATTTTATGATTACAAACATTGTACTTAAGATTCAAACTTATTAATAAAAATTCTTAAAAATGTGACTCAACATGAAGGAACCCTTAAGGAATGAAATCTATATTGTAATTGCATATGTGTGATTATTGTGTATATGTATATTGCTTTCACATTTTTACTTTGATATTATTTAAACTGAAAAAAAATAATTCAGTGAACTTTGTAATATATTAGGTTTATTTCTTTTGGGTTCCCAAGCAGGGTGTTACATCTGGTGTTAGAGCATGAGTTTCAACGCTAGGAACTCTAGGTATATTGACGCCATCATTTAACAAGTAGTTCAACTTGTAATAAGATTACTTGTAACAAGATTTATCAATATAAAACTTAGACAAAATAATTTAGATAATAGATTTGGAAACATTAAAGCTTTTGAATATGAAACTTAGGAACTTATTGTTGGAAATATAGAGGAGTAATTGAGAGGGAAGGGGTGAATCGGTTACGACATAGACAAATCCAAGATCCCTTAAGATGTCAATACAATTCGAAACCAAACTTTGTTGAAACTGAAATACTATTGTAACTTGGTTAACACTAAGAATTACTCACACTCGGAAAACACTAAAATAGTTGCTTCTTAAGATGTTTAGTGTGATTAACCTTAATTAACTTAATTGCAAAATCATAAAGTAAGTAACATGAACACAAGAGACAACACGATTTAATGTGGAAACCCAATTTGGGAAAAATGGCCAATTGCAACTAGTTACTATTTAATCACTCTTTTTAAGTGAGCCTTGTTAGGAGCCAACACTATTAAAGGTTACAAAAACACACTATTAGGTGTGACCTTGTTAAAGGATTTAGTTCACCCTATTAGGAGTGGCCTTGTTAGAAGTCTTTAGACACTTTAATCTAGAAATTCCACCTTGTTAGAGGATTTGGCAAATAGCTGTTAAGCTAACTCTGTTCAGAGATTTGATTTACTACTACAATTATTAGAGAGTAACAATGATATGACTAGATTTCTGATGCACTTGTATTTTCTAATTTTAGATCTTTGTTCTGGCTTGAATACTTGATCCTTCTTGGTCAAAATGTTCTTTGTAGCTTAGTGAACTCCTAATTCGCTTCCTTGATTTATGCTTTCAATCCCAAGCTTCTTCTTCTCAATTTAATCCTCAACTTGACCTTATACTTATATGTTTTACCTTGTCAAGTCAGCATGAATACAATTTCAAATAGATTAATATTCATCCCATGAGTCAGCTAGAACTAACCAAAAAAATTGTCTGATCAAATAAATTGATATAGGAAAATCCTTCGTTAGCCAACCCAATTTGATCAATAATAACTTAGAAAAGACTTTCCTTCAGATTTCCTTTGGTAACTGAGTGTGCTCGGTTAACACTAGTTCCATGCCAACTTTTCTTTGGTAATTGAGTGAACTCGATACACACTATCTTCCTGCAAACTCCTTTTGGTAGTTGAGTGAGCTAAGTTAACACTCACTCTAAACTTGGTTAATACCAAAATGTTCATCATACAATGCAACTTTCTTTGACTCCTGAGTGAGATCGACATACACTAATTTCTCAATATATACTTGACATTTGTGTAACATCAAATTCAACATAAAATTAAATGATTGTATCTAAGAATCTCCCTCTTTGGCATTGATGGCAACACAACATGCCATGATACACAAAAATTTTAGAGAAAAAAAGAAGTAAGGATAATATCCTTAGTTTTATTCTAATTCTCATCCATGAGAAGTCCCTCTATCAGTGTGAACTCCCTTTGTCATCAATCTCTAATTGCAATGTCTATAATATCAAACTCTCCCTCTTTGATATCAATTCAAGTTCATTCTACCTCTTTGAAATATTTGATATATATAAAAATTTCTTTGATATATGACATCAAACTCTCCCTCTTTGACATCTTATGCCAAAGAAAATAATCAATATAGTTTCCATGTACCTTGATGTACAAATTCATATGCATTCTACTTTGACAATACTGAATCAATTTGTCTAATCTTCAACACACTTGGTTGATGCATCATTAAAATCTGATTATTGAGCTTCAGATAGGGGAATGACCCTTAGGTTACCTCTTAGATACAAAAATGCATCCTTAGGCAATGACTTGGTGAATATGTCTACAATCTATTATTTAGTATTCACATATTCCAATCTCACTTCCTTGTTTGCACCAATTCTCTCAAGAAATGATATTTTATTGCAATGTGCTTGGTCTTGGTATGCATTACTGGATTCTTGGATATGTTAATTGCATTGGTGTTATCATAGAAGATAACAAATGGGTTCTTGATCTCCTCCTTTATACCTAACAACAGTTGCTTGAACCACACAATTTTGGAGCAATTGTTTGTTGCAGAAACATATTATGATGTTGTAGACCGAGAGATACATTCTTGCTTGTCCAAGATACTAGCCTCTTTCCAAGAAAAAGTGGTGTACCACTAGTGCTCTTCCTGTCATCAACACTTCCTGCCCAATCTGCATTAGTGAATGCCTTCAATTCAAAGTTTACTCCTTTCTTATACCACAAACCATAATCTTCAATAGCTTTCAAATACCTCATGATTCTTTTGATTGCCATCATATGATTTTCTTTAGGATTAGTAGAGAATCAAGCCACCATACCAACTACTAATGCTATATCAGGTTTTATGTGGACTACATACTAAAGTTTTCCAATCATTGATTTGTATGTAGTCTGGTCTACCTCCTTGGAATCAACATCTTTGGAAAGATTATGTCTAGTAGACATAGGTGTTCCAACTAATCTAGAATCCTCCATTCCAAATTTCTTCAATATCTCCTTGATGTATTTTGATTGAGTAATATATATACCATCCTTCATCTATTGAATTTGTAAGCCAACAAATAATTTGATCTCTCCAAACATTGACATTTCAAATTCCTTACTCATTTCCATAGAATTTTTTTTGTACAAATCATCATTTCTAGTAAATAATGTATCATCCAAAAATATTTCTACCAACAAAATCTTCTTATCTGGTTCTTCTTTGATGTATAGGCTGCCGTTATCATTAGTTCTTTGAAAACTAATCTTTATGAGATAATTACGTAACCTTTCATACCATGCTCTGGGGGCTTGTTTGAGACCATACAAAGCTTCGTGTAGTCTGCAAACCATGTCCCTTTTGCTAGGATCAATGAAACCTTCTGGTTGCTCAATGTAGACTTCCTCTTCTAGGATTTCATTTAAGAATGTTGATCTCACATCCATCTGATATACTTTGAATCCTTTTTGTGCTGCATATGCAAGGAGTGTTCTAACACCTTCTAGTCTAGCAACAGGAGAAAAAGTTTCTCCATAGTCAATACCTTCCTCTTGATCATAAGCCTTGCAAACTAATCTTTCCTTGTTTCTTGAAACTTCTCCATTCTCATTCATCTTATACCCATTTTGTGCTAATTACATTCTTATCCTTGGGTCTAGGAACAAGAGTCCAAGTTTTGTTTCTTTTAATATGATCAATCTCTTCACTCATTACTTCTATCTAGATTTTATTATCTAATACATCTTTGACAGTTCTAGGTTCAAACTCACTAAGAAAACATGTACCTTTTGATTTTTTTCCTTGTCATTATACCATTTGACTAATCTCCAATGATTTTTTCGGGTGCATGATGCCTTCTAACATATCCAAAAAGTCTGGGCTCCTTTATGAATTCAGTAGGTTCACCATGATCTTTTAAATCATGCTTGGGTCCACTATCTATGACTCAGGTCCATCATATCACTTAGTTTACACTTGCTAAAACTTGGGTCCTTCTGACTGTGACTCAGGTCCTTCAAACTATGACTCAAGTTGCACTGGACACAACTCAGGTTGAACTAGGGATTTTGGGGACTCAGGTGGTGAAGACTACTGAATTCCATTTTGTTGAACTTCAGGTAAAGTATTAGGCTCATAGTAAACAAAGTTTCTATAGTCTTCAGGTTCTTTCCTACTTTGTTCTTCAGACTCTTCTACAAACTCATCAATCTTTACATGTACACTTTCTATAACTTTGTGAGTAGATAGATTTGGACATTTGTATGCTTTACTCTTATTGGAGTATCCCAAGAATATGCCTTCATCACTTTTCACATCAAATTTTCCTATTCTTGATTCCTTCATTATATAACATTTTCTTCTAAATACTTTAAAATAACACACATTAGGTTTATAGCCATACCATTATTCAAAAGGTGTTTGATTAGAGTCCTTCTTCAATTGAACTTAGTTCAAGGTATAAACTGTAGTGTTGATTACTTCCTTCTAGTATTTGATAGCAACATTCTTCTCTATCACTAGCGTCCTTGCACAGTCCATGATTGATTCATTCCTTCTTTCAACAAGGCCATTCTACTGAGGTATACTAGGTGCAATTACCTATCTTATGATTCCCTTTCATTACATAATTCATTGAATTCATTTGAGATTAATTCACCTCCTCTATCTGATCTTAAATATTTTAGTTTCTTTCCTATTTCCTTCTCAACTCTAGCCAGATACCATTTAAACTTTTGAAAAGCTTATGATTTATCCTTTAAATACATAACTATCATCATCCTAGAATAAACATCAGCAAACAAAACAAAGTACTTATCTCTAGTGTAGCTCAGTATGCCAATAGGTTTGTATGAACCAACTTCAAGAATTCTTCAAAATGTTAGTTTTTGCTTTTAAAACTTGTCTTTCCCATCTTTCCAATTTGACAGTTCTTGCACATTCTCATATTAGGTTTCTTTAGGATTGGAATGCCTCTAACTCTTTTGTTCTTGCTTATGTTGACCAGGTTATCAAAATTCACACGACACAACCTTTTATGCTATAACCAAATTTCTTCTACTTGAGCTATGCAACATGAATTTACAATTAGATCTAGGTAGAATAGATTACCTCTTGTTTGATTACCAGTCCCAACTAGATTTCCATTTCCATCCAAAAACTTGGCTTTTCTATTCATGAATTCTACCTTCAATCCACTATTATTCAATTGTACCACACTAAGAAAATTATTCTTTAGTCCATTAAGCCAATAAGCATTGTTACATATGAGATCATTGGTTAGTGCAATACAACCTTTTCCCTTCACATAACAAGTTTCATCATTTCCAAATTTGACACTCCCACCATTATAGTGTTCCTAGTGCTCAAATTTAGATTTATCACTAGTCATGTGGTGAGAACAACAACTATCAATAATCCATGTATCATTCTTTCTAAAATGTGAGATAAGGGCTATCTTATCATTCTCATCATATGATTCATCTTTAACAATAATGTAACCATTTCATCTTCTTCACCACTATCAGAATCTTTAGTCATGTAACAAAATTTCTTACCTTTGTCCTTGTAGTCTTTGTATCTTTTGAAATCCTTCTTGCCTTTGTACTTGTCATGTTTCTTTTCTTCTTTTCCTTCTCTATTTGGAAACCTTGTAGCAATGTGACCAACTTCTTCACAAGAAAAGTAGATCAAAGAAAATTTGCCTTTGTACTTTCCTTTGCCTTTGGGAAATCTTCTCGCAAGCAATGCTTCGATGACTTCAAGATCATCATTAGAACTATCTTCATCTTCACTATTAGACTTCTTAATTTTAGACTTTGCAAATTTCTTCTTGAGTGATAGCTTGGCTTAGAATGCAGACTCAAGGTTACTGGAGTTAGGAACATAATTATCATAATTATCTAACTCAAATGCTGTCAACCTTCCCACTAGTGCATCCAAGGTTATATCATTCTTAGGATCATGTCTCATTTCTTAAATAGCTGACACTCTAATTGCATAAATAGGAAGAAGTGTCCTGAGTACATTTCTCACCACTATTACATCATCAATTTTCCCACCCGAGGCTCTGATTGTACACACTAGCTTTAATTCTTTCACTATACTATGCAATGTTCTCATCTTCTTTCATCTTCATCTGACCAAATTGACCTCTAAGACTTTTTGCCTTAGCTCTCCTTACATTTTCATCACCTGCATAGGTAGCTTTCAGCTTGATCCACATCTCATAAGCAGTAGCACAATCTTTTACCTCATCAAATTCAACATAGTTGAGAGTGGAAGCAATGTCAATCAATAATGTTATGATTCTTCTTTTCTATAATTTCTTCCATAGTCATAGTTCTAGTAGGTGCCATATACATGGTGTTTAGATACTTTAGGCCTGAGTTTCCAATTGTTTCCAAATACAATTTCATTAGTTCCTACCATGCTTGGAATTTATCTCTTTTTAGCTTAGGAATCTCCCTTCTGTAAGACATCTTGATATTTAGCTTAGGTCACTGAAACCTTCTTTGCAAGCACCAAAATCTTTGATAAAAATTGTTGGAAATATAAGAGGAATAACTAAGAGGAGAGGTGAATCAGTTACCACAAAAACAAATCCAAGATCCCTTAAGTTGTTAATACAATTCAAAACCAAACTCTGCTGAAACTGAAATATTGTTGTAACTTGGTTAACATAGGTTCACTCGGTTAACACTAGGAATTAGTCTCACTCAAAAAACACTAAAATAATTTCTTCTTAAGATGTTTTGTGTGATTAACCTTAATTAATTTAGTTGTAAAATTATAAAGCAACATGAACACAAGAGACACCAAGATTTAACATGGAAACCCAATTTGGAAAAAATGACCAATTGCAACTAGTTACTATTTTTTCACTCTTCTGAAGTGAGCCCTGTTAGGAGCCAACCCTATTAAAGGTTAAAAAATACACTATTAGGTGTGGCCCTATTAAAGGATTTAGTTCACCCTATTAGGAGTGACCTTGTTAGAGGTCTTTAGACACTTCAATCTATAAATGCCACCTTGTTAGAGGATTTGGAAAATAGCTGGTAAGATAACCTCGTTTGGAGATTTGATTCATTGCTACCATTATTAGAGAGTAACAATGATATGACCTGATTGCTGATGCAACTATATTTGATGATTTCAGATATCTATTCTGGCTTGATTTCTTGATCCTTCTTAATTAGAATGTTCTTTGCAACTTAGTCAACTCCTAATTCACTTCCTTGATTTATGTTTTCAATCCCAAGCTTCTTCTTCTCAATTCAATCCTCAACTTGACCTTATACTTATATATTTTACCTTGTCAAGTCAGCTTGAATACAATTTCAAACAAATAAAATTCATCCCATGATTTGGCTAGAACTAACCAACAAAATTGTCTGATCAAATAAACTAATACAAGTAAATCCTTCATTAGCTGATCTAGCTCGGTCAAAACTAACTCAGAAAAGACTTTCCTTCAGACTTCCTTTGGTAAATTAGTGAGCTCAATTAACACTAGTTCCATGCCAACTTTTCTTTGGTAATCGAGTGAACTCAATGGACTATATCTTCCTGCAAACTTCCTTTGGTAGCCAAGTGAGCTTGGTTAATACTCACTCTGAACTTGGTTAATACTGAAATGCTCATCATATACTGTAACTTCCTTTGACTCTTGAGTAAGCTTAGCTTACACTGATTTCTTGGTTTATACTTGACATTTGTATAACATCAAAGACAACATACAATTAAATGATTGTATCCAACACTTATAACATTTATGTTTTAGATTCTTGCTTTATGTCTATGCTTTATACCCTTTATGGATTCTGAGATGCCATTCTTGTGTTTGGGTGTTGTAGGAGATATGCTTTTAGGTTCGATATCTATTGCTAGGGGTCATAGCTCAAGATGTGGTAGAGGTAGCAGCAGAGGTAGTCATCACAACCCTCCTCTAGTCCACACAAAGGACCCAATTTAGGAAGAGAATAGAGGGGGTAACAATAATAAGTAGCATGTTGAGTCAAAAGGGCCTAACACTAGAGATTTACTTAGAGAGATCCTAGAGCACTTACCTTTTTAGGAGAAAGTTATTCAAGAGGTATCACATCATTTTGTGCATAGAGAGAGAGATCTAGGTCCAAGAGTCCTAGAAGAGGGAACAAGGAGGATTTATAAGAGTCCATCAAAGCCAATCACATGAAAGACCTATTGTGGGTCAAGATTAGTCCTTTTAAGGGATATGATACTAGATATGATGAGAATTGGTTGAGGGCACTAGAAAATTATTCTTCTATGTAATACTTTGACACTAATGTCAAAGTAAGGAATGCCATCACTTACATAGATATTTTTGCAGCCAACTGGTGAAAGATAGAGGAAAATAAACTTGGACTAGATGTGAAGACTGTCAGCTAGGATTTGTTCCTTGAGAAATTTCAAAAGATATTCCTACTAGAGAAGTAGAGTCAATAGAGGGTGGATGAGTTCCATAACTTGAGGCAAGATACTATGATCATGGTAGAGTATACACATAAATTCTTTGAGTTCATGCCTTATGAGGGAAATAATGATAGTTCACCATTGATGTTCCAACATTTCATTAGAGGGCTTAATGATAGCATCATTGAGGGTGTTAAGGTTTTCCAACCTAAAACTCATAAGGATGCAATTCTCCGAGCTACATTAATTGAGTCACATTTGACCTTGGGTTAGGGTGGTTTACCAAGTGTTTAGGCTAGAGAACCTTCTTTTTCAAGACCACCTAAGGGAAAGTAGTCTTAGGGAGTTGGAAGTTCTAGGAACCCTCCTACACTATTGAAAGGTAATTAGGATTAGTAGGGAGGAAAGTTCTTCTATGGTAGTAGTGGTGGTTTATAGTGAGGGAACTATGACAACTAGTAGCATAGTGTGCACAATAGATCAGATCAAGCTTCTCAGGGTTATAGTCAAGATGCTAGTGTGGGTATTTTTCATTAGTGTAATACACCTAGAGCTTAGGGAGGTTTTAGTGGAGATCTTTACATTCTTATGGACAACATGGTCATAAAGAAACCAACTATCCCAAGCATGCACCTTAGTGCTTAGGACAGAGACATGTAGCTTCAGAGCCCACAATTGGTGATGTTGGTAGATCTAAGAGGATGTTTGCAACTAAGTCTCATCCTCTTGCAATGTGGAAGTGTCTTGGAGAACTTTCACATTGAGTTTTGAGTTTTATATCTTTGCTGTAGGCTTTCACCAGTAAGCCTTATTCTAGGGGAAGGTGGATGTAGTGCCCACCCATAGCTTGTTTTTTTGTTATGATTTCCAAACTCTTTTAGGCCTATTTTCATGCATGTGTTAGTTTCAAAGATATTATTTTATAGTTACTTGAAATTATTTTATGACTTGATTAAATATCTGGATTAATTACATAGTTGATTCATTTCATGTGTTGTATGATGATGTTTTGATTATTCCTCATTAGTAAATACAATTTCTTTCATGATGATGTCTTATGATATGTTTTTAAATGATGATAACTATGTATTCATAAAGATGAGTTATTTATATTAGAACATGATGTTATTTGTACTCATGATTATTTATGTACATATCCCATACTTGCATGGGTATGTTGCGTATGTCCATTTTTCCTTTCTATTTGATGTGCCTAATATGGTTAAGAAAGGGTGTTGTAGTTGTTTTCTAGTCAAGATCTACATGATGCACCACTCCCTACCATTTCCTATTTATCTTAGACATATATGAACATGTACATGCTCATCTATTATGTAGGTTATAGGTATCGGGCATTGACTTTCCTGAATTGTGAGGATGAACATAACTGATTGCAAGAACATAATGGTAAGAATGAGGAGATAATGTTCAGATCCAATCCTATCCATAGCCTAATTTCTTGTCCTGAGGAGGACTTGTATCTGGTTGACTACTCTCTTAAACCCAAAAGTGAACTTTGCACATGTAATTTGATCTTGGTTTCTAGTCAGTTTTGCTCATGTTGTTTCTATGTGATTTTCACTATGTGATTTACTTGATAAATTGTTTAATTATGATGCTTGGATTAGTCTTATAATTTTTGAATTATTAAATATTATTTGACTTTAAACGGAAAAGATTAAAATATAAAGATATTTAATTGATTGTAAATTAATTAAACATGTCCTTCGAATTAAATGATTTAATTAAAAAATCTAATTGTGAAAATTGGATAAAGAGATTTAAGATATTAAGAGATTTAATATTTTTTTTATTGTAATTATTTAATTAATAATAATTAAACTAGAGTCACACTTAAATAATGAGCTTTAATTAGTATGATTAGTTTAAATTATAAATTATGCTTTTCATAACACTTGCGCAATATAATAAAGTGGAGAAAAGAAAAGAAAATAAATTGCAAAAAAACTTTAAATGTACATGAAAATTTTTAATAATTAAAAGTAATTACTATTTCAAGAAAGCGAATGGCTTTTAGCAATTTGGAGGATAGAAACCATAGTTAAGGTTGTGACTCTATTAGAGAGTTTGTAGTTCATTTTTGGGACATAGGTTTTGGGGAGAAAATTTTGGAATTGGAGCAAAAGAATTATTGGAAGCTTTGAGGGTTTGGATTAGCAAGGGTTTCACCAGATTGTCCAAAGTATTAGCATTAGATTAACTTATTGTTTGAAATCCATGATAGTAAATTCATTTGAAAGGATTTGTATTCCTCATGTCTTTTGAGTGCGTGGGATTTGGAAAAAGAAGAAGAATAGTTATCAAGATTGATTTCATTTTGAAACCCTTTCTACTTGAATTCCTATAGTAGGAAATTGAAAGACAGTAATGATTGATTAGCTAGGGGCTGAATTTGGAGGCTAAATTGATTTAATCCAATAGATTTGATGGAAATTAAAATGAATTATTACTTATTCCATAAATGTATTTAAAGATAACAATAATAATATAGTTGTTGAAAATTCATCTGGCAGAATGCAAATGGAAAAATTAGTAAAATAATTATATCTTATTAAACAAAATTTTAATAAAAATATTATTAAAAAAATTAAATTTAGATCAGTGGCAGGGGATCTAGAACCCCTTCCCTAGGTGGCCTCGAACATTGTGTGCAACATTAAGGTTGTTGCAATAGCCCAAAGGTTGCCACACACAACATTAGTGTTGTCGCAAATAATGCCACGACTGTCTATGTACAATCAATTCCTCATTGAGATTGTTAAAACATATATTTTATTTTTTAAATTATATATATATATATATATATAATATAATTAAATTCTATTATAAATTAAATTTTATAATAAATTAAATTATAAATAATCTTATTAATGCGAAATTATTATAAATCGTAAATGTTTAATATTATATTAATTTAAGGTTATAATAACTAAATGTATTGAAATGTTTATTTATAAAGTTTATTTAATTTAGACTTTATTAAAAGTTGTTTATAATGAGTTATATTTATAGTTAATTTAATTGGATTCATATATAATATTTTGAAAAGGATTTGTTAGTATTATCGGATGAAAGAATATTAATAAATTTTGAATGCATTATTAAAATCCAATAAGTTATATTTCTTAATTTTTAGGAACTATTTAATCATAGGAATCATATTATTTCCTTTAAAAACACGAATTCTATATTGAATGAACATGTCCTTTGGCTAACCAAGTTGTATAGGAAACAAATGAATTTATCCCTCTATTTGAAATCCTTTATTTTCTATATGTTTTATTTGGGGTTTTGTGATATTTATTTCTCTGACGGGTTTCAAACGTTATGGTTATGGTTATTTTGTTATGGTTTTATTGTTTTAGTTAGTTGGCCATCTAGGATGCACTCTAAAGGATTTTTGAGAGTTTTTCTTTTATAATTTCTATTTGATTAGATGTCAAGATGTGATTTATTGTTTGAATTGAGATTTTTATTTTATGAGTTTTATGTTGTTGAACATGACTTGGATTTGAGAACCAATGCATTTTTGGGTTGCCTTATAGGAACCAAACTCGATCTTATTTTCTTTTGTAGTATGGGACATAATTGTTCTTTTGGAACTTAGGAGAGGTTTTCTAAGTGCATGTTTATGGGATTGGCTTACAATAGGGGTCCAAGACCCAAAGTGGTCAGTACCAGCATAACCTAACATAAGTTGTGTAACAAGTGATAAGATAGTAATTAGAATCTTGCCTGGCTTATGCCTTGAGATAAATTAAAAATACAAGTTAGAGATATTGCATTGGCTATGCCTTGAGTGCTTGTATAGGCCAAGGATGAGAATGAGATGATATCTAGTGAGAGGTATGATTGATATTTCTCTTCTTCACAAGAGGGTAATTCTGGTTCTGCATGTGTCGCATTGAGAGTTTGGGGTTTAGGGTGACTAGTCTAGGGTAACTAAATGCTTGAAGGTCTGGGATCTAGTGAGAGACCAATTCAGGGTAACTCAAGTAGTTTGGCCATGTGATGACACTCCCTAAAATGTAGCCAGAGCCTCCTCTGTATATTTTTGGTATTTTCTTTTGGTGGTGTTTTTATCGTCAATATGTTATTTATTACTAGTGATTTACTTTCATTGATGAAAATTGGTTATTTGTTCGTTATTGTGCTTTTGATATTTGGCACTTGGTTTGAAAATGAATATTCTCTTAATATTTCATCTCTTTGGGTTTTGATACTTGATTTCTACTTGGTATCTAGATCTTGACTTTGGTATATGGTGTTGGTAGTCTTTTTGACTTTGTCTATCTTTTCTTTATTAGTAGTTTGTGTACCCTTGAGGTAGATTTGGCTATTAGGATTCCTTGCCAAGGAGTGGTTTTACGATTTGATTATTTATGGATGGATCTTTCATAATCTTCCTTGCACGGTTAGAGTGGTTCTTGTCTAGGTTGTCACAAGGGTGGGAGGTAGTGACTTCTTACCATTAGGTTCCCCCATAGATTGGTAGTTATTGGATGTCCATTGATGCAATTGTACCTTTATAAGTCTTGTTCTTGTCTTAGAGACTTCTATTCATTTGATGTATCTATGTATTATGCATCTTGAGATCCTACGAGATGTTGTATTCTATATTGATGTACTTATATTTAGTATTGCATACTCAATGATATCTATAGTGGATGATGTTATGTGGATGTACTTTATTGCATATTTTGTACTTATGGGATTATGTATTAGTGATATTCATTTAAAATTTTGGATGAGATAACAACAAGGATGAAAGAACATGTTATTTATTAAGTCACATGAAGAAGACACATGAGATATAAGTAGAGTCATGAAGGAAAAACTACAATATTATCTTTGATAGACTGAAAATAAATGATGACCTGTTAGAGATTACAACTTTGGCACTATTCTCATGGGGGAAAAGATCAGAGATCAAACATGTGATGTTTAAAGATATGAAAGAAGCTAAATAAGGGAGAAGATGGGAGATTGAGAAAAAGGAGGACAAGTCATGAGAAGACTAGCATTAGTGAAAAGGAAGTATGGTGTGGATGAACTCAGGGGGAGTTCAAGCTCAATAACCTCAAGTGTATTGCCATCAAAACCAAAGGGGGAGATTGTTGGCATTAGAGATTACATTGAGAGATTATCTAAAGGAAGAGATTGTTGAAAAAGTACTAAAGGTAGAGAATTATATGGTTATTATTTATGGAAATCCATTATATCTATAGTATTCATAGTATAGATCAGTGATAACTAAGTCATTTTATCACAATGAGTTAATTGGTCAATTTAGAACACTGACAATGATGAGTGATCACATGATACAATCAAAAACTATATCAAAATGGTTGAAAGAGTTAAGAGAATTTCCAACTAGTCAAGGTAGACAACAAATCAAGAGATGCAATCATATTGGGTAGTGTGATATAATAAAGTAAATGACAAGATATGTCCATATTGGATTAGTATAAGGAAAAGTACAAGGTTACATTTAGAAAGGTAACACATTTTGACCAATCTAAGAGGGTGATATTTGAATAAAGTTGAAGGTTGACAAGATGAAGAGTAAATTGTAAAAATATTTTGGGATATGTGAGAAGATTAAGATGAATGAGAAAGAAGCTTAAAGTTTGCATGGATGGAAAAGATTAAGAGGTAAAAGCATACATGTAAATATATAGGTTCTAAAATAGAATGAGCAGTGTATGGTAATAGAAAAGAAAAAGGAGAATGAATGGTTCAAGAAGGTGAAGTAGTAAGAAAGAAAATCTAACAAAAGAAGTAGAGTGATCAAGAAGTAGCGATCAAGGTATTGAGATAAAGAGAGCATTGTGTAGTGGTAGAAAACCAAAGAACTAATTGGATTTGACATGCAAGGAGTGCCATAACCAGATCATAGATTCATTTATTTCTTAACAATTACAATAGGTAAATCCTTGAATCAGGTGAGCCCTAACATGTTATAGTTTTAAATCCCCTAACAAGATATATTCTCAAAAGCATTTTGTTAATGCTTTTCTAAGGTAGATCGTATCTATTTGTACTTCTAATTATTAGAATGATTAGAATAATTTGGGGGGGGGGGGGGGTTGGTGAATCAATTATCCTCAAGTCCAGATGTACTAGTTCAACTTTTAATAACTTTTAATAGCTTAAACAATCTCATAAACCCACCCGGTCAATAAAATAGCTTAAAAAATCTCATAAATCCACCCAGTCAATTTATAAATTCATCAGAAACTTAACTCATTCATTTCATACTTAGCTCTCTTGTTATTGTAGGCTAGACAACTCTACCCCCATCTAGAGTATTTGATTTATTTATACCCCTACTTTGGAAAATCCACCAAGTAACAAGCTACCACTTTTCAATCTTCTATATATTTCAAGAAAACAAAGCATACAATATGGAAAATAACAAGAATAATGACCTCGTAGAGAATGAGCTATCTATTGAGGCCAACCCTCAAAATTACATGGAATTGTTGGTCCAAGTCTTATGAGACACTCAAACCCAAATGGAAAATATAGAGAAAAGGATAAATGATTTAGCAACCAAACATGGGCGAGGATAGGAAGATAGTTACTCTTAACATCCTCTTAGAACTAGAGAGAATAATTTGCTCATAGTGCACATGAAATGAGACCTCTTTTAATAAAATCTAAAAAGAAAAAGAAATAGGAAATAGTCAGTGATTTGTCCATTGATATTAAGAAGATTAAACCACCTAGATTTTTAGAATTTGAGTCCAATGAAGATGCCGAGGCATGGTTGATGGAAATGGATCAATATTTTGAAATTAGAAGTTTCTCAAAATCCTTCAAGGTGGTTTGAGATTCTACCATTTTTTTGGAGAAGCAACTACATGGCACAAAAACACCAAAATAGAATTGAACGTTAAGACTACCTACATCACTTAGAATAGGTTTATCAATATCTTTAAGAACTAATGGCTACCAGATACCTTCTTTGATGAGAAGTTATTAGACTTGCAAAACTTGAAGCAAGGGGACTTGACAATACATGGGTATTGGGAAAATTTCACTTGACTATTGAGATATGTTCCTTCCTATCAACAAGATAGGAATCTAAAGGTTAGGGAATTAGGGGGAGTAGTAGATTAACCATCACCAAGAACCATGCAAGAAGCTCTTGAAAGGGTCATCCATTAGGAACAAAAGGTAAAGAAGGATGACTCCATCCTAGATAACAAAAGAAAGGTCAACTGGAATGCCACCAACTTTCAGTCAGGGGTTTACAAAAATAAATTTAATTCTAACAAACTTGATTTCAAATGGAACAATGTTAAACACTCAAAGGAAAATTCTAGCAGTTACAACACCAAAAAGGGAAGTGAGATAAAAGGACCAGCAAAAAGGTTGTTTTACTTGTGACAGCGACAACTAGGCCATTTAATGTCCTAACAAGGGCACCTCTTACCAACAAGAACAACTTCCTTTACCCCCTTATTAAGCCATATTTCATTAGAATATTCATACAAAATTAGATAATTGACAAGCAAAACAATAACTGAACCTCATAGAAATCTCGAGTAAGATTTATGGAAACCCCATTTCTATATTAATTGATACTAAAGCCACACTTTTTTATACATCCCTTAAATTATTGAGTAGATTTCCAAAAATAAATTTGCTTATAGAAAACCTCTGGACTATTGACTATGAAAATAAGTCGAAGGCTCAGGTAGACTTCCCAAATTTGTCTATATGTAGTACCCCTAGGGTCCTATGAAATTATCATGGGAATGAATTGACTGAGCAAGCATAAGGTGAAGGTGGATTATTTTGTAAAGATAGTAGAATGCCTAGAAAATTGAGGAAACCCTATGAACATTAAAGGAATATTGCATGAAGTATAACCATGCCAGATTTTAGATATGCAACTTAAGAGACGTAGAAGAAATAGATGTGAAATATTTGTTGTAAAAATAGAATATCTGAGGAAACCACAAGATAACATATATCAGGATGATTACATTTTAGAAGATGGGGATATTAGGGAAATAATGAAAGCATCCTTCGAAGAAAGATACCCTTATCATAGGAACTATCAAGATGTATTCCTAGAAGAGCTGTCTAGCCTACCCCCATCTAGAGTATTTAATTTTTCCATATACTTGGTACTTAAATAAAAACCTATATCAATAGTACCATACAAAATGACCACTACCAAACTCATGGAATTGCAAGTTTAGTTATAGGAATTATTCAATAAGAAGCTCATTTGACCTAGTGTTTTGACTTGGGGAGCTCTAATGCATTTTAATAAGAAAAAGAATGGTATTATGAGGCTAGACATAGACTATAGAATTCTTAACAAGGTCAATATCAAAAATAGATATCCACTTCCCTAGATAGATGATCTATTTGATCAAATGAGAGGAGCAACAATGTTTTCAAAAAAATGATATTAGATTGGGTTATCACCAACTTCAGATTAAGGAGGAAGACATTCATAAAACTACTTTTAGAACCCATTATGGACAATATGAGTTCACATTTTTTCCCTTCGGGAGGACTAATGCCCTTGTGACTTTTATGAATATCATAAATGGTATATTCCAAGACTGTTTAGACAAGTTTGTGTTGGTTTTCATAGATGATATTGTAATATACTCTCTAAATGAGGAGGAGCACCAGAAACACCTAAAGACAATTTTATAGAGATTGCATGACCATAAGTTGTATGGGAAGTTATCTAAGTACTCCCTTTATAAAAAAGAAATCTAGTATCTAGGGAATATTATCTCACCAAATGGAAATTGTAGTAGACCCCACCAAGATAAAGGCAATCAAAGAGTGGTTGATACCCAAGAATGTGTCAAAGGTTAGAAGCTTCATGGGTTTAGCTAGTTTTTACAGGAAATTTGTTAGAGAATTCTCTCAAATAGCACATCCCATCACTACATTACAAAGGAAGGGGAAGAAATTTATCTAGTCTAAAAAATACCAAATAACATTTGAGTACTTAAGAGAGAAGTTGGCTACTGCACCAATACTTAAAGTATCAAACCCTGAGGGTCACTTTGTGGTCATTAGAGATGCATTAAGAGAAGGACTGGAGGTTTTTTGATGCAAGAAGGTTAAGTCATTGCATATAAATCTAGGAAATTAAAGAACTATGAGTATAATTATGCACCATGTGATTTAGAATTAGAAACCATCATTCATGCTCTACAAATATGAAGGCATCACCTAATTGGGAAACCATTTGAACTCAAATATGACCATAATACATATTCACTCAACCCAATCTTAATGATTGCCAAATGCAGTGGTTAGAGTTCTTAGCATACTCTAATTTTGAGATTAGTTATATCAAGGGCAAGGAAAACTAAGTAGTTGATGCCTTAAATAGAAGAAGACACATCTTGGGTATTGAAGCCATAAATACTAGGCTTAGGGAGAAAGTACTTCATTGTCTACCAGGAGATGGGTTCTATAATGAAGTACATCAAGCACTATAAAGGGATACCCAAGATATTCAATATGAAGGGTATTAATTGGAACTTGATGGAATCTTGAGATATAAGGGTAGGATGTACATACCTAAGGACTCAAAAATTAAGAAAGTAAAATTGGGAGAAATCCACGCTGCTCCTTACTTAGGGCACTCTACAGTAACTAAAATGTTGGCTAACATAAAACTATTATATATTTGGAAAGACATGAAGAAGAAAATAATAGAGTATGTGGCATGTTTCCTTAAGTGCCAAAGGATCGAGGATGAGTACAAATACCTTACTAGGCTATTACACCAAAATGAAGTTCTAGAATGGAAATGGAAAATAATCACTATGGATTTTATCCGAGGGTTACCATGACAAAAAATAGGCATAATAAAATCCTTGTGGTAGTGGATCAATTAACAAATGTAGCCATTTTATTCTGGGAACTTAATTGATGGGACACCAATGATTGCCCATAAGTTTTTAAGAGATATTTTTAGATTTCATGAAGTTCAAGAAAAGATTATATCAGATACAGATACTAGAATACCATCTAGATCTCTATTTTTTTCCTTGGGGGAAAACTGAATATCAGTTCAACCTACCACCTTGAAACCAATGACCAGATAAAAAGAGTAAACTAGGTACTAGAAGATCTCTTAAGAGTATATTACATGGATCAACTATATAAATGGGAGATGTATCTTCCTTTGGTCAAGTTTTCTTACAACAACTCATATTAGTCTACTATTAAGATGACACCTTTCGAAGCTCTATGTGGGAATATGTGTAGAACCCTTATAAGTTGGAACATGATTAAGGATCAAATTATTGTTGGGCCTAAGATTCTTTTGAAGATGGACGATCCATGGGTGATGGAAATAGATCCACTTAAATAATCAAGCTGCATAATATTTTCTTGTGAAATCAAGATATCACTCAGTGCAAATTATAATGGGACCAGTATGCTGAAGAGAATGCCACTTGGGAAGATTACGATGAAATATTCTAGAAATTCCCACATTTTTTCCAAGAACATGAACTATGGATTAAAATGAATAAATTGTGAAACAAATTGGAATGTAACGATTTCATACTACTGTATGTTTATCAATTGCATCTTTTATTTCAAACATTCTTTTATTATTTCAAATTTTCAAATTAAAAAGTTCATAAGGGATGATGAAACATACGGGGAGGGTATGTTACATCCCCTATTTTGCTTAGCTTTAAAATATTCTATATAGTTATTGAGACTTCATGCAAAGTTGAATTGATTGGTTAAATTAGTTATTTGTTATGGTTTCACATGAAATTGAAGTGTTGATTATACATTTTGATTATGTAAAAATAGGTTTTAAAGGACCCAAAACCTTGTACAAAGTGTCATAGAAACAAGAGTAGAGAAGCTCTAAAAATAGAAGTCCTTATAGCCAAAAAGGAACAAACAAGATAGGCCAAAAACAAGAGGCCATAAGACAACTATGCATGAAAAGACAACAAAAGGAAAGCAAAAAGACAGCCCTAGGACAACTACAGAGTCTTTAGAAGATCCAATGCTTGGTCTACCAGGATGTTCATATTTTCTATAGAGGTTTTCATATCATCCAACTTTTTTGCCTTTGCATCCTCATTCTTCTTGGAATTATCCCTTGTGCACTTGCTCAAGCCTTGATCCTCTTTCATAACTTTAGAGTCTTGGTCTTTACCCTGTTCAAGCTTGTTCAGCAGGGTGTTAAAGTTGTCAACCACAGTCTTCAAGATAGTGTAGTTCTAATCAACCAAGTTCTTAACCATTTTCTCCAAGTTACCCACTCTAGTATCTAGACGATCCATTCTTTTTTGAAGATCTTTTCCCAACTAATCTAACTTTTTGTTCTTGGCTTCAAGTGGTGGCATACATTTCATCAAATTCTTTACCTCTTTAGCATTGCTTATAACCTTAGAAAGTCTATCAATGTGCTCACCTAGTGTTCTCTCCCCACTTGCCATCTTGTTGAGCTAATCAAAATCCCTCAAGATGTACTGCATTTTTCTACTTTAGAGTGCCAATATCCTTCATCATTATCCCTGGGTTACCAAAGATTCCCTTTAGAAAACCCTGGTCTTCCTCATCCTTGTTATGCTCAAGTTAGTAGTCCTCATGCCCCCTTGTTTGTTCCTATCCTACTTGGTCTCCTTAAGTTCTTTCTGAACATCCACATCCTATGCAAGCACTTTTTTCCTTTTTCTTTCCACCCTCTTAATAAGGAGTTCATCATTAGAGAGGACATAATCCCTTTCAACA
This sequence comes from Cupressus sempervirens, assembly GCA_028749045.1. NCBI lineage: Eukaryota > Viridiplantae > Streptophyta > Pinopsida > Cupressales > Cupressaceae > Cupressus > Cupressus sempervirens. The sequence continues at coordinate 271,406,623 of CM053788.1, read as the reverse complement.
TTCTTCCCCTTGTTTCCCAAAACCTTGCCCGATGTTCCTCTCTTCTCAATACCCTCTTCCTACTCCTCTTCAGAATCACTATCTTGTTCAAAATCAATCTCCTTTTCCTTCCTTTTCTTCTTGGATGAGCTCCATAGATCACATTTCTTCCTCTTATTCATTTCAATCTTAGAAATTTAATCCTCTATATCCTCATCAAATTCCTCTTCTAGTTTGCTTCCCTCCATCTCACAATCTAAAGATTTCTTGCTCTATTGGGGCCTATACACTTTTTTGGATTTTAGAACATTCATTACTAAAACCATTAGCCCCTCATGACAAGCGTGATCACCCTCAAGATCATTTTGAATGGCTAATATAGTATTACCAAAAGATTGTCTGAGGTAGAAGGGTAAATTTAGCCTAACCCTATGCCTAAAATGGTTAACCAACATGAAATGGTGACCATATATGTTAGTAAAGTAGCCATCTAAAGTAAGATACTCTAACACCACAAAAATTAAAAATATCCAAGGGTGAGAAATGGAGCCAGGACTAAAGTATGAAATACCAATTTTCACTAGTCTATTGCACTCCTTAGCCATTTCCACAAACTCTTCAACTGTCTGATCTGAAAGTTTCCTGTCCTGGAAGAAGTTAATACCCTCTGTGTCAAGTCCCATTGCTTTGGCAATAATATCTTCAGAAACCTCCATCCTCTGATTACCCACCAATATAATCCCATCTTTCCAAGTTTTGACAAATTTCTAGTTAATGGCAAGTTTACTGCCTTTTGATTTCTCCATATACCCTGTAAAATTCCCTTGGTCTAGAATGTCTCAAATCTCACTCTTCTTCTTCCACTCTTTGCAGCTCACCAGTTCAATTCTTTTTCTCCTTCCTCCCATCTTCTTCATACTAAAACAATGGCTCTCACTTCTCAAAAACACCCACTACAATAAAAGACTAGAGTTGAAATCATAGCCAAGGATTTTAGTGGGAAAAAAGACCCACAATCCATGTGGTAATGAATGAAAATACACTGTCCTTCTCATAATAACCCATTGCTTGTCAATCCTACCCATATCATTATTAATCCTTGATGGCATATTCATCATTAATGAAAGATTTTTGTTTACTTCTAGCTTTGTCATACTCAAAGAATAAAATCCCCTTGATAGGAATAATATCACTTTGATTCCAAATTATCTTTTCATCACTCTTACATGCCACATTAGCCACCCAGTTAGCAACTTGATTAGTTTATCTATAGTTGTGAGTGACAACACAATTTTCAAAGGAATTGATAAGATCAATGACCTTGCCTATAATATTATTGATAGTCCAAGAAGGATTGGTAACTTTATTAAGGCAATTTATTATATTAAGGGAGTCCCCCTCAAGCCAAATCTTATTCAAATTCAAACTTTTAGCATAGCTAAGACCATAGAGGGCCGCACTTTCTTCTGCCACATGGTTAGCTTAAAACCCAATAGGAATGACCATTCACCCAATCTATCCCCATTCATATTCCTAATGATGACACCACAACTCGTTGTTCCTGGGTTGCCCTTCGAAGCCCCGTCAAAGTTAATCTTATACCAATCCTCTGGAGGACAATCCCATCTTGCCAAATCCCTAAGGTTAGGACCATTTTGCACCAGAATAAGACCATCCAAATTCTAGTTCTAAAACACTGATTCTTCCCAAGAATTTTGAGGTTGGTGCCCTTCTCCACAAGATCTGATATTCTTAGACACCATATTCTTAATCTTGCGGAACAACTGGCTTGAATTAGTTTCCTTACCCTGAAACACCCTATCATTTTGTTCCTTCCAAACACCCTAGCAAAGAAATGGGAGGATGAAATCCCACAACCTCATAACCAAAGTATTAGTAAAGGGAGACTCCCAACCATTGAAAACAATCTTGAATAGTAAGGGGGAAAACCTAGGTGATATTCAAAAAGCCACAAACCTTTTCCCATAATCTTCTAGTATAAGAGAAATGAACAATCATATAGTTAACCAATTCATCATCTTCCTTATAGAGATAACATGTGTTGACAATGTTAAACCCTTTCTTCAACAAATTGTCTGTTGTCAGAATTTTATCTTGCAAAAGAATCCAAAAAATATGTTAACTTTGGGAGTCATACCTTTAAACCAAGCTTTGGCCCATCAAGGCTCTTGTTTCTCTTCAAAAGCATTAGCATACACTGAAGATGTAGAAAATAACCCATTAGGATTATATTTCCATATCAGAGCATCCTCCTCTTGGCTTAAAAAGATAGGATTTAGAATCTTGTTGAGATCGTTAAGTTTTTTATCTACTCTATTGAGATTAACCCAATTATTCTCCTTTGAATAGTCTTCAACAAAAATCCCAAAGAGATTCTTGCCCTACTCCATAAAGCCATTCCATCTTTGATTAGAACCAAGGGAGTGATCAAGAATCCAAATATTATCCCAAAAAAGAATAATCCTCCCATTTCCCACCTTCCATCTGACAACTTTATTGATAATTTTCTTATTTTTCTGTGCATGTTTCCAAATCATTAAACCCCCTTTTAAAGTCTCATTATTAAGGAAGATATTAAGATCTTGATCCTCCCTATTATATTTATCATTCAAAATGGATCTCCATTCTCCTTCCTCTTTATGCCAGCTCCATATAAGCTTGGCAAGAAAATAATCATTCATAGCAACAACTCTTCTAAGACTAAGGCCACCTTTATTGAAAGGCATGCAAACTTTCTCCCACGCAATCAAAGCCAATATTTTCTTCTTTTCCACACCTATCCATAAAAAAAGTTTTTGAATTTTCTCAATTGCCAAAGAAAACTTGCTAGGGATCTTAAAAATACTCAAAGCATAAAGTGAAACATTCTGTAAGGTGGATTTGAGAACAATAACCTTACCAGCCTAGCTAAGGAGGGACCCTTTCCACTCAGCTAACTTCGAATGGATTTTATCAATCAATAAACTCCAAAAATCTTAGGTGGGTCTAGACAAAGAGGTAAACCAAGATAAGAGCCCAGCAAGGTACGAATCTCACAACCAATAATTCTTTTAATTTTATTTTGCCTATTATCATTAACATTGATGAAATATATCATACTTTTTTTCCAGTTGATAATTTGTCTAGATGCTTGCCCATAATCCTCAAGAGCTTTCTTGATATTCCTCACATTCCTAATAGAAGCTTCTGCCATCACAATAGAGTCATCCAAAAATTGATGATGGGAACAAGTTAGGCCTTTAGACAAAGGTTTGAGCCCAAAAAACTCCCACACAAACACCATTTTCTCCACAAATCTACCTAAGCATTTAGCCATGAGAATGAAGAGGATAGGCGAAAGCGAATCCCCTTGCCTCAAACCATGAGATGCCCAGAAAAAAGGAGTTGGAGAACCATTAACAAGAATAGAGAAGGTGGAAGAGGAAACCAACATAATGACCAACTCCAAGAATCTCTTATTAAAACCAAAAGCTTCCAACCCTCTTTGTAAAAAAAAACCCAATCCACCCTATCATAAGCTTTAGATAAATCAAGTTTAAGAAGGAACCCCTCTCTCTCTTGGACATAGTAAGGGAATGAATATTCTCATGTACTAAGTTGATAGAATCCAAAATCTTCTTGCCAAGAACAAATCCATTTTGCTGTCTAGAAATCAGATTAGGAAGAAAAGATAAAATTTTGAGTGTTAGCACTTTAGAAATAACTTTATAAAAAGAGTTACAAATACTAATTGGTCTAAATTGATCCATGTAATCAACACCAAGCTTTTAAGGAATTAAATTAAGGAAAGTATCATTCAGCTCCTTGAGAATTTTCCTTGATCCAGATAACTCCTTAACCCCATTACAAACATCTTCTTGGATGATACACCAATACTTGTGGAAAAAAAGGAAAGGGAACCCATCTGGACCTGGAACCTTGTCTCCACCAAAAGAATACAACCTTGGTAATTTCATCATTAGATGAAATAACAGTGAGGAATTTATTTCAATCCTTTGAAATACATTTTGGGATACAATCAAGAAACATTTTCAGCTTATCCTTATCCAGATTGGGATCACCTTTTAGTAAATTATTGAAAAAATCCATGGCTTCCCTTTTTATAATCTCCTCATCCTTAGTAGGAACCCCATTAGCAATAAGTCTAGAAATTCTATTAGCCATTCTATGATTCAAGGTAGTCATTGAAAATACTTAGTATTCTGATCTCCTTCCTCCAAAAAAACTTTTCTAGACCACTGTCTCCAATACATCTCCTCCTTAGTGATAATATCATGCAACTCGGTCAATTTCAAACTCTCCTCTTCCCCAGAAACTATCCCATACCCTTCAACCTGAATACTATCCTAAATCTCTTTAAGTTCCTCAATAATCTTCCTTTTATTGTCAAAGATGTTCCCAAAGGTATCTTTATTCCATCTTTTGATATTCCTTTTAACATTTTTCAAATTATTAGCAACTTTGAACATGACTGTACCCTCCAATTGAATACTCCACCAATCCTTTACAAGGTTTTCTAGCCTCGGATGAAGAGTCCACATTTTTTCAAACCTAAAGGGATAATTCTTCTTAAAAATTAAGGGATCAACCACAAGGAAAATGGGGGTAGTGATCCGATCCAACTCAAACCTAAGTAGAAAGAGAATATTTATATTTCAAAAACCAGTCATTGCTAATAAGGGCTCTATCCAATCTGACTTGGATGAGGTCCTTCCAAGATCTTCTATTGGTCCAAGTATAATCAACCCCATGCAAATCCATACCATTCAAGAGATGACTATCAATAAAAGCCATCAACTCCAATATGTTATCCAAGTTAGTCTGACTTCCTCCCATCTTCTCATTCTCTTTCAAAGGAGTATTAAAATCCCCCATAATGATCTAGTTTTCATCTGATTTTTTTTTTTCTCTGATTGGTAAGGGCTTCCCAAAGTTCCTTTTTACCCCATTTGAAATTGGGTGGGTAAACATTAGAGAGCACCCAAGCAGAGCCATCCTTAGAATTGGTAAATCTAATGTTCATCATATTTATATTCCGAGAGATGGATTCCCCATTAATACATTTGTCATTCCAATAAAATTCCATACCACTAGAGGCCCGATCAGAATCAATCCCAATAATCTTACCTCCCCAAAAAAAAAAAAAGACCTTCAACTTTATCCTTTAACATTTTTGTTTCTTTAATAAGAACAATATCCAACTTGTTATCCCTAATAATATTTTTTACTATATCTTTCTTGTGAGGATATTTTAATCCTCTGATATTCCATGACATAATCTTCATTTCTTATGGAAAGATTTTGAGTCTAAGATAGTCCTCTGACTACCATCTGCTATACTCCTATTAGTCTCCACTATTCTTCTTTGCACATTAGAGGGACTTCCTACAAAATTAGAAGATAGACCAACATCTCTAGCTTTGATCCCTTTCCCAGATAGTGTTGGAGGTAAACAATAGTCCTTAGTCTTGTTGCTCTTAATATCACCTTTTTTAATGCTCTTTCTAGTTGGTGTGTTGGGGAAATTGCCTATCTTATTACTTCTAGTTTTTAATAGAGCATTCTCTTTATTCTTTTTAGAAGACAAAACCTCATTTTTATTTTTTGATTTAGTGGTCTTTTTAGCCCCCACTTTCATCTAGTCTACACTAAAGTCATCATCCTCCCCCAACAAAGCTTTAGATATGTCCTTAACATTCCCCCACTTTTGATTACTCTCTATGGCTGTAACATCTAAAAGAGGTCTAACTAGACTTTGAGTTTCCTTTCTAGTAATGGTATAGTCTCATTTCTCATGGGAATCATAATCATCTTGGTTAATATTTTCAATTTGAATCTCACCATCCACTTCTTCATCCCATTTCTTAAGACTTTCCTCACCTCTTTCCTATGCCATTATAGTATTTTCATCTTCCCTATTGTGATTTGAAGGTACCCATTCTTGGTTCTCCACTTTGGCATTCTCCTTTTGCTGAGTTGATTCAAACTATTTAGAATATTTAGCCACCAAAGTCCCCTTTTCAATACCACTGCCCTCTTGAATATTCCCTTCCTTAAGAAACTTTGCACAACTTCTACCAAATCATTCAATCCTTTGTGGACCCAAATTTTTTAAATTTTTTTTGGAGCTCTAATCAAAGATGGACATTTTTTGCTCAATGTCCAAATTTCTTGCAATGAAAATAGGCAAAGGGGATTGATTCATACTCTATTTTTTGCTTCCAAGTTCCTAGTTTAGATTTAAGAGAAATAACCTTTGGCATATCTATTCCTTGAAGAAATCTCACACAAATTTTGGCATAACTCAATCTTCTTATAGACACTGTAACTGGGTCCATAGAAAGAAGTTCACCAAAAGAATTAGCAATACCTTGAAACACATCCTCCACCCAAAACTCTAGAGGTAACCTTACTAGTCTAATCCATACTAGTGCTTAAATCCTAGATTCATCATGAGAATTCATATTTGGTGACCATTTATGCAAAATCAAGGTTTGTTTACCCAAAACCCAGGGACCATTGCAAATAATCTCTCATTTATCTCTTCTTCATAGGAAAAACTAAAGGAAAGACATTCTTTAACCATAGCAGCGATGTCTACCCGGCCTTCCAAAACCCATTTCCTTTGAACAAAGGCACAAACAACCTTAATATTGGGCCTGGCTCCTAAAAACCTCCCCATCAGAGTCAAATCCATTCTAGAAATATTTCTATCTATGATTTGATCTAGGATCTCCAATGTTAATGTACCTTGCTCATCTGAATAAACATTCTTAACCTCCCTACTTGATCTCTAGAACTAGATGATTTTGCCTCATTCCCTCCTAAATATTTGAATCTATCTTTCCTGCTCACCACACCCACTCTACTCCCCATTTGATCCCAAAAGTTTCCAAGTGTTGATTATATGTTATGATCGATGAGAAATATAAATATTGGTTATTGTTATGATGATATAGAAAATGGTTTGGCTAAAATGATTATTTAATTTTGATTAAATTATTTGGAAATATGCTATTACCATGATAAATCTCTTTTTGCACGAATGTGGAAAGGGGGAAGCATTTCCAGAGAGGGAATTGGGTATGGGGGCACCAACCTGCCATTGAGTCAACATGTAAGAGTCCTAACCACCATGACCAAGGAAAAGAACCAGGTAAGAAAGGTCATACCAAGTGATGACCATGAGCTAACTAAGTCTACACACTTAATAAGATAATAAAACAAACAAACTAAGAATAATTGGTACCTTTATGACTTAGCTTTATCTCAGAGCTTTATTGTTATGTTAAACATGTTTTAGTGTAATGATACCATGGTACTTACACATACTTGTACATGTACATGTTCATACATATATATATGTATATATGTGTATATTTAAATGTGAGTACATGAATGCATATGTTTACTTAAAATATGATGTATACACAAAAATACATTTCTTTAGAATACTATGTATACATACATATACACATATATGTAGATACAGATGGTGTCATTATAATAAAGCATTAGAATAAAATTAGTATTTCCATCTTATGTCAATGTTTTAATATTATTTCCTTCCACCTTGTACTGTTTCATCCATCAAACTTTTATTTGCGGCCCTTGATTTTGCAATCAAGAATGTAACTTTTAATTGCCACCTTCTAGTCATCTTTCTCATAACTCCATTGGGAGACTATATTTTGCAACTGAGCATGCTTGAGGGAGTTAGTAGGTCATTTTATTTGTTCTATGATAACTCACATACCAATGATATGTCTTATAGTAACAACAAGCCATACCAAATTCACCTTTACTTTCTGCTAGTAACATAAATTCAATTCAAGTTCTTTGTTATTGATGATCTTAGCCACAATGGAGGATTGGTACATACAAATAAGGAAGTCGAGCTAGGCCTTATAAAAGCTTCTATCCAATAGTTGGGTTGATGTAGCTCTAGGTCATGCGAATTTATGTATTATGTTTTCCTATTTAGTTTATTTGAATCTCTAAGATTGAGCATGCTATATGAATGAATTTATAAAATATATGAATTGTGTTAGTCAAATTAGGGCCCATATTGTTTTTCATATGTTGAAGATATCCTTTGTGATTGCTTAAAGTACATACAATTAGTATGACTTCATGACTGCTATACCTGTTATATCTTAATTTTAATTCATTTTAGATCTTATAATAATTGGAAAAGAAACTAAACCATGCACTTTTTTGAGGGGTATAAACAATATGCCTTTGGGATGAGAAGAGGTACTTTCATAGTGAGTTTACATTAATATTTTGTATAGTATTGGGATCTTTTCAATAACTACTTTAGGCCCACGATGGGTAGAAAAGTCTTGATTGTATTTAACATTAATTATCCAAAATTTATGGTAGTCACACTTTGATTTATTGAGGATGACCAAAAAGGTCAAGATAAAGGCTATATGATGGTAATATTTGATTGTGGGTAGATACCTACAAGACCCGAGATGAAATTAGTAACAAATTAAATACTAATGAACATAAGAAAATATGTTAAACTGAGTCAACTAATGGTGGTCAATAGGTCAAAGTATTTTTTTTCAAGTTGAGTGGTGGATGATTGGGGCAAATTGCCCATGAAAATCCTTGGCTAAGCTAGGTCAGTGGAAATTATTTTTGCTATGATCACTAGATGTCAGGATAGCTTGCAGTCAAATGGATGGGTTGATGGGAAGGAATCCATAGCCTAGCCAATTGTAAAGCTGACACTCTTACACCAGGATGCTCAGGAGGAAGGAAAAGTGGTGTCCCATGCATAATCTCGTGGAGGAAGGGCCTTTCTTAGTTAATTTTGTGTGGGGATACTTAGGGTCCACAGTTGGGAGGTTAAACCTCTAAGAATGCTTCTCCTATCCACCAAATATTAGGACTTGCACAAGATAAAGTCAAGATCTACTTCTTAACCCTTCACAATTGCTTGGTATTATTCTTTTATGTACTAAACCTAGTTCATTTAATTGTTGCAAGTATTTCTTCATGTTTAGATAGTATTGAATGATGTCTCTTTCCATCAAGTAATGGTTAGTTGTGAATACTCTTTTATTTTTTATTTAAAGGGAATTCAATTATTCTATTATAGTTGTTAACCCTCTTTCATATGAATATGTAAAATATCTGAACCAATGTTTCTAAATGGTTAATAATAAATGCTATATGATTTATGAATGCACTTTATTTTACTGTGTATAGATGCCTAAAATGAAAATGTTAATGGAAAATGAGTGTTTAACGACTGATGATGATGACTTAACTTAAACATGACAAATGGATTATAATTGTCTTTCATGTGAATATGGAAACCAATATCTTTTCAATAGTAATATAATTGTTAATTATGGTTAGGAAAATAACATGTTATAGTTTATAATAGTTAATTAAAGTGCAGTTGAATTGATAATGGAAAATTCTTATCTTTAGAGAAAGTTTGAAAAAATGGACTTCATTTCCCCTTTGGCCTAAAATCCACCTAACATGACACATTGTCAGCTAAGTTTAAAATTGCAAAATTACTTAATTCAATGACCCCGACACATGTCATGTTCTCGAAGGAAGTATAAGAAAATAATTCTTGTTCCCAACTTTGGCACATAATACACCATGAACCATTGATTTTTTTTAATCCAATAGATGAAGTCTATCTTTGATGTTTATATAATTTATTATAATCTTTGGTGTTTATAGGGTATTTAACTAAAGTACTTAATTTGAGGATATTGATATATGTCACATTTTTGGAGGAAGTATGAAATAATTCTTGTTCACAACTTTGAATCGTAATACACCTTGAACCATTAATCTTTTTTAATCTAAAAAACATAGGTATCTTTGATGTTTATATCACTCATTGTAATATTTGATATTTATATCAGATTTAATATTTAATAATTAATAATTTTATTAAATTTTGAGTAATGCTAAAAACTTACATGTAAACCTCTTAATTGAGTGCACACATGGTATAGGTGTTGCAAAATCCTTGAGAAAGATGGATTTTGATAGATCCTATTGTATGACTCCTAACAGAGTAAGTCACTAGAAGTGACAACTTTTGTAAGCCCTAACAAGAAACTTCTTCTTGTAATAGTAAAGGATTTGTGGGTGTCATCCCCACTACAGTTTTCCCTATACCCAAGGTTTTCTGCATGACCAAAACCAGTGTGTCAATGTGTTGCACATGTTAATGGTTTATGTGTATGTTTTTATGATGATGTAGATTAGATATGTTTACTTTCATTTCAGCTTATGAAGTTATGACCATGCATATCAACCAAGTGCATAAATCATAAGGGCTGATTTGATTTCAAAGGGTTTAAAAGTTTTTAAGGATACTGACCCCCCTATCTCAACATCCTACCTTTCCTAAACATTTCAACAATTAATATCAAAGATAGTTTTTGTGTGAAGAAGTTTTACCAACCAAGAGAAAAGATCAAAGATATGGAAAGGTATAGGTTTGATAAGATGATTGAGAATAAGAAGTTGGAACTAAGGATTGCCCTAGGTTAGATCAATAAAATGAGAGAGAAGCTAAAGTAGTCATTGAAAAAAAGGAAGAAATTAGCACATCAAATGAATGACAAAACATATCAGGAAGAGGTGACTTTGGAACTATCTGATGGTAATGTGTTTGATGAATCTAAAGCTACTATATTAAATCAGATGGAGAAGAACAAAAACCTAATTGAGTGAATAAAATTGTTGAACAAAGATCTGTAAGGAAACTCAGGTGCGAAAATAGCTTCCTACACTAATATCTTAAGAGAAGTATGGTGCAAATCTTATTAAAATCTTTTACACTTACAGATTCAATATCATGTAAACAACAATATTTCAGCCAACCAAGCATAAAGAAAATAGATAGAGAAAGAAACACATAACACAAATATTTGCCAGTGGGGAAAAACCTTTCGATAAAACAACCCCACCCCTCCAGAACCTGCACAATGTATTATCTTCAACACAAGGTTACAATACATTTGCAATCACCTGTCATTGAATCTTCCTGACATAGCTCTTATGTGTCATAGGAATTTGTCATAGCCGTTTTAGCCATGATCTCCTTATACACAATTCAAGATGTCGACACATCAACATTATTTGCAAGAAATACATTTTATAAAACAAATAATAAGAATAGGAATTATCCAAGGTTGAGAGACCTTATTCCTAACAAGATCAAGAAGCTGAATCTGTGAGATTGTGTGAGATCTTAGGAAAAAAAGAGACAAGCCAGGGATGAGAAAATAATGGTTGAAGATGATGAGAGACATATCACTACAATAATGGATACAAAGGATAATAAAATTATGAGGTTAACTCATAATCACTATGATTTGGTAAATCAACTACTCGTTGCAAACAATGAGATTGGTAGAAAGATGGAGGAAATTGTTGAGTAGATATCTGATAATGAAAAGTTAAGGAATGAACTGAATACTAAGAAAGACCAAATAAGCCTACAAGCTATCACTATGGAAAACTTGGACACACAACTAATGTTTGTAGGAGAAAGGTCAGTAAGACTAATTTTACTCCTAAATTTGATGGTTATTGTTATAATTTCAATAAGTATGATCATCAAATATATGAAAGTTGAACCAAGTTTAGTCAGTTTCCTAAGAAATATAAGCTTAATGGTTATTATTACACATGTAATCAGTATGGACACATGTCACTATTGGAAACTACAATTAGAACAATTGTTATGTTTGCATTGATGTTAAACCTTATTGGGGAGAAAATTTTCTATTTGATTTGAGTGTCATATCTAGATGATTGATGAAGAGGATTTGAGAAGTTGGACATAACAAAAGCACTTAGAAGAAAGGTTAAGTTATGAGAAGAAACTACAAATGGCTACTTGATTATTTAGACTTTGACAAGATAAAGTGATTGTTAAATCATGATACAAGTAAAGAAGATAATTGTATTGAAGCCTTGAAGAAGTGATCAAAGATTAGCTAAATTCATAGGCTTCACTGAGAAATAAAGCATAAGATTAAGGAACTTGAAGTTTGTGCTAAGTGATGCTAGTGTTGACCGAGCCACAAATGTGCCAAGTAGAAGTAGTGTTGACTAAGCATCAGTATTGACTAAGTGTTAGTATATGTGCCAAACATAACGTTGGTAGTGACCGTGTAACCCAGTGATGATCGAGCGTCAGAAAATAGTGTTGGCTGAGAGACAACATTTTGACAGTTTATGAGAAAATCATGATTTCCAACCGATTTAGTTGATTTCTTGGAATATGTAAAGAATGTTGAAGATAAGGATATATGACCTAGAACATTTAAATCAAAGGAAACCATGATATGCAAGGATTCATGAAGAAGTTTGGAAAATTTTTTGGAATAGAAAAGAGGAGACAAAATGTTGCAAGGATTCGATGAATCTGACCAAACCCTAAGATCTACAATGGTATTTAAGCGATAAAAGATTAGAATTACCTATATAAGGAGGCACAAAACCTAATCTCATGTGTGTGTGTGAGTGGACATGAAGACCTAGCAAGGTTGGAGTAGTTGTTGATGCTATTGACTGGTGAACCTAAGCAGAAGGCTGAACATAGTTGTGAAGAGTGATCACTTGAAGGGTTGCTAAGAGAATTAGAGATAGAGATGAAAATAAAGGCCAATTAGTAGATCAACTTATTAACACAACTATGATCCGTATTTTCAAAGTGAGTTGTACTTATTCAGATCAAAACCTGCTATTACTTTCTAACCATTATATCAATATTGAAATCCTTTAATCAAGGTTGACCTAACAGTCATATGTAAATCCTTAAATCAAGGTGGAATCCTAATGGAATGTTTTGAAGTCCTCTAAAAAGGCCACTCTTAACATGATGATTAAATCCTTTAACAAGGTCACATTTCATAATGTGTTTTGTAACCTTTAACAGGGTTGGCTCCTTACAAAGCTTACTTTAGAAGAGTGAAAGATTGGTGACATGTTGTTGGTGGTTTTCCCAAATTGGGTTTCCACATTAAATCCTAGTGTCAAACATGTGTGGATGTTATTTGGGATGATTTGCTGTTAATGTTTACATGTTGTGAGTATGTTATATTTAGGATGATAAATTTCTAGTTTATGCTACTAAAAGTTTACTATAGAGGCCGAGCTAATGGATGTTCATATTTGAAGTAGTTTAAGTGTTTGATTGTTCAATTGGTACATCTATACCTTAAATAATTCACCCCCCTCTTAGGTATTCTAAATATTCTAATAGTCACAAGATTGCAGATCACAGAAAAGTCCAACTAGGTATCGAGAAAGTAGGGTAACGCTATTAATTGGGATCACAACACAAGGATTACCTACAAAGCATGTGGAATATATGGTCACATTGTAATCAATTGTATGAGGTTACACTTTGGAGGAAGACCTAGAAATTCAAGGAATACTAGAATGACATGTTTTAAATGTCACAAGGTTGGTCACTTAAGCAAAGATTTTAGATATCAAGAATCAACATCGAATGAAGATGATACCAAAGGAAAGAGAAAAATTGACGTTAATGAAATTTATAATCAAATGGGAAATAAATGGAGAAGAAGGCAAAAGAAAGTGGAACATCAAATGTTACAGCCAATGACACCTCATCCAATGGATTAGGTGAATCCACTACCACCAATTAAACCATATAAGAAGGTATGTGAACTGCATTAGAATTGTTATATCATATATTAGTTCCTTATAATATTGAAAGGAATTCCATATTGACATATTGTAAAATGCATTAAGACAACTCATATAAGTATGAAAGTTAGTGAAGTTAGTGAATTCTACTAAGTATGGCGATCAATGAAAGCAAGAGATAACCGAGCAAGTGATGTAGTTGGTGTTAACTATGAGTAAATTAAGTTGGTTAGTAAAGTAGTTCTTGATTGAGTATTGCATGTAGACCAAGTTTTTACGATATAGAATTTATTATTCCCTACTGAACACATAAATAAATTTTACCTTTAAATAAGGGCTCAAACTCTTCATTTTACACCTTGCATTTACGATTCCATAAAGTGAATTTGGATAAATTTGAGCTATTTTTGAGTGATGTTGAATTTGTAGATAAAGAGAGTAAATTTAACAGACATTCTTGTTGTGCAAGTGAATTTGGTGAAGAAGTGTGTAAACTAAAGAAGTTCTATTTGCATTCATCAAAAGCCTAGTTTCATGTATTTCAACAATGGCATCTAGATCTGCACCTTCCAAGACCTTAAAGGTTGGAAAGGTTAAGTTGATCCAAACTGAGGATTGTGAAGAACCAATGTACAAGCTACATAAATTGATGGTATGAGCCTTGTCATCAATACCCTCAAGGGTTTTATTGGTTAGAGACATTCACGTGTTCATGTTTTGTAAAATTGGTGAAGTAGGCGATTATGAGTTGTAACAAACCTATAATGAATAATGTGTAGATGGTCAGCTGAAGGATGAGCATGAACAATTGGAGATGAATGGTTTGACACAAGTGTTACATTTTCCCAAGGTTTTCAAGACTGAATGGATAAGGATTATGTTGATCTAAGTTTATAACATAATAATGTGGCTAGATGAGCTAGTAAAAATTTCCAAGGATGTTACTTATATGGTTACCGATTATCCAGTTATCGAGAAGGCCAAAGCCATTAGGGCCATATCAAGGAATGAGAGTAAAGACCATATAGGTGTTGTATGGGATGAAAGAGGACTAATGGTTACAACTATCACTAATTGTGAGACAAGGTTTGGAACCCATGTCATGGTCTACAAAATATACCAATCCATCCAACCCAATAGCAATCCATGTGAAGAAGTGGATCTTGCATACAAGATTGTGAAGAAAGGTCTCAAGCTAGACTTAGAAAAGCTTCTATTGAAGTAATTTGAGGAAAACATGAAGACTATTTGGGTTGCAAAGACCAATACCTGAAAGTATGTCTCTTTATTGGTATGCATGTTATTTTACTTCCGAAATTACTTTCCTACTGTTGGTAATGTGAATTGGAATGTAAAAAGGCCTATATTTTATCAGATAAATAATTATATAGAGAGTGTAGGTGATAAATTTGAAAGTGTTATAAGTGGTTATTTCAATGAGTTTAAGGAGAGAATGCACCAGAGGTTTAGAATAGCTCCCCAACTGGTTGAGTAGTATAGAGATGATATATTTTTTTTGGTGGACACAGATAGTACCTTGATTCAAGCAGTTGAATCAAGGGTTGTCTGGTTAGAACCCATGGAGTATGAAATAAACATTAACCAAGCTACTAAAGTGATTAAAACTTTGTTGAATGAACCTTTGAATATGAAGGCAAAATCATTTGGGACTTATGAGTAAGACAAATAAAGAACAAAAATATATATATTGGCTCTCAAGATAGAAAGAAAAACTAGAAAAAATATTAAAAACTTGTAAGGGGCACTCAATGAAGGTACAAAGAAGTCAGTATTAATTTTAATCAAATGACTTAGAGAAGGCATCGATGAAGAATAATTTGAAGGTGAAGAGGTTGAGGTGGAATTACCCAAGACCAACAAGGGGAAAAGAAAACAAATGAATACACCTCAGAGTTTGAAGTTTACTAGGTCAAAGACTATAATTGCTACACTTTTAACACCACTTGTCAAGAAAGGAGTTGCTAAGATAATCAAATCTACATAATCACATACAAAAATGTATCAGAAGAGGAAGGATGGATAAGCATCCTCTAGCCAACAAACAAAGAGGTGGAGAAGAAAATTGATTGTTGAAGAGGACTATGACAAGACTGAATTTGATGACATCAACCAATTTACAGTGGCTAGAAGTAAGAAGCCATAAATAGTAGATGAGATTGAAGAATCAATTTGGGATACTTGAAGACTAATGACATTTAGGCACTTTAAGTATCCCACTTTGAGTGATGAAGATAAATTGAAACTTGAAAATACACTTATAGATATGATGTGCAAATTTGAATATGTTCCCATTGAATTTTCTTACAGGATATCAAAAGAGTTATATAATCAAATTGTTACAAGATGGCTATATGCTTTGGATAATAAGAAATAGATGAGAGAAAGTACACTAGATATTGTCATGTCAAATTTATTGGCACTAGAGATGTTAAGGCCATGCAAAAATATCAAAATAGATTCTTGAACAAGAAAAGAGCACTAAATTTTTTAATAGGAAGACTCAGAGACGTGGATGTAGATAGGAAAATGGTGTGGAAACAAATATTTAACATCAAGGACACTTGAGGAGGTAGTTCAGGTGTCAAGCACCGAGCTAACCCAAAAACTTGAACTGGATAATAAAGAAGATGAGTATGAAGATACCACAGTTCAAGATGTTCAAAATATGGTCAAGGATATAGATGACAATGTGATAATTGAAAATATAATAGAAGAGGATCCAAATGTTGATGTAAACAAGGATCAAGTTGTCATGGCCACAACTAAGTAGAATCCTAAAGACCAACTATTCACCAAGTCAACCACTGTGCATATACTTGGATATGCACCATTCATTGAGAGAATTAAAGCTTATGAACAACCCGTAGCGCAAACTGAGACAACACCTATAAATACTAATGTAAATAATTCTTTAAATTCTTTTGCCACCAACATTCCTATTGACACAGATAATGCAGTGAACTAGAAAATTGAGCAACAAGATAATACCAATAAAAAGAGGACAATAAAGATACCAAGAAAAATAACAACAAAGATAATGATAATACAACACAAAATGCAAGAGAGACAAATGTAAATACAATAGATAATTTTGATATTGGCACAAGTTCTAGGCCAAAAGCTCAAGAACCTCCGAGTGAGGGAATACAAGAGAAATTTTTTCAAGCTCAACACAAGAAAACTTCACAAGGTAAACAAGGAGAGAAAGAAACAATGAAGTTAACTGAGGAACGAACTCAAGTGCTTCCCCAAAAAAATGTTAGAAGGAAGCTATTGAGGAGAAGATATAATAAGAAAAGAAGAAAGAGAATGTGCCTAAAAAGCCAAATAAGGAGCAGAAGGTTCTAGTGCCACCTAAAGTATCATTGAGCATTAGCTCTACGACATCAAAAGATAAGAAGAAGAAGAAGTCAATGACTAATCTCATAACATTGGATGTAATCATCATTATACCCGAGTATGACCCCTACACTCTAGACTCTGAAGCCTTGAAAGAATATGGATAATTATGTTCTAGAAAGGCAAAACAATATTTACTTAGGAAGGAACTCTAGAACAAATAGGTGTTGCATGGTGTCAAGGATATCTTGTTACAAATTGTGCCTAACACTACCTTGGAGGAGAAAGCACCTATACTGGAACAATTTACTTTATTATTGGAGAAGGTCAATGCTCCTAATATAGATGCACAAGAGAAGTTAATGGAGTGTGCTGAGAATTGCTTTGAACATAAAGTCATGGCAAAGGTTGAACAGACAATCACTATCCAACAATTGGAACTTTCCATGTTGGTCACCAAGCTTGAAGCACTCATACAAAATGTCATTACATTATTTCAAAAGATATGTGATATCCCTCACTTCACAAATGACATTAAGGAGAAACTGTAGAAGATTGAGGAACATCTAATGAAGAGCATAGATGGGTTAACTACAGACTCGAGTTCTTACAAAGTTTACTATTCCTGAACAACTCCTAGGTCAAGCATGGATTACAAATAGAAGAAGAAAAGATGATGGCAACACTAAATGAATTGCAAGCCTTTCTATTACCACACATTACGATCATGCAAAATCATATTAGGATGGACAAAGATCTAATTGTTACATATGATCTATTGGTCACCGATCATATGTTAGATCTTGCTGCAAAGTTCCATGTGGAAATGCAAATATTGAAAGCATTAAAGGATGTTTGGAACTCCACCATGGACAATTTGAAGAAGACCCATAACCATGTACTTGATAAACTGTGAGTTTTATGCAACATTTTCATTTTTGAGCTTACTTTTTGGCACCAGTGTCATAAAAGGGGGAGATATATGTGATGTGTATGTATATATGCATGTTTATAGGGGGAGTACGAGTATGAGTTATGAGTATCGAGAGATATAAAGTTAAAACAAGTTTAGTACAAAATAGTTTTGAAAATGGTTTTACAAAACACATGGTATATTGAGAAGGAAGTACATGTTTAGGGGGAGACATGCAAATTTTCACTAAGTCATTTTTTGAGTAAATATGCAATGGTTTTTGCCACTAATGCCAAAGGAGGAGAATGTTACTCTTATATGCATTCAAATCTTATCATTATTCGAAAAAGGATAGTTGATGGGTATTGAAGAGTTTTGTCAGTGAACATAGTTACCGAGCCACAATATTGTGACCAAGTACATAAAGAAGTATCATAATGAATATTGAGTTAGTGGTTATGAGAGAGAGAGAGAGAGAGAGAGAGAGAGAGAGAGAGAGAGAGAGAGAGAGAGAGAGAGAGAGAGAGAGAGAGAGGGTTATGTTGGTCCTGAATGTCAACATATTTACCTATCAGGAACAAGGAGTTTACTGAGCTACATAGGATGGACCTAAAAGTTTGAAATGTCATAGAAATTTATGTGTTTCAGTTCTACTGAGTGGGACAATATGTTTTCAAGGTCAAGGAGAATATTTGGTAAAATTTATTAGGAAGAAAGACTTGACTAATGATGATCCTAAGATATAATATAAACCAATGGAATAAAAAGGAAGATGAAGGAGATGATAAGGATGAATATAGATCATAGATCTTGATCAGAGACGTATTCTAGAAGTTTCCTAAACCCTACTTAGGTCATGCATTGAAGAGGCAAAAATATTTCTTTATAAGGACCCATGTATAACAATTTAAGGTTGTTGTTGCTCTAATGTTAAGCTGAGAAGGATATGTTAATGGTATGAAGAAGTGAAGAATCTTTTGGAGAGAAGAGTTATTATTATTATTTGGAGCCTAATATCTTCATGCACTTTAATTGCATGCCTTTCTCCTAAGCACTCATGTGGAAACACTATCTTCATTTATTATTTGGAGCCTAATACCTTCGTGAACTTTAATTTCATGCCTTTCTCCTAAGTGCTCATGCAGAAACACTATTTTAATTTATTACTTGGAACCTTTTGAAATATATTAAACTTGCCTCTTCCCTCTAGGTTTGAATCAACACATTCGATTGCACATTGTGTGACATGTGGCACGTCGGGATTAGCTTTTTCCTGCTTTACCTACCACCACTGTGTTATTAACACAATCATGCCACTTGGACACCTTGGACAAGGCGGCACAAATTAGCTCTTCTTTGCTTCACCTACTATTACGGTGTTAGATTTAGCTCTTCTTTGCTTCACCTACTATCACGGTGTTAGATTTAGCTTCCTTGCTTCACCTTCCTTGCTTCACCTACCACCACCATGTTAGATTTACTCTTCCTTAGCTACCACTATGTTAGATTTAGCTCTTCCTTACTTCACATAGCCACCATCGTGTGACACAATCATGCCCACTCAGGGCCTTGAACACGTCACATTTTCGTTATTTCACCAACTTCACCTACAACACCACCTCAAAAATTGTGCCACATGTTGTGAGCCTATTCGTCCATCGTGTCATTGGTAATGCCACCTCCGAGCTAACATTGCCACAAGTCAAATTTTCATATTTTCAACACGTGAACACACGATATTTGGTCACTAGACTATCTGCTCCAGTCGAGCTCCCTGGACCAGTTGTCATGCCTCTACTTACCATCCAGGTCCTACGTCATCATGAGGCTTTGTCAAAATTCACGTTTTTGTTCAGCCAAGTGGCTTCGAATTTACACGTGGGCTGCCATCTTTGTCTTACAAACTGAACGTTTTAGACACGGAAGCACCCATAATAAACTAAACTTAGGAAAACGGATGTGGGACAAATATCCTCCATTAGTGATTATTGATAAACTGCGGTCCACCTCCACTTGAAATGTCTGTACATCAAGATTGTGGCGCCCCTTCATTTTGATGCCCTCACGTTGAAAATAAGCCTACCGCAACGCCCTTCCTACAATTCAAAACGAAGACCTTTGCTCTTTTCATTCATAATTGGATGCCTCCATATATTACTTCCTCACCTCTGCTAATTACTTCCACACTATTCAGAAGCAAAGTTTTTCTGAGTCTCTCCAGTCCACTATCGGATTGTTCCAGGTCTCTGATTTGTAAAGATTGGATAGGCTAATCTCCATCCAAAATGTACTAAAGACGAATAAAGCCAAATCTTTTTTTTTCCAGATTCATGAAAATGTAGTAATTTTGTTTCAATTTTTTTTATTGTTTTTGACTACAAACTATGCAGATCATATGAAAATCAAATGTTAAATTTTTAGAAAAATTCATAATGTTTTCGATCTTTTGAAGATTGGTCAACTGTATAGTAAAGACTCACATTGTTATTCTATTTAGGTATGTTTTATTCCTTAAGTTTGAATCATGAACTTAAAAAAAAAAAAGGTATGAGTTTTGTTTTCTATTTAATAGTTATTAGTATAATATATCATTATTTCTTATAGTTTTAATAGATCAAGAAATCTTATTATTAATTCTGTCCTATAAATACATTGACTAAAAAGATTAAACAAGTGTCACATAGTAGTATATTTGTGTAAGTTAAATAATTTAAAATTTATAAAATTATTAAATAAATGTAATAAATAGAAGGATAATATAGGTAATCAAAATTTGTTCACAAAAAATTATTTAAAATGAAATATTCAAAACACTTCGATAATGTAAATATGATGAAATATTTGAATATAAAACTATAAATTAAAATAGAGTTTGATACAAGTTATTATACATGTCCATGTATATATATGTATACATGCATACATATATACATACATATCTTTTTGATTGATGGTTGTAGAGTTTGCAATACATGTGTTTATATATGAAATATTGGAGGATTTAGTTATAGAACATAATCTAAAGATTGAAAATTTTCCTTAAATTATTTAAGCTATCTAAAAATTTATATTTGTAGTGAATTTGTTAATATTTTTTCAATATTAATACTAATCCATTATGAAAGAAATTAAAATCTTAAAATAAAATAATTTTCTCTTTACTATTAACCTAAAAAAGTTAAAGTTTACATATATATTTTTATATATGCATCCTAAAATATTGCCTCACAAGATAGGCTCCTATAATACCCAAATATGTTAGCCAATCAAATTGCAACAAAATAATTTAAATGATTAAAAAATTTAAAAGCTTGCATCTATAACTTAGAAAAATTGATAAAAGACAATAAAAAATAAGAATACTTAGTTAAAATTTTAAAAAAAATCACTAATAAACAAATAGGTGATTGCAATAGTATAACCTACGACAAATACAATAAAACCCAAGCCCCATTAAATAAAAATTCTTTTAACTATTAGAACTACATTTACATGTGTCCAAAAAAAAAGAGAGACAACTATTTAAGTTTATCTTGTATGTTATTAATAACTATGATTGCTTTATGAGAATACATGTTTTTTATAAACAAATATACTATTACTGATTGTTAAAAAAAATAAAAAATAAAAAATCTACAACCATGAAGATTATTGCAACAAGTTTGTAGATTAATTGATTTATTCTTTCTTTATTATTAAGTTTTCAGATTTCAAATTTTTATTGTTAATATATTTAAAAAAAGTTTCAAATGGTTCTAATGATCTACATGTTAAGTACCAGAATTTGCACGTTGTATTGAACTGAAAAAGTTCAGTAACTCTGGCATAACATGGGAATCACTTCTTGGTGGGACAAGTGATTGAAGTGAAACCTCCGAGTTCTAGGCTGGCTCCTATTAAATATTCAATGACATTTCCATAAACCTAATCTAAACTTGTGGGAAAATTTGAAGAGATTACTGAAAATAAACCTAAAACCTATAGTTTAAACTAACAAATGGGTGATACACCAAAAGAGATATGAAAGTTTAGATACAACTGACAGAGAAGGATTATTCGGCTATTCAAAGTACAAACAAAACACTTATTTCTATAAAGACTAGCATAAGTAATTTGTAATAAGGTTTGAGGAATGAATTAGCAAAAGGAGGAATAAAGATGCCTCTCTCTTACCAATTTCACCTTTAAAAAAAAATCACAGATTACAACCTGCAAATAGACTTACTTTTCTACAACTAGGTGCTAAAATGAGACAAAATAAGGAGGAACAAGAACATTTCACAAATTGTTTTATCAAATCATTTTATCATTACACACAAAATTGTAGAAAGAAAGAAGGTCCAAAAATTGACACAAAATAGCATAAAAACAACTGCTGTCACTTGTATTTGAACTTCCAAAATGAATTACAAACCTTAAAAATAAAGTTAAGGACTCATAAGTAGTCACAAAAAACTTCTTTGCATAATGAGAACTCCATAAAATGAGTTACAAACTTCACTAAATACCATCTCAACACTTGGGTAAAATGCAAAAAGAAAGCCTAGAAATGAGGGTTTAGAAACTTCTAAAAATGAAGTCTCATTACTCATAAGACTTTACTAACCCATAACTACCCTCATGACTCATCAAAAATTACCCCAAAACACTCCAATAGTCAATAAAGGCTTTTAAACTGCCAAGGTGAAGTCAAATTCGACCCCCAGATTCCCTCCTAAAAAGACTCTTACTGTTTTCAAATTGACTCTTTCCTTAAAGAGCATAAATACATGAAATTAATTCAATCACCACCCTCTTTTTTCTTTTAAAATAGAAAATATATTTAATGACTTATAATTTCATCATTTAAATATATTTTCCTTTACAATAATGAACCAATGCAAAAAAAAAAAAAAAACAAGCAAAACCTTATATAAAACCCAAGGTATTACATAAACTAATTTATGAAAAAGGATTAAAATCCCATGCATAGCCCGTGGACATCAAAAATTAATGAAAAATGGAAAAGGGCACTCTATGGTTCTAATACCCTAAAAAGTCTTTATTTTTACATTTGCATTGTCTGTGAAGAATTTGGAAAGTCAACTAGGGTTTGCTAGTTTTTGTGGCCACCATGTGCATTTTCTATTCATTTATCTCACCTACCTACAATTCATGGCAATGGAGTTGAAAAGAAACAAAATTTGAAGCCGCCATTGAAGAATTTGCTGGTCTTTTTTTTAACAGCTGCCATGAATGCATTTTCAAGGTATTTTTGATGCATTTGTCAGTTGTTTGAAATATTTTTGTTGGTCGCCATTGTTGAGGGATTTTGTTGCATGTATTGTAATCACTGATGAGTTTACAAGGACTGTTGCATATATTGTTGTTTCTTCCTACCGCCATTGAATTATTTGCTGGAGCTATGACAATGTGTGTTATTTTTTGTTAAAAATGTTGATGCACATTCTCCTTTTTATTGAGCTTTGTAGTTGATGAAGAGCTATGATTACCTTGTCCTCTTTTTCAAGATTTTAAGTCTAATGGCCTCCTATTTCTATTTTTGAAGAGCCTCCAACTCCTAGTACCATTGCTCCTCTTCATGCTGATGTTCCATTAAATTATTTGCACGCATTATAGAGTCTCTTCTTTTTGAAGGAAATGAAGGCATTGTTCAAAAATTTCTTATTAGGATAATTTGTAGCCTTGTATAAAAGAGAAGCAATCCTTTAAGCAAACTTTTGAAGAAGAAGGATTCCAAACAATGATCTCTTGTTCCTTAACTTACAGTTTATAGTCATAGTAAACAACAAACCCCAATGGCGAAAAAAGCATCCCAATTGATTTACCTTCAAAAATTGAGCCAAGATTTCATGCATATTAAATGTCGTATACTCAAAAACTCACCCCGTTGTCTCCATTGAATCAAGTCTGTAGTATTGGCAATTTCATGAGTTGGTTTAGATTGATGTCTGAATCTTACTTTAGATAAACCCTTGTATATTGTAGCAATGTTTGAATGGCCTTCCTATTGGTTTTTCTGTTATGGAGGTGGAATTTTGCTGCTTTCTTCATTTCCATTGTGTTCATGTTAAATGTTGTTGCTGATTTTAGCTATCCTTTGTTTGTCGATTGCACTAGTTTTGCTACCATTAGTCTTTTGACACCAAATACAATACGTGTGAAAATTGTATGTGATTCAGAAGAATCTAATTTTGGATTGATTGAACTTCTGTAGGAGAAGTCTCACATTTTTGAATTATATCAAATTTCTTTATCCAACATTCCAAAATAAAGCACTCTATCTCCATGTCAATTCCCATCAAATTTTTCCAGTAACCAACTGGAGGGTGACTTGCAAGCATATTTAGTACTTGGGAAACATATATAAACCCTCTAGCAGCATTAATTTTCTCAATCAGCCTATGCATTCCAGTCTATTGCAATTGACTATGAGTAGGCATATATCCTTCTTAATGCTACCAGTTTCCTACTTTGTTATTCTCCTTAGGAAGCAAATCATTTGAAATTGGTCTATTTGCAAGAGTTGCACTTTTATTTTATTTTGAGAAGCATGACATTTTGCTACAAGGTTCTCTCTAGGGGAGATACTTGATTTTATCCTCGAAGGTTGTCTCAAGCAAAGACTTATCTTTAGACTTCTTAGTTGTAAACTTATGGGATGCTTTAGTAGATTGCAAAACATTGACAAGCTATTTATCAAAGCATTTATCACGAGTTTCATCAAAATGCTTTTCAAGAGAAAGGATCTCATTTTCATCAATTGATTGAGAAGTAGTTGGAGTTTCCACTGACTTCACTTAACTTAGCAGTATTGGTTGCCTGTATTTCCACATTCTGTCCACAATCTAAAAGACTGCTAGCTATACCTGCTTCCCTAGATTTGTTTCGCTTTGACCTCCATACATTACTACTTATCCTTGCCTTCTTGTTGCCTGGAATTTCTTCTCTTTCCACCCAAATCATTGCTAGCTGATTTCCCTGTAGCATGCTCACTCAGTGATTCTTTCAGGAGCATTCCTTTACCTCAATAACATATCACCAGTGTTATGATCTAGTTCCATGTTGCTATCTTGCTCTTTGTTTCTATCTGCATTAGGGTAAAAGCACAAACCCGTGTCACCTTTTATAAAGAAACATGATATCAGAATGTGGCAGTTCAACATTAATGACAAAAAAAATGGTATTTGTGTTTAAAATATGAAGATGATGTAAACTAATGAAATATGTAGAATTGTATGAATTTTATCCCTATAATTTTTATAATTTTTTTGAGTAAGAATTTATTTATTTTATTTTATTTTGAAGTCCCTTTTTTAACTGTAAAAAATATAGGATGTAGTTCCCGTCAAACAAGTATGTGCAAATCATCTTTTTTTTGTTCTGATTTGAAAATATTTTATAGATGACATGTATAGCTAGTGAACAAAAAAAGAAATAATTATTTTTTATGTATATATTTTTTGTTATAAGTACTCAAGTTCGACCTTGTCAGAATCCAACAGTGTTTTCCTCTCGTCAAAACTTCCCTATCAAATCTATACCTTCTTGGAAAAAAATTACATATTTATGAAGATGATTCTCTCCTCTAGTGATAAATATAATTTTTTTATTTGTTTGATATGATTTACTATTTTTTTTTCATTTTTTGAGAGAGCATTTTCTGAAATGTTGAAATATCGACTTATAATATTTTGAGATTATAACATATTATAACTAATCAAAACACTCAAAAATTTATATAATGACGATATTGAATCTGAGATCTATAAAAGGGTATTTTTTGTTTTTGAAAAAAATTGAGTTTTGATAGAGAAATGAGATTTGACCAAAATAGGTTTTTGTATCACAAATGGTGACATAGATCTGTGCTTTTACCCATTACCCTCCATTTTCATGATATTTAAAAAATATTATTTCATAAGGTTCGAGCACGAGCTTTTGACACTCATAAACTATCCTTCTATGATTTGCACCTGCTGCTTGTGAAATCGACATGCTTGTACACTTAGAATACACTTTACTATTTTTGATATGTATTCGGAATAGGAAATATATAGCATGTGTGGGTACATAGTTGTAGGTAATCGGTCATTGCTTAGATCTTTTTGAGATCTAACTCCATTTTATTTTCTAATGTAGGAAAATAGAGATTGGAATCTACCAGATTGAGGGCTAGACTAGGAGCGTCATTGAAGATTATATAACTAGTCAAAAGCTGAAAAGGCAATGACTGGTTACCTCTGACTCTATCTTTCTGTATTGTATTTTTCTTGTTCTCAATATGTATGAAAGACATTAGTTAGATTCACGACTTGTGTGAGATTTTTCATTTCCAACATTTGTTCATTCATTTCATACTTTGTAAAAATGAAAATTGTACATATTAGTTGATGATTTATACAATGAACATTGTATCTCCTTTTGCTCATGATTTTATATGATTGCAAAATGATGAAATGTAAATGAATAGAAAATGAATGATTTGGATGTTTCTGCAATATTTCTATTAAACTAAAATTCCAACATGTGTAGAATTCTAGTAACACTACAAAAGATCAAAGTTAATTGCATAAGTATAAAAGCAAGATATTTTAACATTTATTATTATTGTTAATTTTTTAGATTTCAAATTTTCATTGTTAATAAAAATATCTTTTAAAAAAGTTTCAAATGATTTCAATGATCTAGACAACACCAAGTTAATTGCATAAGTGTAAGCAAGAGATCATAACATATTTTCTTATGATTAATTTTTTAGATTTCAAAATTTTATTGTTCATAATTTTTTTTTTGAAAGTTTCTTATGATTCCAATGATTTACACAACACTAAACTTAATTACATAAATATAAGCAAAGAGATCATAACATATTAAAAGTAATACTAATTCATAAATAACACAACAATAACATCAAGAAGTAGAGGAGGGTAATGAGAATAAAATGAGACAAGATCTAATATGAATATTAACATTCTTAGGAGACATATTTTCATATTTAATATTAGAAATAATCTTAAACATTATTATTTTATTATCATTCTTAAAAAAAAAGAAAGTAGCATATATTTTATTAGATCTCCAACTATATTTACTATAATTTAATTATGTATTTACATTTTGTTGTTAAATTAACTTGATTAAAATTTTAAGCAATCAAAAGTGTTAACAATTGATATTATTTTGTACCAATATAATTTAGGTCAACATAGATAGATGCTCCAACAAAATTAAATGATTACCTAAGAAAAATTGTAGAACAACTATTAATGAAAGATTCAAAATACTTTATTTTAAAAACACTTTGTTTTAAGAATATTTTGAAATTGATTTTTGAAATATCATTGATGGCTAAAGATGAAAGGAGAGTGGATTTTGACTTTATAGATATATTATGACATCCAGATGCATTATAGACTTCATATCCTAGGTTTAATTTCCTCCCATATTGTTTTCATTATTTTATCACCCCTTAGTTTTATCACATATTCATAATAATATTTTCATTGATGAGATAATGATTTTCTATTTTATTGAGAATATAATTCTATTTATATATTATTTTGAGATATTAATTTTTTTAATGAAGTATATAGTGATATTTATATAGTGGTTCTAATATATTTGAACAAGATAGAAGGTCACTAACCATCTAAATATTATTCATAATGGGTGCAAAGTTTAAATGACAATCATTCATCCAACTAATTGTACAAGATGTTCCCAATGAAAGAAATATTTTTTGTAAAAGTTGAGTGGACACCTGTTGGAGATCATAATGTCTATATGGTGGACATTTGTGTTGCTATTTCTCTTGAGAGAATCCCTCATTTTTTCAAAGGAGAAGGTTTACTAGATGTAAAGAAACAACATTTATATGCAAATCACACCAAGAGTTCAACTTGACAAACCCTATTGACCGTGCTACCAAGATGTATTCAAGGTTTGCCTAGATTTAATATAATAATTAAGCATGAAATATTCTTTATTTTTAATTTATAATATCCATAAATATAAATGTATTTGTACATGTATAATTAGATATTATTGTGCTTTTGAACCCAAGGATAAGAGGGAAGAGGAAAAACATCAAGACATGAAAAGAGTGCCAAAGTTTGTTTAGAAAAGGGGTTGTAAACCCACTTTATTTTTAAGGTTACATATGGAAGATCAAATATTTCTATCATTACATATAATGAGTTTAGTCATCAGGATGCTAATAGTGAGTTTTTTCATGGAAAGAAAGACCATTTTGGTGGTCCAAAGACTATGGTTGCACTGAGACTATCAAGTGAATATAAATCGTATATAGAATCACCATTATTGATGGGTGTTGGGATTGACACACTATGCAAACAACACTATTTAGATCCTAGTATTAGAAAGTTTATGAATAAGAGAGATACATTTTTCCTAAGAAAAGATGTGATGAATGCATGAAAAAAGTATGTTCTCTTCAATCACAAAAATCAAGATGATGCAAAAAGTGTAAGTTTGTGGCACACATAGGAGAAAAAGAACTTCCTCTATTATAAAACACCAAATAGTGAGGAAAATGTTCTATTTATCATTAACATTCAAACATAATGGATGCGAGAGATGATGGTGAAATATTCACACAACTCAATTATTGAAATGGATTCCACATTCTTAACAAATAAATATAGTGTAAGTAACTAATGTCAACTATATTTGTGATAATAGTTTAGTTAAGCTATAATTTATTTTAAAAAATAATTTAGAATTGACTTCTTTATGTGTAGTATGAGTTATATATATTACTTGTATTTGATGAGCAAGAGGCTGGCATACCTATCGCATGGGCCATATCTTCAAGAAATAAAGTTCAGGATATCAATGGATGACTGACATAAGTTTACAAAAGAGAAAATAAATATAAAGAAGATTGACATGTTAATACATTCATGATAGATGATGGCAGTTCTAAGATTGAAGCAATCATGTTTTATTACTCTCCAGTTATCTTTATAAGATTATACTTAATATATAGGTTATAAAAATGTATCTTTCATAATTTTAAATAAATTATTTTATTTTTATAATTGATTTTGTTAGATTACTATTTATGAATGTTTATAATGTAACTTGTAGATTATCCTTTAATTGTCAAGTACTTTTATGTATTTGGCATGTACGTAGGGCATGGTTGAAGAATGTATATAGGTCAGTCAATTCTTATTTAAAATATATAAAAATTTATGTGTTTGAACATAATAGTTCTGATATGTGATGATGAAGACATCACAATTCACATAATTAAAAATATTATGGAGGAATTCAAAGAAGAGAAGAGCTTCATTCATTACTTTCAAAAGACTTGGTATCATTATGAGAGACTTATTGGTAAGATCCTATACATAGTATTTTTCATTTTTCATTTGCATATGTATTTTTAAAATGTATATGCTAAGATGTTCTTTTACTTTTTTTTATAGCAATGTGGGCAAATATTTTTAGAGGTTTCTCTCATGCGAATCAAGAAACTAATGCTTCCATAGAGTCATACCACATGCACATTAATAGTCGCTACTTAATTGACCTTTCTAGAAAATGCACAAGGAGAATGGATTGGCTTATTCATATTATTCTTCAAAGGGTAGAGTCTTATTGTAAAAACAACATATACTTGTAGTTATCTTGGTTTCTAACTTTAAAAAAGAGAGATATTACATAACTTTATTAGAGGGATAAAATAGAATAGCAAATACAAATTGTTACCCATGTGACCTAATTTCTGAAACATATAAACTAAGAAGTAAAACCATTTCAAGAAAATGATATCTTGTGGAAAAATTTGGACTAAATTTGCATGTGTGTGATTGTCAATGGGCAAAATGAGGAAACACATGTGAATATGTGTTGAAGATTTTAGATATTCTAAAGAGAAACAAAATAAAGAAGCAAGATCAAGTTGTTGGTAAGCGTCATCTAAGACTTAATTTTACTATATATAAATTTCAATTATTATTATATCCTTAATAAATAATTAATTAATCTTATTAAAATATAGATGATTTGGTTATATTGGTTGATGAAAATGATGAAGTTGGAGAAATTTTGAGCCATGAAAGTAATAATATTAGTAATATTAATATTTTCTTATTGCTAAATATTAAATTATTTTATGGTTTCAAAAATTAATTGATTCTTATTTCAACTACCTTCAAAAAATCTACAAGTAGATGGTTCTATACCTTCAAAAAATCAAGATTTTATTTGAGACATCCTTTTTGAACCTCAAAGAGCTAGTAATTTAAATACTAACATTTTCTAACAACAGATCAAGAGTTTTAAAACACTTTTTTGACCTAATAATTGATATTTTTATTATAGATGGTGTGAGATCATTTGATGTTTCTAATGACAAATTTCAAAATTCTATTGATAATCTAAATTTATTGCTCCAAAATTTACAAACTATAGAAGATGAAAAGAATATTTTTAGTTAGTGTGTTGAGAGATTTATAAATATTTTTCATGCATCTCTTACTTCATCTTCCAAATTTAAGTCAATTCCTAGCTCAAAGAATATGCCTATGAGACGTATGTCAGTTTATTCCAAGCAAAATTTGTAAGAGTCATTGTATCAAACAAAGGAAAACTACTATTTCTAAAAACATAAATAAAAGGGTTGAGGAGCATGAATGTTTTCAATTCCCCTCTATACGATGTAGAAAGCCAAAGAGAAAAAAAGGTGATTAATTGCTTAGGCATAGCAATACAAGAAGAAAGAGATACTATCTCACAATAAGGTGAGTGAATTTATTATACATATTTTAGTAATTTCAATAGTTAAATGCTTCTTATTTTCTATTCATATGTTAAGCATATGCCAATCCAAGTTTGGTTGATCAAGGAAATGCTCGATAATGTCAAATGCCTTTCTCTATTGATCTGAACTAAAGGATAACAAATGATACACAAGTAATAGATGGTTATTTATTAACTATTAAATATTTTTATTAAGATTATAAATTATTCCTATTTATTACTTCTTTTTTTACACTTAATCAAATAAACAAGATGTAATCTCTAGAGATTAACCATCAATGTTAAATCTTAGTCTTACTCAAACATTTCAAGAAACTATTACGGGTAACTAAATTTTTTTTTTTAACGTTAATTACATAGAGAAAATTTTCACGAAACATTTTATTTGGATTATTACATTTTCAATGTGCATTTTATTGCAGCTTTAGATGATCAAAGAGATAAACAAGAACATATGTTACCTTCTTGTGTTGATCTAAACAAGACATCAGCAAAAATGTATGTAAATTATGGTACAACAATATTACAAATTATAATTCCATTATGATACAAATCAATCAATTTTGAGTCTTTAGTTTAAAAATTATTTTTATATAAGTTGATGGGTTAAATGTAATGTTATTGTAGTATTAGATGATCGAAAAATAATCAAGAATATGTGGTACCCTTCTTAACCAAACAATAACAATGCAAAGTGAAGATGGTAAGAAAATTATGAAATGAAATTCAATGTTTCCAATATCTAATTTTGAAAATAATTTTATAACTAGTTTGGTCTATTTGTAGACGTTGATGATATCTACAAGGAGGATCATGGACAACATTTTGTTGGGTAATCATTAAAGCTTATTAAACATTATATAAATATATTTTGGATTGAATACTTAATACTATTAAAAATTAGGGAGTAGATTGTGGCTTTACTATGACATCAACAATATATTATAATTTTGAGTTAGACCACTATTATATTATTATATTTGTGAATTTTTCTATCTCATTATTTTTTATATTAAGAATTAGCCAAAATAGGAGCTGACCCATACAAAGAAAAACACAAACTAAGAATCAGTCAGAAGTGATTACCATGCAATTACCCAACCCCCTTCTTAACCATTAAAAACTCCCACGATAAAGTGTTTTTAATACTACTACTAGTAAAAACTAGCGAAATGTCTTCATTATACACAAACTTGGCCATAATATTTAGAGTGGCCATTAAACCAGTCTAGTAAAAACTAACAGAGAGAACCCTTAGGAAAATAAGAAATCTACTAAACATAAAACAAAAAACTAATTGAAAACACACAAGAAGGTGCTAACCTTCCTTTCTCTAGTTCCTTGGGTTCTCCAGAAGTAGTTGCAACCAAGAAGCCATATAGTGAGCAAGTTATCTCCATGTCCTTAGCATCATTAATGCCTTCCTTTTTATTCTACACGAGGAAGAGGGTGGTGGCTGCCAAATGCATCACCCACATTGAGAAATTGGTAACCTTGTCAAACTTATCTTCCAACTCCACATTCTTCTCGACCAATTTTGTGGACTTTTCCAACCTCTCAATCTCTAGGATCCCCTTCTCTTTGTTAGTTTCTCTCATAGTGGTCCCCTTCGGCTAAATGTGATCTCCCTCCATTTGTTTAGGCTTCTACCCATCCTCTCCTCTAGTGACCTCCACTTTAGTTTGACTACCATAATTCCCAATTCTCACAGGCAAAGTAATTGTACCTTTTCCCCCAACATGTCCCCCTTCTCAGAATTTAGGGTAATGGTCTCCCTTTTGAAGTGTCAGAAACCCTAGAGGGAAAAGGGCTATTCAGTTCTTCCTCCATTAATTCCTCATCTTATGTATTTAGTTTCTGTGTCCTCCTCCTCATGCTCCCCATAGTTCATTGTAGTGGCTTTATGTTTGGGTCTAGGGCCAATTTTTTTCCTAGAATTATTAGTTGAAGCAAGTTTATTAGATTTAGCCAAACTAGGGTTGGGCAAGGGATTTTTTTCTCTAAGTCTTTTGTTCAATATATTGGTTCCCTTCTTGATGGTGGTACCAATACTCTAGGCATTGAGGACTTCAACATTTTCTATTTTTATCTTTTGACAAGAGGCAGTGGGATCTCTACCACTCTAGGTATGGGTGGAGCGGGAGGAACTTTGATCCTTATCAGTGATTTTTAGAGGTGAAGGGCTCTGACTTAGGATTTGGGGGTGAAGAACTTTGTAGAATTTAAAGACATGAAAAATTAAGGCTTGGTGATACATAAAATAAATTTTTCCTTCCTCTTTTTTCTTTTCTTTTTTCTAATGTTCCACACACAATCTTCCGTGGAATGTAAAAGAAAATAGGGAAAGGAAATGCATTCCTTATTCCTAAAATGGTTTAGGATGAGAAAGTGATAATATTAACACACCTTGAATTTGTCTTCCATGGTTATGTATTGCATGATGACATAATGAACCATATCCTAGGTTCTGAAATCTTTTCATGGGAAAATCCACCATAGTAGTGAACATGGGCTTCATCAAAATGAAAAACCTTCCCCATGCTTGTCACATCTTCCACTCTAGGCTACTTCCTCTAATTTTTACCTTCTAATGCCAGACTAGTAGCATTAGTAATGAGCTCTTCAGTGACCTTGAAGGAGACCCATTGATGTTAACTCATCGTGGCCTTTGATACTCTCCATGAATAGAATAAGCCCACCTTCCTTCATGTGTGTCCATGCCACCTTATCCTTCTGAAAAGCCTCATCAATTTTGGACAATTTGATCCTCGTATCAGCACACTCCATAATTTCCTCCTCCCTAAGCTCAACAATTAGGTCCTCCTCTTCCTCCTTTAGCTCAACTGCTATACCCTTCACCAACTTCAACAATCTACCTAAAAAAACTAGAGCAAAGGATTCACACACCAAAAATTGCAACTTGAAAAAGTGAAAGCCAAATTATGTGTTTTCCAAACACTTGGTTTTAACAAAGTTTATTTTAGAATATTATTAATTCCCTGGACATCACATCATAATGCTTCCATAATCCCTTGTTAAGTTGGCCTCAAAATTTGGAAATTGCCTTTCTTGGACGCAACAAAATATCATCCCAAATCTTGCATTGATTACAGAGCTTTCATTTCCCATCACAAATAATAATCAACAAATTAAAGGTAGAGGTGAATTCGTAATAATTTATCGACGTTAGAACTTCCACTAAAGTTAGTGCCATCATGGCCCAATCCACCATATTAGATAATAAATTAGTGATGATGAAAGTACTCCTCGCTAACACATAATAATGGAGGTTGTCCTTTTAATTTTAATTAAAGTGGACATAATTACTTGGAAAGGCTTCTATTTGAGCTAGTGATTTAATCACCACCAGAAGATCATACTAATTTCCCAAACTTGAACATTAATAAAATCGTGTCTATAGCCCACCAGTCTATCTGCCACTTGATTTCCTTCCTTCTAGACATGTTGAATTTTAATTTTATTAATCTTGTTTAGGAGAGTTTGGGCATCTCTAATAATCTATGTGGCATGCCAACTAATCTTATTATCTCCCTTAGCAACCTCAATTTCTAATAAAGAATCTCCCTCCATGATCAAACTTTGAATTCTCAAATTATTTCCCACATTTCTTTGAATATCCCTTGATAGAGACTTCCTATTGATTCTAAATGATTCCTCTAGCCACAACACCTTCACTCCTCCTTGACCCATCAAAATTCAATTTACATACTTTAGGTGGGGGGGGGGGGGGGGGGGGGGTGGGTGGGGTGGGTTGGTATAGGTTTCCATCAGTATATAGTCTTTTTTGGATCCTTGAATTATCAACTTTCTCGATTAACTGGGAGATTTCCCACACTTCTCCCTAGCTCCTCTTAATATGTGTGGGTCGGTAAGGGGTTTTCCATTTCGAAGTTAAAGCATGCTCCCTGATCACTCTCATCACAATTTAGGTAACCACTTCTGGGGGGTATCTTTTGCTCTGAAAATATGATTATTCCTCTCCTTCCATATGTTCCAACATAGATATTGGGGATGACTTTCCAAATCATTTTAATGAGGGGGTGGTGTGAGAGGCATTACCATCCAAGGATGAAATCTCTATTAAAGACCCATGAGATCCCAAGTTGACCAAGGATTCTCTGCCAGACCTGCATAGAATAGGGGCAATGGATTAAGTGATAAGGGATGGTTTCTTACTCCCTATAGCATAACACACACCAATTTCCCATTTGGAAGTCACACCTCTTAAGATTATCAATAGTGGGGATGCTACTATGCATAACATACCACCGGAAGAAGTTGACTTTGAGGAGAAACTAGGAATGCCAAACATTCTTCCATTCCATGTTCCCTACCTCCCCAATTATGCTATTGTAGATCGATTTCACACTAAAGTCCATGCTTGGGTTCCTTTCCCATATTAGTTTGTCAGTCTTTGGGAAGAAGAAAATTCAAATATCTTTGAGAAGGGATCTCAATTCCTTATACATACTCTTATCTATAAGGTTGAAATTTTCCATATTAAAAGCCTTCCACTCCTTGTTGTGGATATAACTCATCACTTTTTCACCATGCTCAGTGACCCCCTACTCTCTTAAAGTAGCAAACCTTGTGTGAATTAGAGGAGCATCACCCACCCATCTATCTTCCCAAAATCTAACCAGATTACCATCTCCAATATTCCATCTAATATTTCCCCTTATGTGTTTCCTTATCTTGATGATATTATTCCATATTCTTGATCCAATATCGAGACCTTCCATAAAGAGGGATTGATTGAAAGGCCCACCTCCCAAATATTTGGCTCTCATGTTTTGGCACCAAGAGGTCAAATTCTGAATTGGTCTCCAACCAATCTTCATCATGAGGGCTTTATTTAGATCCCCAATTCTCCTCAAGTTCAAACTCCCTTGGGATTCAAGTATAGACACCTTTTCCCAACTAACTAGGTTCAATTTCATCTTTTCCTCCATTCCCGACCATAAGAAACTCCTTTGGATCTTCTCAAGTATATCTTTGAACCTGCTAGAGATTTTGAATAATGACAAAAAGTAAAAAGGGATTCCTTGTAATAAGGTCAATATGAGTTGAAGTTTACCAACATTACTTAGAGCCTTACCTTTCTAGCCTGGGAACTTCCTCTGCATCCTTTCCACCATAGTATTCTGGAATTGGGGAGTAACTTCCTTGACTGTAAGGGGGAGCCCCAAACAGTTGTTGGGGAGGTTCACAACCTGACATTGCAACTCCCTAGTAATTCTTTTTTGTAGAGACAAGTATGTACTGAAGAAGTAGAGCTTACTTTTGTGTTAATTGATATGTTGTCCTGATACTTCCACATATTTATTCATAGTTTTCTTTCAGGACTTAGCCTCTCTTATGGAGGAGATTCTATAAATGAAGGTATCATCAACAAATCGTTGTAATACCTCAGGTAGAAGAGTTTTAACTGGTTTGTCCCCCATAAGTT
Organism: Cupressus sempervirens; assembly: GCA_028749045.1. Lineage (NCBI taxonomy): Eukaryota > Viridiplantae > Streptophyta > Pinopsida > Cupressales > Cupressaceae > Cupressus > Cupressus sempervirens. The sequence goes on along the minus strand of CM053788.1, from coordinate 271,370,414 downwards.
CCTCTCCAAGTAGTCATAGTTAGGAGCTTTCTACCAAGAATCTCAACAACCATTATGAATAGATAAGGCAACAATGGGTTTCCTTGCTAGAGACTATAAGAAAAAGTTTTATTTGGATAATTTTAAACATAAGAAACATTCTTAATAGTTTGATTATTTTATTTAATATTATTAATAAACTTCCTACTATTCTTAATTTTTTTTTATTAAATAAAAAATGTTAAATTTAAGAGTTGACTATATTTATAATTTGAATTTAATATTTGTAAAGTTTTTACGTAAAATATTTTAGATATATTAGAAAGACTAAAACTCTTCCTTATTCTAATAATGACTTAGAGAGTATAATATAAATATTAATTTTATAAGATATTAGAAAATTATGTTTCAAAATTATTAAAAACATAAATTATTGATTCCAAAATAATCTTTTCAATACTACATATGAATTTTCAAAGAGTTATATCAACAAAGTCATACATAATTTTATCACAACATTCTATTTCAATCATAATTCAATGTTGCCTTTCTAATACTCAAATTAATAATAATAGTCTTTTTTCAATAATTTTTTCAATATTTCAGTTTTCTCTATAAAAATTACATAATTGATTTTAGAAAGGATTTTTATATACTATTGCCAATCAAAATATATCTATAATTTTAACTTGTCGATATTTATTATTTAATATTTTTTTCAACTTTTATTATTATAACTTATATGATTGATTCTAGAAACAATTTAAAATATTCATTATTAAAAATTCATATTAACTAAAATGCATTCCTAATTTTATCAAAATATCACAAATCAATTATCAATTCATTATTACCCTTCAAATATTTAAATTAAATCAAAATAAAACAAATCAATCAACTAAAATACATATTTAATTTTATTAAAATACCTAAAATCAATTATGAATTTATTAGAACTCTTTGAATACAAGAAAATAAAACACAATTACAAAAAAATCAACAAATTTTATCTTAATAATCTTTTAAAAATATGTTTTAAACTTCATTTTCAAAATAATTGTGTACAATGAAAGGTAAATAGTGTCATAAAACCAACAAAGTCATGTATGGTATATGCTATAAATTTGATTTTTATTTATTTATCAATTTTAACTTTTAAATTGTTACAGTGGACCCAACAACGTTATTTTATATTCTTATAATTTTCTTCTTTGGATTAATGGTGTCTTTATAGATTGCTCGGTAATTCCTTGCTAGGTATGTTGGAAGGTGTGTTTTTAATGTCTTTACATCTTCTGAGATTATTTGAACACTTACACTATCTATGATTCCACATTCAGTCCTAGAGTTTCAATGACACTATCAAGTCAAGAGTTTATGATTTTGATGAAGGGTGCTCTTTTAATACCATAAACATATAACAAGAACAAAGAAACAACAAAAAAATAATGAGAATAAAATATGAACATCTTACTATTGCCGCAAATGCAAAATTAAAGAATTCACAATTACAATAAAATATGGACATCTTATTTTCGCTGCAAATGTGAAATTACATAATTCACAATTACAATATGCAAACCTACATGGGCGCCTTCATTATAGTAATTTGCAACACAAAGTTGCGGACTACCACCCAAAGCTACCTTAAACAATGTTCAGACATTTCTTAAATAGCCAATTTTATGTCGCTAGGGAAAGTTCTAGACATTCAAACTTAATACTTACGGCCGACAGACACTAACAATACATATAAAGTCAGCCAAATACATTTTTGACATTTATTTTGAACATTTTGGTCAGCCCAACTTTAGAAGACCATAACTCTCAAACCGTTGCTCTGATTAGCTATTATAATCACTTTTTGAAAATCTGAGCTCTTGATCACTGGCTTGGATTTATGAAAGTGCCCACTCGTAGAGTTTTTGGACCTCATTTGGGACTCTAAGGCCTCCAACAGTGAGCCTGAAGTTTATTTACCAAAATTGCAAACCAAAAATCCATAATAAATCTATGGATACATATGATATGACACTAAGATTCAACTGGCAGGCTAATATATCTAAGATGAATATCCACCTCTAAAATTAGGACATTCTGAGCTCATATGAAAAACTTACTAAGAATAGTAAGTTCCCATAATAGATAATATGAGAATACTCTTACATGCAAGATGTTTCTACATCAAGAACAATCTTTCCTGCATTGTTTCTTTTGATATTTTATATATCTGTGCACTGTAAAACTCACTCCCTATAGTTTGCTTTTATATTATTGAGAATTATATGATCCATGCTACGATATGCATAAGTCTCCTTTTCCTTTTCGAGAATAATGTCCATTGATATATTGTTCCTATAGCTCATTTGATTTGAAACCTGTGCATATCTCTTGGCCAAATCTGGAAACTTCTCTTTTTTGTGCTTATGAAATCAGCCTTTATTTTGTAACGTTCATTATTTGACTTGCATTATAAGCGATTGAGCTTCCATGTTTTAAATCCTGTTGGACATGTCAGCTCTTGTTTAACCCGAACATAAGTTCTATGCATATCATGGCCTTCTTTGGAAAGTGAAAATGTTATTTAAGAAACCTATGCTTAAAAGAAGTAGTTGCATGAACATTAGAATGTTTTATCGAACCTAGCCATGCTTCAATTTTTTAATCTATTGAGCAAAGCATCTCTGTATGCGGATCTATAGCAACCTAAACTGACACTCATTATAGTTACATCCCTGCTGTAAATTAAGTACTTTCATTATAATAGACAGATTTCTTTTCGCCATTGATTTTAACTCTCCACATCTACATTAATTGGGTAACATTTATACTGTTCACTGTGTTACTCGTTCTTAGCTAGATATCTGTTCCATATGGTGTATATCTTGCACATATTACCACATATTTCCCAGTCCTAAAATCTTATAGAGGTAAATATCTTATGGAGGTTTATTGATGTATATAGTCACATTTCAATAATTTTCTATTATATTATATGTAAAAGTTTACATCAAATTTTCTTCTTTAATTCACATAATGGCAGAATCATGTACTTTTCTTCTTTAATTGGCACGATGGTAGAATCATGTTCTGATATCATTTGTAATGTCTCATGTCAACAATTTAATTTATAAAATCAATCTTTTCCTATATTTCTCTATTTTTTCTCCAATACTCCTTTTTCAAAGTTTTTATTCTATATAAATACTTTTCAATAATGAGAATCGGGCGTTCTCATAATAATAATATTATAATAATTATATTATATATATAATAATTATATTAATAATAGATTATATCAATTATATAAATTTAATTATATTAATAACAAATTATATTTCTTATTAATATATTTTATTATTATTTTTAATACTATTTACTTTATATATTATTAATAATAATATTTTAGTATTATATTTTAAAAGTAATCTATAATTATAGATCATTATAATAAATTATTAACTATATCATTATTATACTATTTTATTAATTTATTATTTAAATATTTAAATTATATGATTCTTATTTTGATGGTGATATCACAATATTATTGAAATAAAATTGATTAAATATAAATATATATGTTAAACATCGTACTCTATAATATAAACAAAATCAAAATAATTAAATGTCATACAAAGATTATAGTAAAAATAATTTTGAATAACTATAAGTAGATAATTATAAATAGAGAGTGCACTATATAGATGATGTAAGAATTTGCCTTAGGGAAAAATTCACTCACGAACTAAGAACTCAAACACAAGCACAACTATAGACCAGAAAAAGAGAGTATGATCATAATGATAATATGTTCATTCAATATGCGTTAAGAGTATACTAGGAGTGCCTGTATATAAAGGCCTCTGAGATGCCTCTAGAATGCCTCAGAATTAGCTACATGATAAGTCATACAACTAGGCACATGTCCACCAAATATGAGTTATCCTCTATTAAGCACAAAAGTGAGTGCGATGATGAGACGATAAGCTTACAAGGGTGTAACACACAAATCAGTGTTGTAGACAACATGTGCAAAAAGGGGAGTGCAAATAACTGTGTTGTCTACATGACAACTCAGTAAATAATGCAAATTCCAGTGTTGTAGACACCATGTGCTGAAATAGAGTTGCGTACTTCTGTGTTGTTAACATGACAATTCAAAAAGGTGTGCAAACTGTTAAGTGTCTCACAAAATAAAATAATGCAAAATAATAAAATAATGCATTAACCTAAGTAAACTTAAGTAAGTGTAAATAGTAAATATGTATTTACACCAACACCCCCCTTTAACTGCAACTTAGGGGAATGCCCTTAAGCTTACAAAAACTAGGATAAAATGCATGATGGGTCCCGACTACTAGGCCATGTTAGGTACCCATGTACAGAATGAAATGCAATCTCTCATAAAGCAGAGAAAGAGGGAAATCCTCATGGAAAAATCCCTCCCCCAAAAAGAGAGATGAAAAGGGATGCATGGATGGATGGAGTAATCGAGACCCCTCCATTACGACATACATCCAGTACATACAATAGTGAAAAATGAGAAGAACAAGACCTCCTAAGGGGAAGAAGTCCCCCCCATAAGAAAGAAGAGCAAGAGAGACAAGGTAGTCCCCCTCCCCCGCCCCAAGGAAGAATGCCTGTCAGTGAAAGTCACTCCAAGGAAGAAGCTAGTCCAAGAGTGCAGAATGACGTTCCTCCCCTTTGGAAGAAACAAAGGCAAAGGTACAATCTTGAAGATGTATGGTGGCCTTGAAACCTGCTCAAGTATCCTTATGCTAATGTTGATTTTCACCCCTTCTAACTGTGTTAAAAAGAATGAATGCATATCTTGCAAGGATGTCTGTTGAACCTGTCCCAATAAACCCTCTATCTCCTTAACTGATAAAGAGACCTTCGACAACTGATGCTCATCAGGATCCACAATTACGCCAACCTATAAAGATTGATCATGTAGAGAATGGACATGAGGGTTAGAGTGAGCCCTCATAACAATTGTAGAAGGATCACCTTCATCAATGAGAAGATGTAAATCATCAAGACTATCTCCCAAGTCTGTGGTGTGTGACTCCATGAACAAACCTACAATATCTGCCATGTAGTCATCAACTGAAGTTAGAGCTAGAAGACAAGGTCTACCATGTTGTGTTGGACCTTTCAATGTGGAAATATAAGCATGTGGATTGGACTGATGTCATGACCTCTCACTGCAACTATCAATAGAACCCCATGTGTCTGAATTTTTTGAAGCACTATCACTGGTGTCACTACCAGTTTCCATTATGTATGAAGTGCAAAGAGGATTAGAGAGTAAGCTGGGTGAACTTTCCTCAAAGTGAACATCCTTCTCCACAAAAATCTCATGCGTCTCTGGATCCATAAGTTTCTAAGCCTTTGCATTGTCTTCGTAACCTATGAAAGTACAAGGCCTAGGTGCTTGTGCTTTGCAGCCTCTAGAAGATAAGTTTGCCTATGCTAGACAACTAAAGACTTTGAAGTGACCCACAATTGGTTTTTTGCCACACCATGCCTCAAAAGGAGTCTTACTGTCTAAGGCATTATGAGAAGACTTGTTAAGTATGTGAGTGGCACTACTAATGGCTTCAACTTCAAGTGTAGGATTAAGAGACTTGGCTTTTATCATGCAACTTGCCATGGATTTGAGAGTCCTAATCCTCAGTGCTGCAACATCTTTCTTGTGTGGACTAAATGCTGGTGGATTCTAAAGATCAATTCCCTCATGTTTGCAAAAGTCTCTAAGTCTTTTGTCTACATATCTGTTCTCACTATCCACACGTAGAACCTTGATGGCTTTCTTGGATTTACGTTCAACATGAGTCTTGAAGGCTTGAAGCTTATGAACCACTTCATTCTTGTGATGAAGTAAGTAGACCCATGTGAATTGTGAAAATTCATCAACAAAAGTAAGGATGTAGCAGCCTTAGCTGATTGAAGTCATTGCAAAAGGTCTTGCTAAAACCATCTGAACCAACTGGAGAACAACTGGTGCTCTGGAAGAATTGTCTTTATCATACTTCTCCTCAAGATGCATACCCACTGAACATGATAAACACTATCCCTTAGAAAATTTGATGTTAGGATGACCTTTGACCATGTGTTTGGAGCAAAGTTGTTGAAGAGAGTGAAAGTCAAGATGACCAAACTGCTCATGCCATAGGTTGATGTGTGAAGTAGAGTGAGTCAACAAGGCTTGAGAAGGAGACTTAGGAACAAAGTGGGAGAAGGAATAAAGCCTCTTGTCATCATTAACACTCCCCACTACAACCAATGAATCATCTTTTAGACTATGCACCATCACTGAATCTGAAAGGAACTCAACTGTATAACCATCTCCAAGGTGAGTGATTTGGTAAATTGGTAAGAGATTGTAGCTAAGGTTTGGAACAAAGAGAACATCTTTGAATTCCCAATTTTCCAATTCCACATGTCCTTTTCCTTCAACTTCCATTTTGGTCTCATCTCTCATGAAGATGTGTGGTACCTTTGACTGCTTCAATGAAGAAAGTCTCCCTTTGAAGAACCCATACGATAGGAGGCACCTGAGTCAAGTATCCATTCCGAAGAAGAACTTGAATTTTCCATAAGTGCTTGCCCTTTACCCTTTGAAGAGGTTGGAGTTGAATCCTTGGAAGTACCTGGCACTTGAATCTTTTTCTTCCTGAGTATGTTTTCCAACTCATCAATTCTTTTAGTCTTGCAATTATGCTCATCATGATTTGGCCTTTTGCAATATGCACAAAAAAGTTTGTCCTTCTTTTCATTACTTCATTTCTTGTTGGAAGAAGAATTGCCTTGCTGTGAGGAGGATTGTTGTGTCTCATATTGTGATTTCTTCTTCCATCACTTCTTCTTCCCTCCTTGATTTGATTGGTGCTCATCACTAACCACCAAGGCTTTGGTCTTTGATGTCATGAGAAGTCCTAAATCCATCAAGTGAGATTGTTCAACAATCAACATCTTTGTAAATGCATTAAATGAAGGCTTCTAGTAAGCAATTCCCATGGTCAACTTGTGAGTATTGAAACTTGAAACAAATGAAGCATACTCTGAAGGTAGCCTCTCAGGATGTGATGAATCAACTTTTCATCCTTCATGGGGTTTCCACAATCTTTAAGAAGTGCCCTATATTCATTGGCTTTGTTGATCTAATCTTGAATTGTGTCAAAGTTCTTTAGATCCAAGAGAAGTAGATCATCCTCAATCTAAAATCCATTTTCTTCATCCACCTTACCATACAATGATTCAAGTTTTTCCTAAGTTAGTTTGGATTCTGTGAAACTGGCAATGTGAAAGAAGAGATCTCTATGTACACGACTCTTGATAATTCCTAAAGTCTATTGGTCTTGTTTTTTCCATTCAATGAGTTCTTTAGCATTAGTAGGTTTGGTAATTGTACCATCAATATAAAGACTATATCCTTTTCCCATTAATCTACTCCATGCAATATCTTTCCATGTAGAATAATTGCCTGAAGTTAGAGGTTGACATTTAAATGAACCCATGATGAAAAAATGAAAAGAGCACAAAAGAGAGACACAAGAACATAGTACACACCCCCCATTTTCAATCAATCAAAAGATCCCCTCAAAAATGATGCTTTTGGCACTTTATAAGTAGTGCATGTACAATGGTCCATTTGTCAAAATGAACAAAGTGGACTTTTTGATTTTGCTTTTACAATTGCCTTTGAGGCCCAAATCTATCACTAAGCACTATAAATCTTTACAATGCAGAAAAAGGCTTAGTTCTGAAAGTGAGAATTTTTTCCACACAAGCCTAGAACCTAATTGTAGATCTAGAAAGTAGACAAAAAAATACACACTTTCAAAAAATATGAAATCTAAAAAAGTGACCAGATGTGCCTGTACGAAGCGTTTGAAGTTGTAAAATGTAGGATTATGTAGGTATAGTCGCCAAAAAATATAATTTCTGAAAAATCCTTACACCAAAACTAGAAAAGAACACCACCATTGGAAAGTTCAAGAAATTCTATCCAATTTCAAAAACAATCACACCTGAATCAGAGTCCAGATGACCAAGTTATGGGCTCATAAAGTTAGGTTGCCAAATCAAAAAGCAATCTAGAGAGGGGTTTGGCAGGAAAACTGTGTGCTTAAATTTGATGGTCAAATGACCACTGCAACTGTTGAAAAAGGTCCAATTTTGATAGTCAGATGACTATCAAATTTAACCTCATGCTATTTTGACATCAACAAAATAAATAGTGCACCAGGATGACATGGCATCTGATTGGATGTTTGTACGGTACAGATTGTATATGTGGCAGTAGCCATACAATGTATAGAAAGGCTAACGTGTCAAAGATGGGCCAGATTTCATGTGGCAAACATGGTAGTTCCAGGTTGACTATGCAACTACTTATGTGGTAAGCGCTATCGTTGAGTCAAAGGCTGACTGTATTGATGATAGTGCAGGCCTCGTACATGTGTCTATGTGTAAAGGTGTGTCACATGGTGGCATATCTATATCCCATGTGGGGTGTAGGGTACCACACCAAAAAAGTGATAGTCTACCTGTAGGGTGTTAGGAAGTCCACACTTCGGCACCGAAAAATTTAAATCTTGCCAGAATCAGAACACCTCACTACACATCAAAAATAAAATGCGATGCTAGATATTCATGTTGTGATTGCCAAAGTTTGGTTGCAGGTACGAGAACTTTATTACCATTAGAAATGCTTATTTAGGTTGCCAAAGAAGGAGATGGCGCCAAGAAACTTGGATGCGGGCTAGAATTATACACAAAGGCTGGAAAAGTGCCATTGGTTTAAATTGTAGATGTTGGATTTTTCAACAAAAAATCCCACGTCAACCCAAAAAATGAGATATGTGGACTTTTCAAGAACGAGGCCGCAAGTGGTAAAGAAAACTGAGCCCGCGGGTTAGTTGAATCCATCAAAAGTTGGGGGTTGGCCAACTGTGTTTATTGCACGATCACTGGAAATTATGAAGGGATGCTCAAAAATTGTATAATAGCCTACCAATAGTACTCACAGGAATATTCTCTATGACTAAAAAATATTCCTCTGTGAAAAAACAACCTCAAAATTGCAGAGCTGAGGTGTCATTGCCCGGTTCTGCTAAACAAAATTTCAATTTTTTTTTTGAAAAAAATGCAGAGGAAAAATAAATTATAGGTCCGAAAAACTAATGAAATAGATCTGTAAAAGACCATACCCGAACTGCAAATCAGGGCCTTTAAGTTTCGATTTGCAATTTTTTTTTGCCTCATGGTCGACTTTGGGCTAAGGTAGCCGAATTTATAGTCGATCTTCACCAAATCAACATTCTGGATGCAATGGTGAGGTTAGATTTGGCTCTAGATGCTTCCAATTTCTCTAGTACTCTAGATATGGGCTGAGGTGTTGAAGTAACAATGGTCTCGAATGGCTATGTGATGAGAAAATCTCTAAGATCTAATACCATGTAAGAATTTTCCTTAGGAAAAAATTCACCTAGGAACTAAGAATTCAAACACAAGCACAACTATAGACTAGAAAGAGAGAGTATGATAAGAATGACAATATATTCATTCAATATGCGTTAAGAGTACACTAGGAGTGCCTGTATATAAAGGCCTTTTGAGATACATCTAGAATACCTTGGTATCAACTACATGATAAGTCATACAACTAGGCACATGTCCACCAGATATGGGTTATCCTCCATTAAGCACGAAAGTGAGTGTGATGATGAGAGGATAAGCCTACAAGGGTGTAACAAGCAAATTACTGTTCTAGACAACATGTGCAACATGAGAAGTGCGAATAACTGTGTTGTCTACATGACAACTTAGTGAATGATGCAAACTCTAGTGTTGTAGACACCATGTGCTGAAATAGAGTTGGCTACTTCTGTGTTGTCAACATGACAACTCAAAAAGGTGTGCAAACTCCTAAGTGTCTCAAAAAATAAAATAATGCAAAATAATAAAATAATACATTAACATAAGTAAAAATTAAGTAAGTGTAAATAGTAAATATGTATTTACACCAACTGATGATTATAATAATATATAAATGATTATTGAATAATAAAGAGAAGATTCTAAAATGATAAATGCCTATAGAGATATGATCCATACAAGGCATCCCTTAAGTATTCAAAATAAGAAATGTATAGTTATAAATTACTAGAAGTATGGCTATTATAATAATTTATTTATTCTTTGTTATTTCAAATAATAAAACCTGTCTATAAATTATTTCAAATGTGTTACTATTGATTCATTGTATTTTACAGTCATCATATTATTTTAAAATTACTAATATGATTTTATTAATTGCCCTTTTTTTATCACCGCTATTTGTAATATTTGTTTTACTTCATTTTCTTTTTCAAAATTAAAAATATTTCACTGAGTTTTCACAATATCTTCCATATCATTACTGCCTTTTTATTTAAGTATTATATTATATTTATTCTCGACTTAATCTTGATATTTATAAATTTTATTTAAATATATAATATCTAATTAAGCAACATAACATAATAAAATGAACAAAAACAATAACGACCAAAATATTAATTTTAAATCATATATCTTATTTTTCTTTTTCAATTTTATTTCTCCTCTTTGACATATGTTTACATTTTTACATATAATATAATCCATCTGGTTGGAATCCTCATGTTATTATGTGTATACAACAAGGGGAAAATAGTTTTTAAAAATGCAGACTTCTGGTAGGTGAAAGTTGACGAAGATGATGACCAAAAGGGAAAGAAAGTCTGTAGATGAAGTGGGACACATTGATGTTGAATCTCTAAAGGATGCTCTATGCTTAGGATAGCTTGATTGAGGTTCTCTATTTGGGTATTTCCTATTGTGAGGCTACATTTTGTGCCCTTGTTGGTTCTTCTCCTTTTATTTGTTCCTAGTGGTTACTAGGTTTTCTTGCCTATATAGTTTATTGGTATCACCTATCTGTATAGGTCTCTGGTTTCATCAGTTTATCTAGTGTTTTAGTCTCATCACTCCAAGTAGTTGTCCTCTTTCTATTCTATTCTAGATGGTGTATCCGTTTCTTACTAAGTGGTGTGTCCTTGGAGCTTTTAAACTATTGTTTAAGCTTATGTAATGAAGCTCAAGTAATATTAAAGGAATTACCTTTAATAAGATTTTGTCTTTTCTTCAAATACAATATTGTTTTGGGTCCTTTATGGCACACATGGAAGCTTAATGATTCCTATTCCACTTGCAAAAGGCTTCAATTATCTAGAAGAACTCTCTCACCACTTTTCCTCAGATTCAACATTTGAATTTGTTGGATTTAGATTTTTGAGGCCCGTAGAGCAATCTAGTAGAATCTATTTAAACATAATAGTTAATATAATTTTTCCCCCGTTCTTTAAAAAAATAAAATATATATATATTGAGAAAGTGAGATTTGAACCATTGACCTCCTAGAAGAAAGCCATGCCAATTCACCGCTTTACTACGGGTGGCTCATGCTTGGCCTTTGGGAGTTTAAAGAATGTTCCTATAGATAAGTTAGTATGTTTTATGTCCATTCCTAATAATTTATTGTGTATTTTATTATCCTTTTGACTAGCCTTTTTATAGTTTTAAATTTTTTTACACTGTTAAAGGTATTTGGGGTAATGACTCATAGCTTGGTATATGAATCTCTGTTTCTTTAAGATTATGACACTTCCTTAATCCTCCTTTTAAAATAACTTTAAAGGTATTGATAAGTTTCAAACTAGTGATTATGAAAGAATAGCTTTCAATTTTGAAATCATATTTCTTAGGTTTTTTGATAGATTGTACACTCAATATACATATTCATAGATGCTTTATTTAACTGCAAATTACTTTTTCTCTCTTAGCTCTTCAATGATTATGAGGGTATCCTAATCACTAGTCTTATCAAATTTCATGTGGCATAAATTAATCGATAGAAATAAATTCAACTCATTAAGAGGTAGTCTCTTTGAATAGCCTTATAAAATGACTTGAGCCCAAATATATGTCTTTCTAGATAACTTTCTGGTTAAGATATCAACAATTTATACTTAGAATATGGTAAGAAAATTAATGATGAACATTAATTTGAATACCAAATTAACTTTAAGATTGATATGATAATTTGGGCATGTGACATACGTGATTTTAAACTAGATAACAAACTACCAAAATATATTGGAGCTTATAATATATACTACCTTAACTTGAGAGGGGAATAATATCAAGTTCCAAGGCACTACAATATCTTTTGTTTTTGTTTTTTTGTGTTGATGATTGGAAGTAACTTAACCTCATATCAAGAAAAAACTATAAGTTTTTGATTGCCAGTATTATTGTATTTGCTATAGGCAATATACTATTGCATTCAGTTCTCTACAACTAATGCAATAATTATATTGTTGTGGACCAATGAGCAGTAACTATTTTTTGATTAATTCAATATTTCTAAGGTTTTCATATTGATTTATTAATCAAATATATTAAATAATTTATTTATCTCAAATATAATTGGTTCAATTCAATTTGTGTTATAGGAGCCCTTTTCTCAGAGGCTCCTCCACATTTCATTTTTTCCAGCTAAATTTTCGTAAGTAACATCTTAATTTCTTTTAATCATATACAATATTTATTAATCATTTCCTTCAACAGAAAATCATCATATACCTAAATCTATTTGATAAAACTACATTTAATTTTAGAGTTCTTCATTAATAACTTTTGTTAACATATCAAGAATAAAATAGCTAGGGAAATGAAGATGCTCAGTATTAAATTGAACACAAAACAAAATATTATAATAATTATAATAATAATAAAAAATATGGAATATGATATAAGAAGGGTTTTCTCTCTGCAAACAATTTTAATTGTGTTCGGGAGAAGTAGATGAATCTTCTTCCACTTGGAAAATTTGAAGATCAACCCAGAAGAAGAAGAGAACCCTCATTAAAGTTCTGAAAATAATCTAACAACAACAACATTGGTGGTAGTCCCTTAATAAAAAACCTATGTCACAACAATCTACTATGTATTTTTTTTTTTTGATAAAAATGTTGTTCAACATTATGCTTTGGTAGAAGATGGATGCTTGTGGATCTAATGAACAACATGCATCTATGACCACCACCATTGCCAATTTTCCATAGAAGAAGGCTATCCCATCGCAACCCAAAAATAACTTGGTTATCAAACCCTTCAAAGGTATAAGGGTTTTGTTGTGTCAATTTTTTTTCTCATTTTCATGAGATTGCAAGAGGGCATTGAGTGGATGGAGAGGGTAGGGATGCATCCTATCCACCATTGGAGACCAAATATGAGGATTTGCTACAAGAAAATAGAGAGGATGATGAACATCATGGACACATTTACGAGTGTGCCCAGAACATACTATTTTTACAGTTTCTTTCCTACAATGGATTCTGATTTAATTTAATTTATATGCTATTGTTCTTTCAGCTCCATCCTTCTCTTATACACACAAGTTTGGTAGTCTTTGTAATCATCTTTTCTTATACACAAAAGTTTGGTACTATTCATAATCATAATAGCAAGTAACCTTTGTAAAATAGTTGTACAGTTTGAAATGTTTTTGGATTTCATTGTATAATTTTTTTATTAGTAATGCAATAATTTAATCAAACTAAAGTTATACATTCAGATTTAATTTAGTTTCACTATTCTATCAGCTCTATGTTTCTTTTACTTGTAAATTTTGGAACAAATTCAATCACAAATAGTTGTATAGTTGAAATATTTATGAATTTTATTACATAAATGTTCCATTGACATTTTAGAGCATATTTCATGATGCATCGTTAGTAGTAGAACAATTTATTCGAATAGTAGATCAGATAAAACTTACTCATATTTATTTTAATTGAAAACTATTGTTGGGACTAACTTAAAACTATTGTTGTCCCAGCTCCACCCCTCCTCTCACACACTAAATTTTTTGTAACACTTATTATCACAAATAATTGTACAATTTGAAACATTTTTAAATTTTATTGCATAAATTTTTCAATGACATTAGTTGTTGTGTTGGTTTCTTTTTTACTTTCCTATTTTCTGTTCAGATTGGCATGGTTCACAAACTACCGAATTTCAAATCTAGAGACTCTAATTTAGAATGAGAAATACAAAAATAGATTGAACTTAAACTATCTAACTATAAAGATTGTCAATTGGATTACACAAAATTATAGAATTTTAATGTTTCTTTATGTGTGCTTTTGGGTATAACTCTATTAAATGTACTTTTGTGTATATCCTACACCTGCCTTAATTGCTTTTGTCTTGCTAACTCACATGAAGTGGAAAAGACATAGTAAATCAACAAAAAAATAATAATTTAAATAAAATTCTAGTAACTATTTTTTAATTAATTCAACATTTCTAAAGTTTTTATATTCATTTACTAATTTGATCTATTATATGATAATTATTTTCATTTTTAAATTTTATTTAATTAAACGGTTTAGCTTATAGCAAATACAAGCCATTATACAACACTTGTTAATGATAGAAGTAATGATGGATCCCAAGTATAAGTTGAGCCATTGACATTTTTTCTATAAATTACACATTTGAAATAAGAGGAGCTACATACAAGGGAGCAATATCCATTGTAAACACCTAAATATATTTGTAAATGGCATAATAGAATTTATTGAGGGTATGCCCTTATTTTTAGTAAATAGGGGAACATCCTTATTTCTTGATTTTTAAGTTTATATTAGACTATATCTAGGGAAGACTGGAGGATTTCTTCTCCATTTCCCCCCACTTGTGTCCATTCTAAATAGAGACATAATGTATCTTTGCATTTTATTAATATAAATATTTAAGGCCTCAACCTATTAATGGTAAAATAAAAATTGAAAAAAATAGAAACTCGTGAACACAATCTTCTAAAAAATAGAAAGTTCAAATAAATAAAGTCTGAAACAAATCTACAAAAGATATATTAAATTCAAATGAAATTTTAAAACTATAAATAAAATTTGAAACAAACCCACAAAAGATATATTAAATTCAAATGAAAATTTAAATATAAATTTCTATAAATCTACTAAATTTATATTCTTTCCATGAAGTGACATATGAATATTTTATTTATTTTTTGGGTGAGAAAGCTCAAAATAATATTTTTATCCATAAAGAGCTTGAAAAACATTTCTTTTTGACATTAAAGTCTCTTTCACCTCCAAAATGATGACAAACGATTTCTAAATGTGAGATATTGAAAAATGACTAAAAATTATTTAACTTTTTATTATTAAACTTGTTGCATCTACTACTAGCAGTTTGAAGGGTGCAAGAGCAAAGCTGATATTTATACATATATATTAAATAATATTTTTGTGTTGTATAATATTGTAGTTTGATTATATAATATATGTAATTATTAAAATATTATTAAAGTAAATCAAGTTCTATATTAATGTTATGTTTTTGAAGTATTAAATAGAAGCTAAAAGAAATGGGGTTGATCCTGGAGTAGAAAAAGGGCTAACCAAGAATAGGCAGATGTTACCACCCACCTATATTAATGTTATGTTATATATTATATTATATATTAATAAAAATATATTCTATATGTTATTTTTTAGTATTGTATTCCAATTTTGAATTTCTTAATATTATATATGTTTAAATTGAAGTTCCAAGCCTAACGGATGACCTAATCTATGAGATAATTGACATTGTGATAACTTTTGACAACACTATTAAAACATGGCCTAAGATACAATATCTTGATACACTATCAATTTTATTATTATTTTAGTTTTACAAATATTTGACATATTTGATACTAAATTATCATTTAATTATACTTATATTTTAAAGAAATAGATATTAAAAAATAAATTAAATGCTCACTATAGATGAGCCTAAATTGTAAAGAAGAAAAACTACAATTGTGTGAATACAAATTCAAAGAAGGAAAATTTGAATACAAGTTTAAGTGACAATATGTACCTAATTTGTGCGAAAATGAAGATATCAATGAAGAAAACAGATTTAATTAAAAAGAAAGAAAGATAGAAACCTAAAACTTTAGATCTTTGGGCCTAAGTACAATTGAATATCTCTAAAATATCAACATAGCTACTTCTTTTCTTTTCTTAGTGTTGAATGGATCCTTATTGTACTTGTTGCAAGTAATGTACTAAATTGTATTTAGTTTGTACAATTACTGAATTAATTCAAAATGTATCTATCAATCACAAGTAATGATTTTTGAATAATTAATTTTTTTCTAGAGTTTATTTATTCATTTACAAATTTAATATTTCATACAAATTATATATGATTGGATGAACTTATTTTGTGTTATAGAAGCCCTTTTTCCAAAGGGTCTCCGACTAGATTCAAGGTTAATGCAAGTTTTAGTTTCTCTCAATATGTTTTGGTTAATGTCACAAAATCAAATACTGCAACAAATTTTTGATACTTAATAAATTTGATAACACAATCAATTATTATTATTATTTTATGAGTATATATAACTGAAATAGTGAATGTGAATATAATTTTTTTTACACTATTCTATTTATTCATTTATAATTACACTTAAGAATTTATATGAATTATAATTTTTTTTCCACTTTTCACAATTATTTTTTATTGAATTAGATTAAATTAAATTTATCTAAAAAATTTATAATTTGTATTTGATAATTACAAATACAATTAATTACAAAAAGGAAAGTACATAACACTATGTGGCATGTGTTATTAGTAGCTAATTTGATTATTGTATTTGCCGTAGGCTATACTATTGCAATTAGTTGTACTTAATTAGTGATTAATATTTTTATTTCAACCAATTAGATGAAAGTATTTTTATTTTTTATTGTCACTTTTCATTTTTGTAAAGTATATATGTGAGATTTAAATTTTTTTTAATTCAATAAAATTTTTTTAATGCAATTTTATTGGCTTATATATTTGGGTGTTATAGGAGCAAATTTTTAGAATACACTACCCGTATTATGAGGCAATATCCTAGGATGCTCAATATATTAAAATATATGTAAACATTAATTATTTTAAATTAATTATCTTTCTTCTACTTCTAAGTTTCATTACATTCTAAAAGTGTTTTTTCTACAAATTCTATTCCACACATTAATTCATCCATTTTTCATACTTTTTTAAATTACAAGCCACTATGTGACACTTGTTATTTTTGAATGTACCTTAATTTCTTCATCTTTTTATATTATTATTTTTCTTTGTTCACTTTTATCTAATAGTTAACTTTTTAAATGACTAAAATAAAAGTGAACTTCTTCAATTGAATTAATCTACTTTTCATTAAATATATTAATTACAATGACAACTAATTTGCTAATTTACTCATAATTGTTTTGTCCCTAGTCAGAAAAAATTGGATGTTGTGATACCTCCCATGAGGTCCTTCACTCTATGGAGAGGAGTGGGAAAACAAGTATGGCAATGAAACTTGATATTTCAAAGGCTGATGATAAGGTGCGAAGATAAATTATGATTTAAATTCATAGACAATTTCGTTTTGGGGAGAATTTCATTACCTTCATTGGGGAAACGATAAACACTAGTCAATTCTCAATTCTAGTTAATGGATCCTTGAGAAAATTCTTTGGGGCTGAGAGGGGTCGCTACCCATTGTTGCCTTATCTATTCATTATGGTTGTTGAGATTCTTGGTAGAAAGCTCTTGACTATGACTGCTCGGTGAAAAAATTATGGGGGTCAAACTGGTTACAACTCTTCTGCCTGAGGTATTACAACAATTTTTTGATGATACCTTCATTTATAGAATCTCCTCCATAAGAGAGGCTAAGTCCTAATAGAAAACTTTGAATAGATATGTGGAAGTATTAGGACAACCTATCAATTACCACAAAAGTAAGCTCTAATTCTTCAATACATACTTGGCTCTACAAAAAAGAATTACTTGGGAGTTCCAATGTCAAGTTGTGAACCTCCTCGACAACTATTTGGGGCTCCCCCTTACAATCAAGGAAGTTACCCCCCAATTCTGGAATACTATGGTGGAAAGTATGTAGAGGAAGTTCACATGCTAGAAAGGTAAGGTTCTAAGTAATGTTGGTAAACTTCAACTCATCTTGACCTCATTATAGGGAATCCCTATTTACTTTTTGTCATTATTCAAAATCTCTAGCAGGTTCAAAGATATACCTGAGAAGATCCAAAAGAATTTCCTATGGCTGGGAATGGAGGAGAAGATGAAATTGAGCCTAGTTAGTTGGGAAAAGGTGTGTAGACTTGAATACCAAGGGGGTTTGAACTTGAGGAGAATTGGGGATCTAAATAAAGGCCTCATGATGAAGATTGGCTAGAGACTGACCCAGAATTTGGCCTCTTGGTGCCATATCATGAGAGCCAAATATTTGGGAGGTAGGAATTTCAATAAATCCCTCTTTATTGAAGATCTCTTGGTTGGATCAAGAATATGGAATAAAATCATCAAGATAAGGAAACACATAAGGGGAAATATTAGGTGGAATATTGGAGATGGTAATCTGGTTAGATTTCAAGAAGATAGAAAGGTGGGTGATGCTCCTCTAATTTACACAATTTTTTCTACTTTAAGAGAGTAGGGGGTCATTGAGCATGGTGAAAAGGTGATGAGTTATATCCACAACAAGGAGTGGATGACTTTTAATAAGAACAATTTCAACCTTATAGATAAGAGTATGTATGAGGAGTTGAGATCCCTTCTCAAAGATATTTGAATTCCCTCCTTCCCAGAGATTGAAATACTAATACAAGAAAGGAACCCAAGCATGTTCTTTAGTGTGAAATTGATCTACAATAGCATAATTGGGGAGGTAGGGAACATGGAATGGAAGAATGTTTGGCATTCCCAGTTTCAACCCAAAGTCAGCTTCTTCTAGTGGTCTGTTATGCATAGTAGCATCCTCACTATTGATAATCTTAAGAGGTGTGGCTTCTAAATGGGAAATTGGTGTGTGTTATGCTACAGGGAGGAAGAAACCATCCCTTATTTCTTTATCCATTGCCCCTATTCTATGCAGGTTTGGCAGAGAATCCTTGGTCAACTTGGGATCTCATGGGTCTTTAATAGAGATTTCATCCTTGGATGGTAATGCCCCTCACACCACCCCCTCATTAAAATGATTTGGAAGGCCATCCCCCCATATCTATGTTGGAACATATGGAACGAGAGGAATAATCATATTTTAGAGAAAAAGATACCCTCAAGAAGTGGTTACCTAAATTGTGATAAGATTGATTAGGGAGTGTGCTTTAACTTGGAAATGGAAATAACCCTTACCAACCCACACATATTAAGAGGAGCTAGGGAGAAGTGTGGGAAATCTCCTAGTCAACTGAGAAATTTGATAATTCAAGGATCCAAAAAAGACTAAATACTAGATGGAAACCCCCCACCCCAAATTGGTGTAAATTGAATTTTGATGGGTCAAGGAGGAGTGAAGATGTTGTGGCTGGAGGAATCATTCAAAATAAATAGGGAGTCTCTATCAAGGGATATTCAAATAAATGTGGGAAATAATTTGAGAATTCAAAGTTTGATCATGGAGAGAGATTCTTTATTAGAAATTGAGGCTACTAAGGGAGATAATAAGGTTAGTTGGCATGCCACATAGATTATTAGAGATGCCCAAACTCTCCTAAACAAGATTAATAAAATTAAAATTCAACATGCCTACAAGGAAGGAAATCAAGTGGCAAATAGACTGGTGGGGTACAAACATGATGCTATTACTGCTCAAGTTTGGGAAAATCAATATGATTTTTTGGCAATGAGTAAATCACTAGCTAAAAAAGAAGCCTTTCCAAGTGATGATGTCCACTTTAATTAAAATTAAAAGGACAACCTCCATCATTATGCATTAGCAAGGGGTACTTTCACCATCACTAATTTATTATCTAATATGTTGGGTTGGGCCATGATGGCACTAGCTTTAGAGGAAGTTCTAGTGTCGATAAATTATTATGAAGTCACCTCTACCTTTAATTTTCCAATTATGAATTGTCATGGGAAATGAAAGCTTGGTAATCAATGCAAGATTTGGGATGATATTTTGTTGCATCCAAGAAAGCCACTTTCCAAATTTTGAGGCCAACTTAAGGAGGGATTATGGAAGCATTATGATCTAATAGTTGGGGAATTATTTTTATTCTAAAATAAAATTTGTTAAAACCAAGTGTTTAGAAAACACATTTGGCTTTTACTTTTTCAAGTTGCATTGTTTGGTCTCTGAATCCTTCACTCTAGGTTTTTTGGGTAGATTGTTGAAGTTGTTGAAGGGTATAGCAGTTGAGCTGAAGGAGGGAGAGGAGGACCCAATTGTTGAGCTCAGGGAGGAGGAAATTATGGAGGGTGCTAATACAAGGATCAAATTGCCCAAAATTGAGGAGGTTATTCGAAAGGATAAGGTGGCATGGACGCACTTGAAGGAAGGTGGGCTTATTCTGTTCATGGAGAATATCAAAGGCCATGATGAGATGGTGACTTGGTAATTTAAAGAGTTGTGGAAGAACTGATGGAGTAGCATTAGAAGGTAAAAATTAGAGGAAGTAGCCTAGGATGGCAGATGTGACAAGCATGGGGAAGGTTTTTCATTTTGATGAAGCCCATGTTTGCTTCTATGGTGGATTTTCTTGTGGAAAGCTTTCAGAGCCCTAGGATATGGTTCATTATGTCATCATGTAGTACATAACCATGGAAGAAAGAATCAAGGTGTGTTAATATTATCACTGTCTCATCCTAAACCATTTTAGGAATATGGAATGCATTTCCTTTCCCTATCTACTTTTACATTCCATAGAATATTGTGTGTGGAACATTAGAAAAAAGAAAAGGAAAAAGAGAAGAAAAAAGAGGAAGGAAAATTTTATTTTGTGTATCACCAAGCCTTGATTTTTCATGTCTTTAAATTCAACAAAGGACTTCACCCCCAAATCCTAAGTCAGAGCCCTTCGCCTCTAAAAATCACTGATAAGGATCAAAGTTCCTCTCACTCGACCTGACATACCTAGAGTGATAGAGATCCCATTGCCTCTTCTCAAAAGATAAAAATAGAAAATCTTGAGGTCCTCGATGCCGAGAGTGTTGGTACCACTATCAGGAAGGGAACCAATAGATTAAGCAAAAGACTTAGAGAGAAGAAGCCATTGCCTAACCTTAGTTTGGCTAAATCTAATAAGCTTGCTTCAACTGATAATTCTAGGAGAAAGTTTGGCCCTAGACCCAAATATAAAGCCACTAGAATGAACTATGAGGAACATGAGGAGGAGGACATAGAAAGTGAATATATAAAGATGAGGAATTAATGGAGGAAGAACTGAATAGCCCTTTTCCCTTTAGGGTTTTTGACACTTCAAAATGAATACCATTATGCCAAATTCTGAGAAGGGGGAAATGTTGAGGAAAAAGGTATGATTACTTCACCTGTAAGAATCGAGAATTCTAGTAGTCAAAGTAAGTAGAATTCATTGGTTGAGAGGATGGGCATGAGCCTAAGAAAATGGAGGGAGATCACATTCAACTAAAGGAGGCCACTATGGGATAAATTAACAAAGAGAAGGGGATCCTGGAGATTGAGATGCTAGAGAAGTCCATCACAAACTTGGTCAAGAAGAATGTGGAGTTAGAAGATAAGTTTTATAGGGTTGCTAATTTCTTAGTGCAAGTGATGCATTTAGAGGCCACCACCCTCTTCCTCATGTAGAATAACAAGGAAGGCATTAATGATGCTAAGGACATAGAGATAACTCACTCACTATATGGCTTGTTGGTTGCAACTTCTTCTAGAGAACCCAAGGAACCAGAGAAAGGAGGGTTAGTGCCTTCTTGTGTGATTTCAATTAGTTTTTTGTTCTATGTTTAGTAGGTTTCTTATTGGCCTAAGAGTTCTCTTTGTTAGTTTTTACTAGACTTTTTTAATGGCCACTGTGAATATTATGACCAAGTTTATGTACAATGAAGACATTCCAATGGTTTTTACCAGTAGTAATATTAAAAACACTTTGTTGTGGGAGTTTTTAATGGTTAAGAAGGGGGTTGGGTAATTACATGGTAATCTCTTCCGACTGATTCTTAGTCTATGTTTTTCTTTTTATGGTTGAACTCTTATTTTGGCTAGTTATTAATATATAAAACAATGAGATGAAATTTTTCACAAATATAATAATATAATAGTGGTCTAACTCAAAATTATAATATATTGTTGATGTCATATTAAAGCCACAATCTACTTCCTAATTTTTAATAGTGTTAAGTATTCAATCCAAAATATATCTATATAATGTTTGATAAGCTTTAATGATTACCCAACAAAATGTTGTCCATGATCTTCCTTGTAGATATCATCAATGTCTACAAATAGATCAAATTAGTTATAAAATTATTTTCAAAATTATATATTGGAAACATTGAATTTCATTTCACAATTTTCTTACCATCTTCACTTTGCATTGTTATCATTTGGTTAAGAAGGGTACCGCATATTCTTGATTTTTTGTCGATCATCTAATACTGCAATAACATTACATTTAACAGATCAACTTATATAAAAATAATTCTTAAACTAAAGACTCAAAATTGATTGATTTTTATCATAATGAAATTATAATTTGTAATGTTGTTGTACCATAATTTGCATACATTTTTGTTGTTGTCTCATTTAAATCAACACAAGAAGGTAACATATGTTGTTGTTTATCTCTTTGATCATCTAAAGCTGCAATAAAATGCACATTGAAAATGTAATAATCCAAATAAAATGTTTAGTGAAAAATCACTCTATGTAATTAATGTAAAAAAATAAAGTTGTTAGTTACCTGCAATAGTTTCTTGAAATGTGTGAGTAAGACTAAGATTTATCAATGATGGTTGATCTCTAGAGATTACATCTTGTTTATTTGATTAGGCATAAAAAAGAAGTTAGAAATATGAATAATTTATAATCTTAATAAAAATAATTAATAGTTAATAAATAACCATCTATTACTTGTGTATCATTTGTTATCCTTTGGTTCAGATCAATAGAGAAAGGTATTTGGCATTGTCTAGCATTTCGTTGATCAAACAAACTTGGATTGGCATATGCTTAACATATGAATGGAAAATACGAAGTATTGAACTATTGAATTTACTAAATTGTGTTTTAATAAATCCACTAACCTTGTTATGAGATAATATCTCTTTCTTCTTGTATTGCTATGCTTGAGCAATTAATCACCTTTTTTCTCTTTGGATTTCTACATCATATAGAGGGGAATTAAAATTTTTCATGCTCCTCAACCCTTTCATTAAGTTTTTAGAAATAGTAGTTTTCCTTTGTTTGATAGAATGACTCTTGCAAATTTTTCTTGGACTAAACCATGGCGACATACGTCTCATAGGCATATTCTTTGACCTAGGAATTGACTTAAGTTGGGAAGATGAAGTAATAGCTACATGAAAACCATTTACAAATCTCTCAACACACTGACTAAAAATATTCTTTTCATCTTTTGTATTTTGTAAATTTTGGAGCAATAAATTTAGATTATCAGCAGAATTTTGAAATTTGTTGTTAGAAACATCAAATGATCTCACACCATCTATAATAAAAATTTCAATTATTAAGTCAAAAAAGTGTTTTAAAACTCTTGATCTATTGTTAGAAAATGTTACTATTTAAATTTACTAGCTCTTTGAGGTTTAAAAAGGACGTCTCGAATAACATCTTGATTTTTTGAAGGTATAGAACCATCTACTTGTAGATTTCTTGAAGGTAGTCGAAATAAGAATCAATTAATTTTTGGAACCATAAAATAATTTAATATTTAGCGATAAGCAAATATTAATATTACTAATATTACTAATATTATTACTTTAATGGCCCAAAATTTCTCCAACTTCATCATTTTTATCAACCAATATAACCAAATGTTATGTATTTTAATAGGATTAATTAATTAGTTATTAATGATATAATAATAATTAAAATTTATAAATATTAAAATTAAGTCTCAAATGACACTTACCAACAACTTGATCTTGCTTCTTTATTTTGTTTCTCTTTAGAATATCTAAAATCTTCAACACATGTTCACATGTGTTTCCTCGTTTTGCCCATTGACAATCACATACATGCAAATTCAGTCCAAATTTTCTCACAAGATACCATTTTCTTAAAATGGTTTTACTTCTTAGTTTATATGTTTCAAAAATTAGGTCACATGGGTAATAATTTGTATTTGCTATTCTATTTTATCTCTCTAAATAAGTTATGTAATATCTCTCTTTTTAAAGGTTAGAAATCGAGATAACTACAAGTATATGTTGTTTTTATAGTAAGGCTCTACCCTATGAAGAAGAACATGAATAAACCAATCCATTCTCCTTATGCTTTTTTTAGAAAGGTCAATTAAGTAGTGACTATTGATGTGCATGTGGTATGACTCTATGGAAGCATTAGTTTCTTGATTCACATAAGAGAACCCTCTAAAAATATTTGCCCAAATTGCTATAAAAAAGTAAAACAAAATCTTATCATATACATAAAAAAAATACATATGCAAATGAAAAATGAAAAATACTATGTATAGGATCTTACCAGTACATCTCTCATAATAATACCAAGTCTTTTGAAAGTAATGAATGAAGTTCTTCTCTTCTTTGAATTCCTACATAATTTTTTTGATTAGGTGAATTGTGATGTCTTCATCATCACATATTAGAACTATTATGTTCAAATTTTTTTTTTTCATATATTTTAAGTAAGAAGTGACTAACTTATATACATCCTTCAACCATGCCCTACATACATGCCAAATACATAAGAGTATTCGACAATTGAAAGATAACCTACAAGTTACACTATAAACATTCATAAATAGTAATCTAACAAAATCAATTATAAAAATAAAATAATTTATTTAAAATTATGAAAGATACATTTTTATAACCTAAACATTAAGTACAATCTTATAAAGATAATTGAAGAGTAATGAAACCTAATTGCTTCAATCTCAACACTAGCATCATCTATCATGAATGTATTAACATATCAATCTTCTTTATATTTATTTTCTCTTTTGTAAACTTATGTCAGTCATCCTTTGATATCCTCAACTTTATTTCTTGAAGATATGGCCCATGCAATAGGTACGTGAGCCTCTTTCTCATCAAATACAAGTAATGTATATTACTAATAGTGCACATAAAGAAGTCAATTCTAAATTATTTTTAAAGATAAATTATAGCTTAACTAAACTAATATCATAAATATAGTTGATATTAGTTACTTACACTATATTTATTTATTGATAATGTGGAATCCATTGGAATAATTGAGTTGTGTGAATATTTCACCATCATCTCTTGCATTCATTATGTTTGAATGCCAATGATAAATGGAACATTTTCCTCATTGTTTGGTGTTTTATGTAATGTCCCCTCTAACTAGGATGCTTATACCTGCAAAACCAAAGATAGAATTTATATAATAATAAAATATATTTCACTATTCTAGCATCTATCCTAACCCAACCTTAAAGACGTCTCCACATCAGGATCAATAACCCTCTTGAGGATGCTTGGATCCTTAGTTACTTCTCCATCTTCTATGAGGTGTTCCCTTTAAGGTTCTTCCTAGAAGAGACATTCTCTATCCAAGACCCTTGTCACATATGCATATGTTAACATCTACAAAATAATCCAGTCTTATGTTAAGGTCTCTCTCTTCCTAATGAGACTCTCTTGGTCTTAATTTAATAAGACCACTCTCTTCCCAAAGGATTCTCTTGACCTTAATAAATAATATTTCTCCTTAATATCATATACTTGTATATTGAATAAGAAGAGATTCAATTTAAATATCCTTGCCTTATTTATATTATACATGAGATGGCATAGCCTTTCATAATTAAACACTTGTAGCTATGTGTACCTTAATTATGTTTGGAAATCAAATGTGATCTAGGGAGGGCTTGATTTGATAGCCTAATTGATGACATGTCATTTGTTCACTCCTTCCTAAGTTTGCTACTTGCTTGGTTGTTCAGTTAATGCTCCTTTGAATTTGGTGATGGTTTGTCCTTCTTGTGGGGTCCTTGCTGACTAGAATGTTCAATCAATCGTTGGCAAATTATATGAACTGCACCTTTTTCTTCCTTTTCCCATTTTCCTATTGCCATATTAAATACATGCACAGGGGGGCCATGAGTGATGTGACTATCCTTTGGGACCTACTTAGTAGATATCCATGTGGAACGTGTATGTGACACTTTGTTTTCTATGACAAAGTCAAATATGACTATGTTGAATTTGCATGCTTTAATGGATTTTTTCATAGCTTTCTATTCATGGTGGTATTCATATTCTCTTTATTTACTCTAGATTACTCCATATAACATAAACTAGTCTTTTTTGAAGCTGTTATCGAGTACATAACTTTGGACCCTAGGTTTGATAGAGCTCGTACCCACTCTTTGTCATTTTGAATCATTTCTGGAATAATGCATAAATTTCCTTTCCTTATTATCTGTTAACCTCAATGAGCAAGGTGGTGGATAGCTTCAAAAAGAAGCCCATCGCAAACCTGAGTCTACACGAGGGGCTACTACTACTTATCAACGAGCACTTCATGGCTCAGACTATAAGCATCGCCCCCCCCTCAGACAGAGAATGTGGAGTCTGGTAGTTCTAGTTACTCCTTTGACTTGGATGAAATACAGAGCCTTAGCTCTGAGAAAGGGGGGATTTCTTCTTCGGGGAAATCAATGACTTACCATGCTAAAAAATCACCCTCCCTCATAACCCCTAGCAGAAAAAGCCCTAGGGATCTCGGGTAGAAGCCTCTTGAGAAGGTTGAGGAGGTATACAACGATGATGAGGAAGAACTAGAGTTTGAGGAGGTGGTTAAGGAGACGCAAGGGCAAATTGAGGAGGAAAGTGGAAGGAAGAAATGCAAGAGGGAGAGTTTGGAGGAAGTGCACTCTCAATTTGAGGAGGTGTCTGTGCTGCCCCTTTCTCCTGTCCATCTCCATCCTGAGGAGTAGAAAGAGGAGAAAGCTAAGTATGCGAAAGGGGAAGTGCAGACCAATGATAGGAGGAAAGTGTGGATCAACTTCAATTTCAAGACTTCTAAGATGGGAATCTTCAGGGAGGCCATGAGTCCCCAAATCCTCGTGGATAATCAAGAAGAACAACGACTGGAAGAACTCATTGATCTAGCGATTGTGGCTATTTTGGATAGAGCCAAGGAGATAGGGATGAACCTCTTGAATAATGCTTGTAACAGTATGATTGATAATCTTAGATCAATCAAATGGATTTTCCATGAGCTCGAGGAGGTCAAAGATCAAGTGAAACATATTGAGGCAATAAGGAAAGGGATGGATGCTAACAGGAGGATGGATTTGATTGACAGGCTCAGTCTAGTAGAAAAAAGGATACATAACTTGGAAAACTACAATCACAACCTTGCGAATCAGATGTTCTTTTTGTTAAGCTTCATTAACAACAACATCATCTCTCTTATGGGCTAGATCAAAGATAGATAAATGCACAAAGATGAGGATGGAAAAGATAGGGATGAAGCCAAAATGGAGGATGAATCTGCAAAGGACAACTCCATTCCTAATCAGGACCAGGGGAACCAAAGGCTGCAATAGATGGAAACAGAGGAGAATCAACTGGCCTTTGAGGTTGCTCAGGTTATAAAAGATCTGGAGTGAAAGAACGAGGAATGATTCTCTCCTGTTCTTTTGTTTATTGTTGTCTTTTGGCTTTTTGTTCTGGCTTTTGACCGTGGCTTTGCTTGTCTTATTTTCCTGGTATTTTCTCAAAGCTCTTCTTTCTAGCTAGGCTTAATGCTTATTATCAACCTATGAACTTAAACATTTTTGGTTGGGCTTTCACACTTATTATCAGCCTTTTTTGTATTAACTATTGGGTTTCAGGTTCCCTATAAAACCTGTTTATCTAATAAAAAACATAAACCAGTCTTTAATGTTTTCTTCCATAGGATGCCCATTCATTTATATTATGTTTTTCATTATTTGTACGAATCCCTTCATTGATTGGTTTGTGCCATGTGTTCTTTCTCATTGAGATGGGTTGAGCTGGTAGAAAGATGCCTCTTTTTAATAGATTCGATTGTTATGCTTTTTCAATTTTATTATATTTTGATATAGGGGAGAGGACCTAGTACTTGAACACCTAACTTCGTGCTTATCAAAATCCTACGTGGAAATTT
This sequence comes from Cupressus sempervirens, assembly GCA_028749045.1. Classification (NCBI taxonomy): domain Eukaryota; kingdom Viridiplantae; phylum Streptophyta; class Pinopsida; order Cupressales; family Cupressaceae; genus Cupressus; species Cupressus sempervirens. The sequence continues at coordinate 271,342,171 of CM053788.1, read as the reverse complement.
CAAATCACTCCCAATTCTCCACAGCAACTTACGTGGTGAGTTGTCTACTTATAACTAAGCTTTCAAATCCACATTATCAATTATGATGCCACATCAACATGCTTTTTGCCAAGTTGTCCAAAACAACCCAAATATAAAGTGAGACCATTGGTCGTGCAATAAGGGTACCCATACTTGCATAGCTAATGTGGCATCACATCATTGGTTACTTTTTAGATCAAAGGGAACATTTCATTCATTTTTTGGTAATCATGATTGTACTAAAAACTTTAAAGTCACAGGTATTGGTGCAATGTTGTCAAAAAAATTGGACATTAAGTCAATAAGTGTAGGTATAAAGTAAACAATTTCTATCACAACCATTGGAACCTGTTCAAGTACTAGGTCCTCTCCCCTACCCTATTCTCCTTTCATTGGCTTGATAAACTTTTGACTCACGGGCCTTTTTGGATTACCTTTTCAAGATGAAGGTAGACATGCTTTGTTAAATTGTATGCTTTCCTTGATAGTTGTATCGATATTAAATATTACCCCCATGTATCTTCAATAGATGTGATGCTTTGACAAGTCATACCAATGACCTCTAGGTGATAGTAATCATTAGTCCTTTGCATTAATTTTTATGATAAACTTTAGTTTTAGTTAAGTATAAAGTATTTAAATATTAGTTTTAGTTCGATATTAACATTAATTATCTATTAAATGATGACTAGTTATGGTATAGGTGTATATTATTATTTGATACTTACCTACTAATATAATTGACATTTTAGTCAATCTATAGTTATGATATTCATGACCAATATTTCTCTTTAGGAGGGGGGATAGTACATTTTATAACAGAGGAAGTTATCTTTCTCTTGTGTGTGCCACAAACTTACACTTTTTGCATCACCCTCATTTTCTGTGATCAAGGAGACTGTAATTTTTTCATGCATTCATTACATCTTTTCTTAGGAAAAATGTATTTCTCTTATTCATCAACTTTGTAATACTAAGATCTAAATAGTGTTGTTCACATATTGTGTCAATCCCAACACCCATCAATGATGGTGATTCTATATATAATTTACATTCACTTGATAGTCTTGGTTGAACCATACACCTTGGATCACCAAAATGGTCTTTCTCTCCATGACAAAACTCACCATTAGCATCCTAATGACTAAACTCATTATATGTAATGATAGAAACATTTGATCTTCCATACGTAACCTTAACAATAAAGTGGGTTTACAACCCCTTTTCTAAACAAACTTTGGCACTCTTTTCATGTCTTGATGTTTTTCCTCTTCTCTTTTATCCTTAGGTTCAAAAGCACAATAATATCTAATTATACATGTACTAGTTGGATGAATGATTGTCATATAAACTTTGCACCCATTATGAATAATATTTAGATGGTTAGTGACCTTCTATCTTGTTCAAATATATTAGAGCCACTATATAAATAGCACTATATACTTCATCAAAAAACTTAATATCTCAAAATAATATATAAATAGAATTATATTCTCAACACAATAGAAAATCATTATCTCATCAATGAAAATATTATTATGAATATGTGATAAAACTAAGGGGTGACAAAATAATGAAAATAATATGGGAGAAAATTAAACCTAGGATATGAAGTCTACATGGATGTCATAATATATCTATAAAGTCAAAATCCACTCTCCTTTTATCTTTAGCCATCAATGATATTTCAAATATCAATTTCAAAATATTTTTAAAATAAAGTATTTTGAATCTTTCATTAATAGTTCTTCTACAATTTTTCTTGGGTAATCTTTTAATTTTGTTAAAGCGTATATCTATATCGACCTAAATTAAATTGGTACAAAATAATATCAATTGTTAACACTTTTGATTGCTTAAAATTTGAATCAAGTTAATTTAACTACAAAATGTAAATACCTAATTAAATTATAGTAAATATAGTTGGAGATCTTAAGTGTGGTAGATAAAATATATGCTACACTTTTTTTTTGAAAAATGATAATAAAATATAATGTTTAAGATTATTTCTAATATTAAATATGAAAATATGTCTCCTAAGAATGTTAATATTCATATTGGATCTTGTTTTATTTTATTCTCATTACCCTCCTCCACTTCTTGGTGTTATTGTTGCATTATTCATGAATTAGTATTACTTTTAATATGCTATGATCTCTTTGCTTATATTTTTGTAATTAAGTTTAGTGTTGTGTAAATCATTGGAATCATGAGAAACTTTGAAAAAAAAATTGTTATGAACAATGAAAATTTGAAATCTAAAAAATTAATCATAAGAAAATATGTTATGATCTCTTGCTTACACTTATGCAATTAACTTGGTGTTGTCTAGATCATTAAAATCATTTGAAACTTTTAAAAAAAATATTTTTATTAACAATGAAAAATTGAAATCTAAAAAAATTATAATAAAAAATGTTATAATATCTTTCTTTTATACTTATGCAACTTAACTTTGATCTTGTGTAGATCATTAGAATCATTTGAAACTTAAAAAAAAAAATATTAACAATAAAAATTTGAAATCTAAAAACTTAATAATAAAGAAAAAAAAAATCAATTAATCTACATAATTGTTGCAATAATCTTCATGATTGTAGATTTAAAAAAAAAAAAAATTTAAACAATCAATAATAATATATTTGTTTATAAAAAACACATATTCTCATAAAACAATCATAGTTACCAATAACATACAAGAGAAACTTAAATTGTTGTCTCTTTTATTTTTTTTGGACACATGTAAATACAGTTCTAATAGTTAACATAATTTTTTTTTAATGGGGCTTCGGTTTTATTGTATTTGTCATAGGCTATACTATTGCAATCACCTATTTGTTGATTAGTGATTAATTTTTTTAAAATTTTAACTAAGTATTCTTATTTTTTATTGTTTTTTTTTCAATTTTTCTAAGGTATAGATGCAAGCTTTTAATTTTTTTAATCATTTAAATTATTTTCTTGCAATTTGATTGGCTAACATATTTGGGTATTATAGGAGCAATTTTCTAGGAAACACTGTCTTGTGAGGCAATATTTTAGGATGTATATATAAAAATATATATGTAAACTTTAACTTTTTTAGATTAATAGTAAAGAGAAAACTATTTTGTTTTAAGATTTAATTTTCTTTCATAATGGATTAATATTAATATTGACAAAATATTAATAAATTCACTATGAATATAAATTTTTAGATAGTTTAAATAATTTAAGGAAAGTTTTCAATCTTTAGATTATGTTCTATAACTAAATCTTCCAATATTTCATATATAAACACATGTATTGCAAACTCTACAATCATCAATCAAAAACATATGTATGTATATATGTATGGATGCATACATATACATACATGGACATGTATAATAACTTGTATCAAACTCTATTTTAATTTCTAGTTTTATATTCAAATATTTCATCATATTTACATTATCAAAGTGTTTTTAATATTTCATTTTAAATAATTTTTTGTGAAAAAGTTTTGATTACCTATATTATCCTTCTATTTATTAAATTTATTTAATATTTTTATAAATTTTAAATTATTTAATTTATACAAATACTACTATGTGACACTTGTTTAATCTTTTTAGTCAGTTTCTCTATAAGACGACATATAATTAATGATAAGATCTCTTGATCTATTAAAAGTATAAGAAATAATGATATATTATACTAATAACTATAAAATAAAAAACAAAACTCATAATTTATTTTTAAAAATTTCATGATTCAAATTCAAGGAGTAAAACATACCTAAATAGAATAACAATGTGAATCTTTAGGCACACGGCTATCCTCCATCCAAACTATATAGTTGACCAATTTTCAAAAGATCGAAAATATTATGGATTTTTCTAAAATTTTAGCATTTGATCTTCATGATCTGCATAGTTTGTAGTCGAAAACAACAAAAAATTTGAAACAAAATCACTATATTTTCATGAATTTGGAAAAAAAAGGTTTGGTTTTATTTGTCTTTAGTACATTTTGGATGGAGATTGGCCTATCCCAATCTTTACAAATCAGAGAATTGGAGCAATCTGATAGTGGATTATGCCTCTGAATCCTTAAAAGAGGAGAGAATCAAAAACTTTTTGCTTCTGAATAGTGTGGAAGTAATTAGCAAAGATGATGAAGTAATATATAGAGGCATCCAATTATGGATGAAAAGAGAAAATTCATAGAGGATAGAGGTCTCCATTTTGACTTGTAGGAAGGGTGTTATGGTAGGCTTATTTTCAGCATAAAGGCATCAAAATGAAGGGGCACCACAATCTTGATGTACAGACATTTCAAGTGGAGGTGGACCACAATTTATCAGTAATCACTAATGGAGGACATTTATCCCACATTTTCTATGGATTTGTTTCCTATGTTTACTTTACTAGAGGCATGACACTTGGTCTGAGGAGCACAACTGGAGAAGATAGTCAAGTGTCCAAATATCATGTGTTCATGTGTTGAAAACATGAAAATTTGACTTGTTGCAATGTTAGCTCGGAGGTGGCATTCGTAATGATGGGATGGACGAATAGGCTCACAACATGTGGCACAATTTTTGAGGTGGTTTTGTAGTCGAGGTGACAGATGTTGTAGCATCAAGAAATGGTGGTGCAAGAAAAAATTTGGTGAAACAACAAAAATTTGACATGTGTTCAAGGTCCTAAGTGGGCATGATTGGGTCACACGGTGGTGGTAGGTGAAGTAAGGAAGAGCTAAATCTAACATGGTGATGGCTAAGGAAGAGTAAATCTAACATGGTGGTAGTAGGTGAAGCAAGGAAACTAAATCTAACACCGTGGTATTAGGTGAAGCAAAGAAGAGCTAAATCTAACATGGTGGTAGTAGGTGAAGCAAGGAAGAGCTAATTTGTGTTGCATGTCACACAATGTGTTTGATGCAAGAGCATATTGGGTTTCCTTGTAATCTTGCACTTTTTTTCATTTTGTCAGTTGTTGTCAAGTTCTTAAGTTGATGCTGAGTCTTTGGTTGCCAAGTGATCCTTTGGGCACCAAGTGATTGCTTTGGTTGTCAAGCTTCTTTGGTTGAGTGATCCTTTGGTTGTTGAGCTCCTTTGGCTGCTGAGTGATTCTTTGGATGCAAAGTTTGGAGTTGCTGCTAAGTGATTCCTTTGGGTGTTGAGTTCGTATGGATGTCGAGTGCTAGTTTTGAAAAGCTTTCATTTGTTGAGTTATATATGTCCGATTCCTATTTGAGTTGCATTTAATTTTGGTATAAGTAGTTAATATTTTTTGAGAGCCAACTTGTGGCTTTTCTATTATCTAGAATCTTCTATAAGCCATTTTGGCAAGTATTTAAGGAAGGCTAGGATTGAGTTTTGGGGGGTGAGATAAGAAGTGAAAGGAGGGGATTATGAAGAGGTCTGGAAGTGTGAATTTGAAGTTGTATTCTTTACATTTGGATGTAACCTAGAAGGCCTTACAACTAGGCATGTATGTTGATCATTTGATGAATCTATAAGAAATATTTTGTTCTCCCCCTCCTTGGTGTTGTTCTTGTGTATTGCTTTCACTGTGTTAACTCTTGTAGGGTGGATTGGATAGTAGGGTGTGCCTTCGGCCCTAGTTTCCTCCTCCTCCCTGTGTTAGAGTCCAAGGTGCCCAAGTGGCATGATTGTGTCAATAACATAGTGGTGGTAGGTGAATTAGGGAAAATCTAATCCCAACATGCCACGTGTCACATAATGTGCAATCAAATGTGTTGATACAAACCTAGAGGGAAGATGAATGTTTAAAATATTTCAAAAGGCTCCAAATAATAAATTAAAATAATTTTTCCACATGAGCGCTTAGGAGAAAAACATGAAATTAAAGTGCACAAAGGTATTAGGCTCCAAGTAATAAATTATAATAGTGTTTCCACATGAGCACTTAGGAGAAAGGCATTAAATTAAAGTTCACGAATGTAGTAGGATCCAAATAATAAATGAAAATTGTGTTTCCACATGAGTGCTTAGGATTTGTTTCCTAAGTTTACTTTACTACTGACTGTGTTTAGTTTGTAAGACAAATATGCATAAGTTCGAAGCTACTTTTCTAAAAAAAAAAAAGTAAATTTTGACAAAGCCTCATGATGACGTAGGACCTATATGGTAAGTAGAGGCATGGCACCTAGTCTGGGGAGCTCAATTGGAGCAAAAAGTCAAGTGTCCAAATATCATGTGGTCATGTCTTGAAAACATGAAAATTTGACTTCTGGCAATGTTAGCTTGAAGGTGGCATTCCCACTGATAGGATGGATGAATAGGCTCACAACATGTGGCACAATTTTTGAGGTGGCATTGTAGGAAAGGTGACAGCTCTCATAGCATCAAGAAATGGTGGTGCAAGCAAAATGTTGGTGAAATAATGAAAATGTGACACGTGTTCAAGGTCTTGAGTGGGAATGATTATGTCACATGGTGGTGGCAAGTGAAGTAAGGAAGAACTAAATCTAATATGGTGGTGACTAAGGAAGAGTAAATCTAACATGGTGGTAGTAGGTGAAGCAAGGAAGCTAAATCTAACACCGTTGTAGTAGGTGAAGCAAGGAAGAGCTAAATCTAACACGGTGGTAGTAGGTGAAGCAAGGAAGAGCTAATTTGTGTTTCATGTTAGATAATGTGTCCAAGGTGCCCAAGTGGCATGATTATGTAAATAAAACAATAGTGGTAGGTGAAGTAGGGAAAAGATAATCCCAACATGCCATGTGTCACACAATGTGCAATTGAATGTGTTGATTCAAACAAAAAGGGAAGAGCCAAGTTTAAAATATTTCAAAAGGCTCCAAATAATAAATTAAGAAAATGTTTCCACATGAGAGCTTATGCAAAAAGCATGAAATTAAAGTGCACAAAGGTATTAGGCTCCAAGTAATAAATTAAAATAGTGTTTCCACATGAGCACTTAGGAGAAAGGCCTGAAATTAAAGTTCATGAAGGTATAAGGATCCAAATAATAAATGAAAATAGTGTTTCCACATGAGTTATTAGGAGAAAGGCATATAATTAAAGTTCATGAGGGTATTAGGCTCCAAATAATAATAATAATTCTTCTCTATAGTAGATTCTTCACTTCTTCATACCATCAACATATCCTTCTCAACTTAACATCACAACAACAACCTTAAATTGTTCTACACGGGTCCTTATAAAGAAATATTTTTTCCTCTTTGATGCATGACCTAATTAGGGTTTAGGAAGCTTCTAGAATAAATCTCTGATCAAGATCTATGATCTATATTCATCCTTATCATCTCCTTCATCTTCCTTTTTATTCCATTGGTTTATATTCTATCTTAGGATCATCATTAGTCAAGTCTTTCTTCCTAATAAATTTTACCAAATATTCTCCTCGATCTTGAACACATATTGTACCACTTAGTAGAACTGAAATACATAGATTTCTATGACATTTCAAACTTTTTGGTCCATCATATGTAGCTCGATAAACTCCTTGTTCTTGCTTAGTAAATATATTGACATTTAGGACCAGCATAGCTCTTTAATTCTCTCTCTCTCTCTCTCTCTCTCTCTCTCTCTCTCTCTCTCTCTCTCTCTCTCTCTCTCTCTCTCTCTCTCTCTCTCTCTCTCTCTCTCTCTCTATAGTAATCACTAACTCATTATTCATTCTAATACTTCTTTACATACTTGGTCACAATATTGTGGCTTGGTAACTATGGTCATTGACAAAACTCTTCGATACCCATCAACTATCCTTTTTCAACTAATGATAAAATTTGAATGCATATAGGAGTAACATTCTCCCCCTTTGGCATTAGTGACAAAAACCATTGCATATTTACTCAAAAAATGACTTAGTGAAAATTTACATGTCTCCCCCTAAACATGTACTTCCTTCTCAATATACCATGTATTTTGTAAAACCATTTTCAAAACTATTTTGTACTATAACTTGTTTTAACCTTATATCTCCTAATACTCATAACTCATACTCATACTCCCCTTATAAACATGCATATATACACAAATATCATATATATCTCCCCCTTTTATGACACTGGTGCCAAATAGTAAGCTAAAAAATAAAAATGTTGCATAAAACACATAGTTTGTCAAGTACATATTTATGGGTCTTCTTCAAATTGTCCATGGTGGAGTTCCAAACATTCTTTAATGCTTTCAATATTTGCATTTCCACATGGAACTTTGCAGAAAGATCTAACATATGATTGGTGACCGATAGATCATGTGTAACAATCAAATCTTTGACCTTCCTAATATGATTTTGCATAATTGTAATGTGTGGTAATTGAAAGGCTTGCAATTCATTTAGTGTTGCCATCATCTTTTCTTCTTCTATTTGTAATACATGCTTGACCTAGGAGCTGTAATGTGTTCCACTCTGGAATAGTAAACTTTGTAAGAACTTGAGTCTATAGTTAACCCATCTATGCTCTTCATTAGATCTTCCTCACTCTTCTACAATTTCTCCTTAATGTCATTTGTGAAGCGAGGGATGTCACATATCTTTTGAAATAATGTAATGAAATTTTTTATGAGCATCTATATTAGGAGCATTCACCTTCTCTAGAAATAAAGTCAATTATTCCAATATAGGTGCTTTCTCCTCCAAGGTAGTGCCAGGAACAATTTGTAACAAGATATCCTTGACACCATGCAACACCTCTTTGTTCTTGAGTTCCTTCCTAAGTAAATATTGTTTGGCCTTTCTAGAACATAATTATCCATATTCTTTCAAGGCTTCAGGGTCTAGAGTGTTGGGGTCATACTTGGGTATAATGATGACTGCATCAAATGTTCTGAGATTAGTCATTGACTTCTTCTTCTTCTTATATTTTGATGTCATAGAGCTGATGCTCAATGATACTTTAGGTGGCATTGGAACCTTCTACTCCTTATTTGGATTTTTTGGCACATTCTCTTTCTTCTTTTCTTATTCTCTTTTCTCCTTAATAGCTTCCTTCTAACATTTTGTTGGGGAGGCACTTGAGTTCGTTCCTCAATTGACTTTGTTTTTTCTTTCTCTCCTTGTTTACCTTGTGAAGTTTTCTTGTGTTGAGCTTGAAAAGTTTCTCTTATATTCCCTCACTTGGAGGTTCTTGAGCTTCTGGCCTAGAACTAGTGCCGATATCAAAATTATCTATTGTATTTACATTTGTCTCTCTTGCATTTTGTGTTGTATTACCATTATCTTTGTTTTTTATTTTTCTTGGTATCTTTATTCTCCTCTTTTTTATTGGTATTATCTTGTTGCTCAATTTTCTAGTTTACTACATTATCTGTGTCCATAGGAATGTTGGTGGAAAAATAATTTAAAGAATTATTTACATTAGTATTTATAGGTGTTGTCTCATTTTGTACTATGGGTTTTTCATAAGCTTTAATTCTCTCAACGAGTGGTGCATATCCAGGTATACGCATAGTGGTTGACTTGGTGAATAGTTTATCTTTAGGATTATGCCTAGTGATGGCCATGACAACTTGATCCTTGTTTACATCAACATCTAGATCCTCTTCTGTTATATTTTTAATTATCACATTGTCATTTACATCCTTGACCATATTTTGGACATCTTGAACTATGGTATCCTCATACTCATCTTCTTTGTTATCTAGTTCATGTTTTTGGGTTGGCTCAATGTTTGACACCTGAACTACCTCCTCAAGTTTCCTTGATGTTAAATATTTTTTTCCATGCCATTTTCCTATCTACATCCATGTCTCTAAGTCTTTCTATTAAAATTTTTAGTGCTCTTTTCTTGTTCAAGGATCTAATTTGATATTTTTGCATGGCCTTAGCATCTCTAGTGCTAGTAAATTTGACATGACAATATCTAGTGTACTTTCTCTTATCTATTTCATATTATTCGAAGCATATCACCATCTTGTAATAATTTTATTATATAACTCTTTTGGTATCCTGTAGAAAAATTTAATGGGAACATATTTAAATTTGTACATCATATCTATAAGTGTATCTCCAAGTTTCAATTTATCTTCATCACTCAAAGTGGGATACTTAAATTGCCTAAATGTTGTCAGTCTTCAAGTATCCCATATTGATTCTGCACTCTCATCTACTATTTTTGGCTTCTTAGTTCTCACCACTCTACATTGGTTGATGTCATCAAATTCAATCTTGTCACAGTCCTCTTCAACAATCAATTTTCTTCTCAGCCTCTTTGTTGTTGGCTAGAGGATGCTTGTCCATCCTTCCTCTTCTAATACATTTTTGTATGTGATTATTTATACTTGATTATCTTAGCAACTCCTTTCTTGAAAATAGGTGTTAAAAGTGTAGCAGTTATAGTCCTTGACCTAGTAAAATTCAAACTCCACGGTGTATTCATTTTTTTCTTTTCCCCTTGTTGGTGTTGGGTGCTTCCACCTTAACCTCTTCACCTTCAAATTATTCTTCATCGATGCATTCTCTATGTCATTTGGTTAACATTAAAACTAACTTCTTTGTACCTTCATTGAGTGCCCCTTCCAAGTTTTCAATCATTTTTCTAGTTTTTCTCTCTATCTTGAGAGCCAATATATCTATTTTTGTTCTTTATTTGTCTTATTCATAAGTCCCAAATGATTTAGTCTTCATATTCAAAGGTTCATTCAACAAAGTTTCAATCACTTTAGTAGCTTGGTCAATTTTTATTTCATGCTCCATGGGTTCTAACTAGACAACCCTTGATTCAATTGCTTGAATCAAGGTACTATCTATGTCCACCAAAAAATAAATATCATCTCTATACTACTCAGCTAGTTGGGGAGGTATTCTAAACCTTTGGTGCATTCTCTCCTTAAACTCATTGAAATACCCACTTATAACACTTTCAAATTTATGACCTAGACTCTCTATATAACTATTTATGTAATGCCCTACCTGGAGATCCTTGGAAACAAGGATTCAAATCAAGCCAAGATTTTTTTTTTACAAGTATGAATGTACATGACAACATCATACAGGGATCACAAAGATCACAATGGAAGACTTCAACACAATTTCGACAACCAACAAATCTCCAAATGCCACTACCAAACTGACACACCCAAAAAAAAACCAACAACCACCACAACAAGATGAGGGCTAAGTAAAATGTAGAATCCAAAAATTTGGCTAAGTCTAAAATCCTGAAGCCCTGGAAATCGGCTAAGTCTGGATTTCTAGAGCCCTAAAATTTCCTAGAATCTTTAACTTGTCTTCGAGAGGTCTGAAACCTTTCTCAAAAGATTCATCGCATATATTAAAATATATCTTCAGTATAAGGAATTAAATATACGTCAACTTATACTTAAATGATATATTTTAAACCCCAAGAGACAACAATAGAACACAAAAAATTGCATTGAACGAAAACCACCAGAATACAAAATGCAACAACATAGGGTCGAAGAATGCCCAAAAGGGTATCCAAAACAACTCTCAAAAAGAACGGATCATGAAGAAAAGTGCTCGCTGATGGCACGTGCAAGATTTTCACAAAAATCGTGTGACACTTTTTACTATGGGAGGGCGACACTTCTCCTTAAGGCTCTTCCTATGTCGTACGACATTTCTCAAGAAGGCATGCGACACTTTTCAACATCGAACGACATTTCTCAAGAAGGCTTGCGACACTCTTGCAGTGTCTTACGACATTTCTCAAGAAGGCATGCAATACTTTATAGTGTCGTACGACATAGTTTGCATGGGTGTGTGATACTTTTTAAAGTGTCGCACCATGCTGAATAAATGTCACCCATAGAAAACAAAGACACTTCCAAAACTCAAAAAAGGGAAAAATAGACCAAAGAACCTCCACGCCAGGGAGTACCAGATCCACAAAGGTTTGAGGAATGAACACTCGAGTACAAGAACAAAACAGAATGAATAACATCTATCCATCTAAACTATAGCAACAAAGGGCATACTGAAATAAACATCGAAGAGAACAAAATCAACATTGCAATGAACTGAACAAATAAACTAAGTACGCGGTTCCTCCCATCCGTCAATAGCATCATAAGACCATCGTGGGTCCTAGCCATCCCCCGCGCGTAACATCCCAAGCCACCAACCAAATCATCAATACTGTTGTAATAGGGATGTCACTACTAAAATATGCAACAATATAAGCATAAAGAAATATAACATGCTAGTGATAACGCATAAGATAATCCTATAGTAGGTAACATCACCTATCACATGCTACACATCAGTAAGCAACAGATATACTACTAAATCAATTAACATCATCTAATCATATGCTAAACATCATAATATGGGAATGCATCAAATAAACTAACATCATCTAAACATGATATACAAGCATCCCAATGAAAGCATAAATCACAGGAAAGCATACTCCAAAACCTGAAGTACCAAGTGAAAACATCTAGCAATGGTCACACTAGGACAAGACCATCTCTGTACACTGGTCCCTAGCAGTGGTGAAGGTAGTGATGCCTCCCAACCACGTGGCACCCATAGGTCCACACCCGTCGTGTTGATGGAGATAATGATCCAACCACAAACACACATAAAACACAACATCCATGGCCAACACTCACGCCAGATAGTATGATGGCTGCAACCAAGAACCTAAGACAATGCAAGCAGTACAGGTCCTGGTCAGACACTCAATAGGCTACTATGTAGGGACTACCATTATGGAGAGTCGCTTGGCATTGAAAAGCCCAAGCTTGGATCGTGCGTTTCAACTCCTCAACGGAGGGCCCTGCACACACATTTTATTATCTTAAGTTTTATTACCAGTCACACATTTTCTTTAATTATCACTTATTTAAAACTTCCTATCCTCCACCAACCCTATGGGAATAAGGTCACTAGGTTGCGAGATAGAAGCCCCCTCCATATGCTACCCTACCCTACCCATGCTCATCCTACAACAAGTGCCTGTGGGCATGCATACTCCCATCCCAACCCCAATGATCATAACTTTCAAAAAATCCACAGAAGATCGAGCCTCGCAAGTCACCCAACAAATGTATGCGCATGTACTCATGTGTGGTGCACCACCATCATGAAGATCATAACACAAGGACAGGAATGAGAACACAATGCAAAACAAACACCCAACCGAAAGCGACTCAAGAGGACAGTTTCTACATGAATCCCAAAGCCAATAAAACCATACATCATGAAATCACTCAACCGGCCTCAATCTAAGAGTATGGATTCTACATGAATCCTAATGATGCAACAAGACCAAAAGTCATGAACTTACTCAACCAGCCTCAATATGAGAGTATAGATTCTACACGAATCCTAGTGCTCATGAAACAAAAGCAAAGGTCCAACAGAAACCATAACAGGTATAAAATCACTCAACCGAACACAACATTGAGAGTACGGATGCAACACACATCCCAATGCAACATAAAAGTGCAAAAATGGTATGAATGATATCCAAATAGATCATCAAGGTCCAAGACCCACATTGTGCCAAGAAAACCCAAGAAAATAGGGCGATACACAAAACGAGGTAAAAACACCAAATTTAGGAAAACTTCAAAATTAAAACCCATTTGGCCTTTGGGTTCAAAAATCCCAAAAATCCAAAAATAAATGAAATTGGACACCATATGCAAAAATGGCCAGCATAACGGTATAAAAATCCCAAACCCTCATTACAAAAAATAAGGAAATGTTCATACCCACCCAACCGGGTAGAACTAACATACAAAAACAGAGGGGAACACTAGTTCTCAGCCTCCAACTAAATGGCTACCAAAAATAGAAGTAGAAACGGAGTCGAAACAATAAAACGAGAAAGCCCTACCTCACAGCCAAAAGGGCAAAATGGAAAATTGAACCAGAAAATAAAATGCCTGCAGAAGTGGCTGAGAAATGCAGCAATCCAAGGTTTCCCCGAGCTGGATCCAATGAGCTCAACCTCGCGACGATCCCACGCCCATAGCTCCCACAATGAACAAAACAATAAATCTCCATGAAGAGGACTTTGGGTTTTACTCTCCAACTTTCCAATTTGAAAGTCAGAAGTGAGGAATTAAATTCCTTTTTGGATACTTATTCACTTTTTGAGTGAATAATCGATTAGGAAAAATAACCAGCCAACCTAGTTAAACCCCGAATCGACCCAAATGAAAATAGGCTATTCCTATAAATAGGAATTCATCTATGGAAAAGCTGCCAAAAATTAAATTAAATTAATTAAAAAGCTCGAAAACCCAAAAATGCATAAATCTCCTTAACGACTTTCGTGATAATGCGAACCTCTAAATGCACAGATACGCTCACTGGTCTAATCACATAATGCAAATGAGTTCAGATTTAATCATCACTGAAAGGCTTAAATTAAACATTTAATTAAGGATACGTCGACCATACAAGGATGACATTGGTAAAATATGAAAGGCTGAATCACTAACTCCATGTGCCACTATCAGGGATATAAATCCTACACTCTAAACAACACAATCAAGTGCAATTGCATATAATAACATAGCCAAAGAAATAAATGCATTAAATCACCTAATTTAACCATTTATTTAATTATATTAAAATAATCTATTTACATCACTCATGTTCGCATAATGCATAACAACACAGGAATGAAGTAAATAACCATAACATTAAATCCATTACATAACATAATTAGAGGTATGTCCAAATACTAGATAACCAGATATCATCATAAAACACACTGTTATTTCAAAATGGCATCATCATGTAATATGATTAACTGAATAGCATAGTAGTCTAATATCTATGATACTGGAATCAAAGAGTAACATCTAACCCTCAGGTCATCTCAAATGCAAAACATCACATAAGAATAGATATCTCTCAGATCAAAATAAAACAAGGTAAATGTTCGCAGCACATAACCAAATAATCCAACAAGAACAATCCATTCTAATTACTTAAGCATTTAATAAGGCACTTAAAACACATAAGCAAACACAACCAAAAATATGACTAACCACTGCTACAAGAACCTAGTCCCGTGTAGCATGGTAATAGAACATAGTGCAATCTCTGTACACATCTCAGGGTAATCACGGAACAACCTCATGATACCACATCGATCTTGGTAACCAATGGCACAAACCTCAGTGAACCAAAAATCACAACATAATCTCATAGATAAGTCAAAAGCACAAACAAAGAAACTGATACAGAAACATAAATCCAAACACCTCGACAGTGTATACCACTTAGGGTCACAATCATGATCTATCACAACAAAAGATCAGCAAGGTTGCATCCATCAGGATGACTTACAGAAGTCAAATGGGAGAGGCACTACAATTTATCTAATAAATTATAGGCCTTTTTACATTCCAATTCACATTACCAATAGTAGGAAAGTCATTTTGGAAGTAAAATAACATCCATACCAATAAAGAAACATACTTTTAGGTGTTGGTCTTTGCAACCCAAATTGTCTTCATGTTTTCCTCAAATTACTTCAATAGAAGCTTGTCTAAGTCTAGCTTGAGACCTTTCTTCACAATCTTGTATGCAAGATCCACTTCTTCACATGGAATGCTATTGGGTTGGATGGATTGTTATATTTTGTAGACCATGACATAGGTTCCAAACCTTGTCTCACGATTAGTGATAGCTGTACAACCATTAGTACTCTTCCATCCCATACAACACCTATATGGTCTTTACTATCCTTCCTTGATATGACTCTAATGGCTTTGGCCTTCTCGATAACTGGATAATCGATAGCCATATAAGTAACATCCTTGGAAATTTTTACTAGCTCATCTAGCCGCATTATTATGTTGTAAGCTTAGACCAACATAATCCTCATCCATTCAATCTTGAAAACCTTTAGAAAATGTAACACTTGTATCAAACCATTCATCTCCAATTGTTCATGCTCATCCTTGAGCTAACCATCTAAACATTATTCATTATAGGTTTGTTGCAACCCATAATCTCCTACTTCACCAATTTTACAAAACATGAACACGTGAATGTCTCTAACCAATAAAACCCTCAACGATATTGACAATAAGGTTCATATCATCAATTTATGTAGCTTGTACATTGGTTCCTTAGTTTTAATCAACTTAACCTTTCCAACCTTTGAGGTCTTAGAAGGTGCAAATCTAGATGCCATTGTTGAAATACATGAAACTAGGCTTTTGATGAACACAAATAGAACTTCTTTATACACACTTCTTCACCAGATTCACTTGCACAACAAGAATGTCTATCAAATTTACTCTCTTTATCTACAAATTCAACATCACTCAAAAATAGCTCAAATTTATACAAATTCACTTTGTGAAATCATAAATGCAAGGTACAAAATGAAGAGTTTGAGCCCTTATTTAAAGGTAAAATTTATTTATGTGTTAGGTAGGGAATAATAAATTATATATCCTAAAAACTTGGTCTACATGCAATACTCAATCAAGAACTACTTACTAACCAACTTAGTTTACTCATAGTTAACACCAACTACATCACTTGCTCAGTTATCTCTTGATTTCATTGATTGCCATGCTCAGTAGAATTCACTAACTTCACTAACTTCCATACCTATATGAGTTGTCTTAATGCATTTTACAATATGTCAATATGGACTTCCTTTCAATATTACAAGGAACTAATATATGATATAACAATTCTAATGCAATTCACATACCTTCTTGTATGGTTTAGTTGGTGGTAGTGGATTCACCTAATCCATTGGATGAGGTGTCACTGGCTATAACATTTGATATTCTACTTTCTTTTGCCTTCTTTCTCCATTTATTTCCCATTTGATTATAAATTTCATTAACCTCAACTTTGCTCTTTCCTTTGGTATCATCCTCATTCGATGTTGATTCTTGATATCTAAAATCTTTGCTTAAGTGACCAATCTTGTGACATTGAAAACATGTCATTCTAGTATTCCTTTAATTTCTAGGTCTTCCTCCAATGTGTAACCTCATAAAATTGGTTATAATGTGACCATATCATCCACATGCTCTACAGGTAATCCTTCTGTTGTGATCCCAATTAACAATGTTACCCTACTTTCTTGATACCCAGTTGGACTTTTTTTGTGATATGCAATCTTGTGACTATTAGAATATTTAGAATGGCTAAGAGGGGGGTGAATTATTTATCTAAGTTATAGATGTACCAATTGAACAATCAAAGACTTAAACTACTTCAGATTTGAACATCCATTAGCATGGTTTCTATAGTAAACTTTTAGTAGCATAAACTAGCAATCTATTGTCCTAAATATAATAGACTCATAGCATGTAAACATTAACAATAAATCATAAAAAATAACATCCACACAAGTTTAACTCTAGGATTTAATGTGGAAACCCAATTTGGGAAAACCACCAATAATATGTCACCTATCTTTCACTCTTCTAAAGTAAGCTCTATAAGAAGCCAACCCTTTTAAAGGTTACAAAACACACTGTGAAATTTGATCTTGTTAAAGGATTTAATCATCATGTTAAGAGTATCCTTGTTAGAGGACTTCAAAACATTCCATTAGGATTCCACCTTGATTTAAGGATTTACATATGACTATTAGGTCAACCTTGATTAAAGGATTTCAATATTGATACAATGGTTAGAAAGTAATAGTAGGTTTTGATCTAAATAAGTACAACTCACTTTGAAAGAATAGATAATAGTTATGTTCATAAGTTGATCTACTAACTGGCTTTCATTTTCATCTCTATCTCTAATTTCCTTAGTAACCCTTCAAGTGATCACTCTTCACAACTATGCTCAACCTTCTGCTTAGGTTCACCAATTAATAACATCAACAACTGCTCTAACCTTGCTAGGTCTTCACATCCACTCGCACAAACACATGAGCTTAACTTTTGTGCCTCCTTATATAGGTAATTCTAATCTTTTTTTGCTTAAATACTATTGTAGATCTTAGGGTTTGCTGAGATTCATCGAATCCTTGCAACATTTTGTCTCTTCTTTTCTATTCTAGAAACTTCTCCAAACTTCTTCATGAATCCTTGCATATCATGGTTTCCTTTGATTTAAATATTCTAGGTCATCTATCCTTATCTTCAACATGTTATACATATTCCAAGAAATCAACCATATTGGTTGGAAATCACAATTTTCTCATAAACTGTCAAAATGTTGTCCCTCAACCAACACTATATTCTGACACTCTATCATCACTGGGTTACTCAGTCACTACCAACATTATGTTTGGCACATATGCTGACACTTGGTCAATTCTAATGCTTGGTCAACATTACTTCTACTCGGTACATTTGTGGCTCGGTCAACACTAGCATCACTCATCACAAACTTTAAGTTCCTTAATCTTATGCTTTATTTCTTGGTCAAGCCTTTGAATTTGGCCAATCTTTGATCACTTCTTCAAGGCTTCAATACAATTATCTTCTTTACTTGTATCATGATTTAACAATCATTTTATCTTGTCAAAGTCTACCTAATCAAGTGGCCATTTGTAGTTTCTTCTCATAACTTAACCTTTCTTCTAAGTGCTTTATTATGTCCAACTTCTCAAATCCTCTTCATCAATCATCTAGATATGACACTCAAATTAGATAGAAAATTTTCTCCCCAATAAGGTTTAACATCAATGCAAACATAACAATTCTTCTAATTGTATTTTCCAACTATGGCATGTGTCCATACTTATTACATGTGTAACAATAACCATTAAACTTATATTTCTTAGGAGATTGACTAAACTTGGTTCAACTTTCATATGTTTGATGATCATACTTATTACCATTATGTAGGCTTATTTGGTTTAGGATTTGCAGAGACATTCATTTTTCCAACATGCTTTAATGAATTTCCTTTCTCAGTTGAAGAGTTCTCAATAAACCCTAATCCAGTAGTATCTCTTAATCTTCTATATCCTCTCAATTATTCATCTAGTTTCCTCATGCTTTCTACTAATCCTTTTGGCCTTTTATTTGCATCTTTCTTATATTCAATTCATTCCTTCACTTTTCATTATTAGATATCTACTCAATAATTTCCTCCATCTTTCTACCAATCTCATTGTTTACAATGAGTAGTTGATTTACCAAATCATAGTGATTATGAGTTAACCTCATAATTTTATTATCCTTTGTATCCATTATTGCAGTGATCTATCTCTCATCATCTTCAACCATTATTTTTTCATCCCCTACTTGTTTCTTTTTTCCTAAGATCTCACACAATCTCACAAATTCAACTTCTTGATTTTTGTTCAACAATTTTACTTGCTCAGTTAGGTTCTTGTTCTTCTCCATTTGATTTGGTATAGTAGCTTTAGATTCATCAAACACATTACCATCAGATAGTTCCTCAATCACCTCTTCTTGATATGTTGTGTCATTCATTTGATGTGCTAATTTCTTCCTTTTTTCCAATGATTACTTTAGGTTCTCTCTCATTTTATTGATCTAACCTAGGGCAATCCTTAGTTCCAACTTCTTATTCTCAATCATCTTATCAATCCTATACCTTTCCATCTCTTTGATCTTTGCTCTTGGGTGGTAAAACTCCTTAACACAAGAACTATCTTTGATATTAACTGTCGAAATGTTTAGGAAAGGTAGGATGTTGACATAGTGGGGGTCAGTACCCTTAAAAACCTTTAAACCCTTTGAAGTCAAATCAGCCCTTATGATTTGTGCACTTGGTTGATATGCATGGTCATAACTTCATAAACTGAAATGAAAGTAAAGATATCTAATCTACTTCATCATAAGAACATAAACATAAACTAGTAACATGTGCAACACATTGACACACTAGTTTTGGTTATTGAAAAACCCTTGGGTATAGGGAAAACTGTAGTGGGGATGACACCCACAAATTCTTTACTATTACAAGAAGAGGTTTCTTGTTAGGGCTTACAAAAGTTGTCACTTCTGGTGACTTACTCTGTTGGGAGTCATACAATAGGATCTATCAAAATCCATCTTTCTCAAGGATTTTTCAACACCTATACCATGTGTACACTCAATTAAGAGGTTTACATGTAAGTTATTAGCATTACTCAAAATATAATAAAATTATTAATTATTAAATATTAAATGTCATATAAGTATCAAATATTACAATGAGTGATATAAACATCAAAGGTACTCGTGTTTTTTGGATTAACAAAGATTAATGATTCAAGGTGTATTACAATTCAAAGTTATGAACAAGATTTCTTTCATACTTCCTCCAAAAATGTGACGTATATCAATGTCATCAAATTAAGTAGTTTAGTTAAATACCCTATAAACATCAAAGATTATAATAAATTATATAAACATCAAAGATAGACTTCATCTATTGGATAAAAAAAAATCAATGGTTCATGGTGCATTATGTGCCAAAGTTAGGAACAAGAATTATTTTCTCATGCTTCCTTTGAGAACATGACATGTGTTGGGGTCATTGAATTAAGCAATTTTGCAACTATAAACTTAGCTGACAATGTGTTATGTTAGGTGGATTTTAGGTCAAAGGGGAAATGAAGTCCATTTTTTTTCAAATTTTCTCTAGAGATAAGACGTGTCCACTATCAATTCAACCACACTTTAATTAACTGTTATAAACTATAATATGTTATTTTCATAACCATAATTAAAAATTATATTATTATTGAAAAGATGTTGGTTTCCATATTCACATGAAAGAAAATTATAACAAATATTTTACATATTCATATGAAAGAGGGTTAACAATTATTATTGAATAACTAAATTCTCTTTAAATAATGAATAAAAGAGTACGCACAACTAGCCATTACTTGATGGTAAGAGACATCATTTAGTACTATCTAAATATGAAGAAATACTTGCAACAATTAAATGAAATAGGATTAGTGCATAAAAGAATAATACCCAACAATTGTGAAGGGATAAGAAGTAGATCCTGACTTTGTCTTGTGCAAGTCCTAACATTTGGTGTAAAGGAGAAGCATTCTTAGAGGCTTAACCTCTCAACTGTGGACCCTAAGTATCCCCACATAATATTAACTAAGAAAGGCCCTTCCTCCATGGTATTATTCATGGCACACAACTTTTCCTTCCTCTTGAGCATCCTAGTGTAAGAGTGTCAGCTTTACAATTGGCTAAGCTATGGATTCTTCCCATCAACCCATCCATTTGAGTGCAAGCTTCCCTGACATCTAGTGATCATAGTAGAAATAATTGCCACTAATCTAGCTTAGCCAAGGATTTTCATGGGAAATTTTCCCCAATCATCTACTACTCAACTTGAAAAATAGGACTTTGACCTATTGACCACCATTAGTTGACCGAGTTTAACATTTTTTTTTAATGTTCATTTTTATTTAATTTATTACTGATTTCATCTTGATTCTTGTAGGTATCTACCCACAATCAAATATTACCATCACATAGCCTTTATCTTGACCTTTTTGGTCATCCTCAATAAATCAAAGTGTGACTGCCATAAATTTTGGATAATTTATGTTAAATATAATCAAGACTTTTTAACCCATCTAGGGCCTAAAGTAGTTATTGAAAAGATCCCGATGCTATAAAAAATATTAATGTAAACTCACTATAAAAGTACCTCTTCTCATCCCAAAGGCATATTGTTTATACCCCTCAAATAAGAGTGCATGGTTTAGTTTCTTTTCCAATTATTATAAGATCTAAAATGAATTAAAATTAACATATAATAGGTAAAGTAGTCATGAAGTCATACTGATTGTATGTACTTTAAGCAATCACATTGAATATCTTCAATATATGGAAAAAAAAAATGGGCCCTAATTTGACCGACACAATTCATATAATTTATAAATTCATTCATTTAGCATGCTCAATCTTAGAGATTCAAATAAAATAAATAGGAAAACATAATACATAAATTCACATGACCTAACTTGTAAAAATAGAGCTACATCAACCCAACTATTGGATAGAAGCTTATATAAAGCCTAGCTTGACTTCCTTATTTGTATGTACCAATCCTCTAATGTGGCTAAGATCATCAATAGAAAATAACTTGAATTGGATTTATGTTACTAGTAGAAAGTAAAGGTGAATTTGGTATGGCTTGTTGTTACTATAAGACACATCATTGGTATGAGAGTTATCCATTGAGTCTTGAAAACTTTGTGAAAATGTAACACTTGTGTCAAACCATTCATCTCCAACTGTTCATGCTCATCCTTGAGCTGACCATTTACACATTATTCATTATAGGTTTGTTGCAACTCATAATCTCCTACTTCTCCAATTTTACAAAACATGAACATGTGAATTTCTCTAACCAATACAACCCTTAAGGGTATTGACGAAAAGGCTCATATCATCAATTTTGCAGCTTGTACATTGGTCCTTCACAATCCTCAGTTTGAATCAACTTAACCTTTCAAGCCTTTGAGGTCTTAGAATGTTGAGATCTAGATGCCATTGTTGAAATACATGAAACTAGGCTTTTGATGAATTTAATATTTTTTATGTTCATTGTTACTTAATTTGTTACTGATTTCATCTTAGGTGTTGTAGGTATCTACCCACAATCAAATATTACCATCATATAGCCTTTATCTTGACCTTTTTGGTCATCCTTAATAAATCAAAGTGTGATTGCCATAAATTTTGGGTAATTAATGTTAAATACAATCAAGAATTTTCTACCCATCCCAGGCCTAAAGAAGTTATTGAAAAGATCCCAATGCTATAAAAAATATTAATATAAACTCACTATGAAAGTACCTCTTCTCATCCCAAAGGCATATTGTTTATGCCTCTCAAGAAAGAGTGCATGGTTTAGTTTCTTTTCCAATTATTCTAAGATCTAAAATAAATTAAAATTAACATATAATAGGTAAAGTAGTCATGAAGTTATACTAATTGTATGTACTTTAAGAAATCACATTGGACATCTTCAACATATAAAAAAAAAATGGACCCTAATTTGACTGACACAATTCATATAATTTATAAATTCATTCATCTAACATGTACAATCTTAGAGATTCAAATAAAATGAATAGGAAAACATAATACATAAATTTGCATGACCTAACTTGTAAAAATAGAGCTACATCAACCCAACTATTGGATACAAGCTTATATAAGGCCTGGTTCAATTTCCTTATTTGTATGTACCAATCCTCCATTGTGGCTAAGATCATCAATAACAAATAACTTGAATTGGATTTAAGTTACTAGCAGAAAGTAAAGGTGAATTTGGTATGGCATTTTGTTACTATAAGACATATCATTGGTATGAGAGTTATCATAGAACAAAGAAAATGACCTACTAACTCCCTCAAGCATGCTCAGTTGCAAAATATAGTCTCTGGAAATGCTCTCCCCTTTCCACATTTGTGCAAAAAGAAATTTATCATGGTAATAACATATTTCCAAATAATTTAATCAAAATTAAATAATCATTTTAGCCAAACCATTTTCTATATTATCATAATGATAACCAATATTTCTATTTCTCATGGACCATAATGTATAATCAACACATGGAAACTTTTGGGATCAAATGGGGAGTGGAGTGGGTGTGGTGAGTGGGAAAGATAGTTTCAAAAATTTAGGAGGGAATGAGGCATAATTATCTAGATCTGGAGATCAAGCAAGGATGATTGTGGACTCTAAAAAGGGGAAGGATCCCGATGAAGGTGGGACAACAAAGGATATGTGGGGGGTCCTAGACCTATTATTTTTCTGACAAAAAAGTGGTCTAGTTTGTTTGATATCAAGCCAGTAGGTAAGTCCTCCTTTCTACTGGTTAAAAATATTTCTTCAGATGAGAAAGGTACATTAACATTGGAGATCCCAGATCAAATCATAGATAGAAATATTTCTATAATAGATTTGACTCTGGTGGAAAGGTTTTTAGGAGCCAAGCCCAATATTGAGGTTGTTTGTACCTTTGTTCAAAGGAAATGGGTTTTGAAAGGCTAGGTAGTCATCGCTGCTACAGCTAAAGGATGTCTTTCCTTTAGTTTTTCCTATGAAGAAGATAAACGAGAGATTCTTTGCAATGGTCCTTGTGTTGTGAGTAAGCAAACCTTGATTTTGCATAAATTGTCACCAAATATGAACTCTCGTGATGAATCTAGGATTCAAGCACTAGTACAGATTATATTAATAAGGTTACCTCTAGAGTTTTGGGTGGAGGATGTGTTTCAAGGTATTGCTAATGCTTTTGGTGAACTTCTTTCTATGGACCTAGTTATAGTGTCTAGAAGAAGATTGAATTATGCCAAAATTTGTGTGGGAGTTCTTCAAGGAATGGATATGCCAAAGGTTATTTCTCTCAAATCTAAACTAGGAACTTGGAAGCAAAAAATAGAGTATGAATCAATCCCCTCTGCTTATTTTCATTGCAACAAATCTAGACATTGGGCAAAAAAATGTCCATCTTTAATTGGAGTTCCAAAAAAGTTTTAAAAAATTTGGGTTCACAAAGGACTGAATGATTCAGTAGAAGTTGTGCAAAGCTACTTCAAGGAAGGAAATATTCAAGAGAGCAGTGGTATTGAAAATGGGACTTTGGTGGCTAAATATTTTGAATAGGTTGAATCAACTTAGCAAAAGGAGAATGCTAGAGTGGAGAATCAAGAATGGGAACCTTCAGATCACAATAGGGAAGATGGAAATTCTATAATGGCATAGGAAAGAGGCATGGAACATCTCAAAAAAGGGGATGAATAAATGGATGGTGAGATTTAGATTGAAGATATTAACAAAGATGATTATGATTCCCATGAGAAACATGATTGTACCATTACTAGAAAGCAAACTCAAAGTCTAGTTAGACCTCTTTCAGATATTACAACCATAGAGAGTAATCAAAAGTGGGGGGACATTGAGGACATCTCTAAAGCTTTGTTGGGGGAGAATGATAACTGTGGTGTAGACTAGATGAAAGTGGGGGCTAAAAACCACTAAATCAAAAAAGAAAAATGAGGTTTTGTCTTCTAAAAAGAATGCTCCGTTAAAAACTAGGAGTAATAAGATAGGCAATTTCCCTCGCACACCAATTGGAAAGAGCATTACAAAATGTGATATTAAGAGCAACAAGACTAGGGAGTGTTGTTTACCTCCAACACTATTTGGGAAAGGTATCAAAACTAGAGATGTTGGTCTATCTCCTACTTCTGTAGCAAGACCCTCTAATCTGCAAAGAAGAATAGTGGAGACTAATAGGAGTATAACAAATGTTAGTTAGAGGACTATCTTAGATTCAAAATCTTTCCATAAGAAATGAAGTTTATATCATGGAATATCAAAGGATTAAATAATCCTCACAAGAAAGATATAGTAAAAAAATATTATTAGGGATAACAAGCTGGATATTTTTCTTACTCAAGAAACAAAAATGTTAAAGGATAAAGTTGAAGATCTATTGGTTTTTTAGGGAGGTAAGATAATTGGGAGTGATTCTGATGGGGCCTCAAGTGGTATGGTGGTATATTGGAATGACAAATGTATTAATGGGGAATTTATCTCTCAGAATAGAAACATGATGAAGATTAGATTTACCAATTCTAAGGATGGCTCTGCTTGGGTACTCACTAATGTTTATGCCCCTAATTTCAAATGGGGTAGAAAGAAACTTTGGGAAGCCCTTACCAATCAGAGAAAAAAATTGTGGATGAAAATTGGATCATTCTGGGGGATTTTAATACTCCTTTGAAAGAGAATGAGAAGATGAGAGGAAGTTAGACTAACTTGGATAATAGATTGGACTTGATGGCTTTTATTGATAGTCATCTCTTACATGATATGGATTTGCATGAGGTTGATTATACTTTGACCAATAGAAGATCTAGGAAGGACCTCATCCAAGTTAGATTGGATAGAGCCCATCTTTCTACTTAGGTTCGAATTAGATCAGATCACTACCCCCATTTTCCTTGTGGCTGATCTCTTAACTTTTAAGAAGAATTATCCCTGTAGGTTTTAAAAAATGTGGACTCTTCATTTGGGGCTGAAAAAACTTGTAAAGGATTGGTGAAGTATTCAAGTGGAGGGTACAACCATGTTCAAAGTTGCAAATAAGTTTTAAAATGTTAAAAGGAATATCAAAAGACAGAATAAGGATACCTTTGGTAACATCTTTGACAATAAAAGGAAGATTATTGAGGAACTTAAAGAGATTTAGGATAGTATTCAGGTTGAAGGGTATGTGATAGTTTCTAGGGTAGAGGAGAGCTTGAAATTGATCGAGTTGCATGATATTATCACTAAGGAGGAGATGCATTGGAGAAAACAATTTGGAAAAGTTATTTTAGAGGAAGGAGATTAGAATACTAAGTATTTTCACATGACTGCCTTGAATCATAGAATGACTAATAGAATTTCTAGACTTATTGCTAATGGGGTTCCTACTGAGCATGGGGAGATTATAGAAAGGGAAGCCATGGATTTTTTAAGTAATTTACTAAAAGGTGATTCCAATTTGGATAAGGATAAGTTGAAAATGTTTCTTTATTGTATACCAAAATGTATTTCAGAGGATCAAAATAAATTCCTCACTATTATTTTATCTAATGATGAAATTACCAAGGCAATATTCTCCTTTAATGGAGACAAGGCTCTAGGTCCAGATGGGTTCCCTTTTCTTTTTTTCCACAAGTATTGGTCTATCATCCAAGAAGATGTTTGTAATGGGGTAAAGGAGTTCTTTGGATCAAGGAAAATTCTCAAGGAGCTGAATGGTACTTTCCTTTGATTACTAAAAATCTTGGTGTTGATTGCATGGATCAATTTAGACCAATCAATCTTTGTAACTCTTTTTATAAAGTTATTTCTAAAGTGCGAACAATCAAAATTTTATCTTTTCTTCCTAATTTGATTTCCAAACAACAAAATGGGTTTGTTCTTGGCAAGAAGATTTTGGATTCTATCATCTCAATGCATGAGAACATTCATTCCCTTACTATGTCCAAGAGAGAGGGGTTCCTTCTTAAACTTGATTTATCTAAAACTTATGATAGGGTGGATTGGGTTTTTTTTACAAAGAGGGTTGGAAGCTTTTGGTTTTAATAAGAGATTCTTGGAGTTGGTCTTTA
The DNA here is from genome assembly GCA_028749045.1 of Cupressus sempervirens. NCBI lineage: Eukaryota > Viridiplantae > Streptophyta > Pinopsida > Cupressales > Cupressaceae > Cupressus > Cupressus sempervirens. Next base: position 271,315,156 of record CM053788.1, on the reverse strand, counting down.
TGGTGGTTTCCTCTTCCACCTTCTCTATTCTTGTTAATGGTTCTCCAACTCATTTTTTCTTGGCTTCTTGTGGTTTAAGGCAAGAAGATTTGCTTTCACCTATCCTCTTCATTCTCATGGTTAAATGCTTAGGTAGATTTGTGGAGAAAATGGTGTTTGTGAGGGATTTTGTTGGGCTAAAACCTTTGTTTAAAGGCTTGACTTGTTCCCATCATCAATTTGTGGATGAATCTATTGTGATGGGAGAAGCTTCTATTAGGAATGCAAGAAATATCAAGAAATCTCTTAAGGATTATGGGCAAGCATCTGGACAAATTATCAACTAGAACAAAAGTGTGATATATTTCATCAATGTTAATGATAATAGCTAGAATAATATTAAAAGAATAATTGGTTGTGAGCTTTGTATCTTACCGAGCTCTTATCTTGGTTTACCCCTTTGTTTGGACCTACCTGAGATTTTTTGGAGTTCACTGATTGATAAAATCCATTCGAAATTAGCTGGGTGGAATGGGTTCCTCCTTAGCCAAGCTAGTAAGGTTATTGTTCTCAAATCCACCTTATAGAATGTTTCGCTATATTCTTTGAGTATTTTAAAGATCCCTAGAAAGTTTGCTTTGGAAATTGAGAAAATTCAGAAAATTTTCTTATGGATAGGTATGGAAAAGAAGAAAAGATTGGCTTTGATTGCGTGGCAAAAAGTTTGCATGCCTTTCAATAAAGGTGGCCTTAGTCTTAGAAGAGTTGCTTCTATGAATGATTCTTTTCTTGGCAAGTTTATATGGAGATGGCATAAAGAGGAATAAGAATGGAGAGAAATTTGGAATGATAAATATAATAGGGAGGATCAAGATCTTAATATCTTAATTAACAATGAGACTTTACAAGGGATTTCAATGATCTATAAACATGCATAGAAAAATAAGCAAATTATGAATAAAGGGGTCAGATGGAAGGTGAAAAATGCGAGGATTGTTCTTTTTTGGGATGATATTTAGATTCTTGATCACTCCCTTAGTTTTGATCAAAGATGGAATGGCTTTATGGAAGAGTGCAAGAATCTCTTTGGGATTTTTGTTGAGGACTATTTGGAGGAGAATAATTGGGTTAACCTCAATAGAGTGGATCAAAAACTTAATGATCTCAACAAGATTTTAAATGTTTTCTTTTTGAACCAAGAGGAGGATGCTCTGATATGGAAATATAATCATAATGGGTTATTTTTTGTGTCTTCAATGTATGTTAATGCTTTTGAAGAGCATCAGGAGCCTTGTTGTGCCAAACCTTGGTTTAAAGGTATGACTCCCAAAGTTAACATATTTTTTTTGGATTCTTTTGCAAGATAAAATTCTAAAAATGAATTTTTTTTTGAAGAGAGGGTTTAACATTATCAACAGATGTTATCTCTATAAGGAAGATGATGAATCGATTAACCATATGACTATTCATTTCTCTTATACTAGAAGATTATGGGAAAAGGTATGTGGCTTTTTGAATATCACCTAGGTTTTCCCCCTTACTTTTCAAGATTTTTTCAATGGTTGGAAATCTCCCTTTACTAATACTCTAGTTATGAGGTTACAGGATTTCATCCTCCTAGTCCTTTGCTAGGGTGTTTGGAAGGAACAAAATGGTAAGGTGTTTAGGGGTAAGAAAACTAATTTAGGTTAGTTGTTCTACAAGATTAAGAATATGGTGTTTGAGAATATCAGATCTTGTGGAGAAGGGGACCAAACTCAAAATGCTTGGGGAGAATTAGTGTTTTAGAACTAGAATTTGGGTGGTCTTATTCTAGATCAAAATTGTCCTAACCTCAGGGATTTGGAAAGATGGGACTATCCTCTAGAGGATTGGTATAAGATTAACTTTGATGGGGTTTGAAAGGGCAACCTAGGAACAACAGGTTGTGGTATCATCATTAGGAATATGAATGGGGATATATTGGATGGAATGGACATTCCTATTGGGTTTTAAACTAACCATGTGGAAGAAGCAAGTGCGGCCCTCTATGGTCTTAGCTATGCTAAAAGTTTGAATTTGAATAAGATATGGCTTGAGGGGGGACTCCCTTAATATAATAAATTGCCTTAATAAAGTTTCCAATCCTTCTTGGACTATCAATAATATTATAGGCAAGGCCATTGATCTTATCAATTCCTTTGAAAATTGTGTTGTCACTCACAACTATAGATAAACTAATCAAGTTGCTAACTGGGCGGCTAATGTGGCATGTAAGAGTGATGAAAAGATAATTTGGAAGCAAAGTGATATTATTGGTATTAAGGGGCTTTTATTGATTGAGCATGAAAAAGTAAGAAGTAAAAAAAAATGTTTCATTAATGATGAATATGCCATCAAGGATTAATAATGATATGGGTAGGATTGACAAGCGACGGGTTATTATGAGAAGGATAGTGTTTTTTCATTCATTACCACATGGATTGTGGGTATTTTTTCCCACTAAAATCCTTGGCTATGATTTCAACTCTGGTCTTTTATTATAGTGAGTGTTTTTGAGAAATGAGAGCCATTGTTTTAGTGTGAAGAAGATGGGAGGAAGGAGAAAGAGAATTGAACTAGCGAACTGCAAAGAATGGAAGAAGAAGAGTGAGATTTGGCACATTCTAGACCAAGGGAATTTTACAAGATATATGGAGAAATTGAAAGGTAGTAACTTTGCCATTGCGTAGAAATTTTTCAAAACTTGGAAAGATGGGAGTATATTGGTGGGTAATCAAAGGATGGAGGTTTCTCAAGATATTATTACCAAAATAGTGAGACTTGACACAAAGGGTATTAGCTTCTATCGGGATAGGAAGCTTTTAGATTAGGTAGTTGAAGAGTTTGTGGAAATGGCTAAGGAGTGCAATAGGCTAGTGAAAATTTGTAATTCATACTTTAGCCCTAGCTCCATTTCCTTCCCTTGTATATTTGTTATGTTTGTGGTGATAGAGTATCTTACTTTAGATGACCACTTTACTAAGATATATGGTCACCATTTCATGTTGGTTAACCATTTTAGGCATAGGGTTAGGCTAAATTTACCCTTCTACCTCAGAAAATCTTTGGGCAATACTATTTTAGCCATTCAAAATGATCCTAAGGGTGATCATGCTTGTCATGAGGGTTTAATGGTTTTAGTAATGAACCTTTTGAAATACAAAAAAGTGGATAGGCCCTGACAGAGTAAGAAATCTTTAGATTGTGAGATGGAGGGAAGTTAACTAGAAGAGGAATTTGATGAGGATACAGAGGATGCAATTTTTGAGTTTGAAATGAAGAAGAGGAAGAAATATAATCTAGGTAGCTCATCCAAGAAAAAAGGAACGAAAAGGAGATTGATTTTGAACAAGATAGTGATTCTGAAGAGGAGTAGGAAGAGGGTATTGAGAAGAGAGGAACATCGGGCAACATTTTGAGAAATAAGGGGAAGAATGTTGAAAGAGATTATGTCCCCTCTAATGATGAGCTACTAATTAAGAGGGTGGAAAGGAAAAGGAAAAAAATTCTTTCTCGGGATGTGGATGTTGAGAAAGAACTTAAGGAGACATAGCTAGATAGGAGCAAACATGGGGGGCATGAGGACTACCTTGAGCATAACAAGGATGAAGAAGACAAGGGTTTTCTAAATGGAATCTTTGGTAACCCAAGGATAATGATGAAGGATATTGGAACTCTAAAGAAGAAAATGTAGTACATCTTGAAGGATTTTGATCAGCTCAGCAAGATGACAAGTGGGGAGAGAACACTGGGTTAGCACATTGATAGAATTTTTGAGTTTATAGGCAATGTTGAAGAGGTAAAGAATTTGATGAAATGTATGACACCACTTGAAGCCAAGAACAGAAAGTTAGATTAGTTGGGCAAAGATCTTCAAAAAAGAATAGATGGTCTAGATACTAGAGTGGGTAACTAGGAGAAAATGATTAAGAACTTGGTTGATCAAAACTACACTATCTTGAAGATCATGGTTGACAACTTAAACACCCTATTGAACTAGCTTGAATAGGGTAAATACCAAGACTCTAAAGTTATGAAAGAAGATCAGGGCCCAAGCAAGCACACAAGGGCTAATTCCAAGAAGAATAAGGATGCAAAGGCAAAAAAAGTTGGATGATATGAAAGCGTCTGCAGAAAATATGAACATCCTAGTAGACCAAGTAGTGACTCTTCTAAAGACTCTGTAGCTATCCTAGGGCTATCTTTTTGCTTTCCTTTTTTCTTTTCATGCATAGTTGTCTTATGGCCTCTTGTTTTTGGCTTGTCTTGTTTGTTCCTTTTTGGCTATGAGGCCTTTTTTTTTTAGAGCTTCTCTACTCTTGTTTCTATGATACTTTGTACAAGGTTTTAGGTCCTTCAAAACCTATTTTTACGTAATCAAAATGTATAAAAAACACTTCAATTTTAGATAAAACCATAAAAAATAAAAATTTAACCAATCAATTCAAATTTGCATGAAGTCTTAACAATTATATAGAATATTTTAAAGCTAGGAAAAATATGGGATGTAACATACCCTCCCCTTATGTTTCATTATCCCTTATGAACTTTTTAATTTGAAATAATAAAAGAATATTTGAAATAAAAGATGGAAATGATAAACATATAGTAGCATGAAATTTTTACATTCCAATTTGTTTCACAATTTATTCATTTCAATCCATAGTTCAAGTTCTTGGAAAAAATGTGGGAATTTTTGGAAGATTTCATCATAATCTTCCCAAGTGGCATTCTCTTTAGCATACTGGTCCCATAGACCTTGCACTGAGTGATAACTTGATTTCACAAGAAAATATTACGCACCTTGAATATTTAAGTGGATCTATTTCCATCACCCATGGATCCTCCATCTTCAAAAGCATCTTAGGCCCAACAATAATTTGATCCTTAATCATGTTCCAACTTATATGAGTTATACACATATTCCCACATAGAGCTTTGAAAGGTGTCATCTTAATAGTAGACTAATATGAGTTTTTGTAAGAAAACTTGACCAGAGGAAGATACATATCCCATTTATATTGTTGATCCATACAATATACTCTCAAGAGATCTTCTAGTACCTAGTTTACTCTTTTTATCTAGTTGTTGGCTTCAGGGTGGTAGGTTGAACTGATATTTAGTTTTTCCCCCAAGGAAGAAAATATAGATCTAGAAGGTATTCTAGCATCTCTATTTGATAGAATATTTTCTTGAACTTCATGAAATCTAAAAATATCTCTTAGAAACTTACGGGCAATCTTTGGCATCCCATCAGTTAAGTTCCTAGAATAAAATGTGCTACATATGTTAATTGATCCGCTAGCACACATATTTTATTATGCCTATTTTTTATCATGGTAACCCTTGAATAAAATCCATAATGATTATTTTCCATTTCTATTCTAGAACTTCATTTTGGTGTGATAGCCTAGTGAGGTATTTGTACTCATCCTTGATCCTTTGGCATTTAAGGAAACATGCCACATACTTTATTGTTTTCTTGTTCATGCCTTTCCAAATATATAATGGTTTCATGCCGGCCAAAATTTTAGTTACTGTAGAGTTCCCTAAGTAAGGAGCAACATGGATTTCTCCCAATTTTGCTTTCTAAATTTTTGAGTTCTTAGGTATACACATCCTGCCCTTTTATCTCAAGAGTCCATCATGTTCCAATTAATACCCTTCATATTGAATATCTTCAGTATCCCTTTGTAGTGCTTGATGTACTTCATTATAGAACCCATCTCCTAGTAAAAAATGAAGTACTTTCTCCATAAGCCTAGTATTTATGGCTTTAATGGCTGAGATGTGTCTTCTTCTACTTAAGGCATCAACTACTCAGTTTTCCTTGCCCTTGATATAATTGATCTCAAAATTAGAGGATACTAAGAAATCTAAACACCTCCTTTGGCAATCATTAAGATTGGGTTGAGTGAATATGTATGATGGTCATATTTGAGTTCAAATGGTTTCCCAATTAGGTGATGCCTCCATATTTGTAGAGCATCAATGATGGTTTCTAATTCTAAGTCAGGTGGTGCATAATTATATCATAGTTCCTTAATTTCCTAGATTTGCATGCAATGAATTAACCTTCTTGCATCAAAAAACCCCCATTTCTCCTCTTAACACATCTCTAATGACAACAAAGTGACCCTTAGGGTTTGGTACTCTAAGTATTGGCATGGTAGTCAACTTATCTTTTAAGTACTCAAATGTTATTTGGCATTTTTAGACTAGATAAAATTTTTCCCCTTCCTTTGCAATGTAGTGATGGGATGTGCTATCTAAGAGAAGTCTCTAACAAAATTCTTGTATAAACTAGCTAAACCCTTGAAGCTTCTAACCTTTGATACATTCTTGGGTATCGACCACTCTTTGATTGCCTTTATCTTGGTGGGGTCTACTACAATTCCTTTTTGTGAGATAATATTCCCTAGATACTGTAATCACCTAAAAATGGTCATCTAGACCATTAGTCCCCCTTTCAACATTTTGGCTAATTTAATTAATCATTTACCTAGATTAGATTGTGAATAATCAATTAATTTGATTATAACCTATGGTTTGACTATGCTATCCTAAGTTCATTATTTGATTAAAAGAGCATGTCCCCTTTTAATTAAATAAAAAGTCCCATTCTTCTAACTCACTTAAAGTGCACACATAAAGTCCTTTTTCTAATTTTCTAATTAAAATAAAAGGCTTTATCATTTTTGTCTTATGTGATAAGTCAACTTATATTCTATTAGTTGACTTGTGTGTGCACATGGATCACTCCTCTTTTCGAATTCCACCATTGATCATCCACCATCCTCATCTTGATCTCTACTATCTGTATGACTTTAAAAGGGAGAGAGCTTTCCCCCTCAAAGGATCCATCCTTATTTGAATATTCTTATGCTGTAGGTTTTCTAACAAGCTTCCTTGGAGCTTTGTGGGCAACTTCCCATTCCTTGTCTCATTCTCTCATCATCATTGCATACTAGTTTAGAATAATCTTGCATGGTAGTTTAGTTATTTTTACATTAATCTAAGATCACATAGCATAACTAATTTGGATTGTAATACTTTCATTCTTGTTAACATAGCTGTATTTTGCATATTCATTCTAGCTTAGTCTCCATTTGCATTACATTTTTGAGAGTTCTCATTGTAGACACTTGCATTCTTGTTCTTGTCTCAAAGAACCTCCCATTGCATGGTTTACTAGAAAGAAGTGTATTTCTAAGGCTTGGATGAGAGCCTTCATACTTGAATCATACCTTCTTACACTCCATGGATAGGGAGCTCTAAGCCAACATCTAAGTATTTCAAATTCATGGAATTTCTTGGATAGAAGGGTTTAGAGTGTGACATCTTTTGAGTGTACAGATACTAGATTTATTTTTTATAAAGGGAGTACTTAGATAACTTCCCATATAACTTATGGTTGCACAATCTCTATAAAATTGTCATTTGATCAAATAGATCATCTATCTAGGGATGTGGATATCTATTTTTGATGTTGACCTTGTGAAGAATTCTATGGTCTATGTGTAGCCTCATAATACCATTCTTTTTCTTATTAAAAAGCATTAGGGCTCCCCAAGTCAAAACACTAGGTCATATGAGCTTCTTATCTAATAATTCCTATAACTAAACTTGCAATTCTATGAGTTTGGTAGTGGTAATTTTGTATGAAACTCTTGATATAGGTTTTTCTTTGAGTACCAAGTATATGGAAAAATCAAATACTCTAGATGGGGGTAGGCTAGACAACTCTTCTAGGAATACATCTTGATACTTCCTACGATAAGGGTATCTTTCTTCAAAGGATTTTTTCATATTTTCCCCATTCTTCCCATCTTCTAAAATGTAATCATCTTGATACATGTTATCTTGTGGCTTCCTCAAATATTCTATTTTTTCAACAAATATTTTGCATCCATTTCTTCTACATCTCTTAAGTTGCATATCTAAAATCTAGCATGGTTTTACTTCATGCAATATTCCTTTACTGTTCATAGGGTCTCCTCAATCATCTAGGCATTCTACTATCTTTACAAGATAATCCACCTTCACCTTATGCTTGCTCAGTCAATTTATTCCCATGATAATGTCATAGGACCCTAAGGGTGCTACATATAAACAATTTTGGGAAGTCTAGCTGAGCCTTCAAATTGTTTGCATAGTCAATAGTCCAGAGGTTTTTTTATAAAAAAAGTTATTTTGGGAAATCTACTCAATAATTTAGGGGATATAAAAAAAATTGTGGCTTCAGTATCAATTAATATAGAAATGGGGTTTCCATAAATCTTAATCAGGATCTCTATGGGGTTTAATTGTTGTTTTTCTTGTCAATTATCTAATTTTGTATGAATATTCTAATGAAATATGGCTTAATAAGGGGGTAACGAAAGTTATTTTTGTTGGTTAGAGGTGCCCTTGTTAGGACATTAAATGGCCTAGTTATCTTTGCCACAAGTAAAACAACCTTTTGCTGGTCCTTTTATTTGATTTCCCTTTTTATCATTATAACCACTAGAATTTTCCTTTGAGTCTTTACCATTGTTCCATTTGAAATCAAGTTTGTTAGAATTGAATTTATTTTTGTAAACCCCTGACTAAAAGTTGGTGGCATTCCATTTGACCTTTCTTTTATTATCTTGGATGGAGTTATCATTCTTTACCATTTGTTCCTAATGGATGACCCTTTCAAGAGCATCTTCCATGGTTCTTGGTGATGCTTAATCTACTACTCCCCCTAATTCCCTAACCTTTAGATTCCTATCCTGTTGATAGGAAGGAATATATCTCAATAGTCAAGTGAAAATTTCCCAATACCCATGTATTGTCAAGTCCCCTTGCTTCAGGTTTTGGAAGTCTAATAACTTCTCATCAAATAAGGTATTTGGTAGCCATTAGTTCTTAAAGATATTGATAAACCTATTCCAAGTGATGTAGGTAATCTTAATGTTCAATTTTGTTTTGGTGTTTTTGTGCCTGTAGTTACTTCTCTAGTAAAATGGTAGATTCCCAAACCACCTTGGAGGATTTGAAGAAACTTCTAATTTCAAAATATTGTTCCATTTCCATGAACCATGCCTCAACAGCTTCATTGGACTCAAATTCTAAAAATCTAAGGAGTTTATTCTTCTTAATATCAATGGGCAAATCACTCACTATTTCCTATTTCTTTTTCTTTTCAAATTTTATTAAAAGAGATCTTATTTCATGTGCACTATGAGTAAATTATTCTCTCTTAGTTCTAAAAGGAGGTTAGGAGTGAGTATCTTCCTGTCCTTGCCCATGTTGGGTTGCTAGATCATTTAGTTTTCTCCATATTTTCCATTTGGGTTTGAATGTCTCATAAGACTTGGATCAACAATTCCATGTAATTTTGAGGGTTGGCATCACTAGAAACCTCATTCTCTATGAGTTCACTATTCTTATTATTTTACATATTTTATGCTTTGTTTTCTTGAAATGTATAGAAGAGTGAAAAGTGGTAGCTTGTTACTTGGTGGTTTTTTCAGAGTAGGGTTATAAATAAATTGAATACTCTAGATGGGGGTAGAGTTGTTTGGCCTACAATAACAAGAGAGCTAAGTATGAAATGAATGATTTAAGTTGCTGATAAATATAAATTTACTCAGTGGATTTATGAGATTTTTAAAGCTATTTTATTGATCGCGTGGGTTTATGAGATTGTTTAAGCTATTTAAAGTTATTAAAAGTTGAACTGGTACATTTAGACCCAAGGATAATTGATTCACCCCCCCACCCCCCCCCCCCCCCCCCCCCCCCCCCCCCCCCCCAATTATTCTAATCATTCTAATAATTAGAAGTACAAATATATACGATCTACCTTGTCAAAGGATTTACAAAACTCTTTTGAGAGTACATTTTGTTGGAGGATTTAAAACTATAACATGTTAGGGCTCACCCAATTCAAGGATTTATGTATTGTAATTATTAGGAAATAACCATTCATTCTCCTTTTTCTTTTCTATTACCATACACTGCTTGTTCTATTTTAGAACCTATATGTTTACATGTATGCTTTTCCCTCTTAATCTTTCATTAGAAATGCTTTAGAATAACTGAGAAGGGGGTGAATCAATTATTCAAGGTCCAAATGTCCTAATAAAACTTTTCACCAAGTAAAGTGAGCACATTAAACTATTCATTCATCCAAGCTTAACCTTTCTTACTTAGCAAGTTACTGTAAAATCAACATGCAAGAATAACATATGAAGAATCAACACATAACACAGTGATTTATGCAGAAACCCAATTTGGGAAAAACCACAAGTAACATGCTACTCAATTCTCACTCTTCTAAAGTGATTCCCTATGAAAGTCTTACCTTGTTAAAGGCTATAACACACAGGTAAATGTGACCTGGTTAAAGGATTTAACCACCCTATTGGAAGTGGGCTCAGTTAGAGGACTTTAGAACATTCACTTGGAATGCCACCTTGTTAAAGGATTTACAAATGGCTACTAAACCAACCTAAGTCCATAGGATTTTACCCTAACTGATACAATTTTTAGATAGTAACAAGAAGGGCTTTTGACTTGATGCAACTCATAACTTACCTTACAGATTTTAGATCTCTATTCAGCTCTCAACATTGCTTGGGTTTCCATCTTTGTAGCTCTGATAGCTTGTCCTCCTTTCAAGCTTTGTCTCCTTAAGTCTCCATGCTTGATATTCTAGTACAACCTCCCATATGGCCACTTATCAAAGAAGAGTCTATGTGCTCTGTTCTTCCTTCTCAGTGCCTTCTCCTTGACACCCTTCAACAACTTCACAACTTGGCACCCAACAACTCTTGCTTCTTGACCTATGAATCCTTAAATAGAAGTTTGGAAAATTTTTCCCACTCTTAATCTTCTCGCTTTTAATTTCAAATTGAATGGATTAGGTAGGATTCAATGAATCTACCCCACATCTTGTTCCTTCTAGAAACATCGTGAAGAATCCTCCTGAATTCACCCAAAAATGGTTTACCTAAAATTCTGTAACTCTAGCTTGTCAAGCTCTAATTTTTACAAGGAAAAGAAGCAACCAAATTTTTTTTAAAAAAAATGCTTAACAAAACCAAACATTGATATGAAAAATTATAATTGAATAGACATTACATTGAATATAGAATGGTTACATTATAGAAGTTCAATAGACCTAGTCGAGTTTGTTGTCATGCTTACACCCACTAAATCAGCTAAGCTCTAGGTGTCATCAATAAATATAATTTAGGACTAGATGTCTATAAGATGAGTTAAGATATCATAGATATTCCTAGTTTGTTAAAATGGTCAAATGAAAGGTGCATCTCGAATAGTAGGAGATTTATGTATGAAGTCAGTCACCAGTACTTGTTTCCATTAGAGATCAAGGTAGTACATACCTACTAAATTTTATAGTGTATTATATCATATATATTGCGAATATAACAACTTTGATCTTCTTGACATATATATATATATATATATATATATATATATATATATATAATATGTTTGTACCCAATATATGTATCAGGTGGGGCTAAATATCATACTTCTTAACAATAAATTTTTTTCTAAACAATTCCATTGGATGTCATGCTTTATATTTATAGTTACAATTGATAATTTTTCATTCCCACAAATTTTCTATATATTAAAAACACAACTAATTTTTTTGAAACAGGAGAGAGGACTGAAAATCAGATACATAACCTATTCTTAAATAGAAGGTGATGAAGTAAGGTGATGGAACAAAGTTTTTTTTACTTAGAATTTGGATTTCAAGTTTCCTAGGGGTGTTCATATGGTTGCTAGTTATTGAATGCAAAGCTACATTAAGGAGTTATGGTAATGAGCCCTTAATCTTCTGCACCCAATAAGAGACACTCTGATGTGCAAGTAAAATTTCAATTTGTGTCAATATAGCGGTAAAAGACCTACATGTTGCAATGAGGAGATGTTTAATCAATTAATCATTTTAATTCCATTAATATTAGGATTATCATTATATTAATATAATAATAATAATTATTGTTATTTAATTATTATTATAGCTATTATTTCTTAAACACCTATATCTTCTATACTTAATACACATCTTTTATCTTCGTCACTAACATTATTATTATTTAACATTAAATTTAAAGTACTATTTTTTTTTTGTATATTTTATATTTTCCTTAGAAAGAAATAAAAATAAAAATAAAAATTCAACGAACTACCTAACCTTAAATACCCCTTCCCATATGATCTTCCTAACACTATGTTAGACTTAACATTTCTACACTTACTTTACATGATCCTGAAACCCTTTTAACAAATAATCTAAGTACCCTTTTTAATAAATATACTAAGTCCACTTTTTATAAATATACTAATTCCTCTTTTCATAAATATTCTAAGTCCCTGCCTTCCTTAGTTTAACACCTACCACCCCAAACTTTACTCCTAGGTGGATGTGAACCTCCTATACCCACACATGGGACATCTAGGATAGATCCCACTTTATGTCAAAGTCAAGTACCTATGACATGGCTTTAATTTAAACCTTTTTGAAGGAAAGAAGTTTAGAATATGCTGCATATGTCTTCATTGCTTTGAAAACCCACAAATCCTTCCATTAGCTCATGTACTTGGTGGCTCTTCCCAAGGCATGTGTCCAAATCAGCAATCATGGCAAATCCCAAGGCAAATCAACCAAACATTAACTCCATTCTTGCAACACTTACCAAAGTTCTCCCTTGCTCTTCCCTAGGCATGGGTTGATGGAAGGAAAAAAAATTGACTTAAACATTTGTCTTTTCCAAGTTATAGTTGCCTAGTTAGAGGAGTTAACACATGTCAGAATAAGGCATAATCATTATTGTTTTTGTTTAAATTGCTGACAAGGTATGAATGCCTAGTTTGAGTTGCATAAGATAAAAATTTGAAGCAAAATGGAAATAATATTTTTATTTTTATGTTTGGGCAAGTGTGAGGAATATATGTGTTTTTTTAATTTCTTTTCTTGTACAAGGTCCCATCATATCTTACGGAGCTCATAACTCATGACTGCCACCTTATTAATGAAGGGGTGGTTTAAGATTTAAATGTTTCTACTTAGAATTTCCAAGATAATATATTTTTTTTTGTCTATTATTTTATTGATCTGTATTGGCAAGGGCATTATTTGATGTTGCTCATACATTTTCCAGAGGACAAATATGCATCTACAGGCATTTATTTGAATTTGAGCTTATTTACCTTATTTCTTTTTTTTTTGAATTTTTATATCAGGACAAATATAATTTGATCATTACCTTATGTATTTCATGGTTTATCCATATAGTAAATCTATTGTTGGTTCAAGACAACCATCCTATTTACTCTCCAACTTAATTTACAAATGCTTTTAGATGAAGCACAATCCAAACTTTGCATGTAAATCTAAAAACTTTAGCTAATCTTTCTTTTATTGATGTTTCCATCATGATCACAAATCCAATACCAGTAGAATTATAATCCACACTTAATATGATCCGAGAATTAAACACAATTGCATCTAAATTATACATATGAGACTTAATGAAATAAGAATAATAGAATGATAATATCCTATTCATCCTTCTAATGTCTACCATGACACTTAATTCTTTTCTTCAACATGCTCATTACCAAGAAAATGAAACCACAATTACAATTCAACATAAATTTTCTTCAAAGTTCTTTCATTTCTTCCATAACACATTCTTATCATACATGAACATATGGTGGTGAAAGATTTGTTCTGAAAAATATACACAATAGAAATATCTTTCCTTACTACATAGATGACTCATAATTACTCTATTGACAAATGGAATAGAACAAGACAACATCATCAAAATACAATATGAACACATAACAAGATGGAGTTCAATTCTCCATTTTAACACCATACAATAGAGTCTTCTCTCCTATGCAATGAGTAGACTACATGAAACTCCAAGCTTCCAAGATCATCAAGTAAGAACCTATAAAAGAGAAACAAAAATGGAGAACCATGGAGGTTCACCTCCCAATCTAGGGCTCAAGGAGTCCACCCACCAAGCTAGGGGAAACAAGGCTCAAACCAGGTACACTCAAACATCATCACAACCCAAGCATCAACATGGATACAAAAATATCACAACACATTTACAACCCCAACCAAGGTTTGCACAATGATTCACAAATGGAATCATAAACATTGGGTGAAGGTGGGCTCTTCAAGGAGGAAAATGTCATATCCTTATTAAACAAAAAATCTTGCAATTGCAATATTCTAATAAGGCTTCCAAGAAACATGACACAAAAAGGCTATAAATATTCACATGCCTCAACAAGGCTATCAACACTTACTACTCTTCACATATCCTCACTTATACCTCCCATAGAACTATAGAAAGACATATGGCTTCAATGGAGCCCATACTCCATGAAAACTATCCCCTTTCCAAGAGGAGGATTTCTCAACTTCAATGTTGAGCCCAACTAACCCATTCACCCCAAGGATTCTCTTCCCTCCCAATGGTGAGTGAAGCCTTCACACCCAACACAACATTCAATCTACAACCACAATCCATGAAAACAAAACCAAATGCAAATAAATTTAGCATGCTCACTCACATACACAAACATTTACAACATGCACCATATGGAAATGCATAGATCCTACAAGAAAATTCCTATAATTTTCATTTTCAACTTTCATGAGATGAAAGAAAACATGACATGAAAGCACTAACCTCCCTCCAAGCTATGGTTATGAAATGGTGATCAAAATCTTTCCTTCCTTGGCTTCCAAGATTCTCCTCCAAAACTCTATCCGTCTCTACAATTAGAGAGTGGGTGAACAACCACTAAGTTTGGCACAAGCTGCCTAAAAAGAACACTTCCATCCCCACCTACTCCTCTTACACCCTTGTATATTTCTACCAATAGGAGCTTAATCAAGTGGAGGGGTGAGGAAAGAAGTCATGTGACACTTTGATTTTCGAATTGGCTTGAAAATGACTAGTTTAGAGGGTCTCCTAAGTCCTCTAGGCCAACTTATGGTTATATTTAGACCCCCAACCTATACTACTACCATGTGGGTGACTTATTTTCACCAAAATAACACTTGGGAACCACTTTTAGGCTCTCTAAAGTTCCTATCAATTTTTTGCATTCAATCATGAAGGTGACTCATCCTAACACTCTCCCAGGTGGCTAACTTGATTTCATAATGGGATTAATTTTAGCTTAAGTGACTTCATGCCCAAAATCCTATATGAAATGTCATTTACATATAGACAACACAAGTGTCAAATGACACACACCCATTGAATACTTTACACATCACGATGACATGTCACTAATTAATCATGATCTTTAAACTTATAACACCCATGCACAATCACATTATGAAATAAACACATTACAACAAGGTTTTGAATCTTTCAAAGATTCACCTTGGCTCTACCATGTTCACATAGGTTTGAACCTTATTTCCTCGAAGAATTTCCATGGTTCAACTTTCTTACACACTCAACTTAACCATCAGTAGTCCAATGAAATATTATAGAAATACATACAAATAAGTGCAACATGATTCAATATCACATAATTTGCATTAACATATACAATTAACTTTCATCTAATCATTTCCATAAAATATTCAAACATTGCAAAATCAAAATATGTGTATCAACATTTATCTTTCTTAACATAATGAAATTTCCATTCTAAACTCTATCAACATACTTATAATCATGAAAAAATAAAGTCATATCTACTAAATCATTAAAACATAAAATAATGGATCTTAGTATATATGTCCTAAGTGAAAATCACTAATATGTAGACTTGTTAACTTGTATCCTTTCAATCAAGTTAAACATGTTGACATTCCTAGCAATATCACTTTCTCACATTATGAAGGGTTTGTGTGTGAGTTTCTAAGGTTAATTCCTCAAACCGTTAGAATGTTTCAAGAATTATGTCATCATAATTTAAAACCAAATTTTGAATGTAATCATATGTCTTGTTGTCATTATAACCTACATTCCATTGTTGTCCTCACTAGAGTAAATGTTAATTTATCTTTCTTTTTTAGCTTGTAGATCATACCTTGAATCTCATGACCAGGTTCTCAACTTGAACACATTGAGTCTCATTTTCATGTGGTCTTATCTTATCAACCTAATGTTATTGTATAGGGTATCAACCTTTTAATAATCAAAATCTACATCAGTCTCTAATAGGATCTCATAAATCATTATTAATAATGAAACTGTAAATCATGACCTAACTAACTCCTAATCATATTCATTCCTTATGGTTTATAATAGGGTACAAATGTGGGCCTTACACAACTTATCATCCTTATCCTCCATCTAGTTCACAAAATTCAAGGTAACAAACTTGTCAACTTAGATATGGTGAATCTTTGACTTTTCAAATAATGCAACAACTCAACACTATTGAAATTCTAGTGCTCGACACATACTATGTTACTTAGCACCAACTAAATTTTACTGATGCTCAACATGTAGTGTTGATTACTCAGTATCCACTAAGTTTTTATGATGCTCAACACTTATTACTTGCTTGGCACCTGAACTTGCTCAACTCCTTCTATAACACTTGGCACACACTAGATTTTGCATTTGCTCAACACTAATTGAAAATCTGCTTGGCACGAACTAGCTTGCTCAACACCCACTAATGAACTTAGTTAGGTTTTGTAGACAACTTTATAATTTATACTTTCAGATTTTCTAAGTGTGTCCAACCTCTGTATCTTCAAGTATATTATCAATACATCATTTTATCATTGTCTTAACTGATCCTTATATTTCATTACAAAACCATAACTCAACCATTCCCTTAAGTACTTTTGTTATATCTTGTTGATTAAATCCTCTTCATCAATCAACTAAGTGATAATACTTGGATCTTATAAGCAATTGTCATTCTAGCAAATAGCAAGTTTGACATTAGTGACAAAACAATGATTGAAAATATCCTTTATCAAAAATCTCCCTCTTTGCAAACAATCTTCTTTCTTCAATAATGATCTTTTCAATTAGATTTCCAACAATCTCCCTCTTTGGCATTGATGTCAAACCAAATTGATCAACCAAGTTATCAAAATGCTAACTAGGTTAAAATAGTAAATCAAATGCCAAAAAGAAATTGTGTTACCATTGCTATTTTCATCAGTTTTCACATCTCCCTCTTCAATGATACATTTTCTTCTCCTCTTTGTTGTACTTCCTCTCTGATCTACTATCCTAATTTTTTTGCTTCTACTTCTCCCTTTTAGCTGCTATTTCCTTTCTCTTTCCTTTTTTTTATTTATTCTGCTATTTCTTCTCCCTCTACATGTCTAATTAGTTTTTGTATGACTCCCTCTTTTTTGTATCTTACTACTTTGATCAACTTTGCTCTTCGTAACTACTATTTCTTCCTCTTACATTTTGTTCCTTTAAATGTGCCATTTCTCGCTCTGCACATTATTTCTTCCTCTATATGCATTGATTAGTTTTTTCTATTTTGGTATTAGCTACTTCTCCCTTTGCCTATTTGATTTTGTAGATTTGATCAGTTTCTACTATTTCTCCCTCTTTGACAACAATGCCAAAGACATATTATTTCAACATTTCATCATGCAAGTATAGCATTTTTAGGAACTCTAATTTCTCCCTCTATCACCTTGGTTGTGACTTGTTTGAAATTTTAGTACTTTGATTACTTTAGGAAAAATCCTAAAGTCCTCTAAAAAAATTTATAACATTTCAACAATCAACTCATTTGATGCAAGGCAGTTTTGTTGTTACTCAAGTGGCCTTGGATAGGGGTATCACCCCTAATTTACCTCTTAGATACTCAAATGCATCTTTAGGTAGCTCTTTTGTGAAGATGTCAGCAATTTGTTCCTTTGAGCTTACATATTCCATCCTCGCTTGTCTTCCACCAATTCTCTTATGTAGTGACACTTAATTTCAATATGCTTCATTTTGACATTCATTATAGAATTCTTTGATATGTTGATGGCACTAGTGTTATCACAATACAATATCATAGGTTCAGTTACCTCTTCCTTCATACCTTGCAACAAATGTTTGATCCATACAATATTGGTGTAGTTGATAGCAACAACAACATACTCAACTTCTATTGTGGACTATGAGGTACAACTTTATTTTTTGCTAGTCCAAGTGACTAACCTTTTACCTAAGAGGAGTGCTCCTCCACTAGTACTTTTTCTGTCATCAATATTACCTTCCCAATCTGCATCAATGTAGGCTTTCAACTCAAAATTTTTACTCCTCTTGTAATATAAGCCAAAGTCATCAGTTTCTTTTAGGTACCTCAATATTCTTTTGACTAGCATAAGGTGATTTTCTCTTGGGTTTGCAAAAAATCTTGCCACTATTCCAATAGCTAATGCAATGTCTGGTCTACTATGCACAACATACTACAACTTTCCAATCATTGATCTATACATTTTCTGACTTACTTAAGTTGACTCATCATTTTTGGATAACTTATGTCCTATTACTATTGGTGTACTGGCTGGTTTTGAATCTTCTAAGCCAAATGTCTTGAGTATCTCCTTGATATATTTTGATTGGGTCACAAATATGCCATGTTTCAGTTGATGTACTTGCAATCCAACAAAGAATTTGATTTCTCCAAACATTGACATCTCAAACTCATGTTTCATTTGATCAACAAAATCTTTGCATAGGGCATCTTTTCCTCCAAATATTATATCATCAACAAATATTTTAGATATCAAAATATCTTTACCTTTTTCTACCTTGATTTACAGGTTGTTGTCATCTGTTCTCTCAAATTCTATCTTCACAAGATATTTGTGCAATCTCTCATACCATGATCTAGGTTCTTGCTTCAAACCATAGAGTGCTTTATGCAATGTACAAACCATGTATTTTTTGTTTTCATCAACAAATCCCTGTGGTTGTTCTATATAAACTTCCTCTTCCAATATACCATTTAGAAAAACAAACTTTACATCCATTTGGTAGACATTAAAACCTTTGTAAGTAGCATATGCAAGTAGTGTTCTTACTCCTTCCATCCTTGCAATAGGGGCAAATATTTCCCCATAGCCCAATCCTCCTTCTTTTGCATAACCTTTGGAGACTAATCTAGCCTTATTTCTTGTGATCTCACCATTCTCATCTAGCTTGTTTCTAATGTTGGAATTTACAAGTGGGAAAATTTACTTCTAAGAAGAGGGGTGAATTAGAAGTAACTAACTTTAACCTTTTCAAAACCTTTTAACTAATATCATTCACATGCATATAATTCATCTAATAAACATAAAAGTAAAGACATGCATGAAAATAGATAACACAAGATTTGGTAACCCAAAAACCCTCCAAAATGAGAAGGTAAAACTAGGGTGGGGATGACACCCACAAAGTATCACAACAACAATATGTAACTATTCAAGGTTACAAAGTTTGACCACTTCCAATGGTCTGCCCTATGAAAGGCCTATCTTGTTAAAGACTTTACACCCTATTAAAAGTGACTTGGTTAAAGGATTTACAAACATTCACTTGGAATGTTACCTTGTTAAAGGATTTAGCACCTTTTCTAAAGGCTTACAACATCGCTATTAAACCAACCTATCATCATAGGATTTTCATTCCTAATACAATTGCTAGAGAGTATTAGAAAGTCTTGATCTAATGACTTGTAATCCTTAATTTCTGATTCTAGATCCTTGTTCTGCTCTAACTACTCTGATCCTTTCTTGATCTGATATGTCACTCTTTAAAATTCTAATACTCTATTCTCAATCAATTGGATTTTACAATGCTGCTCTAATCTTTCTAAGTCTTTACACCCTTCTGCACTTCGCTATAATTCACCCATACACTTCTCTCTTGCACACACATAATGGGGTTTCGTCCTCCTTTAAAAGGCTTCAAAGACTTAGTGTTAGGTATGAATCTATGATCAATAATCACTCTTCGTTTCTTGCTCAATTCTTTCACTTTTTCTATCGGTTGCATGCCTTCACCATTTTTCTTATTAGATACAAGCTGATTACATAGGTAATGTAAAAGATTCAATCTTATCTTCAAGATCCTTTGAGATTCATCCTAAGTCAGCTCAAAAATGGTTTACATCTGAGTTTGTGAAGATACAAACTCATATGCTAATTCTGTGTTACTTGACACTTACTAGTTGTTGATGCTGGACACATATAGGAATTCTGTCTCACTCAGCTCCTATAGTAATTCTATCTTTCTTGACATCTATACTCTGCTTGGCACCTATAGTGACTCGGCATCACTTATCACTTGGCACTTGAACTTCGCTTGGCACCTAAAGTTCACTGGACACCTGAAGTTCACTTGGCACCTATTGAATTCTCTAGCTTTGCACACATTGTAGCTCGACTTCTGTATTATACTTGGCATCATCTTGAGGATTGATTAAGTGTGTTGATAATCAAATGTCAAAATCAATATGAGACCAAAAATCTCCCCCTTTGACACAAGTAGCAAAAAATACTTAACTAAGCATTATGGATCTGATCTCTATTAGCATACTACACATTCTATTCAACATATGTACAAGACTTCAAAAAATTATTCAAAATTCTATATACCTCAAAAATTTGTAATTCCCCCTGAACTGATGTGACAATTCTATAACCAAAGACTCTTATGCTAAATTTGTCTCATGCTGATGTGTCTAATACTCTTTGCCTTATCTGTGCTCTATATATATTTGTTGTACTCTCCCTTTGTTTTTGCTTTGTTTGTACTCTGTATCTACACCCCCTTTGAAATCTTCTTATAGTTTTTGCATCCTTTTGGCTTTATTCCCTTATTGCTTCTTGAAAATTTTGAATATCTCCCCCTTTGGATATTCTTTATTATCTCCATCAAAGAATGTATTATCTCCCCATTCTTATCATTTCCCATCTTTATCTCCCCCAAAATATTGTATGTCCCCCTTTTTGACACTTATGTCAAAGGGTCCTAAGAATGAATAGAATATTTAGCCAAAAATGTTTTGTTTACCTCCATTATTGTCATTAGAGAAGCATCCCAATTATCTAAGGCAATTTCTAGTAATTTTTGCTAGATGGTTGTCTCTGCTGCAAGATGTACAAGGCCTTCTAAGGTAGAAATATTATGATCTTTCTTTAGAACTATTTTTGCATAGTCCATTTCCTTGTGCAATACTTCTAGATGTGGGGTAATGGCAGATTGAATTTGTATCAATTTGGCCTTGACATTGGCCTCTTCTGCTATTAATTCAGCTAACTCATTCTAGGTGTGAAGCGTTGTTGCAAAATGCTTCTCACTTTGAGTTGGATCTTTGGGTAACTATGTGCTAGAAATCTTAAGATTGCATTCCAAGCTTAGTATTCTTTGGCTAGTTTCTTGTGTGAAGAATGATGAGTCACACAATTTGGAGTGCAATGAGAACATATTTTCAAGTACTATTTTCACTTTTTCAACCTTCCTAGCCAATTCAACTTGTGAAAGTGATATCTCATTAGATATATTTTCATTGAATTTCATTTGAAACTTCTTTTCAAACTATTCTAATAATTTAACATTTGTATTAAGGTCTTCATTTTGTACTTGGTCCACTATGTTGGACAATTGTTTCATGATGGGCTAGGTTTCATCAGGTACTAGCAAGCTGAATGCATCAAAGAATATGTCTTTGATTTCAGTGCTTGCTTCTGTCTATACTCATTTCTAAGTATCTCCTGCTTCTTCCTTCTCTCCAGTGCCTCTTGCACTTCATTTATCTGCACTAGGTTCATTGTCTTGGAGCATAACTAGGTATGACTATCTCCTCATCAAGTGTAGGGTATCCATAGTGAAGTAACCTTGCTACCTTGGTGGAGGTCAAGCCTAGTGCTGAAATCTGTAGTGGTACTGCATCAATGCTTAGCTTTTTGGTAGGAGTCCCTGAGGTAGACAAGTTCACCAGTGTCTAAATTGCCTCTTGCTCTTTTTCCTTAGCAGTTTTCTACTCTTTATTTTCTTCTTCTCTACTACCTTGATCAATGATAATAATTTGAGGAGGTGCACCTTGGGTTTGTGTTGTAGGAACATCTTGTCCTATTTGTTCCTTTGTTGGCTCCTTGGCAGTTGTTTTTGCTATGATTGTATGATCAAACTAAGTAGTCATATCCTATGCTTCTTGCTCTTTTGGTTGATCTTCTATAGCTATGGGAGGTTGTGAAGGTGGTTCTATGTTTTCACCTTCTCCTTAGTAATCTTTACTACAACCTTTTGCAATTCTTCTACACTCACTAAAACAAGATTTGTATACAATTGTGATTGCAATATTACTTGGTGAAGGATCTTTTTGAGATCCTCTGCAGTTAATGGATTGATGTTCTAACTTGAGGTGTCAAGAATATCCTTAACAATTATAGTTTCTACAAGTACTATATGTGGATGACTTGGTGGTGGCATTTGGGTGTCTTGGACACTTTGTTCTGGCTGTTGCTCTTCAACTGTTGTCTCTTCACCTTGTGTCTTCTCCACTATTTCCTCTTCTTTTTGTTTCCCTCCTTGCTCATCCTTTTCATTCTCCTCTTCTTCCTCATAATTTCTTCCCTCAAAGGGGTCTTCCCACCCTTCCTTGATAGTAGTTAATCCATAAATCAATTTCCACATTTGTGTGGACTTTTGCACAACATCTTCAGTTTGATTTTGCAAAATTCTAAAGGCTTTGTATTTAGTTAGGTTAGGAATTACCAGAGCCAATGTTGACTCCCTTAATTCCTTTTCCATTTTAAGGCAATATTGCCATTTATTCTCTATAATGGAGCTTAGCTCCTCAGGCATTGAATTGTCTAGTTCAAGTGGAGTGGACTTGAACTTAGCCATCATAGTGTACATGGACTCTTCCACTATGTTTTGTTGCTCCCTTGACAACTTATTGAAATCAATGATCTTTAAACTAGTTAAATGTACATTATCTCTAATGTTATTATAAACATTTTCTAATTTAGACTTGGTAGAATGCCTTACCAATCTGAATTGATCATTATCAGACTTTGTCTTTTCTTCATCTGACTCTGGAGGTGCAACATATTTCTTCTCTTCTTTTGTTCTGTAGGCCCTCCTTATTCTATGGCCTTTTGCTTTGCCTTTTCCTTTGCCACTTGAGTTGTTGCCCTGGTATCTACCCTTGTAGTTGGCTTGGTTGGGCTTGCCTTTGTTGCTTTCTTCTTCCCCTTGGGCTATGTAGCTAGCTATTTTTGTACTTTTCTCTTCCTTGGCTTAGCATTGGGTGCTTCTTGCTTGGAACCTTCCTCTTCTTCTGCATCCTCCCCCATTCCTTGGGTTAAAGCAAGTGTTTCCTAACCTTGTTCCTCTTCATCATCTTCTACTTCTTCACCTTCTTCTTCTTTTGTAGTTCCCTCACCAAATTTGGCCTTTAACTTCTTTAAAAGTTTATCTTTCTTCTTCAGTGTGGAGGTAGTCTTCAGTTCCATGTCTACCTTTGACCTTACACATCATAGGTTCCAAAATGTGGTACACTTTTGTCTACTTCCTTAGCTAATAATGCTGTTATAGTTGTTGATGCTTCATCTATATTTATTTCATAGCTAAGAGGTCTTAACCATCTAAATCTTGGTATGGAAGCTTGTATATAGGTGTAGTCAATATCTACAAGAAAGCATACATCATTTACATGTTTTTCTACCAAAGAAACTGGAATTCTTAGCCTTTGCTTCATGGTTTTCTTGAAGTCTTCAAAATAGCTAGTCATTAGGGTCTCAAAATTAGCTCCCATTTTCTCTATGTATTCATTGACTTGAGCTATTATTGACCTATTTTATTTCCAACTACTTTACCAAAAGAATCAAATTCATTCTGCACATAAAAGAATATACAAATCAAAATAGCACCAAATTTGCATTGGGCTCCCTTGGTTCTCCTTATTGCTGCTAAATTTTCGTTAATTTACTACAATTGCAGTTTTGCAAGATCATAAGTATGACCCTTTTTCACCAATTTGTAGCCTACATTCACTACAATGCAAGGTACACTGTTAAGTCTACTAGATTGGTAGAATTTGTGTGCAATAACTCTAACATCAAAGTCAACAAGAGGGTCTTGAATGGTATTAATTATCATCCCTCTCTTGTTTCACTTGGCACTAGTGTTCTTCTCTATTGCCTCCTTAGAATCACTCCTAAGGGTCTTTGGCTAATCTGGGGGTGAGTACCCTGTCACTCTATGCACAATTCTCTTTGTGATTTTCACTAGACTATCTTCCAACCATAAGCTTCCATCATGTATTCTGCTAAGCACTAGCCTGATCCATTCAGTCTTGAATACCGTGGGGAATTCTAGGGCACACTTCAAACCCTTCTTGTTGACAATATGATATTCTTCTTTCAACACTCCATTTTTAATTTCCATGTCTCCTATGGCTCCAATCTTGCAATTGTAACATCTCCTAATGTCTTGAACCATAACTACCTTAGGGGATATGATAGATAGGGCTCCAACTAGGTCATTTTTATATGCTACCTTTGGAATTGGTTAGAAATCTAGCTTTTTACTCCATTAGACACTAGCTGGACTTCAAATGGTTCCTTCTCCTAAGTTTTCCTAGAGCTAGAAGCCATTTGTGTGATCTAGGGTATGAACACAAAGAAAATATGAAATTTCATAACTCAAGACAAATGAAAATACCACAAAATTGATGAAACTATGTTGAAATGCTATTGAAATTTTCTTAAACACTAGATTCTCTACTTTGAAGTCATTCTGCACTCTTTTTCATCTTTGCTCTTTGTTTGTGATGAAAAAAAATGATTGAAAATTCAATAATATACCCAATTTTCACTATATTTAATGCTTAGTGCATTTATAGCTATCCACTCAACTTCCTAAGGATTTATGCATTACTCAGCTTCTATTAGCTTTTCATCACTCAACATCCATAGGAGTATCCCTTACTCAGCTTCCACTACCAACTCGGTAGTAACTAATCATTCAGCTTCGACTATTTTTGACAATCAACTCGGCATGCACTAAGATCTTACTCAAGATCTGAGGGTAACTCGAAAACATTGATGAAAATTTGAAGTTTTAACTTTGCATCTCTATTCATGCTGATCTCTTCTTTTTAGTACTTGCTTATTTAGGAACTTATGTATGATGAAGCTTTGTAAATCAGGCACTGATGCCTTTTCTTTGATTAGTTTCATGAAGTGTGACCACTTGACCTATTAGGTGAAATGATCCCTTCATTTGATGTGCTACACCCATCTTTCTTCTTCCACGTCTTATTCATTTCTCCTCTAATGTGCTCAATATCTACCTTCTCTTTACCTTTGTTGTTCTTTGAATTGGGTGCCTTTGACCTGGTTGGGCAATTCCTACTGATATGACTAGTCTTCAAGTAACTGAAATATGTGGTTTGACTGAACCATCTGCTATAGTTCCCTCTAAAATGTGTCCTTATGCAATTTTTAGGAATGTGTCCATATTCCTAATAGTAATGATAGCTATATCTGGTGTTGTAGTCCTAATTGTAGTGATGTCCATGGTTACCTCCTCTTGCTAGCTGATTAGGTGTCCACATAGGCTTTGATCTACACTCAAAAGATCTATGTCCATGCTTCTTGCAATTGTAGTAGTGAGCTTTATATCTTGGTGTTCTGATAGTCTTAGTTCTGCAGTTATGTGCTTGATGTCTTTGCTTTTTGCACTTATGACAATGAGTTGCATTCTTAGGTTTGTCATGCTGATGGGCATTTTTTCTCCTACATACATTAGAGGTATGTCCCTTTTTACCATAGAAATGAAAAGTAGGTTTATTCTTCTTACCTTTGTTACTCTTTTTTTCTATAGTCTTGGATGACTCTCCTTGTTCAGTGCTGGTGTATCCTAGT
Source organism: Cupressus sempervirens (assembly GCA_028749045.1). Taxonomy (NCBI): domain Eukaryota; kingdom Viridiplantae; phylum Streptophyta; class Pinopsida; order Cupressales; family Cupressaceae; genus Cupressus; species Cupressus sempervirens. The sequence goes on along the minus strand of CM053788.1, from coordinate 271,289,262 downwards.
CCTGAAGTATCATTGCTAGCCCTTGGTGATTTTAGTAGATACTGAAAGTACTTGGTAGCCGCATTGGGCTTGTTGAAGCTCTCTATAATATTCTCTCTTTTTAGGTCATTATCCAGTTGTTCATTTTGCATCTTCAGTGTAGAGATCTCGATGTCCTTGATATTCAATTCATGGTGTGCATTCATTATCTAGCTTAGGGTGTCTAGCTACATGTTTGAAATTCTTTCAAGCTCAATTGACTTTTCCTCCAGTCTATTGGTAAGGTTTCTCTTATCATCTTCTAGGATAGCCTTATCTTCAATGGCTCTTTTCTTCTATTTAGTTACCTCATAAAGCATCATGGCTTGTGATTCTTGTTCAAGCTTGAGTATTCTAATTTCTTCTACTTGAGCTCTATTCTTCTCCATTAGGTTTGGTATTACTACATTAAACTCTTTGGAATATCCATTTGTAAATAGTTTTGAGGTGTCAATCTCCTTGTATTGTGTATCATTCTTAGCTATGGCAATCTCTCTTCTTCTCTTTAAGGATTTTCTCAGTTCTTCTCTAGCTTCCTCCAAAGCATGTAAAGAAAGTTGTATGTCAATTGCCTAATTCTCTATGATCTTCCCAAGTTTGTAGACTTCCATTTTTAGATCTTTTCTCCAAGCTGTAAGGCTCCTCCTTGTGAGAACTTGGCTCTGATACCAATTGTTGGAATTTACAAGTGGGAAGATTTACTTTTGAGAGGGGGGGTGAATCAGAAGTAACTACCTTTAAAATTTTCAAAACCTTTTAACTAATATCATTCACATGCATCTAATTCATCTAATAAACATGAAAGTAAAGACATGCATGGAAACAAATAACACAAGATTTGGTAACCCAGAAACCCTCCAAAATGAGAAGGTAAAATTGGGGTAGGGATGACACCCATAAAGTATCACTGTAGCAATATGTAACTATTCAAGGTTACAAAGTTTGATGACTTCCAATGGTCTACCTTGTGAAAGGCCTATCCTGTTAAAGACTTTACACCCTGTTAAAAGTGACCTAGTTAAAGGATTTACAGATATTCACTTGGAATGTTACCCTGTTAAAGGATTTAGCACCTTGTCTAAAGGCTTACAACATGGCTCTTAAACCAACCTATCATCATAGGACTTTCATTCCTAATAAAATTGCTAGAGAGTATTAGAAATTTTTGACCTGATGACTTGCAATTCTTAATTAGTGATTCCAGATCCTCATTCTACTTTGATTGCTCTAATCCTTGCTTGATTTGATATGTCACTCTTCAAAACTCTGATACTTTGTTCTTGATCAACTAGATTCTGCAATGTTGCTCTACTCTTTCTAATTCTTTACACCTTTCTGCACTTCACTATAATTCACCCATACACTTTTCTCTTGTGCACACATAATGGGGTTTCATCCTCCTTTTAAAGGCTTCAAAGTCTTAGGGTTAGGTATGAATCTACAATCAATAATCACTCTTCATTTCCCACTCAATTCTTTCACTTTCCCTATTGGTTGCATACCTTCACCATTTTTCTTATTGGCTACATGTTGATTACATAGGTAATGCAAAAGATTCAATCTTATCTTCAAGATCCTTTGAGATTCATCCTGAGTCAACTCAAAAATGGTTTACACCTGAGTTTGTGAAGATGCAAACTCATATTCTAGTTCTGTGTTACTCAACACTTACTAGTTGCTGATGCTCAAAACATATAGGAATTCTGTCTCTCTTAGCTCCTATAGTAATTCTATCTCACTCAACATCTATACTCTTCTTGGTACCTACAGTGACTTAGCATCACTTATCACTTGACACTTGAACTTTTCTCAACACCTAAAGTTCACTTAGCACCCAAAGTTCACTCAGCACCTATTGAATTCTCTGGCTTTACACACACTGTAGCTCAACTTCTGTATTATACTTGGCATCATCTTGAGAATTGGTTAAGTGTGTTGATAGTCAAATGTAAAAACCAATCTGAGACCAACACCTAAATACCCATTTGGTACCAATCATATTTTTATCAGTTGGTCTTGGAACTAAGGTCTAGGTTTTGTTCTTCTCTATCTAATCTATCTCTTCTTCCATAGCTTTATGCAAATTATCTTCTTGTAGTGCATCTTTCACTATTTTGAGTTCAAATTAGGTTAGCAGACATGATTCATTCCTTAGTTTATTCCTTTTCATTGGTCTAGTTTCCTTGTCTCCAATGATTTGTTCTATAGGGTGATGTCTTCTCACATACTTAGATAGCCTTGGTTCTGTCCTTCTTTCCATGTTTGATATTTCAACTCCAGAGTCACTGTGCACATCTCTTTCAAGTATTTCTTCATCTCTTCCATGTGTACTGATTCCTAAATTAGAGTGTGCATTATCTTCATTCTGCAACTTGGATTTTGAATGCAGCTTGACATTCATTGGTTGTGATTTGGTTGATACTAAATTTTTTTGCTGATTCCCAACTTGATTGGTAGCTTCATCTTTAGTAGGCATTCCCTCATAGAAGTATACAATGGATTTGTATTCTTTTGGTTTCTTAGTTACATCAACCTGAGCTTCTACATGCTCATCAAAATTTATATTTGCACTCTCCACAATCTTGTTAGTGTTAGTATTCAAACATTTATATGCTTTACTTCTAGTAGAGTATCCAAGGAATATGCCTTCATCACTCTTTGTATCAAACTTGCCATTTCTAGTATCTTTAAGAATATAGCATTTACAACCAAATACTTTGGAATGTTTTAAATTAGGTGACTGACCATACCATAATTCAAAAGGTTTTGCATTTGTACCTTTCTTGAATTGCACTCAATTTAGGGTGTAGATAGCCATATATACAGCTTCTCTCTAGTACTTCAAAGCAAACATTTTTCTCCATCATTAATATTCTGGCATAGTGTATCACTGATCTATTTCTTCTTTTTGCAATGCCATTTTGAGGGGGAGTTCTAGGTGTTAATGTTTGTCTTTTAATTCCTTTGTCATTGCAAAATATCTTAAATTATTTTGATGTGAATTCTCCTCCTCTATCTAATCTTAGACATTTCAGATTCTTCCCTATTTCCTTCTCAACCATGGCCAAATACCACTTAAACATTTAAAATGCATCAGATTTTTGTTATAGGAACATGACATTCATCATCCTAGAGTAGTCATCCACAAACAACATTATGTATTTGTCTCCTTGGTAGCTTTGCACTTCCATTGGGCCACATAAATAAGTATGCACTAACTCTAGTACTTTTTTGAAAGTGTAGGTTTTTCTTTTGAAACTTGACTTGGTCATCTTTCCTAGTTGATATTTTTTGCACATTGTATTTTTAGGATTCTTCAGTTTAGGAAATCCTTTGACTTTCTTCATCTTGCTGATGCTAATTAGATTATCAAAGTTGACTTGACATAGCCTTTTATGCCATAGCCACACATCATCAAGTTTTACAATAAGATAGGTTGCATCTTCCATATCTAAATAAAAAAAATTACTCCTAATTTGTTCTCCTTTTCCTATCAGATTTCCATTAGTGTCATAGATTTTGGTAGTTTTGTTTCTAAATTTTACTTTGCATCCTACATTGCCTAATTGTGACACACTCAATAGATTGTATTTCAATCCTTCAACATAGTATGCATTATCACATGAAATTTTCAATGTAAGTTTAATTGAACCTTTTCCTTTGATTAGAGATGGAGCATCATTTCCAAATCTAACACTATTTCCATTATATTGAGTAAAGGTAACAAACTTACTTTTGTCTCCTGTCATGTGATGTGAGCATCCACTGTCTATGATCCATTTTTCATTCTTGTTCACACAAGTTACCAGTGTTGTTGCTTCATCTTCATTTGATTCATCCTTTATGGCTACATAGACTACCTTATCATCATTCTCATCAAGATCATCGTCTTCAACAATGTAGCACTTTTTCCCTTTGTCTTTGTAATCTCTGCTATCACCTTCTCTTCTGTTCTTGTTCTTGTTGCCTTCTCTATAGTTCTTCTTCTATGTAAAACTTGTAGCAATATATCCTACTTTATTGCAATTAAAACATATGATAGGTAGCTTACCTTTCAATTTACCTTTGCCTTTGTGAAATCTTCTAGCCAGTAGTGCTTCCAATTGTTCCACATCTTCTTCATCTATGCTATTGTCGCTGGATGCATACTTTACCTTTTTATTCTTCTTCTTTGGTTTCAACTCCTTTGTATCTTTTAATGATAACTTGGCCTTGAAAGTAGATTCAAGATTCTTAGGTTTGTAGTTATCAAAGTTGGACAACTCAAATGCAATGAGTTTTCCCACTATTCCTTCAAAAGTTAGGTAGTTTCTTGGTACACTCCTTAACTCTTGGATGGATGATACTCTAATAGGATAGATAGAAAGAAAATTTCTTAAGAATATGCTATTGATAGTATACTCTTCTAAATGACCACCCAAACATCTTATTGTACTTACTACTTCTTTCATTCTAAAGGCATATTGAGCAGGGTTCTCACCTTCGTCCATTTTCATGTCATCTAACTTTCCTCTAAGGCTTTCTCTTTTAGATATTTGAACATTCTAATCTCCTACATAAATATCATTCAAGGATTTCCACATTTTAAATCTAGAGTCACATCCCTTGATGTCATCAAATTCAGCATAGTTGAGGGCAGAGGCAATCTCTAGCATTGCTTGATTGTGCTCCTTCTTTTTCTTCATATATTTTGCAGTGGGCACTACTAGATCAATACGTTCTACTTCAATTGAGGTTTTTTCATGGTCACTTATTGATCCAAGGTGCAACTTCATTAGACTTTACCATGCAGTGAAGTTATCTCCGTTGAGCTTAGGAACTTCTCTCTTGGACATCTTGATCTTCCTGCTTCTAGTACCTTTAAACCAAATCAGCAGATGGCTCTGATACCAATTGTTGGAAATTCTTTAGATAACTAAGAGGGGGGGTGAATCAATTATTCAAGGTCTAAATTTTCTAATAAAACTTTTCACCAAGTAAAGTGAGCACATTAAACTATTCATTCATCCAAGCTTAAACTTTCCTACTTAGCAAGTTTCTGTAAAATCAACATGCAAGAATAACACATGAAGAATCAACATGTAACATAGTGATTTATGTAGAAACCCAATTTGGGAAAAACCACCAGTAACATACTACTCAATTCTCACTTTGATGAAGTGATGCCTTGTGAAAGGCTTGCCCTGTTAAAGGCTGCAACACACTATTAAATGTGACTTGGTTAATTTTACCTTGTTAGAAGTGGGCCTGGTTAGAGGACTTTAGAACATTCACTTGGAATGCCACCCTGTTAGAGGATTTACAAATGGCTACTAAACCAACCTAAGTCCATGGGATTTTTCCCTAATTGATACAATTGTTAGATAGTAACAACAAGGGCTTTTGACCTAATACAACTCACAACTTAACTTGCAAATTTTAAATCTCTGTTTAGCTGTCAACATTGCCTAGCTTTCAATATTTTTAGCTTTGATAGCTTGTCCTCCTTTCAAGCTTCATCTCCTTAAGTCTCCATGCTTGATATACTAGTGCAATATCCCATATGGCCACTTATTGAAGTAAAGTCTTTGTGCTTTGTTCTTCCTTCTCAATGCCTTCTCCTTGACATCCTTCAACAACTTTGCAACTTGGCACCCATCAACTCTTACGTCTTGACCTATGACTCCTTAAATAGAAGTCTAGAAAACTTTTCCCACTCTTAATCTTTCTACTTTTAATTTTAGATCGAATGGATTAGGTAGGATTCAATTAATCTACCCCACATCTTGTTCCTTCTAGAAACATCATGAAGAATCCTCCCGAATTAGCCCAAAAATGGTTTACCTAAAAACTTGTGCCTCCAACTCATCATTCGTATTCTCCATTTGGTTCAAAAAATTCAAGATAATAAACTTGTTGGTTTAGATTTGGCAAATTGTTGACTTTTAAAATAATGTAGTAGCTCAACACTATTGAAATTTTGGTGCTTGACACATAATGTGTTACTCAACACTAACTATGTTTTACTAATGCTCGACACCTACTATGGATTCACTCGGCATCCACTAAGTTTTTTTGATGCTCAACACCTATTACTTGCTTAGCACCTGAACTTGCTTGTCTCCTTCTATTTCACTTGGCACACACTAGATTTTGCATTTTGATGCAGGAGCATCCAGAGGTATAAGGGCAATCTTGTGTCACCCAAAAAAATGTACTTAGACTTAGTTTCTGTTTCATGTCTTTACATTTTTGGATACCCATTTGGCTCAAATAAAGGTTCCAACTCTCATAGTTCAACTATCAGTGCATTTGAAAATCCCAAAAAAATAGGAGCATGCAATTTGGCCACCTTTTTGGTGACCTAGAGGGTGTGACTTGGCCAAATGAATGTAATTGAGATTTAGAGCATTCCAAAAAAAGAATCAGGTCAAAAGGCCCCACGGTTTGAAAGTTATTACAATTTTTCGGGTTTTGGAGACCTCCTAAGAATGCTTCAAAGTTAGGTTTGGGGCATTAAATGACCTTGAAAAGGGTCAAAAAATGGGGGACGAGAAAAGCTTGTCCATAGGGCTATTAAGCGCTTCGAGAACTTTCTGAAAATGTAAACAATTTGTCAATCGGAGCTACGGTTCAAAAGTTATGCCTCCCGGAAGTTCGGCTACCGTTTTTGGATTCTTCTAGATTTGCACCGACTTCTAACGCAGCTTTTGGAACCTTCTATTTTGTTGGTGGATGCCTACTAGCACTTTCTAGAATGTACTCCTAGTCCTTAACCCTTTGGGGTCTATTTAAGGAGATTTTTGGCATTGTAAAAGGCAGTTCGGATTGGAGCTTGAGAGGAGGTGCTAAAAGGAGAAATATTCTCCAGAGTTATGCTATTGTAAGCCCGTAGGGCATGTTTTGAAGTTTATTTTCTCTGCACTGTTTGTACTAGTTGATCTTCTCAGTTAATATAATTCCCCTTTTCTATTGTGTCCATTCTGTTGTTGGGTTGTGTCCCCATCACATTTGCTCGGCACTAACTGAAAATCTACTTGGAATGAACTAGCTTGCTTGGTACCCACTAATGAACTTAGTCAAGCTTTGTAGACAACTTTGTTACAACTTATACTTTTAGAGTTTCTAAGTGTGACCAACCTCTATATCTTCAAGTATATTACCAATACATCATTTTATCATTATCTTAATTGATCCTTATATTTCATTACAAAACCATAACTCAACCTTTCCCTTAAGTACTTTTGTTACATCTTGTTGATTAAATCCTCTTCATCAATCAACTAAGTGATAGTACTTGGATATTATAAGCAATTTTCATTCTAGAAGATAGCGGATTTGACATCAGTGACAAAACAATGATTGAAAACATCCTTTATCAACAATCTCCCTCTTTGCAAACAATCTTCTTTTTTCAATATGATCTTTTCAATCAGATTTCCAACATCTTTTCTATCCATGAAAACTTTAAGCTTATTTCTCATTCATCTTAATTTTCTCACATATCTCAAAATGTTTTTAAATTTTATTCAAATATCACCCTCTTGGATTGGTCAAAACGTGTTACCTTTCTGAATGTCACCTTTCACTTTTCCTTATACTAATCCAATATGGACCTCTCTTGTCATTTACTTTATTATATCACACTACCCAATATGATTGCATCTCTTGATTTCTTGTCTACCTCAACCAATTGGAAATTCTCTTAACTCTTTCAACCATTTTGATATAGTTTTTTATTGTTTCATGTGATCACTTATCATTTTCAATGTTCTAAATTGACCAATTAACTTGTTGTGATAAAATGACTTAGTTATCACTGATCTATACTATGAATACTATAGATATAATGGATTTCCATAAATAATAACCATATAATTCTTTACCTTTAGTACTTTTCCAACAATCTCTTCCTTTAGATAAGCTCTCAATGTAATCTCTAATGCCAACAATCTCCCCCTTTGGTTTTGATGGCAATACACTTGAGATCATTGAGCTTGAACTCACCCTGAGTTCATATGCACCATACTGCCTTTTCACTAATGCTAGTCTTCTCATGACTTATCCTCCTTTTTCTCAATCTCTCATATTCTCTCCTATTTATCTTCTTTCATATCTTTAAACATCATATGTCTAATCTTTGATCTTCTCTCACATGAGAATAGTACCAAAGTTGCAATCTCTAATAGGTAATCATTTATTTTTACCCTATCAAAGATAATATTGTAGTTTTTCCTTCATGAATCTACTTATATCTCATGTGTCTTCTTCATGTGACTTAATAAATAACATGTTCTTTCATCCTTGTTGTTATCTCATCTGAAATGTTAAATGAATATCACTAATACATAATCCCTTAAGTACAATTGATGTAATAAAGTACACCCAAATAACATCATCCATTGGAGATTTTGTTGAGCATGAAATAATAAATAAAAGTACATCAATACACAATACAACATCTCATAGGATCTCAAGATGCATGATACATAGATATATTAGATGAATATAAATCTTTAAGACAAGAAAAAGATTGATAAAGGTACAATTGCATCAATGGACATCTAATAACTGCCAATCTATGGGGGAACCTAATGGTAAGAAGTCACTACCTCCCAACCTCATGACAACCTATACAAGAACCACTCTAATTTTATAGGGAAGATTATGAAAGATCCACACATAGATAATCAAATCAAAAAACCATTCCTTGGCAAGGAATCCTGATAACCAAATCTACCTCAAGGGTACACAAACTACTAATAAACAAAAGATAGACAAAGTCAAAAAGACTACCAACACCATATACTAAAGTCAAGATCTAGATACCAAGTAAAAATCAAGTATCAAAACTGAAAGAGATAAAATATTAAAAGAATATTCATTTCCAAACCAAGTGCCAAATCTCAAAAGCATAATAACCAACAGATAACCAATTGCCATCAATGAAAGTAAATCACCAGTAATAAATAACATATTGATGAAAAAAATGCCACTGAAAGAAAATACCAAAAATCTACAGAGGAGGATCTGGCTACATTTTAGGGAGTGTCATCACATGGCCAAACTACTTGAGTTACCCTGAATTGGTCTCTCACTAGATCCCAGACCTTCAAGCATTTAGTTACCCTAGACTAGTCACTCTGAACCCTGAACCCTCAATGCGACACATGATGAACTAGAATTACCCTCTTGTGAAGAAGAGAAATACCAGCCATAAATCTCACTAGATATCATCTCATTCCCATCCTTGGCCTATACAAGCACTCAAGGCACGGGCAATGCAATATCTCTAACTTATCTTTTTAATTTATCTCAAGGCATAAGAGAGGCAAGATTCTAATTACTATCTTATCACTTGTTACACAACTTATGTTAGGTTACCTTGGTACTAACCACTTTGGGTCCCGGACCCCTATTGTAAGCCAATCTCCCATAAGCATGCACCTAGAAAACCTCTCCTAAGTTTCAAATGAACAATTATGTCCCATACCACAAAAGAAAATAAGATCAAATTTGGTTCCATAAAAGGCAATCCAAAAATGCACTAGTTCTTAGATCCAAGTCAAATTTTCAACAACATAAAACTCATAAAGTACAAATCTCAATTCAAACAATAAAGCACATCTTGACATCTAGTCAAATAGAAATTATAAAAGAAAAACTCTCAAAAAGCCTTTGGAGTGCGTCTTAGATGGCCAACTAACCAAAGTAAGAAAACCATAATGAAATAACCATAACCATAAAGTTCAAAACCCATCAAAGAAATAAATATCACAAAACACCAAATAAAGCATATAGAAAACAAAGGATTTCAAATAGAGGGATAAATTCATTTGTTTCATACAACTTGGTTAGCCAAAAGGACATTTTCATTCAATATAGAATTCGTGTTTTTAAAGGAAATAATATTATTCCTATAATTAAATAGTTCCTAAAAATTAAGAAATATAACTTATTAGATTTTAATAATGCATTCAAAATTTATTAATATTCTTTCATCCAATAACACTAACAAATCCTTTTCAAAATATTATATATGAGTCTAATAAAATTAACTATAAATATAACTCATTATAAATGACTTTTAAATAAGTCTAAATTAAATAAACTCTATAAAGAAATATTTCAATAAATTTAGCTATTATAACCTTAAATTAATATAATATTAAACATTTACAATTTATAATAATTTCACATTAATAAGATTATTTAAAATTTAATTTATTTTAAAATTTAATGTATAATAGAATTTAATTAAATTATATATAAAAATAATTAAAATAAAATAAAATATATGTTTTAACATCCTCAATGAGGGATTGATTGTACGCAGATAGTCATGACATTGTTCACGGTAGCACTAATGTTGTGTGTGGCAACCATTGGGCTATTGCGACAACCTTAGCACTGCATACGAAAACGTTCCACACCCCCCCCCCCCCCCCCCCCCCCCCCCCCCCCCCTCCCTCCCAATCTATATTTAAATTTTTTAATAATATTTTTATTAAAATTTTGTTTAATAAGATATAATTATTTTACTCATTTTTCCATTTGCATTCTGCTAGATGAATTTTTAACAACTATATTATTATTGTTATAAATAAATACATTTATGGAATAAGTAATAATTTTAGTTTCCATCAATCTATTGGATTAAATCAACTTAGCCTCCAAATTTAGCCCTTAGCTAATCAATCATTACTTTCTTTCAATTTCCTACTATAGAAATTCAAGTAGAATGGGCTTCAAAATGAAATCAATCTTGATAACTATTCTATTTTTTCCAAATCACACACACTCAAAAGACATGAGGAATACACATCCTTTCAAATTAATTTACTATCATGGGTTTCAAACATTAAGTTAATCTAATGCTAATACTTTGGACAATCTGGTGAAACCCTTGCTAATCCAAACCCTCGAAGCTTCCAATAATTTTTTTACTCCAATTCCAAAATTTTCTCCCCAAAACTTGTGTCCCAAAAATGAATTACAAACCCTCTAATAGATTCACAACCTTAACTAGGGTTTCTATCCTCCAAATTGCTAAAAGCCATTTGCTTTCTTGATATAGTAATTACTTTTAATTATTAAATTTTTTCATGTACACAAAGTTTTTTTGCAATTTATTTTCTTTTCTTTTCTCTACTTTATTATATTGTGCAAGCGTTATGAAAAGTATAATTTATAATTTAAACTAATAATACTAATTAAAACTCATTATTTAAATGTGACTCTGGTTTAATTATTATTAATTAAATAATTATAGGAAAATGATATAAAATCTCTTAATATCTTAGATCTCTTTATCCAATTTTCACAATTATATTTTTAAATTAAATCATTTAATTTGAAGGACATGTTTAATTAATTTACAATCAATTAAATATCTTTATATTTTTATCTTTTAATTTAAAGTCAAATAATATTTAATAATTCAAATATCATAAGTCTAATCCAAGCATCATAATTAAACCATTTATCAGGTAAATCACATAGCGAAAATCATATAGAAACAACATGAGTAAAACTGACTAGAAACGAAGATCAAATTACACATGCAAAGATCACTTTTGGGTTTAAGAGAGTAGTCAATCAGATACAAATCCTCTTTCTCAGGACAAGAAATTAGGCTATGGCTAGGATTGGATCTGAACATTATCTCCCCATTCTTACCATTATGTTCTTGCAATAAGGTGTGTTCATCCTCGTAATTCAGGAAAGTCAATACTCGATACCTATAACTTGCATAATAGATGAGCATGTACATGTGCATATATGTCTAAGATAAATAGGCAATGGTAGGGAGTGGTGCATCATGTAGATCCTGACTAGCAAATGACTGTGACACCCTTTTGTAACCATATCAAGCACATCAAATAGAAAGGAAAAATGGACATGTGCAACATACCCATGCAATTAGTATGGGATATGTACATAAATAATCATGAGTACAAATAACATCATTTTCTAATATAAATAACTCATCTTTATGAATACATAGTTATCATCATTTAAAAACACATCGTAAGATATCATCATGACAGAAATTGTATTTACTGATGATGAATAATCAAAACATCATCATACAACACATGAAATGAATCAACTATGTAATTAATCCAAACATTTAATCAAGTGAAGAAATAATTTCAAGTAACTATGAAATAATATCTTTGAAACTAACACATGCATGAAAATAGGCCTAAAAGAGTTTGGAAATCATAACAAAAAAATAAGCTACGGGGGGGCACTACATCCACCTCCCCTAGAATAAGGCTTACTAGTGGAAGCCTACAACAAAGATATAAAACTCAAAACTCAATGTGAAAGTTCACCAAGACTCTTTCACATTGCAAGAGGATGAGAGTTAGCTACAAACATCCTCTTAGATCTATCAACATCACCAATTGTGGGCTCTGAAGTTGCATGTCTCTTGTTGGATATAATTGTTCAATTGTGTGTTGTCTTTGATGTTACACAAATGTCATATCAATTATCAGATAGAGTCTACCAAGCTTAGCTAGTTAGCAAAGAAAAAGATAAAGTCTACTGAGCTTAGATTATCAAAAAATTGAATTACACAGTCTACCAAGCATTTCTTGAGGTTACACTATGAAGACAATTTCTACCGAGCTCACTCGGGAGCTGAAGGATTTTATGGCAGAAATTAGTTTCTACCGAGCTCACAAGATCAACGAAGGAAAATCAGTTCTTACTAAGTTCACTCAGTCTCCAAAGGAATTTTTAGAGTTTGTAGTGTTTATCAAGCTTCACATGGTTAATATTGGAAATCATTTCTGGAGTAGTGTTTACCGAGCAGGGTCTGCCAATGAAGGATTTCATTGTTTTGGGAAATAAAGTTTGATTGTTTCATGTAATGTTTGTAGCTAGCTGATGTATTGTTTATTGGTAAATGTAACTTGTAAATGAGCCGACTAACAATTTTTAATGTATAAATAAAAGGTCAAGTTGTGAATTGTAAAGTATGAATGGATGTATGAATGAGCAAGCATGCAAGTGAAGTTGATTGTGTAAAAAGGAAGTGTGAGCAAATTTTGAAAAAGGATTAGATATCCTTGAGGAGCAAAAAAGTTTTATCCAATAAGTGAGGATCTATTGAAGCAGAATAGAGATATGTAACAACAAAATTTAGTTGCATCTCATTCAAGTCACTTTATTGTTACTTTTCACTAATACATTAGGGGTCAATTTGCGACGACAAGCAAATGTAATGTGTTTTTGGCTTTTTTTTTTTTTTTTTTTTTTTCAATTTTAGCCTGATGCCATCACAATCGCGATGCTATCTCCAATACATATGGAGTGGAATTGCAACGGCAGAAAATGTTATGTGATTTTTGGCCCTTTTTTTCCAAATATAACTCAAAAATGTTGCAATTGTGACGCTAACAAGATATAAGAGAAAAAAAAAAAAAACCAAAAAATGTTGCTCATTTGAAATTGACACAAGGACCAACATTCATTCTATCTTGGTTCTTCGAAAAGGAAAGGCGAGAGACTTCAGCAGTGAGTTGACTCAATGCAAAAGCCTAATCGCCATCTACCAGACTTCTTGTTCTAGCCATCTATCTCCCTCAACTTGAGGCATTGAGAGGGGCAAAGACCCACATCTGCTAACTGCTTGCTTGCCCTACTATTCTATGGGGATCTCTGTGGCGAAAGGGCCAAGGGTAACATTCGAAGGAGGATGATGGCAAGGTGCAAAACAAACAAACCCATTACTCTTAAAATCCTTTTTTCTCCAATCATTATTATTATTATTTCGTGATCAATGAAATCCATGCCCCACATCTCCAGACATTGGCAATTTTAAGGGCTTTTGCAAATCAGATGGAATCATTGCTTTTTATGAAAGATCTTTGGCTTAGAAGCTGGCAAATTTTTGTGCCACGCAGGGCATCAATGTGAGAAGATTTTAAAGCCACGAAGCTTATTGGAGTTAAGGTAACAGAGATATTTCTAGAAAAACTACTTGGTATGCACTGATACAGGGTGGTGTAGGGAAAATCAAAATCTTCCCTGGCAGATAAGACATATTTGTTCAACCAAACCTAGCAAATATGATTAGATCAAGGGCAAGATGAATATGAAGATTGAATCAAAAGTTAAAGTTGATTGCATATTGAGATATGCTTTCAAAAAATAGCGCCATTTCAACACAAAAGGTGCCTCATTATGAATCCATATGCAACAGTGATGGCCACCAAAAGAGAAATATTAAATGATTAGCAGAAGTGGCTAACCTACATTTACCCCATGAAAAATTTGCATTCACCATAGGTTATTTGCAACTGGTAAAGTGGGAAAGATATAACTAAGCAGTCAAAGAGTCAGAAACTGGATCACCAACCAATTTTCTTCCTTTTTCTTGGAAATAGATCTTTTGTCTTTTAACATTGTGAATCAAGGAGCTATTATAAACTTCTCCATCCTTGTGAGATTGTTAGATAATACTAAAAATTGATGCTTGGACATTGGTCCCTTGGCATTATCTGGCACAAAAGAATCCAAGACAGAAACTATTGCTAGTATTAATTTGATACAATCAATATCTAGGATAAAGTGATGATTTTGAGAATGATTGTACAAGTAGAAACACCCTTCAGTGACCATTTGAAGAGAAAACTAATAATAGCTAAGCGAAGACCATAAATCATGTCCTTCAGAATCAAGTTTTCTAGATAAAAATCATAGAATGGAAATTCCAAAGCCGCTTCATACCCTTGATATTTGATAGGGCAGATATATACACTAACTATAGTATTTCTTCATATCATCATGCTTAAAGCAGACACGTACATTATTTTCCATTTGAGGCTATATCTAAATTATGGGAGGAAAAATATTAGTATCTGAATGGGGAGATTAGAAAGCTGATCAAAATTTGTCAATCTATTTGTAATTTATCTTAATTTTTTGACTGTGTTCAAGAATTATTTTGTTTTCTTTCAATTTCAGGTATAGATTTTACGATGAATGTCTGAGAAAATATGGAAATGCAAATGTATGGAAGTATTTTACAGATCTCTTTGATTACTTGCCACTGACAACCCTTATTGAAAGCCAGGTAAAGAAAAAGATATTATACACTATTTTGTTGGTACCGTGTGTAGCACAACAAACTTGTTCTTACTATAAGAAAATTTTCTTTTCTTTTGTTTCATTGCAGATCTTCTACTTGCACGGAGGTCTCTCCCCATCATTGGACACACTTGATAATATACGAGCTTTTGATTGCATATAGGAAGTGCATCTATACACATAAGTATAATGTTCTGTGCTGCATAGATTTGAAAAGAAGATCACAACCATAACATTCAGTTCTATGCATGATAGTGTCTTAGATCTGGTTCTATGTAGTGTTCTCTATTAGAAGAATTTTCTATCCTAGTTACTAAATAGTTTCTATTTGAAAGTATTTTGGTTGTACTGGCTATGAAGTGCCCCACCAAGGAACCCTTGGAACTAAGTGTAAAACATGCAGGGGATTTTGTCAAAGAAATTACATCATTACACGCTTAAATTAGGACAATAGTGCTAACAACATGAACAAAAATGAACAAAAAATCACTATCACTTTGTGCTTGTGCACAAGTAGAAGTCTTGACACACTTCCAAGGATCATTTGACACTCTACTAAACAATTGTAATGAAATTCCCACATTCCATTATTTTGCCTGACACAAATGGCTTGTTATCAGACCAGTAGGGATGAAGGTGCCAATTACCAGTTGGAGGCACTGATTAATGTATGTGTTGAAATATTGGTGGAGACATTAATCTAGCAAACTTTCCCACAAGCTGAGTTAATATTCACCCAAGACTGTGCTAACTCCAACATATGGCTGAATACATAACATCCTCTTCAGTTAGGGTCCAATAACATGATTTTCAAGGCCAAATCACTTGATTATAACAACATACATATGCATCCATTTGCTACATTACAATATCCATGAATACATGCATGACTCTTACTAAAATTGGAGGAGAGAGAGAGAGAGAGGGGTACAGAAGGAACTCATGTAGGTGCCACTAAATCCAATTTAATACTTGTATACCAGTCCCCAACAGTGCCTTGTCACACCACTCAATCATGTGGTACTCTCAGGTCCGCCTCACTATGCTTGTGGAGATAGTCACATAGCCCAAACAAGAACACAAGGCATACAATGAGGTATAAGCATACTCAGACCAATTAATGTATATAGAGTGCAAATAAATCATAGGCTTATTTAAGAGAAAACATGGAGCAACACAACATGAAGCAATGGTCACAATGCAATATCTAAACACACTCAATCAACCAATACCCAAGAGGTGCTATTCATACTACTAGGACTTTGGTGGTTGAGTATAGTGCATAGGGAATGTCATCACATGCCCAGACATGTGTCAACTATCCTCACAAGTCACCCATTTCCTTGAGGAAGTGCTCATGGTATTATTCTCATGGATTTAATTGTGAAACTACCCTCACAAGTCACCCATTGCCTTGAGGTAGCACTCTTGGTATTCTTGGGGATTTAATTGTGAAACTACCCTCACAATTCAGCCATAGCCTTGAGAAACTACTTATGGTGTGCTCGGGGATTCTATTATGCATACTGCCCTCAGAAGTCACCCATAGCCTTGTAAAAGCACACATGGTGTGCTTGGGGATTCTATTATGCGTACTATCCTCACAAGTCACCCACACCCTAGAGAGACTGCCCACGACATGCTCATAGATTCAATTGTACAACTACCCTCACAAGTCATCATAGCCTTATGAAAGTGCTAATGTGCTCATGGATTCTATTATTTTATTTTCCATACCTAGTCAAAGCACCTAATCCTATGGCTTAAAATTTTTAGAGAAGGTAACAATATAAACTCAAAAAACTTGATTGGTCTTCACCAAGAGTGTAGGTCCCAAGATGATCATACAATATAATAACATGAATCCATTGGCCAACATGCCAAGAGGGTGGATCTCAATAAGATCTCATATTACCAAGAAATATCCCAATATTAATATACCAAATCACAATATCCAAAACATCACATAGATCCCCTTTTACAAGCAAAGACAATGTGCAACAAGCATACTCAGTTGGCATCTCAGCCAAGAGTATGAATCCCTAAGTGATCCAAAGTACATTTCACATCACATAGCCATATAATAGCACATGTAAAGTTTAAGTGTATTACCACAAAGAATATAAGCTAAAAATGAAGAATGTCCAATCATGCACATATGCACACTCAATCAACCTCTATACCAAGATTTCAGATCCCTATGCACCTGAAATGAAAATTTCACAAAAATTATACCCAATGCTCCACATGGGGATAACATATCAGAATGCACAAAATCTAGTGTTAATAAAATTCCATTCATGGCCTAAAACTAGTTTTAGAAATTAATAAAACTGATATGGACTTTACCTATATACAGTAATCAGAGGTGCAATTAGTTAAACAAAGATACATTAACCCAAACAGAAATGATAATAGCTATAGATTATGAAGGGCCAATGTGACTATCTCCTCTAAACATTGTCAGGGATATAGACATAGGTAGACCTGTGAAGTTAGTTGGAGTTGATGTCAGGTACTTGCCATCACTACAACACACATTAAGTGTAGCTGCTCACCAATTAAACAATTTTTAACCAATGATAAAGGGTGATGCTGATATCTTGGACTGGTGACTGATATCTGAATCAACTTTTAACTGTTGAGAATATAGCCTCAAATTCCCAAGGAGAATCCTTAGTTCATTTATTTTAAAGTCAACGATGGTCTACCCAAATAAACTTGTTATGAAAAATCTGTAAGGCTTAATAGAAAAAGCGAGCTCTATGCTTAAAGGAGGAATTGATGTGATCTAAATATATTGCCAGGATAGACTGAAATTGGGGTAAACCATGTGTCCCCAACTTAGTATATTGCCAACACATATCCTATTTGACATTGGCATTAATGTTCCTCCTTTCCTTCCCAATCCCTTCTTCATGAGAATAATGTAAGGAATGCATCCAAGGACCATCCAAATTGAAGACCCACCTTGAGGACACTGAAGAGAGTGCAGAGGCAATTTGATCTAAGGATCTATGGCTAATTATGGATGTCTTTCTCAACTTGATGCTTTATAAACAAGGCTTTGAATCAATGAAGAAAGAAAATAAACCTGGATATGAAATCAAGATGACGAGACTGAAAACTAGATCTAGTATTGACAAGAAGTCTGAGAGACTATCCATTTACAACAGGTCATGAATTGGAGTACCAAAGGATGAGCTACAATTAAGTTTCTAATTTAGTATAACTAGTGGGAGACACCTTTCTGGACCTATGAGGAAATCAGCTAGAAGAATGGCTACCCTACATATCTATATTCAACCAATCTTTGAGCTCCATGAAATCTGTAGACTTAATATTTTAACTAAAACTCCAAACTTACAGTGTCATTGTTGTGCTTTTTCTTGCAAATTATTTTTTTTTGATGCAGATCAAGGATACTATAGGTTGAAGCCTATACCAAAATGCCCATTGCAATATTAGTGAACACTCAACAACATGTTACTTCTAGAATTTTGTTCATTAATCTTGAGGGGACACTCTCAATATAAAAGTCAAATAAAAAACCAAGATCTTGCATGCTCTATCAGTAAACTAAGCAATGTAAATTTATAATTTTTCTTCCAGCAAATGCAAGCTGTAGCACTAAATAGTCTAGAACGTAAGAGATGACATTTAAAGACTCATTATTATCTAATTAGAATTTGGTTAGATCTGTCTTAAGAATTTGAAATGGAGGCAATAATTCTAAGAACTCCAAATTCTGAACTAAGACTTAACAAATGGAAAAATAGCTTCACACTATCCATTGCCTTTCGACATGACAATTCAGAAGCATGTTGAAGAATGGAATTAATAATTGAAAAATCTTCCTAAAATTAATAATGCTGAATTCTAATAATTAAAATTTAAAAATACAGTCTCCTATTTTTTCAGATATTATTGCAAAGATCATTCACACCAGTCCAAGATATCAGCATCACCCTTTACATAATAATAAAGGGGCATTTGGACAGCGTAATCATTCTTATATATTTGAATGTTAGGACATTGACCCTTTCATATCTGATCACCATTTAAACCATCATAATAATAATGTAATTAAATATATGCATTTAAATAGCATTTAAACAACAACAATGAGTATATATCAAATCTCTGAACCAGATAATAACAAAACATTATCAACAACAATATGTCAAAAAATTAATAACCAGATAATTTATGTGCTTTTTCATTACTATGTTTGACTCACATAATTGTGATCTCTCTAGCACTATGATGTCATTTAATATGTCTTACTAAAGCTTCTAAATTTTGTTCCTTTTGCCATGTCATGTAATATGTCTTGCCTTGTAGCTTATATGTTTTGAAATTGCTGTTAGGCCTTGTAGCTTGTATAATTTGATTGCTGGAGAGCTTCTACAGCTAAGCAAGAAGGCCGTTGCATGAGTTATAGCCGTGCGCTCAGGTATGAAAATTGTATATTTTTTAATCTAATGTATATTTTAACTAGAATTTTAGCTTATATGTTTTGAAATTGCTTTTAATGGCTTAATGTTGTAAGGTCTCTTGAAATAAGACCTTTAGGTGGTTGTCAAAGTTTTACAAATAATCTTATCCACAAATTTGCCTAGAGCAATTGACTGAATGTTATAAAAGGTGATTGGGTTAAATGTCTTAGGAATAAAGTCAATTAAGAAATTATTTTTAAAATATTAAAGTATTTAGCTAGGTCTAAGAAGATTTGTGTACTTTCAATAGTTTTGCTTAGTTTGTGAAAGTTGTAGACCGAAGTTTTCATAGCCCAATTTTTGCTTCCTGCGAAGAACGATCATGTCAGATAATATAAGTGAAGAAAAAAATAGGGAGACAATCAATAGATTATGGTCTAACTTGAAAATAAAAGGTGATGGAAAATGTTATTGTCCTTGAAAAATTTGTAAGGGCTTAAACCATAGAAGACTACTAATCAGAACAGTTAAGAGACATTATAGGGAGAATGGTCACATTGAAGGGGGGCATGACTATCATCCACTGGTAAGTTGTTCATTATATCATTTTAACAATTTATATACATATGAAATCACTTGATGATTAGTTGATGATCATGGTTTATTTATTTTAATCAATTTTATATAGGTTGATCTCCCCAAGGAAGTACATGATATGAACCACAACAATCCAAAGAATATGGTTTTCAAAGTGGAGGAACATGGAGGTGCGAATATCCAAGGTGAAGATAATGATCCCATGGAAGATGGCGATCATGTGCCAGAAAACACAATTGAAGATGATGGTATAAATACATTGATCCATGACACATTTAGTCCAAGTGTATCTGATCATGATGATGATGATACCCTCGATGTACCTCTACTTGAGAAGGCATACGAGCCCCTATACAAAGACTCCCAAACAACTCTTCTCTCTTCTGTATTGTTGTTGTTGAACTTGAAGGTTATGAATGGTTTATCCAACAAAAAAATGTCACGTATGTTAAGGTATGTCATATATGTCTTTATAGTTAACAAAGGGTGAATAATGTACCACTAATATTGTTTATATTAACAACTTATATTTTTTTCTATAGATTGATAGGCGAGTTTCTGTTACCACCATCAAATATTCTACCTCGCTTATATTGAGAATTATTTGCTGTTATGAAAGATATTGGAATGAAGTATGAAGCAATACATGCTTGTCCCAATGATCATATTATATATTATAAAGAACATGAATTTGCAACACAATGCCCTGTATGTCATACAAGTAGATATCGAACAGATCGACTAACAAAAAAGTTGCCTCAAAAGGTTCTTCGTTACATCCCCATTATTCCATGGATGCGACAATTATTTAGGTGTAGTAGCTTGGCTCAATTTATGGATTATCATGCATGCAATAGAAGTCAAGATGACATCATTCAAATCCCTACAGATGGTTCAATATTTATGCACATAGAGGAAAAGTGGCAACACTTCAAAGAAGAACCTCGTACTCTCAAGCTTTCATTGGCAGCAGACGGTGTCAATCCATTTGGAGAGATGAGATCTATTTACTCGGTGTGGCCTATTTTTGTTATCAACAATAATATTCCTTTGTGGATGTCAATAAAGAGGGAGCACATTATGTTGGCAATGATTGTTCCAGGTATCTTATCATTTGATAGTTATTAATTTACATGTACTTACAAATCTTGTAGTAAAATGGTCACAATAATTATGTAATGTTACTGTTAATTCAAGTAGGTAAATATCAAGTTAAAGATATGAATTTATATATTGAGCCTCTTATCGATGAGTTGGTGGAGTTATGGAACAGTGTCACTATGTATGATGTGTCTAGACCAATAGGACAAAGACAATTTCAATTCCATCTAATACTTGCATGGACAATACATGATGCCCCAGGGCTAACACATTTTTGTGGTATGTTATAGTGAATTCAAGTTGTGCATGATAATTATAATTATAAAAATCAACATATTTAATAATCCAATTATATCATTATCTTGTAGGTCTTCAAACAAAGGGAAAATTTGCATGTCCAGTTTGTGGTCCAAAGATGAAATCTCGTCATTCAAAAAGTTTAGGAAAGAAGGTGTTTGATGAGTGTAGACACTTCCTCCACAGGAATCATAAGTATCGAAGTATGAAAAAACATCTTTTCAATGGGAAAGAAGAGACTACATCAAAGCCACAAAGAATGACACCTTGCCTACGGAAGTTGGAATATAATAGAATTAATCGTCGAGGTAATGTCATTCCACCTAATGGTTTATGTTTGTAATTTATATATTTCTATTGTGATTTTTGTTTACTAATTGTGTAATTGATGATCATGAAGGTCATCAAGGTAGTACTGACAACCTTCCAAAGGGACTAAAAAGCTATCCCAGACAATTTAGTACGTTGCCCTACTACGAGCACTTACAAATTGTGCATTTTTTTGATACTATGCATATTGGAAAGAATATAATAGAGACTGTGGAAAATATTGGATGGAAGGCATGACAAAGAAAAAATTATCAAAATTTGTAATGACATTCATGAATCCAATCATGAATTGAAGAATTTCATTCACTCAAATAGCAATAGAGATCAAATTAATATAAGTGCCCTTCCTTGGTTATTAACGGAGCAGCAAAGCAATGCCATAAAAGAAGTCATATGAAAAATTTGATTTCCCATAGGATTTGCTGTGAACATAAACAATCTCATATAAAAAAAAAGTGAATTTGGGCCAGGGCTCAAAATGCATGATTGGCATACTCTCATCAAGGTAAGTTATGTTCTTATGTATTTACAATATATTCATAAACTACATGTACTATTCATTATATTATACGTTAGAAAACAATGAAATGATTGTTTTATAATTACTGCAATACTTGCTTCTTCTATCTCTCCTAGAGCCCTTCAACAATAATATCAAACAAGTGATATACAATCTTGGAAAATACATGAGGTAAGCAGTAATATCTGTTCAATTTGTTGTATATATTTATTATATTCATGATTTGTTTTTCTTGCTATGTAATCTATTGTATATTATTTTGTAAAGTCTCATATCTATATATTTTTTATGACTTGAATCTCTTAATCTAGGTGGTTGTCATCTAAAGAAATCCATAAAGAAGATATAAACTATTGGAAGAGAAGAATTGCTCATTTACTATGTCAAATGCAAAAGTGTCTACCTCCAACTTTTTTCAATGCACATGAACACTACCTCATACACCTAGTTGAGGAGATTGAATTGTGTGGACCTATACACACTAGGTCAATGTGGATGG
This sequence comes from Cupressus sempervirens, assembly GCA_028749045.1. Lineage (NCBI taxonomy): Eukaryota > Viridiplantae > Streptophyta > Pinopsida > Cupressales > Cupressaceae > Cupressus > Cupressus sempervirens. Next base: position 271,266,377 of record CM053788.1, on the reverse strand, counting down.
TTGAGAGGCACTTGAAATCTTTGAAGGCTTTGGTTCAACAAAGAGAACATCCTAAGGGTTCAATGGTAGAGGGATATATGGTATACCAGACTATGGTGTACATTACTGAATATCTTCCTAAGTTTGCATCAAATATCCATGTAGATCTCATTTGGGATCTTGAGCCTTTTAAAAAATTAGAAGGGGATTACTTGATGGGTAAAGGTACATTGAGGAAAGTGAGAGGTAATAAATTAGAAGATGTTATTGTAATAAATTATTTCTTAATTTTCAAAGTAAATTGGTTGTAAGCTGTCTATTTTTTTTTTTGTACAGGTGCTCGAGAGTGGGATGCACTACATTTGTATATTGCAAACAATCTTGATTGGATGATGGTATGGATTGAACGATGTCAACATTCTAGTCGGACATTAACATGGGAAGGTGTATCTTCATTGGTTAAAGAAGCTCATCGTAATGGAGATTCCAATGTTATGCAAAGGGAAATAGATTTAGCATGTGGTTTAAGAGATTTTTAGGTACATACAAATTTATTAATCACCCGTATGTTTATGAACTCATGATACAATAATTTTGACATTTTAAAGATATTATTGCAGGTTAAACACCACAAGGCTATGCTCTGTAAGGGTCAAAAATTTTGCATCAAAGTGTTGGATGACAAGAAGAAAACTTGTGATTCAGGAATAACTGTAGTCTTTCAAGTGACTAATATTTCATCTAGAAACAACTTACATCCTCGAGAGTCTGAAAATCGATACTATGGCATTTTGGATGATATACTTGAGTGTGACTTTAGTTCCTTCAAATTAGTACTCTTCGTTGTCATATGGTACAGGCTACAACTTAATCCAAATGATCCTGATAGAACTATTATTGAACATGATAATGGATTTACAATGGTTAGTACAAGGTCGTTTGAGCCAGTTGGGGATGAGCCCTATGTTCTTTCAAGCCAATGTCAGTAGGTATTTTACTCAGAGGTTCCACATAAACTAGGTTGGTCATTTGTTGTTAGACATGAATTGAGAGGAAGGCCAATAAAGTATAATGCGATGGAAGAAGAAGATAGTGAAGAAGTAGAAGATGATGTAGATGGTGATCACGATTGACAGTTATTGGATGATGTTTCTAACACAAATTTTCATGAAGAAGAAGAAGAAGATGATGACGATGATGCTACTATTGATGATGATGATGAAGATGATGTTGATGTTGATGATGATGATGTTGATGATGACGATGATGACGATGATGATGATGATGGCGAAGATGATGATGATGATGATGACGATGATGATGATGATGATGATGATGATGATGATGATGATGATGATGATGAGGATGATGATGATGAAATTAGAGGTATGCCATCAATCCTTAATCTATTTAATATTAATTTCTTGATAGAAATATATTTGTCTTATATATATAGTTACATAGTTTATTCATTATCTATTTAAAAGCTACAAGTTTCAACTACAAATAGAATGCTGCTAATCTAAATTAACTATTAATATAAATTAATTAAATAAAACTATTTAAAACACATATTGATGCATGAATGTATTGAGCCTTATTTTCTTTCAAGTCAAAAGCATTTGTAAGTGTTTAGTTTAGAAAAGGGAATTCATTAAATATCTATAAAAGGGAGTTGTACCTAGAATAAGATTCATAGGGAAAACATAATATAAGTGCTTACCTAATTTGTTTGTTAATAATTATTCTTCTATAGGTGATGCAGAGACCCTAGGTGGACTTGCAATCATTCATAACAAGAGGGACTTCCATAGTGTTCTCACAACACCAACCAAGCATCTTCATAAGATCCCTCTCCTTGATCCAAGCCAACTCCATAACCTATTAGAGTGCACAACAAATCCTTATGCCACCTTAGGTTCTACATCTTTGGAATAATCCCATGAATGTCCCTCAATCCATCCAATTGATTCATCCAAGCAATCTAATCAACAAAGTATCAAATGCTCACAATGCCTCAATAGGTGCCAAACTCGACTTCACCTTAACTAGGTGTTTCCTCCACCTCCAAACACATCAAAAAACTTCAAATAGCATGTCCCCAATGTGACTAAGCCCTCAACTCATCAGCTGATACAAAAACCCAATTTTAGCCCTTCACTAGACCTACTTCCCTAGTAGGCTTATAATGTGAGCTTGATTTAAGTGTTATATTGTGTACCTTTTAATGTTTTTAATTTTTATTTTATTCTTGTGATGGATGTGATTATGATTATGATGTGATTATGCTCACGATAATTGAATTACATTTGCAAGAAACTGAACCCCTTTCAGGAGCATCTCGCACAGTCTCATGGATCAACAGGTATAAGTCAATACTCCTTATAGATAGTCTATTTAATACAATTATCAATAGTAATATTGATGTCTTCTAAGATCTCTCCCATTTGCAGGTTCCAACGAATAGGTATTTGTTAGAAGTTTCTTCCTCGAGTGAGGGAAATATAGGAATAGAAGAGGAAAGTGAGATATGCAGTTTATCTAGAACAGGGAGATTAACTAGAGGTCAAAGGACTAGAAGGAAATTCAATAAACGCATAAAATTTTTCCTTTCTCAAGGGGGGTCATGTTCTTATGATGATGAGATAGAAGGAAACATCGAGGTGCCCTTGAGGTACCAACATCTATAGAAAAATTGGGTACCCAAGGAACTTCCTCCAATAAACACAAATTTTTGTGTTAACGAGAGGATATATTGATAGCACCATCATCACTACATGGTTTGGGACTATTTTCTATGGACGGAATAAAGGTGTCTTACAACAAAGTTTTTGAATTGATGGAGTATGTTGGACTATGTTATGATTACAAAAGTCAGATGCATATTGTTCAATATAAAAAAAGTATGCATAGGTATGCCCTCTTGGAAAATTATATACAACAACAAGACAATAATCAAAGTAAAACTGTGGCTATATACATTGATGGAAGGCCAAAAGCAATAGGGAATATTGTAGGTTTTATAAATAATACACGACCTGGGTCAACTATAAAGCAACCCAATTGCATATTTGAGGTGAGCGAGAGAAATCGTGTATTCATTTGTGTGACAAAATCAATACATGTAGAGGAAGAGCTTCTTATTGATTACAATTTGAATCGCATAGATACCAATGAGGCTACTATCATGGGGGTGGTACATACTATTAAACCAACTTCTAATCAATGACTCCAACATACCATTTAGTCAATAAATTTTTGGCTAACATTTTTATACTTGATCTTTGACATAGGGGCACAATATGGAGCAACCACCTAGAGGGGATGCTAGCGATGTTCTCGGCTCATCTACACATGAGCAAGTAAAACTCATTGTAATTGTGAAAACTAGATAGAAGCAAAATGCTATTTTTTTAATGTTGTTTTCTTCATTGTTTTGGAGTAATTTTGATAATACTAATACTATTGTTGTCATAGAGGGCCAGTGGTTGGAGGGAGGGAAAGGAACCTACAGTCCCTGATCAATAGCCCCCCCTTGAGGAGGACCCTTTCTATATTAATTTAGCAGAGACCGATGACCTGATCGGTTCGATTAAAAAGTTGCTAAAGAAAATTGGTAGAGAAATTATATGTTTGGCAACCATAAAGCCTACTACTCAGGAAATAAGAGATAGGGGATATGAATTGTTGCACACCTCTGAAACCTTAAAAGTAAGTATTAATGAAATTTTTAATTATAACAAGAGTTCAATAATGGTTTTTATGTTATGCTCTTTTATGGCATTAATTAAAATATGGATGTGTTGTCTTTACAGGATTTTTTGCATGATTTCAAGCCCCGTTCGCATGATGAGGGTGCTGTAGGTGGTTTAGGTAGATCGCATGTTCCATTCCCCACTTGTGTTTTCCACTAAATATATATAGGAATGATCATAATCATTGACAATACATGCTCGAACAATCCTTTTTTAATGCTCTAACAATCTTGTCCATGCTAGTCCACGCATTCTATATTTATGCATGCTCTAACAATTTTATTCTTCAGCTTCAAATCAATTGAATCCTATGACAACGCCGCCTCCATCTAGGACAACCACAAATCTCTTTCCGATTGCTGAGTTAGCAACACATAGCTTACAGGCATCGATTGTTGCACCATCTACTGGTACACAAATCCCTCTTTTTCCCTCTTATGACAACAACAAATAGTTTTTTTTTTACAACTTTTTAACATCAATTATCATTTGTTCTTTTATACTTCGTGACAAAGACTTATGAAACTTATGAAACTTTTTACAATAGGAGCTGCAACATCATTTCCTGGATGTTCCTATGTTCCTAGTATGGGAACGGTGAAGGATGTCATATTGATCGTCAGTGATGATGAAGGCATTCCATTAAAATTAGCCAAAGTTCCAGGTACTTTAAAATTATTATTATTCTATAGTGATATAATAGTAATTTAGTTTTTGATCACTATTCATCGACTAATGATCCCATGGTTATTTTGTAGGGAATGATGTTTTTTGGAGAAAACTTGGTGATGAGTGTTTGCAAATATTCGGGCCCACCCTGCGTACCTAGCGGAACATCATATCCTAACTAAAACCCCAAACCACTATTTTTATTAAATATCATTGCTAGAATAGTTTTCCTTTTCATCCATTCCTTGAACTATATTAAAGGTAGCTTCACTTCATTTATGAGTCTAACATGTTTTTATTTACTTAAAAGGTGGAATAACCAAGACAAACCATTGAAGAATGAGCTTATACAGAGCATGAACCAACTCTTTGGACCTCATGCATTTGAGAGAAACAAGCTCCTTGAAAAAGCTGGTTTATGTTTGAAGTATATTAGGGACCAGTACAGAAAAAATTTATGGGATAACCCTAGGTACGAGCGTCTGCCCTATGTTCCTGAGGTTGAGTGGTAAGCTCTGATTTTGGATAGAAAATATAAATTTGACAAGAAAAATAATATTACGCCAGTGGAGAGTATAGCAAGGTATGTGATACTATTGAGATTCTAATTATGTACTAATTAACCTGTATATTTATACTATCTAACATATTTCAAACTTTTCATAGATTTCCTAACACATCAAAGGCAAAAAAGGAAAGACTAGAAAAGCACGAGGTACACAAGCTCGGCTTTGGTGGTTTTTTGAAACTTCAAGCAAGAGTTGTAAGTATTAGTAAATGAAAAATTGTATCAATTTTTATATATAATGTGATGGGAAATGCTAGGATAGACTAGCTTGTCTATGCTCCTGATCCTCAACTTGGATCTCAGTGTTCCTCCACACCAATATATGATGTAGAGTAACATGCTTTGGAAGCACCAACAAACTCCTAGCACCTTGGAACAACTAAGAAATTCAAGTTATCACCCCAATCCTCTATTCTCCACAAGAACATTCAAGGCTTGATTCACCTTCAAACAAGGAACTAATCTGCTATTACAACTGCTATGAATCTTAATCGGGATCTCTATGGGGTTTAATTGTTGTTTTTCTTGTCAATTATCTAATTTTGTATGAATATTCTAACAATTACAATACATAAATCCTTGAATTGGGTGAGCCCTAACATGTTATAGTTTTAAATCACCCAACAAAATGTACTCTCAAAAGAGTTTTGTAAATCCTTTGACAAGGTAGATCGTATATATTCGTACTTCTAATTATTAGAATGATTAGAATAATTGGGAGGGGGGGAGGGGGGGTGTGGGGGTGAATCAATTATCCTTGGGTCTAAATGTACCAGTTCAACTTTTAATAACTTTAAATAGCTTAAACAATCTCATAAACCCACGCGGTCAATAAAATAGCTTTAAAAATCTCATAAATCCATTGAGTCAATTTATATTTATCAGCAACTTAACTCATTAATTTCATACTTAGCTCTCTTGTTATTGTAGGCCAAACAACTCTACCCCCATCTAGAGTATTCAATTTATTTATAACCCTACTCTGAAAAAACCACCAAGTAACAAGCTACCACTTTTCACTCTTCTATACATTTCAAGAAAACAAAGCATACAATATGGAAAATAATAAGAATAGTGACCTCATAGAGAATGAGGTTTCTAGTGAGGCCAACCCTCAAAATTACATGGAATTGTTGGTCCAAGTCTAATGAGACATTCGAACCCAAATAGAAAATATGGAGAAAACTAAATGATTTAGCAACCCAACATGGGCAAGGACAGGAAGATACTCACTCCTAACCTCCTCTTAGAACTAAGAGAGAATAATTTACTCATAGTGCACATGAAATAAGATCTCTTTTAATAAAATTTGAAAAGAAAAAGAAATAGGAAATAGTGAGTGATTTGTCCATTGATATTAAGAAGGCTAAACTCCATAGATTTTTAGAATTCGAGTCCAATGAAGCTGTTGAGGCATGGTTCATGGAAATGGAACAATATTTTGAAATTAGAAGTTTCTTCAAATTCTCCAAGGTGGTTTGGGAATCTTAATTGGGATCTCTATCAGGATCTCTATGGGGCTATTACAACTGCTCCTTTAATTCATGGACCCAACTCATCACATAAGGCTACATACTAGTTACTTCTCCCTTGTACCATTCAAGGCCTCATACACCCAACCTTGACATGAAGTGTTTTGGACAACTCCAACCCTCTAACATAAATGGAAACCAAAAAAAACATCAAGACAACCCAAAACAAATCAAGTCTAAGGCAAACTTACTGTTACCAGTCATAGGGCAGATTGTAGCACTTGATCTTTATTCTATACACCCAACCAAGAGTGAAATTGGATCCTCTAGGACTCTCAAACACCAAAGACAGTTTAGAACAACTCCAACATGACCAAAATAAGGTGTAACAAGGGTTGGAAACCCTACTAACTATTTACCATTTCCTTTTTATATTTTAACTACCCTCCATTAGTTGATGAAACAATGCAAGTAAAATTCACCATACCACACAAAAATGCAGGGCTCAGAGTTCAAGAGATGCTTCACAGAAAAGGATAAGAGAATTTTTAAGAAAAAGTGATTGAAATGATAAAATATAATAAAATAAAATAGCATGAAATAATAGATTTAATCCAAGAGAGCAAGAAGAGTTTTACCATACAAATGATACAAGATCAATGGAGCAATACCAAAGAGGAAGCAACACAAGAGACAAAGATTTGATAAGGGGAAAGCAAAGAAAACCCCTTGTGAGTATTATGAATGAGAAAAAAGCCTAAGAATGAGAGAGAGAGAGAAGAAATGCAACAAAATAGCTCATTTACAATAGCATCAAAAACTTGATGTGAATAATGGAGACTAGATGAAAATGAGAGAGAGAAGCACCTGTTTTAAAGAGATGAGAAAGGAGTTGCATGTCTTTGCATGTGTAACTCCCATTTCTATGAATGCCACATTCATAAAAGGTGTGTGCAAAGTGTCAATTTCCTCTTAAGGAGGAATATCTATTTTCCTTATTAAAAGAAATACAAAAAAGAGTTGTCCTCACAAGTGGACAATAGGACAAGAATGATATGTCCTTTACATGTGGACTAGAGGACAAATAAATAATACATAAGGGATACCTTGGTTTATCCCAATAAATAAATAAATACAACTAAGGAAAGATTATTAATTCTAACACCCCCCTTTAATCTTTACTTGGAGAGATTTTGTCAAAATCAAATTGTAGTTTGGTTTTTTGAAATATCTTCATTGTGTAAGAGGTCTCTTATTATCATGGGTACATCATTGGAGAGCCAAGAGAAGTTGATAATTCTTCAAGTGTGTTACATCTTCAAGTGGATTCATGTGGCATAGGATCTGTACAACAAATAATGATGTCTTGTATGTGCCTTGATGGATTACCTGAAACATAGAAACAAAGGCAACTATCCACAAGGATAATTTTATCTTATATTCAAGCTAGAAACTTTTTATGTATAAGTAAATTCTCATAGAGTAAATATAAGTGTAACTTGGTACCACAAATAAATCAAGATAAATCATATTTTGCAAAGAACAAATATGTTATCAAAACTTTCAAGAAAAGACCATAGAAAAGGCTAGCTAATGAATACAACATCAATAATGCTTCAATTACATGGATATAGACAGTCCACTAATAAGTCATTGTACTACAAGTTAATGGGTGATCAATCCATAACCTGCATGACTCATGATTTAAGAAAAGAAGTATACATAACATTATATGGCATGTTTTCAAAGATATCAAAGGGGAGGAGTATGAGTATTAACAATTGATTGCCTTCAAATAAGAGTAAAATGCCTTCAAGATGGGTCAAATTAACTAAAATTGGAGGGAAACTCCAATAATAAATGGTATTAACCATAAAGTGCCAATATGACAATAGAATGATGCTAAAAAAGCATAAACTGCACTAATGTGCCAATTAATAGAACAAAATAAATGTTGAAGGCAATAGTGTATAATAACTCATAATCCCAACGAATAAGAAAAATAAATAAAATAAATTTACTTATGTGAAATAAAGAATGCACTCATATTTGATAAGTCACAAGAGACACAAAAATTTGTATATTTATTAGGATATATATGTGGGCCCCCATATATACACATGAATAAATATACCTAAACAATCATTGTATGAAACATGCAAATAGAATTAAGATTATATATAGAACATAATTTCTAGGAAACATACTAAAGAGAAATGTCAAAGATGATGAAAGAGAATTATTAACATCAAACAATATTTGCAGTAATTAATCCTCCTAGGTTGAAGTCCACCCATTCTAAAAATTGATCTCTTTTACTAAGTACTTTTTGAAACCATTTATTTTTTCTCTTAACAAATTTATCACTAGAGGAAGAGTCATGATGTATGAATGCATCATTTGTTTCAACATTAGCATTATTACCATTATCAATATTAGCATTATTACCATGATCTATAAATGCATCATTACCATTATCATTGTAAGAAAGAATATGAGGAATAAAGGTAGATATATGAGGAGTAGAGTTTAGAGAAGGAGGTTGGTCCTTTACTAATACAATTTTGCTTCCATGAACTTATTCATTTTGAGCATTAGAAAAATCATGCACACCATTTCCTGCAAGACAAACATTTCGTGCTATGTGTACTTTGTTAGTAATAGGATTATAAGCTTGATAACCTTTGGTATTTTGCATGTTTTCGCTCATGCACTTTGTACATGCCATCTTAGATGAAGCAATAGGAGGTAAATTTTCAACTGTATTAGATGAGATATGCTCATTTTTCAAATGAACAAGCCTTTCATGCTCCATATTAAAAGTAATATCTTTGTGCAAAGAGTGTTTAGAAGAGGTGAACCCAGAAAATTTAAATAAGTTATCATGGCCTAACTTAGCATTAGCAACAACTTCATTAGTGTTAGGATCAATAACAGAGCACATGTCCCTATGAAACTCAACTTTGTAATTTTGACATAATTTTATAATAGAAAGAAGATTGTATTTCAACTCAGGAACATAAAAGACATCATGTAATTTTCCATTTGGAATACTAACATTACCAAATCCTTCAACTTTGCAACTATGATTATCAGCTAATTGAATTGGAATATTAGAAGGATCGGGTTTTAAATAATCAAACACTTCTTTATGAAAAGTAACATGTTGAGATGCACTAGTATCAATAATCCATTCTAAATTTTTAGGAACATTGTAACTAACAGTAAAAACATGATGAGATGGATGAGAGTTTTGATTATTGTTATTGATAAGTTGTTTATCTTTTTATTTTTTTAAAACAATTATTAGTTACATGACCATCTTTCCCACAATAAGTACAGTGGAGTTTTTTATTAGATTAATGAGTATTATTACGATGAGTGTTTGGATGATTATTGTGATTATTATTATTATAAGTATTGGGAGAATCATTATTAAAAAAATTGAAATTTTGATTTTGACTTTTAGACACAAAAGCATGTTCATTAGATCTAAGAGTACCAAATTGTAACAACTTAGCTTCCTCTTGACGTAAAAAATTTTGAAAAATACTATAAGTTAATTGAGTAGAAAAAGTAGGAATAGCAAGTTGAGAATAAACATTAGCAATAAATTGTTGAAATTGTCTAGGAAGACATTTTTTTAAAATAATGGTAATTAATCTAATATCAGTGAGGGTAACGCCTAATCCAATTAGTTGACTTTTAATATAATCAAATTTAAGTAAAAATTTATCCATGAATTTGAAATCAATATACCTTAAGTCTTCCAAATTGTCTTGCAATTGAATCTTGCGTGATTCAGATGGCCTATCATACGTTTGCTTTAAAATATCCCAAGCTTCATGGGCATTAGTACAATGAGAAATTAGAACATATAAATCTGGGTTAAGAGATATACCAATGAGGCCAAGGGCTTCCTCATTTTTAGTATTCCATGCATTTTGTTCATCTTGTGTAGCTGAGGCACCAGAAACTACAGAAGGGTCAGTAGCAACATCTAAAATATGCTTAAAATGAAATATAAATGAAAGATGAGTTTTTCAAGCATGATAGTTTGAGTTATTTAACTTGATTTCTGGAATTAAAGTCGACATGGTTTAAAAATTACGTTTAAAATTTAAATAATAGTTTTGAAATAAAAAAGTGAGACTTATTATCCACAAGAATGTTAAATAATTATTAAGAGATTTAGAGAGTCAAAATTAAAAACTAAAATGTTCCCTGCAAAACTACTGGTCAGATTGAAGAAACAAGAAAAATAAAAATTTGAAAAACTGAAAAAATGTGTTACACACAGAGAGAGTGATAAATTTTTTAATTTAACTCTATTTTCAATAAAATTTAAAGGGTTTTTTCATTCTTATGTTTTCTAAATGTTGTTCAAATTTCAGCCAAACCCAAATCACGGATTGAGAGATATCATAAAAATATGAACTGTTGTCTTAAAACTTGGAAAATAAATAATACTACACATATAGTACAATAAATTTTGCAATACTATTCTGATACAAATGAAATTTAAAGGATTTTTTTGTTTATATGTTTTCTAAATGCTGTTAAAATTTCAACCAAATGCAGATCATAGATTATGAGATATAAGAAAAATACAAACTGCTGTATTTTCCTTTCTAAAACAAAAAACAGAAAAAAAAACTTGAATTTCAAAAAACTTAAAAAACCTGCAACAGAAATAGGGTTAGATACAATAAAAAAAATTAAAAATAAAGAATCCTTTGGCGGCAAGCCTTCCAAAGGAGGTTAGAAAAAATAAAAAAAATGAAGAACTCTTTGGTGATAAACCTTCCAAAGCAGGTTAGAAAAAAAACTTGAAGATTGAATAAAAAACTTGCAAAAAAAAATAGATATGAATTTTTTTCTTCACTTCTCCTCTCAACAAAGTTCTTCAATATGGTAACCTTCACAAAAGCTCAAAACAAGGATTAGAAAGCTCTGATACCATGTAAGAAAAAGTGATTGAAATGATAAAATATAATAAAATAAAATAGCATGAAATAATAGATTTAATCCAAGAGAGCAAGAAGATTTTTACCATACAAATGATACAAGATCAATGGAGCAATAGCAAAGAGGAAGCAACACAAGAAACAAAGATTTGATAAGGGAAAAACAAAGAAAACCCCTTGTGAGTATTATGAATGAGGCAAAAGCCTAAGAATGAGAGAGAGAGAGAAGAAATGCAACAAAATAGCTCATTTACAATAGCATCAAAAACTTGATGTGAATAATGGAGACTAGATGAAAATGAGAGAGAGAAGCACCTCTTTTAAAGAGATGAGAAAAGAGTTGCATGTCTTTGCATGTGTAACTCTCATTTCTATGAATGCCACATTCATAAAAGGTGTGTACAAAGTGTCAATTTTCTCTTAAGGAGGAATATCTATTTTCCTTATTAAAGGAAATACAAAAAAGAGTTGTCCTCACAAGTGGACAATAGGACAAGAATGATATGTCCTTTACATGTGGACTAGAGGAAAAATAAATAATACATAAGGAATACTTTGGTTTATCCCAATAAATAAATAAATACAACCAAGGAAAGATTATTAATTCTAACAGAATTGGCTTCCAACAAGGCTATAGAGCCGTGGCTGAATGACTACGAGCTGAAATCAGTGTGGAAGGTTCTAATAATGATGCATCTGAGCCATAGGTAAATAAGCTAAATGAAATTTATTTCAAATTGAATACTTTACCAATTAGTCTATTTGATGTTAAGTTCCAATATAAAGTGAGTATATCTATTTTAAGAAAGCAATAATAAAAATGCATAGGATGTTGGAATGCAGCTTGACAATCCTTCTACACAATTTGTGGATGCTGAAGGTTCGCATGATGTGCATCTCAGTGGTGGAGGTATACATTTTCTATTAATTTTTTTATATGTAATTGCAATTGGTGTTTGGATTAATGTAACATTTTCTATAGCAGCTATAGAGGATCGAGGGGTAGATGTTCATGAGTGTGTTGACATTGAGTCCAGACAAAATGATGTGGTCAGATCAAGTAAAGAGCGCCACAGTTATGTTATTTAAAATAATTAAATACTTGTAACAATTATAATAAATTATTTTTAATTTAACTCTTTTATTTGTTATTGCAGAGGACCCCCCTTTGCAACAACATAGGAATTTGAGATCATCAAGAAAAGAGAACAGAACAATTGATGAGGGGGGAATTGATGATGACACTGATGCTCCTCTTAGAGCTTACATAGAAAAAAGAAATAGAAAGAAAAAAAAGAAATGATTGTCATCTACATACCTTAATTGATAATGACTGAATTTTATGTCTCAATGAATTTAATTATGTGCTAATGAATGTTCATGAATTATGTGTTAATGCAGAATATTGATGAATGTTGCATGTTAATGAATCTAATGTGTTAATGAATGTTATCATGTGATATTGATTGAATGTTATCATGTGATATTGACTGAATGTTACATTTTATTAATGGTTGAAAGAATGAATGAATGTTATATGTTAACGGGGAATGTAGAGTGATGCTAGGGTGAGGGGGGTGGCGCTAGATGAGCTTCCACCTTCACGGGGTTGGCCCTATTTAGTAGAGAATATTAAACTATTCTCAAAACAAAGTGAAGCTCAATAAGATACTAAATATTTCTCTATTTTGTCCTATGTTTAGACCTATAATACTGTGTCTTGCTAAGGCCCCTTTCAAGTGGAAGGACATGAGCATATTTTACATAGATGCAAATTTGATAGGATCTATTGATGATTGCAAGTAACAATTGGGTATACTATCAACATGAGCTCAAGAGAAGTTACCTAGGTTTGTAAGAAAAAGATTACAAGGAAGCACATTGAACAATATGGAAAACAATCTGGTATTATAGAATCTGAGGTGATGTTTTTATTTTCTCCAATCCATCTCCAACAATATACTGCAATGCTCAATGTTTTGAAGATGGTGAAGAATCCACCGATGTATGAATGATTCAAACACATTAAGTTTTATTTTCATTAACATGTACTGCTTGATTAAATATTTTCTATTGGATTCACATTGGATGACATTTACATCTTATTCTAGACTGGTTCTGGCAAGACATACACCATGGGCACTGGTTATGCAGAATATGAGGAGATAGGAATTATTCCTCAAGTTATGGAGGCGATATTCATAAAAATTGAAACATTGAAAAATCAAGTAGAATTTTAGTTAAGAGTTTCATTCATTGAGGTATGCTTCAATGCTCCTTTATTGTACTGTTTGTTCCAGTTTTCTTCCTTATCTTCATTAGTCATGATACTCAATTTGTTTATCCTTGTTTATCTCTCCTTTTTATATGTTGTTATTTAAACCTCAAAAAATAACTTTATTACATCAGCTGCATTCCTCTTGGGCTAAAGAGAGACACTTCTTGTCATGTGGCCCTTCTCTACATGGTATAGTATTATTTCTTGAGAAATGTAAATTAGGCTCCTGATGTACTTAGTACGTATTATTTAATTGGTGAATTTAAGCAGGAATAATCAATGTTTCCTTTCACTTGCCCTTTTCTTTGTGCTAAGAGGCACAATTTAAATCCCAAATCAGCTTGGGCTTTTGTTGTTATAGGTGAAGGTATGTGTGGATAACTTTGAAGGTCAAAATTAATAGGGGTAAAATTAGTAGAAAAAATTCAAATAGGATAGCATATTCAAGCCTCAATGGAAACTTAGAATATATAAAAAAGAAAGTAGAATCTTAGTGACAGTCCCACCATAATGTATGTGTAAGAGTACAGGGATTAGATAGCACAAGGCATCACATATCTTTCAAAGAATATTATATTCATGTTGAGACATGTTTGTGCTAGTTTTTACTTATATTGAATTTTGATAAACTGGATAATCTACATTCTATCTTCTCTTGTTTAACTAAAGTATCTATTTTTGTTTGGATTACCAACTTTCTATCTACTCATTACTAACTAAAACATATAGTATATTTGTATGCATATTACCTAGGACCATTTGTCAGTGTTTATCCTGTAGTATAAGTCTCTTGTTTTCTAATGACCAAAATTGTTGTAGTTGTGGATTAAAACCTGAAAAGACCTATGATAACAATATCATTCCTTGCCACTTTACCCTAGAAATAATCTAAGATATTTTTGTATGAGGCTTTTCAGTATTTATTTTTTTGGGGTATAGTGGTTTTGTACAAATTGAGTCAAACCTTCATTTTTGAACTTTCTCAAGTTGCAATTGTTTTATAGTGGAAAGGAGACAAAAGGTCTCTACGGTGAATATTATTAGCCCTTATCACTACAGACTAAGATTTTCCTAATCAGACTATGATTTAGGTGAAGAATTCTTGGACTGTAGTGTTTGTCTCATCCTTGGCCCTTGAGGTAGTAGCCTATTGTCCATATCCATATGTTTTTTTGAGAGAAAACAAGATTTCCTCTATTAAAATAATATCCTCACTTAGTTCAAATAATTGAAGTTACATAACTTCAAAAATGCTTGTTCCTTTAACATTTACTAAATTTGGATGGTGCATTCACCAAATGGATGTGGAGATGCATTTTTGAGTTGGAATCTCCAAGAGGAAGCAAATATGTAAGTACTCAAAGGATTTGAATTTCAAGAAAGAAAGAAGTAAATATGTTAGTGTCCACAGATTATCAAAAGCAGGTCAATGGATCTCAAGAGTATAGTAGATTATAAAGAAAGTTCAAGGAGATTCCTAGAGCATCAGTTATGTCAATTGATCAAATCATTGTATGGGTTGAAGTAAACTCCTTGTGTAGGGCACACCACAGATTGATTAGCACCTTTGAGCTCATGAATTATGTCAAAGTCTTTTAGACAACAACTGAGATTGTCATCTTGATTGTTTATGTTGACAATCTTGTGACCACTGTAAGAAGTGAAAACTTGACTTCAGGTGGATCATGACTTAAATAATTTGAGATTACATATCTTATATAGTTGCATTTTTTTCTTTGAAGTTAGATGTATAACAAGTCATAATCATGTAGTTGTTTCTTGGAAAAAGTATCCCAAAGAGTTGATTGAAAACTTTGGGATGGCTGATAGCCAAAGAATAGTGGAAAACCATGGTTTTCCAGTTATGATTTATCATAAAAGGTTAATGAATCTCACTACAGATATATGGTTTGGATCCTCGTCCATCTTACAAATACCTGATCAGATGCAGGATTTTTTGCAAGTTATCTTTCCAAGATAATGATAGGACCTAGGCAAACACATTAGAAGACAACTATATCTATTGAGATATTTGTTGGGTACACTAGAGAACATAAAGGATGATGACTTCTCCCTGATTTTTTACATAGATGAAAATTTGACAAGATCTATTGATGATTGCAAGTAACAATTGGGTATATTGTCAGCATGAGCTCAAGAGCAGTTTTCTAGATTTGTAAGAAGAAGATTACAAGGAAGCACATTGAACAATATGGAAAACAATCTGGTATTATAGAATCTGAGGTGATGTTTTTTATTTTCTCCAATCCATCTCCAACAATATACTGTAATGCTCAATGTTTTGAAGATGGTGAAGAATCCACCGATGTATGAATTATTCAAACACATTAAGTTTTATTTTCATTAATTAAGAGAAAAGATGCAAAATAATGAAATGGAGATGCTATCTTTCATGATCAACTTGCAGATGACTTTATAAAGTTAGCATCTCAAGCCAAATTTGCACACTTTTAAACTGGACTCTTAGTAATTGAATCTGCATAAATTAATATTCAGTGTGTGTGTGTTGAGCAACTCGACATAACTTTTTTTCATTATAAAACTAAAATGTTAGAAATACAGTAACAATAATCTTTACAATTCCAACTCTCTTGTTGTTTAATTACACTTCTGCATTAGACAAAGCTTTCAAACTGCTAGTTTCTTTTGTATATTAATATGTGCACATGAAAATACTATCATGCCATTTATTTTTTAAATAGTGCATGATGCATATTTTCTTAGTACTTGCTTCAATTTATTGAAATCCATTAATGCCTTGTATTTTAATCATATAGATTCTGAGATTTGGATTTTACATTCAATGGAGTTGTAGAGTATATTTCTAACTTCTACCAATTTTTGATTATAATTTTGCAGGTGCAAATTGGTACGCATTCATTTACATTTGATCACATGTATGGCAACACTGGTTCTCCATCATCAATGATTTTTGGAGAATGTGTTGCTCCACTTGTTGATGGTTTATTCCAAGGTTATAATGCCATAGTTCTTGCATATGGATAGGTGTGTGTCATCTCATCATGGCACCTACATGTTGGTTGATTGATTTCTTTTTTAAATCCCTTTTTCTTCTGTAATTCTATCCAACTTGGATCATAAATAATTATGTTGTATGAAGGAATTGAATGATAACATGTTTCAATCTTTCTCAAACTGATTCCTAGCTCAATTAAAATTTAATATTGACAACACTTAAATAAAAAATCTATTCAATGATAGCTAAAAAAGGGGTTCATGAGATTCTAAAACCTTCTTTCTAAAAAACATATCAGTATTGAATTATTACAAATGAATAATTAGTTTAAATATGACACAAATCAGTTCATGACATTCTATGTCCCTTCACCAATATTTGTTTGGATTCATAACCCGTATGTCCATTATTTGCCTCAGTTTGTGGGTGCATAAAAGTGACATCTCCAGTCATAGATCTAATCCATAAACATGTAAAATTAAATTTCATAGATCTAATCTCTAATCTCTAAACTTTTAAAATTTAATAAAATTCATATTCTGAATTGTTTATTATTTGACAGGTTGTTCCTAGAATCATGATTGTAACTTAGTTTCATCACAATGATCCTTATGAACTTACATGTACATTCACTAACAAGTAACTCTAGATGAAGCTTTAAGTTTATTTATCACATTTCAACATTCTCACCAAAATTTGAACTACATTATCTCATGATTGTTGCAGAGTACCACTGCTCACATGTGAAATAGGCATCTAGATTACTGAACCCTTCTTAAAATTAGTTTCATTGAATTAATATATGTTATGCTATCACTGGGTGTGTAATTTGAGCATGAGAATAATGTTATATCTATCTACGTGTTTTTCCTAACAAACTTCTGAAATATAATTTCGATAAGTTTTTAAAATTAGAGTAGATGAATTATTCTATAGGAAAAGGTGTTGCATTTAGGCATTTATTGATAGATTTGGACATGAATAATTTTCTATTTCTAGTAGATTATAATGATGATAGTATTGGATTTTTTTCCATGTTTAATTTTTCTCGTGATTCTTGAACTTTCAGGTTGTTGCTTCACAAGATTGGCCTAAACTTATAAAGGATGCAAGTTTGTTCTATGTATGCTCAAGCACATCGGAAAGAATTGACTCAAGAGATAGAAAGATCATATGAGGGGCACTATATCTTCACTTTCAACTCCCATGCATTGCTATATATTTCATATTCTGAACAAAGGAAAAAATCATATATTCAAAAAAGCACAGAAAAAACATAAAACTTTCTTTCACTAGTATGAGTATATTTATCTATATTGTTTAATTGAATCACCTGTTGCTTATGAGAAGAGTCTAGTGTGATCACCTAAAAATGGTCATCTAGACTATTAGCCCCCTTTTCAACATTTTGGCTAAATTAATTTAATCATTTACCTAGATCAAATTGCTAATAATCAATTTATTTGATTATAACCTATAGTTTGACTATGCTATCCTAAGTTCATTATTTGATTAAAAGAACATGTCCCCTTTTAATTAAATAAAACACTCCATTCTTCTAACCCACTTAAAGTGCACACATAAAGTCCTTTTTCTATTTTACAATTAAAAGAAAAGGCTTGTGAGACTTTTGTCTTATGTGACAAGTCAACTTATATTCTATTGGTTGACTTGTGTGTGCACATGGATCACTCCTCTTTTCGAATTCCACTGTTGATCATCCACCATCTTCATCTTGATCTCTACTGTCTGTATGAATTTAAAAGGGAGAGAGCTTTCCCCCTCAAAAGATCCATCCTCATTTTGAATATTGTTATGCTGTAGGTTTTCTAACAGGTTTCTTTGGAGCTTTGTGGAGAACTTCTCTTTCTTGTCTACATTCTCTCATCCATGGCATTCTAGCTTAGCTTAGCTTTCATTTTTACATGTAGCTTAAATCATATAGTCTAATAGTTGGATTGCAACACTCTCATACATGCTTAGCATAGCTCCACTTTACATTTCATTTTAGCTTAATCTTCATTTGCATTGCATCCTTGAGGAACTCCTTGAGACATTTGCATTCTTGCATCTTGTCTTTGGAACCTCCCATTGCATGGTTTACTAGCAAGAAGAGTATCTCTAAGGCTCATCTGAGAGATTTTTTATTTTTGAAATATACTCTCTTGCACTCCATGGATAGGGAGCTCTAAGCCAGCATCCAAGCATTCCAAACTCATGGAATCGTTTGGATAGAAGGGTTTAGAGTGGGACACTTTCGAGTGTACATTTTTGGCGCCCACCGTGGGGCTTGAATCAAGTTTTTAGCTCCATTTGCTTTTATTTTTCATCTCTAATTTTTTACAGCAGCATATTGGATCTAATAAAGTTCTTTTTTAGAATTATCACTTTGGTTTTAAGGACAACCCATAAGTAGATTGGTTTGAACGCCAAAAATCTAGTTGGTTTAAAGATTTGATCATATCTTTTAAACCGCTTTGATTTTGGTTCTAAATTTGTTTTGGTAGGTTGGGTATGTATCCAAAATGTCTTGATCCGATTTTCAAAGAATTTTGATGTTATTTGCGAAAGTTATGATTTTTTCTTTTTTTTTCATAAAATGTCATTTTTGATCGCAAATTAGTATATTTTTCAAAAAAAAAAAAAATTTTAGAAATAGTTTTGAATTATAAAGGGGGTTCTTTCTTTGTGTTTTGACTTTTGAGGTCGTATTAGAGATCAAAAATTCAATTTGATAAATTTAGCCTATTTTGAAAAAATAGGTCCCTAGGCCACAAATGAAGAGATTTTTTTGACTTTCTTGCATTTTTGGAAAGCTCTCTAATTTTTATTTGGGGTCTCTTCTTTTCATTTCTATTTTTGGATATGAAATCATAGCAAAAAAATTTAATCTTGTTGACTAGGTCAAAAGCAAAGAGTAAAAATGAGAGCATTTGTGATTAGTTTGCACTTTCTTTGCATACACTTGATTGGAAGATAACTTGGATCTTTGAGACAACTAACCACTTTTTATTATAGTATTTTATGCTATTTCACACTAACTTATGGTGCTAACAAGTTGTGATTACAAGTTTTCATCATTGTGAAAAAAATTGAAACATTGCATAAAAAGAACGCATGTCAAAGCTTCAAATGCACAAGGGCTACTAACAATTGTTTGCAGGGCTGCCAATGCATAAAAACTCAATTTTTCTTGTTCTTTACTTTTACATTTGTGACATATACTATTTTTTAATTTTTAGGCACATTAAAACTTACAATTGAGATCTTTTGGTGATAGGAGAGTATGCTCTTCACCCTTGTGGTGAATCATAAATCTTGACTTACCATTTGGTTTCAAGAGTAAGAGGCAACTGAATCTTCTTGATATTTTTGGGAGAAAATGATTCGAATAAGAGAGTATGCTCTTCACCCTTGTGGTGAATCAGAAATCTTGACTTCTGAAAGTTGATCCACTCTTTGTGTAGTTAGAATCCTTTAGAGGGCTTGCTCTCGAACAACCTGAGAGGAACGACCCAAGTGAGGACAAGAAGATTACCCAGCTCTTCCAACCCACTATAAATTCAAGGCTATCAAGGACATTAAACCTTGGTAGACATAGTGTTTTTCTTCGCCTAGCGTGATCGCTTATGGGATTTCGACCATAGGGAGATCACTAGGCAAGAATGCTTAAGGTACTCTTGTGATCGCAAGATCTATTACTCATCACAAGGTGAGGTGTCCCATAATTGAGAGCAAGAGGAACACTATGAACGAAAGCCTTATCTAAACTCCCTAAGTTAGTAACTACCTTTTTTAGCCACTTAACTTCTTGGTGCAAGGATCGATCCTAGTGGACTACCTGGATCACCCCAAGATTTTACACTCACCATCTACGTTCCCTTGGTTATGCTTATGGCATTTCCATGAAAAAGCCAATAGCTCTTGTGGGCAACCACTTGGTGTGAGGTGAAGGAGCATCAAGTGTGGGCCAAGTTGTTGAGTAATAAACTATGTCCTTTAGGTAGATATTGCTTGATGTGTTCTCAAATGTGGTATACCAGTGAAAATCTTTTGAACATACACATGATGATAATTCTGGAGAATTCTTTTGAGACATCACATATGCTTGTATCATGCAAGTTTTCTTTTTCCCTTGCTTGATTGTTTGAAGAATACTCCATGTGTCACTATCTTGCTTGAAAAGAAATTTCTTTTGAACATCAAACTTGCTATGCTATCAACTATTGTCAAACTTTGTCAACCAAGTCAAAATATCAAATGCAAACATTTTTTTGTGTTGCTTGCTAAGGGGAGTCTCATCATTTGATTTTTATTTTCTATGTCTCTAGTTCTTGAACATGCTTAAAGTGACTCTTTGGTCTTGGTGCTCTTGGTCTTTTTGTCTTCATGGTCTATGTCTGCTTGCTAGTCATCCTTTTGCTGAAATTGTTACCTTGATTTCTTGACTGCACTCTTAGGTTGGAAAAGTTGTTCACTTGTCACCCCATTTGCTCTATCTACTTAGCTATTGGCTTCTTGCCTAGCTCTTGACTTGAGTCACTAGTGTCATAAGTAACTTGGACACTTTCTTGACAAGTCACTTTACTCTATCATTACTATATTAGAAAGTGAATAATCTACCTCTCTAGTTTGGACATCAAGTTATCTTGTGTCACCTTATTAGCTTCCTTTAGTCTCCTTCATGCTTGATTATCTATCTATCACTATGGAATTCAAAGCTTGTGATACCAAACCTCAACCAAATCTAGATGATCATTATATCCTCCATGTCACTAAAGAGTTTCAAGATCTATATGCACAATATAAAGAACTAGAAGAGACAAATGATCTTTCTTACCTTCATCTCTCTAAGTGCATGATAGAAATGAAGTCTAAACTTGAGAAAAGGTTAGAGGAGAAGATTGCATCATTACATGAATCTTCCTTAAGGTCTTTACATGCATGTGAGTCAAATTCTTTGAGGTCATTGTCTTCTTCTAGGTCTACATGCTCTACTTCAAGACATCAAATGTCTTCATCTTCTAGATCTAAAGACCTCTTTAGAGGACAAGCAAGTGATACCTACTTTGAGCCTATTCCAAAATTTCATGGACCTATCTTTGACCAAGATAATGATGAATACATGAATGCATTCTATTCACTTGAGAAACAACAAGAAAATCCTAGACATACTTCTAATAGAACTTTTGCTCCTTTGGAAGATTCTTATGATGACACTTTGCAAAAACTTCTTAGCAATAAGATCATCATGTTACCAAAGTCTAGCTCATATGGAAACCCATTCTTGGATATCTATTGTGCTTATCATCAACATAATGAGCATAGTACTTCAGATTGCATTGAGCTAAAACATAAAATCCAAGATCTTATTGATAATGGAATTATTGATATCTCTAATGGTTCATGTGATGAGGATACTTTTCTTGAGCAAAAATACATTAATGAACCTATGTCTAGTAGCAGCTCTATTACATCTTCCACTTCTTCTAACACTCATGCATCTCCCAACACTTCAAATCTTTCCAACATGCCTCCATCAAATAAAGAATCTAATGCTTTCCACATTGACTACGTGTATCCTCAAGGGCTATCTCTAAAAGAAACTCAAGCTAACCTTCACTTGGCTGCAAACCTTTTCCATGCTACTAATCCTAAACATCCTCAACCTTCATGCACTACTATGTATAATCCAAACACTACTCCATTCACTCTTCATTCTCCCTTGTCCTTGGAAGTGGCTCCATGTCAAGAGGACTCTCAAAAAGAAAAAGCTATAAATGTCAAGAAAGATCAAGATCAAGCACCCTTTCATCTCTTTCAAGATTTTTCCCCTCCATATCCTATATCTCATCCACCTCCTAAGTATGATGAAGATACCACTTCCATTATCTCCCTTGAGCTTACTAAAAATTATGAGAAAAGTTCTCTTCATCTGCTATCCAAAGCTACTTGTCAAGATCAAAGCATCCCCTCATGTTCTACTTCTCCGCATCCACTTCAAAATTGTGCTCAAGCTTCAAGTGCTCCTATTAAAAATGGTGTTCCTATCAAAGGTACTCATGAGTCTATTGATGGCTTTGACCACATTTCTCACTCTAAAGATGTTGATATCCCTTTTCACTATCCATTTGTGTCTCCTAAGTCTATCCTTGGTCCTTATCCATCAAAGCTAAAGCCTTCAAACCTTCCATCTATAGTGGGACCTTATGTTCTTTCATCTCCTACACTTTCCACTCCTAGCTCTCCCATCATACCTCAAGATCAACAAAGACACTCATCCTTGATGACTTTTCACCCATCTATCCATCTAAACTAGTCATATCAGCCTTATTCATCCACAAATCCCAATTCCTTTGGAAGTGAGAACAAACATAAGAATCCATTGAAAAATGAAGATCACTATGTCCCATCTAATCGACATGTGAATGCTAAGAAGGAAAATACACAAAAGAGACTACAAAGGTCCACTATTAAGAGAGCTAAATCAAAGCAAATGTGGGTTCCTAAATCCATCATTGAAGAAATGCACTCTCAAGCACCCAAAGAACAAGGAAAATCTAAAGCTATGTGGATTCCCAAGTTTCTTTTAAAAGACTTGAATATTGAAAATACTTCAAAGTTGACATTCAAGCTTCCAAAGGCTTCCATTCTATCTTATTCCAAAAATCTTTCTAAAAATATTCCAAAGCCTACCACTCCACTTTTTTCCAAATCTCTTCTACCACCTCATACATCTAAGCCTCAAGCTACTTCATCCATGATTCCTCCATCATTCCAATACCCTTCAAGGTGTGTGTCAATGTTGATATTTTCCAATATTTCAACTACCCTCATGAAATCCTCTAAAGCTTACACTTACTTTCTATACATGAACTATTATCCTCCATATACTCTTCCTACTACCATTTCTCTTTCATCACCCTATCAACATCTTTGAGCATACCTTTCTATGGTCTTGGATTATCATGACTCATCTTTTCTATAGGAGCATTATCTACATTCAAACAACTTCAGCTCTTTCTAAAAATTCAAAAAAAAGAAAAAGAAAAAATGGAAAAAATAAATAAAAATGAAAATGTTCCTTGGTGAAACCACTTCTTGTGGCACCTTGGTAGCAAAAGTAAAGAGAAATAAATTTATCCTATGGTGAAAACTACTTCTTGTGGCACCTTGGTAGCAAAAGTAAAGAGAAATAAATTTATCCTATGGTGAAAACTACTTCTTGTGGCACCTTGGATAAGTACCATGATGAAAACCTGGCAAACAGGCATCATGCATAATTCTTTCACCATCCATCTATCCCCTCTTCTCTTTTTGATCTTTATAATGTTGAGCTATCTTTGCATATTGGCTATCTTATCCATAAGAGTTTCTATTGTGCTCTCCCATTCACTCATAGCCTCTATCTTGAGCTTTATTCTTATTTCTCTATCCCATTGCTATACTATCTAGTTGACCCCTTGGTCTTGATCATGATAAATAAAAATGGTTCTTAGGTCTCTTGACATGTCTACTCTTTTGGACTACACACTTCATGCTATCTCACTTGTTGGCTTCATTACTTATCCTACATGCTATCTTTCTCATTACTTCCATTGCTTATCCAAAATATGCTTCATATGACTATTTCACCTCTTTCCCTAACTTGGGTACTCTTGAGGAGTCAATCCTTGAGGATCACTTTCACTTGCTTCATACTCTTTTTTCATCCATCTTTGCTTATCCATTGGCTCATTGCTCCATCATATCCTATACCTTGCTAGACATTGCGAGAAAATGATGTGATCTTGCTTGAGAACTAGTGATATCTAAAACCTTCTAAAAAATTCCAAAAAAATCATATATGATCTTGAAAAAAATCTTAAAAATAAAAAAATGTCTTGAAAAAATGATCATCTTAGTGAAAACCTAGCAATAGGCACTTTGATGTATCACCAAAAAAATAAAAAATACAAAAATACGAAAAAATTGAAAAAAGTCCTTAAAAAAATTTGTCAAGTGGTGAAAACCTAGAAATAGGCGTTACTTGAAACCCTCGCACCTATGTCTATCAATCTCAATCATCCACTTTGCTACACATTTCCTGGCTTGGAATTGTTTCTTGTCTTTTTCTCAGGGGCATAGTCACTTAGCCTATTGAGGTATTCTTGTGCATTAGGGTTTCTTTGACAACTCACAAAATAGTGTTTCTCAACACTTCCCCCACCTTGACATCAAGTGTTTTTCAACACTTTTTAGATAGTTTACCTACGGTCTTCGATGTCGCAATATTTCTCACTATCAGAATCAAGTCTTGAAGAAATGGCCAAGTGACTTACACACACACACTTTAACGATTAAACGACTGAGCTATGCTGATCTTTATCTACTTTGTGTGCTATCTATGATGATTTATTTACTATATGGTCCATCCCTAATAGTCTTTCAAGGATGTCATTGACTAGAAGACTGGGGGCATGGGACATGTTTTCTTGATTTTTGCTTGTGGGTATACTTTGTTTGTCTATAGTGTTGTAAGCATTTATGCTTGACCTATTCAACATTTTGACTTACAAATGTATCATCCTTGATTGTTTCGCAAGACTGCACTTGGGGTTTATCCTGGTGCTTATGCCTTGATAGAGGTGTAATCTTGTTAAATTAAACTTAGGGAATCTAATCACGTAGTTATCTTGACTTACATGTCTTTGATGCTTAGATTGGATTTCCACATACCTATCTAATATCGATCATGTTCATATCCTCATAGTTATACTAGTGATGGTTGTATGATCTCATGATGTCCCTAATAAATGCTCAATGATGAAATTAAGAGTCTAAATGTTATGCGCTTCTTACTGGTAAACCACTTTGCATATTAGCTTGCATTTTAGGTTCATTTTTCTAGCTTAATCTTGTATTCTTGCATATGGGGAGAGCTCTCTCTTAATCTTTTTGTGGACATATCAGCTAACTCCTTTCATATATTTCTTTACTTTCTTCTTGTTCATGTCTTTTCACCTTAATCTTTTGCTTCATCTCTTTTCTATCTTATCATCACATTATATAAAGTTTTGACCTCTTAAATAATTTCAATGTCCTAGATTCATTTTTGGGATCGAAATCCAAATTTAAGTTCATCTTGATGGTCAAAATTGTCTTTTAAAATTCTACTTTCTTCTGAGTAGTTAGTTGACCTTTTGAGGTCTAATCTCTAAATCATCACTGGGGCATCTTCATTTCTTCATGTCTTCATCATTTCTATGCTTCATATCTACTTCAATTCACTGTTTCATGTCTAAAATCACCTTTCTACTCGTTTCGACCTAATTTTTATGCTATATCCTTCAAGGTCAACTCTAGTCAAATTGGGGCATTTTATCAATTTTTTAATAGTCATTCTTGGGTTCTAATCATCTATCTGTCATCTTGGACATTGCTATATTCTTGATTTTCTCATATCTAGCTAGTTTCTACTTCCTCTTTCCTCATTTCGATTTCAATCCCGAGGGGGCAGAAATACTCTATTGCTGATTATTACAGCTATCTATTTCTTAGGAGCATTTGTTTGACCTTATCACTTGCTCTTGATCTATTTGCTTTGCTAGGTGTTAGAATTCTTTTCGGATCCTAACATCATCTTCCTAGTGTTCAATACCACCGCTATCAGGCTGTGCATTCAGGAGTTGCCATCTATTTCTACATTTCATTCTTTGAAATCAGATATCTATATCTATCACCGCCTACTTGGCTTTCTATTTTCTTTGACATAATGTGTTCCCAGATCGATCACGCATTAGTCAAAGAGGGGAAAATGTCATCACCTAAAAATGGTCATCTAGACTATTAGCCCCCTTTTCAACATTTTGGCTAAATTAATTTAATCATTTACCTAAATCAAATTGCTAATAATCAATTTATTTGATTATAACCTATAGTTTGACTATGCTATCCTAAGTTCATTATTTGATTAAAAGAACATGTCCCCTTTTAATTAAATAAAACACTCCATTCTTCTAACCCACTTAAAGTGCACACATAAAGTCCTTTTTCTATTTTACAATTAAAAGAAAAGGCTTGTGAGACTTTTGTCTTATGTGACAAGTCAACTTATATTCTATTGGTTGACTTGTGTGTGCACATGGATCACTCCTCTTTTCGAATTCCACCGTTGATCATCCACCATCTTCATCTTGATCTCTATCGTTCGTACGAATTTAAAAGGGAGAGAGATTTCCCCCTCAAAGGATCCATCCTCATTTTGAATATTGTTATGTTGTAGGTTTTCTAACAGGTTTCTTTGGAGCTTTGTGGAGAACTTCTCTTTCTTGTCTACATTCTCTCATCCATGGAATTCTAGCTTAGCTTAGCTTTCATTTTTACATGTAGCTTAAATCATATAGTCTAATAGTTGGATTGCAACACTCTCATACATGCTTAGCATAGCTCCACTTTACATTTCATTCTAGCTTAATCTTCATTTGCATTGCATCCTTGAGGAACTCCTTGAGACATTTGCATTCTTTCATCTTGTCTTTGGAACCTCTCATTGCATGGTTTACTAGCAAGAAGAGTATCTCTAAGGCTCATTTGAGAGCTTTCTTATTCTTGAAATATACTCTCTTGCACTCCATGGATAGGGAGCTCTAAGTCGGCATCCAAGCATTCCAAACTCATGGAATCGTTTGGATAGAAGGGTTTAGAGTGGGACACTTTTGAGTGTACATCTAGTACATAAAATATTTGGTGGCTAACTCATAAGTTAGGTTGTGATTTTTAGTTGTTTATATTTTCAAAATTTTTTGTACTTTGTTAACAAGGATGAGTGAATTTAGGAAGATATCAGAAGAAGTTATTCATATCTAAACATCATCTTTTTTAATATTAGCGAGGGAATAGAGAGGGGCTTATAGAAACCTCAAAGATTTACTGTTCATTTCATAAATGGGATTTTTTGAGTCACTTAAACTTTTCAAAATTATTTTTATGCTGGGAACTCTAGGTTATAGTCTTACAAAAGTATTTTATTCATTAACAATTGCTTCAACCTGGCTTGTAGGTGAAGTGCACACAATGTTCTTATTGCTCAAATAAATTTGATCCTTTCTTAGATTTGAGCCTAGAGATCATTCGAGAAGATTCCTTGTTAAAAGCATTATCCCATTACATGACAGTGGAGCAGTTAGATGGGGGTGTGAAAAGATATCAATGTGAACGATGCAAAGTAAAAGTGAAGGCTCTAAAAAAACTAAAAATTGATAAAGCACCACATGTTCTTGCAATTCATCTCAAGCGCTTCAGTGTAGTTGGATCTGGAGGAAAAATTGACAAAAAAGTAGACTTTGGTTATATGTTGGATCTCAAACCATTTGTTAGCAGTTCACATGTAAGTAGCCCTTACAATATTATTTACCAGTGGATCACATTTTCAGTGGAATCTAATAATATAGTTTTTGTAATATCTACTAGTTTTTAAATAAATTTTGCACATTTGAATGATATTCTAGTTTCTCTGTCTATTGATCAATCATAGGAGGGCAATTTTAAGTACACTCTTTATGGTGTTCTTGTTCATGATGGTTGGAGCACACATTCTAATCATTATTTCTACTTTATTCATTCATCCACAGGCATCTGCCATGCTTTAGATGATAATCAAGTATACATTTGCTACAGTTGTGAAGACATGTTTAATTTTGTGGAGCAAGCTCATTATAATTTGTGTATAATAGAATATACAAAAGAACTACAATTTTATGTAGAACCTTTTCTTTATATGGTAACACTAATTATACTGAAGTTTCTTAGACTGATTGAAGTTATTCTTATGAAATTTTGTACTCTAGGTCTATTCAGTCAGTAAGAAAAGTGTGCTTTCCCAGAAAGCTTACATGCTATTCTATATATGAGATAAGAAAACTAGCATTCAAATAGCAAGTGGGTCCGAATCTCAGTATAATGGCTCTAAACTAAAGAAGAGGGTGTCATTGAACATTGGACATCCAAAGGAAAACCACTTACAAGATTCATATGCCCCCCAGGTGACAGAAAACATGCATTCTTTCCAAACGACAAAAATCTCTTTTAGTGTTGCAGGTGTAAACAAGATACCCCAATAGGTAGAAAATTTGTCAAATGTCAATTTCATTTCAGAAAGTTTAGAAAAGAACACAAGTTCTAGCCAGTCATGCAGTAAATCCAGATCATCAGCAGATCATGATGCTACATTACAGATGGTGCCTCCAAGAACCAATGGTATTCAAACAAATAATGTCTTCTAGTCAAGTCATACCATAAGTAATGGATGCACATCGAAT
The DNA here is from genome assembly GCA_028749045.1 of Cupressus sempervirens. NCBI lineage: Eukaryota > Viridiplantae > Streptophyta > Pinopsida > Cupressales > Cupressaceae > Cupressus > Cupressus sempervirens. The sequence continues at coordinate 271,237,392 of CM053788.1, read as the reverse complement.
GGGTCTAGTAATAATGTTAAGAAGTAGGAATCTGAAATAAAGGGAACTGATTCTGTGGGTAATTTTAATGATATGGTTGTTAGACATTCTCAGAACCATGATGTGAGCAATGATAATGAGAACTATATTGGTAGAAATTTTGAAGCTTATTGAAAAATTAATGGTAACAGATAATGAGAATGTAAAAAATTCTACAAATGGTTTGATAGGTACTATTACTCGGCATCATGCTACTAAACTTCCAAAAAATGATTCAAATGGTAAATTTGTACCTGGTGAGCATCTAGAGAATGGTAGTGTGGTCCACAATTCTATAGATAATGAGAGTGAGGCTACTAAGTTCCTATACCTAGAAGATGGTTCCTTATTTCAGGTGCTTGTTTTTTGTATTAATGTTGTAGTGTATATGTTTGTTTTTGAGAAAATTTCTTTTAGTCCTAATAAATATTTATATGTTCCTTTTGGCAGGGAGGCAAAAGTGGTACTTTGATCTGTAAGGGAATGGAAATGAATGGGTCATGTGTAAAAGCTATTCATCCACATAGGTTGCAGAAATATAGTCAAGAAACTAAATGTATTTCTAGCCAAAAGTACCAAAAACACCATGAGGACAACCACTACCTCATTAGTAGGAACAGATTGAAGCTTATGAAGCATCTTCCATGTCCTCAATTTTTACAAGCATTGTCTTTCAGGGGGCATTTTCTTCTAAGAGCAATGCATATTTTGAGGAAGAAACGATCCAATGAAAGGAAGAAATGCATGAAGTTATAGCTTAAAAAGGCTAACATTTTTCTTAAGTAGAAACGCTATGCAAAAATGCATTCTAGAAAAGAGTATCCAGCTGTGAAAAATTTTACATGTTTAGTCACTTCTAAGTACCCACAACAATCCCATGGAAAGGGTTTGTCAAACAAAATAAATGGTTGTGTTTCTATGCAGCAAACCAAGACATCTGAAATTACAACTGGTGTGGTTCAAAATGGGTGTAACATTGCTAAATTTTGTGGTACTCTGATGCCTCTTGTAAAAAAGCAGCTTTCTAGTGGAAATGGTACTAAGCTAAAGAAACAAAGAGAAGTTCCTGGCAGACTTGGTTAAAGTAAAGCTAGACAATATTATGATGTTGAGCAAGACTCTAACATTAGCACAGAGAAAAACTTGTCTGCTCTCTATGTTTCTATACAACAAATTGAGACATCAAAAATTACAACTGGTGTGGTTCAGAATGGGTGTAACATTGCTAAATTTTGTGATACTCTGATGCCCCTTGTAAACAGGAAGCTTTCTTGTGGAAATAGTACTAAGCTAAAGAAACAAAGAGAAGTTCCTGGTGGACTTGGTTTAAGTAAAGCTAGACAATATTTTGATGTTGAGCAAGACTCTAAAATTAGCACAGAGAAAAACTTGTCTACTCCCCATCAGTCAAATAATAGCTTTACAGATAGAGGAGAAACATGCCAACAAGATGGGGCTCTATCTATAAATAATAGCATAGCAGTCTATTTGTGCATAAAGTTTTTCTATGGACAATAATCAATTATCTATGTCTATGTTGTTGTGTTTCCATAATCTTGTGTGGCTTATGCAGGGATGAAGAATATGACCGTGGTAGAAGGAAAAAGGTTAAACAAGTATAGGATGAAGATGGCATAGACGACTCTTATGGAAAATATTCCAATCGATAGAGCAATCCTTTTCAATCACTTTCAAATAGAAAAGCCAAGATTGCTGGTAAAGGGAATTCATTCATGAGAAAAAATCAAGAGAAAGTGCAACACAATGCAAGATAGAGTTTTTTGTCAAGCTCAATGCCAAACCAATGTTGGGGCAAAACCTATAAAATAGAGGAAAAATCACATTGCTGGCAACCATTCAGAAAACATGGAAAACACTGCAAAAAGTTGATAATGAAGTCAAAATATCATGAAAAGATGCATTACTTCAAACTTTTTCAATGATACAACGTTAGATCCCTGTAGCCAATATTTCCTTATACTTTCAAAATTCATCAAATAAATATGAGAAATGGAGATATATTTCTACTTGTTAAACTTGCAAATATGTTTGTGGCTAAAGCAGTAGGCTGAATATGCTTGTGATAGGTTCGCTGTGGTGGTGACGGTAGTTGGCGTTGCCGCCACAACAGCCCCATCACAATGCTTATGGTGGACATCACAATTGCGACATTTACTCCATCCATTGTGATGGCTATTGACATTGCTGCCACAACGGCCCCGTCGCAATGCTTGCGGTGGATGTAGTAATTGCGATGTCTACCGTAAGCATTATGATGACCTTTGACGTCGTTACCACAATGGCTTTGTCACAATGCTTATCATGGATGTCACAATTTTGACTCCCACAGCAAGCATTGCAATGGCCATTGACATCGCTACCACAGTGACCCTATCGCCAGATGTCATCACGACCCCATTGTAGTGCTTGTGGTGGACATCATAATTGTGACGTATGCCACAAGCATTGCAATGAGGTTCATGTCATATTAAAGTGGTTTCATAGTGATAGATAAGCATTTTAATTGCAATGGCATAGGATATATGTGTAATTTGTGACTAAAAAATAATGACGTCTATTATTGTTGCAGTGGTAACACATTGTGGTCATAATTACGACACCTAGCCATCGCAAATCGATGCCAAATGTATTAGTGTTTTCATCATTGTAGAAGTGATTTGTAAATCTCTTAACAGAGTTGGTTTAATAGCCATTTTGTAAATCCTCTAACAAGGTGGACAGTTCTATTAAATTTTTTTAAAGTCCTCTAGCAAGGCCACTCCTAGTAGGGTGACTAAATCCTCTAACCAGGTCATAGCTAACAGTGTGTTTTGTAACCTTTAACAGGGTTGGCTCCTAATAGGGCTCACTTCAGAAGAGTAAAAATTGATAGCTAGTTACTTGGTGGTTTTTTCCATATTGGGTTTCCACGTTAAATCTAGTATCTCTTGCGTTCATGTTATTTCCTTTTGCATGCATGTTAATGTTTGTGAATGCTTAAAAGTTAGTAATAAGTTAATACACAATTCATCTACCGAGTTACAACATTTTTCTGTGTGGCTACCAAGTGACAGCAGCAACTAGTTATTTAAGACATCTAAGGGATCTGTGGATTTATTTTTGTGGTTACTAATTCATGCCTTGTCTCAATTACTCCATCTATATCTACAACAATTGGTATAAGAGATTTTGGTGCTTGTAGAAAGGATTTCAAGGATCTAAGCTAAAGATCAGGATGTCTCATAAGAGGGAAATTCTAAGGCTTAACAGGGATAACTTTTTAGCATGGCAAGGTCTCATGAGACTCCATCTGGCTTCCATTGGAGATACATGATTAAAATATCTTGATGAAGCATATGTAACTCCTTCTGGTACAATATCTGCTAATGACATTGTTGAGAAGAAGACTCATAACACCATGATGATAGACATTGCATCTACCCTAAGCTATGAAGAATTTGATAATGCCAAGGACTACAAAACTGCCTTTGAAATGTGGACAAGCTAAAAGATATCTATGGAGGATATGATAATGTGAGAAGAGCCAAAGTAGAAAGTTTAAGAGGACAATTTGATCAGATGAGGATGAGAGAGGATGAAAACATTGCTAAATATGTTGAAAGAGTCAAAGCAGTTGTCAGTGCAATCAAGGCTTCTGGAGGAGACATTGAGGAGGAAATAGTTGTAAGTAAAGTTCTTAGAACATTACTTACCATTTAAGCAACTAGAGTTTCTACAATTCAAGAAAGAAGATGTGAAGCAAATCATAAGATAAATTTAGAGGCCATAGTTGGAAGATTGACTAGATTTGAGCTAGATAACTATGATAACTATGTTCCAGCTACCAAGAACATTGAATCAACATTTGAAGCCAAGCTTTAACTCAAGGAGAAAGGAAAGAAGATAAAGGATTCTTAGTCAAAAAGTGAAGAAGAATTAGAATAGAGTTTTGACAGTGATCTTGAGGTGGTTGAAGCTCTGCTTGCAAGGAAATATTCAAGAGGTAGAGGAAAATACAAAGGTAAGGTGCCTCTAATCTATTTTTCTTGTGAGAAAATCAGTCATATTGCTACTAGATGCCCAAATAAGCAGAACAAGGATTAGAATAAAGGTCACAAGTGCAATGGCAAGAAAGATTTCAAATCATTGAAGGACAAAGGTAAGAAAACATGTTTCATGGCTAAGGATTCTAATGTATCTGATGAAGAAGAAGATGAAATTGTTTACATTGCTATGAAAGATGAATATGATAATGATGAGAAAATTGAACTTATCTCTCATGTGAGCAAAAATGATACATGGATCATAGATAGTGGTTGCTCTCATCATATGACTAGTGATAAAACTAAATTTGAATATTTTGAAGACTATGATGGTGGGAGTGTGAGGTTTTGTAATAATGAACCTTGTTGTATAAAAGGAAGAGGAAGAATCTCACTAACCAAAGAGCTTGTATGTGATAATGCATATTGGGTAGAAAGACTAAAACATAATTTGTTGAGTGTGGCACAACTACTCAATAATAGATTCAAAGTGGAATTCATGCATGGAAAAGCAAGATTGTTGGATGTCAAAGGAATGCTGGTTGGATTTGGCATTCAAACAAAAGGTAACTTGTTCTATCTTGAACTTGGTGAATGTTCATGCTTTATTGCTCAAGTTGAAGAAGGTTGGTTATGGAATTGTCATGTGAACTTTGATAACCTAGTTAAAATAAGCAAATTTAGGAAAGTAAGAAGCATTCCTAGTATAAAGAAACCTGAGGTTGGTCTATGCAAGAATTGTTAGATTGGTAAGATGGAAAAGACTAGCTTTAAAAGTAAGAACTATCAATCTAAAAGTATTTGGAAGAAATGTTAAATTTTGAAAGAATATAGAAAAGGTAAATTTGATGTAAAGGGTGATGAAGGAATATTTTTAGGATATTCTTACAAGAGTAAAGCATATAGATGTTTGAATTTGTCTACTCACAAAGTCATAGACAGTACATGTGAAAGTTGATGAGTTTGTAGAAAGGATTGAAGAAGAAAGTAAAAATGAACTAGAAGACTATAGGAAATTTGTTTTCATTGAACTTGATACAGTGCTAGATACATTTGTCAATCAGAAATCTTCTACTCTTGAGTCTTTAGTAACCAAGCTACAATAACTCAAGTCACATTCTGATGCTACTGAGCCAATGCCTACTGAGTCTAAAAGACCCGTGCAATAGATAGAATAGCCAGAACCTAAAGTTGAAGTGCAAGAGGATGATAGTGCAATTCATTCAAAAGGCAAGGAACCTATATTAGCAAAATATGTCAAGAGACATCATGCACCATATCAGATCATTAGAAACAAATTTGAAGGTACTATGACAAGAAGTAAATTGAAAGGTACTTGTTTACTTTCTGATTTTGAACCTAGAAGTGTCAAAGATGCATTAGAAAATGAAAGTTGGATTGAGGCTATGAATGAAGAGATAGAGAAGATAGAGAAAAACAAAACATGGACTCTTGTACCTAGGCCTAAAGAAAAAAAATGTGAATGGAACTAAGTGGGTATTTAGAAATAAGTTGAATGAAGATGGTAAGGTATCAAGGAACAAAGCCAAACTAGTATGCAAAGGATACTCTTAAGAAGAAGGAATAGACTATGGAGAGACTTTTTCTCCTATTGCAAGATTGGAAGGTGTCAGGACCCTACTTGCATATGCTACATACAAAGGATTTAAGGTTTATCAGATGGATGTCAAGTTAGCATTTCTCAATGGTATACTAGATGAAGAAGTTTACATTAAGTAGCCTGAAGGTTTTGTTGATCCAGACAAGAAAGACATGGTTTGCAAATTACACAAAGCATTGTATGGTTTGAAACAAGCCCCTAGAGCATGGTATGAAAGATTACATATCTATCTTATTCAGATTGGTTTTTAGAGAACTAATGATAATAGTAGTTTATATATCAAAGAAGGACCAAATAATAATATTGTTTTGGTAGACATATTTGTGGATGATACTTTGTTCACAGGAAATGAAGATCTTTGCAAAGAATTTTCAGAATAAATGAACAAGGAATTTGAGATGTCAATGTATGGAGAGATCAAATTCTTTTTTGGTCTTCAGATTTAGCAGAGTAATTATGACATATGCATCACTTAGTCTAAATACATCAAGGAGATACTAAAAATGTTTGGTATGGAAGACTATAAACTAGTTGGAACTCCTATGTGCACTGGTCTAAAGCTTACCACGGATGATGAATCAAAGGAGGTAGATCAAACATTATATAGATCTATGATTGGAAAGTTGCAGTATGTAGTTCAATTCAGGGTATAATGTAGTGGCAAATTTTCATATTTTGGCAAATTTGACATTTTCCAGTGTTATTTTTGGTGATTTATGAGGCCTTCCATGGTTTCCTAGTTGCCAAGCTTTGTTGGGTTTACTTGGTTGCCTAGCATTGTAATCACCAAGGAAAATTTTATGTTTGAGTTTTTCCCTGATGATATTCACCTTTCACGTAGCTAACCAGGTAACACTTATCATGGAATGTTTGTTGAGTTTCAAGTTTCTATTTCATGCAGCATGAGAGAATTCACCATCCTAGTTTCATTTTATCGTGGAGGAGTCAGCTTGTTTCACGTTATGGAAAGTGGAGGAGTCAGATCATTTTGCAAACACACTTTCATTTTGCCGTGGAGGAGTCAGCTTGTTTAGCATGGTAAACTGGTAATTGTATTGATTTCTAATATGTATAAATTTTAATTCACCCAAGCAATGAGACATTCACTAAATACCACTGGCATTCCATCAAATTTTTGGCAGCATAAGACACATTGCGAGCACGACTCAGACTCCAGAGATAGCTTCCACAAGTGGTGGTACACTGGTATGTGCAGTTGTGTTGTAAAATACTCTCCTTGAGCTTATGTAGTTTAATTTAATCAGAAGCTTATCTACGGTTTCCTTTCTTATCTCATTTTCATTAGAAATTTTTCAAAAAGTGGATGCAATGCTGAAAGTTGCTGGCGATGTTAATGGTTTTTCAAGCTTGCATGCATGGACATTAACCACCTAAGGTCAATATCCTATTTCTTTTGTCGTGGAATGTTAGTTCACCAACTGTCAAAAATTAGATTTGAAATTTAACAATTTTTCTTTAAGTTTCAATTCCTAGTTTGAAAGTAATACTGCTTATTCTTAGGGAAGTAAAGTTTAAATGGATTGTTAGTGGATTGAGATGTCAGGGGAGGGTGAGTCTGTAACTAATATTGCTTAGTCTCAGGGAAGTGACAAGGGTAAGACCCCCAAAGGTAGTGAAGGGATTAATCTTACATCAAAATGCCGAAAACTTAGAGATACTACAATAAAGGCTTTCTTTGGAATTGACAATGTTTCTGGTCCACCAACTTGTGCAAGTACAAGTGCAAAAGGAAATCACAATACCTCACCACCACTAGAAGACCAAGTTGTTATTCAATTAAATCAAAATGCATCAAACAAGGATAGCAATGTTTGAACAACAGAAGATGTTGTAACAGAAGATAATATTGATGTTGGTAGGAAGAAAAGAAAAAGGAATGTAAAAATGGGGTGGGAGTGGGAAATGAAAAGGACTTTCTAGGTTGATTGGGTAGAAAAGTACTGGTTTAAGGAACTAGTCACAAACAATGATGAACCACCAACAAAATGCAAGTGTACGACTTGTACCTGGAAAACTAAAAGAGAGAAAAAGTTGTAGTTAAAGCTCAACACTATAGAAAAACATATTGGTAAGGTTTATGAAAAACAAATCATAGATGGAAAGGAAGTAGTGGAAGTGAGATGGAAATCAAAAGAAGAATACCTTCATGTTAAGTATGCCATAGAATATGAAGAGCATTTCAAGAAAATAGCAGTAATTGGTAGTGGCAGTAGTGGCAATCCAATCAAGGATGGGCTTCAACATGCAGCCAATGATGTAAACTTGGCAAAGACCATTTAGATGAGTGTTATTTTTCATATTCTATCTAGAGGGCGTCCTATGAGAGACTTTTTAGAATATAGTAATTTATTATCTTTTTTGAGAGTTCCTCACTATCCTATGTCACATTGGTCAATATATGCTGAATGGGAAATGGCAAGCTATCTTGCTGAGGTGGAAAAGCAAAATGTATAGGAGAGAGTAAAAGAATCCAAGTTCATTTCATTATCCTTAGATGAAGTCACTATAGTAGATAACACTGCTTGGGTCTGTATACATGTATATACTATAAAAGATCATGTCTGTTAAGCTAATCTACTTTGTGTTCATAAAATGAGAGCCAATTCAACTGCAAAAAATTTATATTTAGAAGTTAAGAAAGCTTTGAATGAAATTGCTGGTATGGATGACTTGACAATTGCAAAGAAGTTAGTGTGTGTCGGAGCTGATGGAGCTACAATAATGTAGGGGCAAAGGACTAGTCTTTGTGTAAGATTAAAAACTAGTATTGCACCTTACATGCTTGGCATACAATGCATGGTCCACCAAATAAATTTAGCATATAAGATTGTAAGTACTTTTCCTACACTATCAAAAGTTGGAGATCTAATCCATGAGCTCCACTCGTAGTTTTGCAAAAGTCTTAAATGCTTTGCAGAATTTAAGATTTTTTCTAAGGGAGTAACAATAGGAAATAAGATTCTCAAGGATGTTGAGACCAGATGGATATTTTTGCATGGACCATAATAACAAGTTCTAGCAGAATATCAATCCTTGATTGGATTTCTATATGAGCAATGCCTTACAGTGGACAAAGCTCTTGATTTGTTAAATAAGTTAAGTGATATAAAGAACCTATTAACTTTAGCCAGTCTTCTTCCCATGCTATATTTAATGAACAAACTTGTTAAGAAAGCCCAAGACAAAACTATGTATATTCATGAGTATTTTGATTTATGTAAAATGACATGCATGACTTTGGATTCTTTGTATTTAGATCTCTTAGGTCATAGCCCAATTTTTACAAGGTGGGAGATAATTACAGATTTGAATCATGCTGATAATTTTTTACAATTCAATGGAAAAAATGAGCTATGTGTGGTTGTGAAAGGATTTGAAATACCAATGCACCAATCTAAAACAACCAAGAGAGGCATAGTACTACTAGCTAGAAAGGATGATTTTGACAAGATTGTTAAATCTATTAGTGAAAATGTGAAGTCTATTTCCTACCAACTTTTAAGTGAGATTCGTGAAAGATTCCCTTGAGAAGAAATTATTGAAGCCATGAGTTGTGTGTTTCCTTAATTTTGTAAACACTTTGGACATAATCCAACTGATGCAAAGTTGTTTCATAATAAACTTGACGAATTGATAACACAATTTTCAAAGCATACAGATTGCAATGGACAACTAATACAAGGAATCTTAGATTCAAATAATCTTAAAAAATAATGTAAACTTTTTGCATTGTGTATGAAACAACAAATGGAAAACTTTGAGAATCCATTCGATCTTGGTGCAATAACAAGGCTCTAGAAAAGGATAAGTCAGAGTGAAGCATTACGTACTTCAATAGTAGAATATTTCAAACTTGCTGATTTATGTCGAACAATGATATTAGGTTCGGTGGAAGATGAGAGAGTTTTCAGTGCATTGGGGTTTTCGAAATCAAATGTCAAAAACAAACTAGACAAAAATTTGGAAACTTTTTTGAGGTTGTTTGTAACTCAATACAATGTTAGAGATTTTCCTTATGATAGGTCATTGGCCATTTGGAATTCCACACATGAAAGATGAGGCCTTTGCAACACTTTAAAAGAAAGTGGTTCTACTTCTACTATTGAATCCAACATAAATGATGAATTTAGGTTGCAAAGTCAAAATTAAGATGAAGATTTTACAGATTTTGAATACCCGATTCAAAATGAAGAGGAACCTATTAGTACTAGTCATACATCAATTTCAGGATCTAGAGTCCATATGGGATATAGAAGCATCACATTTGAGACTGAGTCAATGAAGTGAATCGTGATTTAGCAATGTAGCATTCAATTCTAAGGAATTTATAGGTATACTCTACTTCAGTTCTTCCATATTCAGTCATATTGCAATTGCATTTTTCAAAAATTGAGTTCAAGATTTTTGTTTTTTGTTACTCTATTCATATTGTTGACACAATGTTATTTTGCTATCTTTCTCTTGATTTAGTTGTTTGATAATAAAAAAAGAGATAATAGAGACGTGTGCAAAGGCCATAGTATCAACACAGATTATGACACTTTTCATCAACATTAACATCATAGAGAACTACTGACTACAAAACATAATGGAAAATTGAAATACATAGAGTTGGAATAATATTTGCTCTTAAAGAAAAATATACTTAATCTGAAAAATAATAATAGATAAGACCATTTCTAAGCCTTGGGAACTCATATTTATATCACTTGAGTTACAACAAGCTTTAGGCTTAGAAAGGTTACATCATGATTCATTACAAAAGACAAAAGATAACAGCAATTAAGATAATCATTACAATTTGTTGAAACCTTTTGTGACATATTTTAACAGAAAAAGGGGAAACAATTACAAAATGTGACAAGAGGCAAGTGATCATTAAGCTTGTCTTCCAGTTCTAACTACAACATTACCCATAGTGGTAAGGTAATCAGTTATGATGAACAACTTCTCTTTGATATTCTTCTACAACACTTGTCCTCCAATTGATTCCCCACAGCCACCATCTTTTCTGCTAATCATCTTCTACTAAAGGGATTGCTTTGATATCTACTATAACCTCCCAGATGGCAATATCTATATCCACAATAGGCCACATTGTATTTCTAACTGCCTCTAATTCACTGATGTTTTTAGTCCATTTTGCATCTATGATGGCTTTACCCTCTTTAGTAATTCTTTTCATATTTGCTTCAATTTTGTATGTCATATCAATCATATCATATACAACTTGAGCACTTGATTCATCTCTTGAAAATGCTATAAATCTTGGATGGTCTAATATTAGATCAAAAGATTCAGACCACTCTTGCCAAGATTTGACATACCCTTCATTGTTCAAAATTTTTGGAATGAAATCTAGGGTACCCAATGCTATGCTTTTCAATTTTTCCCTTACTGTTTTGATCTTACCATTGAAGAATGAATTCAATTCTTTAACTTGATGTATCATTTTCCTTAGAGGAACAATGATCTCCTTAGGTAGTTCCTTTTTTTGTGTGAGTAAAGGAACTAACCTATCAAAGAATAGAATGTATGGCCCCCACTAGGAAAACAATGGAGATAGTAGTGATAAAGCCTCAGAGCATTGGTATTCATTACTTTGTAGAGTATTATACATACTATGTACATTTATAGAGGCTCTCTTTAAAGTAGTGATTCTATGAATCAAAAATTGTTTCATTGTCTTGATCTTTGCATCCTTGCTAATCTCAAACTTGTCTACATCCATATGTGTTACTAGATGTGGTTCTTCTCATATCTGGTCAATTTTAATATTCTGGTCTTGTACCTCCCTTACTCTTAGTGACCTTTCTTCTCTTTTCAAATCTTCATTCTCCTTTTTTGATTCCTCTAAAGTGTGTTGTATAACATATGTTCTTCTCATTTCCTCTTCATACTTCTTCCTGGCATCAAGGTACTTTTCATATGTCTGCACTACTTGTTCTTGAAGAATATCAATCTTCTTCTTTCCTAGCATAGTAGCAGTGTTTTGGAGGTTGTAAATTTGATTTGAAGAAGTTGAATGTGCATTCTAGAAAATTGCATTACCTTCCAGTGTCTCTTTAATTTCCATCAGGGTAGGCTTCTCTGATTTTAGAGCTATACTCCAAATAGCCATTTTCTTAGTATCTATATTAAATCCTGCCCCCTGCAACTCACCAAATGGATTAATCTCCTCATAAGAGATTTATTTTTATTGTCTCCTCATTTGATCAAGTAGGAATTATGAACTAATATCCCATCTTGGGAAAACTATCATACCACTCCTTTGTACCAATTCCCTAGCCTCCTCTACAATGAGGCTTTCACTGTTAGGATCATAGGCTTGGAGCTTCTCCACCATTTTAGTCACTTTTTCATCTGTGTCTCTAGGTTTTACATACAAAGAAAGTTCATTTTGTTTAAGTTTATAAATAAAACTTTTGAATTCTTCACTCTTGATAAAATCATCATCCTTCATGAATTCTTGAGCCTATATAATTATGTCATCCAACATCATGGACTGTAGTTTTAAACTATTGGGTCTCCTCTCCTCTTAAGTAGCTTGATCAATTAAGAACTTTTGTCTGGCATCATCAAAATACCTAGTTCCTTTTGGAAGCACTTGTAAGGCTTTCTCTCTATCCTTTTCCAAAACCTCAATCAATTTTTGTTTCTTCTTGCCCCTTTTATCCCAGTCTGAAGGGCCAGGCTGATCTTCTTCATCACTAATTTCCAATACAACATCTGCCTTTGGAGAAGAAGGGTTCACCCTATCTCTAGCATTTTGAGGAACTTGAGCCATAATGTTATCAAAATCCTCAATAAACTTATCAATTTGTTTAAAATAGGGTAAATCAGAATAGAAGCCTTGGAAATTAGGATCTACTTTCTTCATTTCTTCCTCTACTGAGATGATTTGTCTCCACTTTTACATCTTATCAACACATACATCTTCATGCAGTTGATCCCTAATGACATCCTCTTCCCAATTTTTCCTTCCAATGATGACATTATAACCCCTCATTTGTTTTAGAGCACTTCCAACAATGTTATATGGGTCATAAACCCTAGTGGGGGCAGTGGGGAAATTTAACTCTCTTAGGAAGGCATCAACTTCCTCAATGGTGTCTTTACCAATATCAAAATCCCCTACTTTGAAATTTATACATAGAAAAGACACCCTTTTAATGGTTGGCCCTAGATATTCTCTATTCATGGATAACAACTGCCAAAAAATTTCCACTACACCCACCCTCTCCGGTACATATCTTGGCAAGAAATGAGGCGGTTGGGAACAACCAAAAATTCTAATCACTATACAATTTGCTAACAAAAAGGCACTGCCCCAATCATGATCAATTGGTCCCTCATCATCAAAACATATAGTTGGTCTAACAATCTTCCTGATTAACCTAGGTAATCTTTCCAATTTTGAACCTAACATCCTATGAATAGTTGCAACAAAATCATTATAAAAAGAGAGGAATTAGAAAAAGAGTAAAATCTCTACCATAATCTTGTCCATCTTTGAACAGGCAATGCCTCTCCAAAATTGTCCAAAGCTTAAATGAAACTGGAATCCACATGGTCCACATTGTAGAAGAGGATGAGATGCATAAGCAACAAGTAATGTAGAAATTTGAAATTGCCAAGATCACCTTGCTGAGCTATCACCATCTATTGATGAATACTATTAGAAATAAATGTTCCAAAATCATACCTCACATTAGTATGTGGGTCTTGAATGTCTAGAGCTATCACATATAATGATGGGGAGGCATCCATGGATCCATCTACTCCCAATAGTTTGTTCAATCCATTTTTTTTTTCCTGAAAGTATGCACATAAATATGACAAGGGTATAAAATCAGTAACCTTTTTCAAGAATTCTCCTTTCATCTTGTTTTCCCTCGAGATATGTCACAACATTACATGTTTTGTATAGAAACCTCTCTATTTCTAAAATGTTGCTTCCAATTTTTCCAGATTAATAGGAACTGGCATGGGACCCTACAAATCAAATGCTTTAGCAAAAGCATCCTTACTTAACATACAGAGAATTCTCATATCCTTTCTATGAAAGGACCGAGTGGTTGGATGATATGCATTTACTAGTGCTTTGATAAGGTCAACATCCACGTATACCTCTAACATTATCAACTTCCCTAGGTTCTTCATCCATGGATTTGAGATGGGAACCTTCTGTACCCTATTCTTGTAAAAGTACCAGAACAATTCAGTTCCATTGGTGTTCGGTACTTGAGCATCTCTACAGAAGCTGTAAGCATCTCTAAATGCATGGAATTTAACACTTTGAGCATTGGAAGTTTGAGGGAGAATCTTGAACCATTCTTCTACAAATTTGGTAGACAATGAAACCTTGTTGCCCTCTCCAGTGCCCTTCTTTACTGATGATTCTACTTCTGCCATTCTGATCTTACTACCAATTCTTGAATCTTTTTGCTTTGTTAGCTCTAGATATCTAAGAATTCTATTTTTTCCAACTGGGTGATGGGCCACATCATTAAATTTTTAAATTTTAATGGCTTTAAAATCTTGCATGTGCATGGATATCTATTATTGACCACTACCAGTAGTAACTACTACCTTTATTTCATTTTCCTTAGAATGTCAACTCATCAGCTGTCAAGAATTAGATAATAGATTTGAAAACCTGTTCTTTTGTACTTTCAAAGTTTTAAGCTTTAAAAATACATTGTCATTGTACAATCTTATGAGTTGTGAAACCCTTCTTTCTACGCTCTGTCACAATCGGTTCAACTAAACCTTGAAATCTTTTCAAAAAATTGCAAAACCCTTCTTTTTCTTTTCTTGGGCTATCACAACCATTAAATCAATTATTTGCTTTATCCTTGTGACCTTGCGATAAGCCTTATATTTTCTTCCAATGAGATTCTCCTTCTGTCGCAGCTTTAGAATTTAAACGTTTCACATCGCATTGTCGTAGTTGTCAAAACCCATTTCCTTCTAACTGGTATGAAGTGGTGAAGAACGCTTCATCTTAACTTTTCATGGCTTCACAGGATGACATATCTTTTCCCTTTAACTATTGCAAACATGTGAAAATTGCCTGACCTAAGATTTCACAGTCTCACAACCAAGAGATTAACTACCTAGAAAAAATCTCTGATGACGTGATCTCTCTTTTTGCAATTTCCAGTAGTTTTTTCCCTTTAACCACTATGAACATGTGAAAACAACCTAACTTAACATTTCACAGTCTTGCAACCAACAGACTAACTACTTGCATAAAACCTCCAATGATGCGATCTCCCTTTCACGACTATTGGAAGTCTTTTCCCTTTAACCACTGGGAACATGCGAAAACTACCTGAATTAACATTTTGTGGTCTTGCAACCAATAGACTAATTACCTGGATAAAACCTCAGATGATGCAATCTCCGTTTTCATGACTTTGTAAGATAAAAGTTCATTGAATCACCATCATTTAACTGCTACTACAGATGTCGTGAAATATCCTTTTTACAAAGTCACAAAGTTAACTCCTCATTTATCTTTCCAATTGAAGATGATGCAATCTCTACCCTCCTCATAGTTTCATAGTAGACAAACAATTAACTTTCACTTTGACAGTGACATTGTGATAGACTTGTTAAAACCTTTCTTGCAGTTTCACAACTGCCAACTTCAAGTTGATGAAACCCTTTGCGAACCTTTGATGCCATCGACTTTGCATATGATTTTTTTAACCTTGAATATAATGAAATGATTTGCCCAAAAAATCAAAATTTTACTAATAATTATTTTTTTTTCACCAATGTATAATTTTTTTGTGGTTTTAAAATAACACAATTCGCCCAGATTTTACACATTGTTTGAGAGACTATGAATGTTTTGCCAATGGAGATTACTATTTTTTCTTTGTAAACTATTTTTTTTGCCACAAAAAATAATGTTTTTTTAGGTGTTTTACACCTTTTTCCAAGTTTTTACACCTTTTCTAAAGGAGGGGTTTCTTGAAGTATACCCTGGTTCATAAAAGGCTAGATATTGCTCTTGCAGTTCGTATTGTAGCAAGATTTTCAGCAAAACCAAGAGGAAATCACATGATGGCAATCAAAAGGATCATGAGATATTTGAAAGGCACTGAAGATTATGGATTATGGTACAAATTTGGAGGTAATCTAGATTTGAAAGTGTTTACTGATGTAGATTGGGTAGGAATTATTGATGACAGAAAGAGTACAAGTGGAGGAGCATTCTTTCTTGGAAAGAGGTTGGTTTCTTGGACAAGTAAAAAACAAAATTGTACATCCCAATCCACAATAGAAGTAGAGTATGTTACAACCGCAATAAGCTATTCTAATATTGTTTGGTTCAAACAATTATTGGAAGGCATGAAGGAGGAAATCAAAGAACCTATTGTTATGTTTTGTGACAATACAAGTGGAATCAACATATCTAAAAATTAAATAATGCATTCAAAAACCAAGCACATTGCAAGTAAGTATCACTTTGTCAAAGAATTGGTGTAGGATAAGCAGATTAGATTGGAATATGTCCATATAAAGGAAAAAATTGCTGACATATTCACTAAGCCTTTACCTAAGGATGCATTCTTGTATCTAAGAGGTAAGTTAGGGGTCATTCCCCTATCTGAAGCTCACTAAAATGAAGTTTTAGTGATGCATCAATAGGTATCATGTTGAAGATCTCTCAGTTGATGTAGAATAGTTACAAAAATATTGCATATGAACTAGTACATAAGGTACATTGCTATTCATTTGGTTTGTGTTTTCTTTGGCATGTGTTGTCAAAGAGGGAGAGTATACTATCATATCTTTCTAAAATTTGAATATGTTTGTGAAGAGTTTGATGTTTGAAAAGAAGATATGTACTTCCTTCATAGAGGGAGATTACTATATTTGAGAAGTTTGTGGAATAAAATCTAAGAGGGAGAAACATTCTATCAAAAAAAAGGCTTGTTCTCAAATTTCATTCTGCTGTGACATGTTGTGTTGCCATCAATGCCAAAGAGGGAGATTGTTGGATACAATTGTTCAATTGTGTGTTGTCTTTGATGTTACACAAATATCATATTAGTAATCAAATAGAGTCTACTAAGCTTAGCTGGTTAGCAAAGCAAAAGGCAGAGTCTACCGAGTTTAGATGGTTAGAAAAGTGAATTACAAAGTCTACCAAGCATTTTTGGAGGTTACACTGCAGAGACAGTTTCTACCGAGCTCACTCGGGTGCTGAAGGATTTTATGGTAGAAATTAGTTTCTACCAAGCTCGCAAGGTTTGTAAAAGAAAATCAGTTCTTACTGAGTTCACTCGGTCTCCAAAGGATTTTGTAGAGTTTGCAGTGTTTACCGAGCTTCACTTGGTTAACACTAGAAATCATTTCTAGAGCAGTGTTTACTGAGCAGGGTCGGCCAATGAAGGATTTCATTATTTTGGGAAATAAAATTTGATTGTTTCATGTAATGTTTGTAGCCAACTAATGTATTGTTTATTGGCAAATGTAACTTGTAAATGAGCTGACTTGACAGTTTGTAATTTATAATTAAAAGGTCAAGTTGTTAATTCTAAAGTATGAATGGATGTATGAATGAGTGAGCATGCAAGTGAAGTTGATTGTGTAAAGAGGAAGTGTGAGTGAATTTTGAAAAAAGATTAGATATCCTTGAGGAGCAGCAAAGTTGTATCTAATCAGTGAGGATCTATTGAAGTAGAACAAAGATCTATAGAAACAAAGTTTAGTTACATCTCATTTAGTCACTTCATTGTTAATTTTTCATCATTGTAGCAATGATTTTTAAATCTCTTAACAGAGTTGGTTTAACAACCATTTTGTAAATCCTCTAACAAGGTGGATAGTTCTATTGAATTTTTCTAAAGTACTCTAGCAAGGCCACTCCTAGTAGGGTGACTAAATCCTCTAACTAGGTCACACTTAATATTATGTTTTTTAACCTTTAACAAAGTTGGCTCCTAATAGGGGTCACTTCGGAAGAGTGAAAATTGGTAGCTAGTTACTTGGTAGTTTTTCCAATAATGGGTTTCCACGTTAAATCTGGTGTCTCTTGTGTTCATGCTATTTCCTTTTGCATGCATGTTAATGATTGTGAATGCTTAAAAATTAGTAATAAGTTGATACACAGTTCATCTACTGAGTTACAACATTTTTATGTGTGGCTACCAAGTGACAACAACAAGTAGTTATTTAAGACATCTAAGGGATCTATGGATTTATTTTTGTGGTAACTGATTCACACCCCCTCTCAGTTACTCCATCTATATTTCCAACAGTTTTTATCCTAAGAACTAAGGTGCATGCTTGGGATAGTTGGATGTACTATGGCCATGTTGTCCATAAGAATATAACAATCTCTACTAAAACCTCCCTAAGATCTAGGTGTATTACACTAATGAAAAATACCCACACTAGCATCTTGACTATAACCCTGAGAAGCTTGATTTGATCTATTGTGCACATTTTGCTGCTAGTTGCCATAGATTCCTCACCATAAACCACCACTACTACCATAGAATAACTTTCCTCCCTACTAATCCCAATTACCTTTCAATAATGTAGAGGGTTCCTAGAACTTCCAACTCCTTGAGACTGGTTGTCCATAAGTGGTCTTGAAAAAGAAGGTCCTCTAGCCTAAACACATGGTAAACCACCCTGACCCAAGGTCAAATGCGACTCAAGCTTAGAGAACTGCATCCCTAGGGGTTTTAGGTTGGAAAACCTTAACACCCCCAAAAAAAGAAATAATTATTTTTGATGTATATTTTCTTTGTTATAAGTACTCAAGTTCGACCTTGTCAGAATCCAACAGTTTTTTCCTCCTGTCAAAACTTCCCTATCAAATCTATACCTTCTTGAAAAAAAATTAAATATTCATGAAGAGGATTCTCTCCTCTAGTGATAAATATATATTTTTTATTTTTTTGATATGATTTACTATTTTTTTTCATTTTTTGAGAGGGCATCTTCTGAAATGTTGAAATATCGACTTATAATATTTTTAGATTATAACATATTATAACTAATCAAAACACTCAAAAATTTATATAATGATGATATTGAATCTAAAATCTATAAAAGGGTATTTTTAGTTTTTAAAAAAAATTGAATTTTGATAGAGAAATGAGATTTGACCAAAACAGGTTTTTGTACACAAACGGTGACATAGATCTATGCTTTTACCCCTATGTAAGTGATGACATTCCTTGCTTTGACATTAGAGTCAAAGTATTGCATAGAAAAATAATTGTCTAGTGCACTCAACCAATTCTCTACATCATATCTATTATCATCTCCCTTAAAAGGACTAAGCTTGACCTACAATAGGTCTTTCATCTAATTGGCTTTGATGGACTCTTGCATATCCTCCTTGTTCCCTCCCCTAGGACTCTTGGACCTAGATCTCTCTCTCTCTATGCATGGAATGATGTGATACTTCTTGAATTACATTCTCCTACAAAGGTAAGTTCTCTATGATCTCTCTAAGTAGATCTCTAGTGTTAGGCCTTTCTAACTCAACATGCTACTTATTATTGTTACCCGCTCTATTCTCTTCCTAAACTATGTCCTTTGTGTAGACCAGAGGAGGGTTGTGATGATTACCTCTACCACATCTTGAGCTATGACCCCTAGAAATAGATATAGAACCTAAAAGCATCTCTCTTACAACACAAGAATGGCATCTTAGAATCCATAAAGGGTACAAAGCATAGACATAAAACAAGAATCTAAAACAAAAATGTTACAAGGTTTGGATAAAATCATTTAATTGTATGTTTTCTTTGATGTTACAAAAATATCAAGTATAAACCAAGAAATCAATGTAAGCTGAGCTCACTTAGGATTCAAAGGAAGTTACAATATATGACAAGTGTTTTAGTGTTAACCAAGTTCAGAGTGAGTGTTAACCAAGCTCACTTGGTTACCAAAGGAAGTTTGCAAGAAGATATAGTCCATTGAGTTCACTCGATTACCAAAGAAAAGTTGGCATGGAACCAGTGTTAATCGAGCTCACTTGATTACCAAGGAAGTCTGAAGGAAATTATTTTTTGAGTTAGTGTTGACTAAGTTGGGTCGGCTAACAAAGGATTTTCCTATATCAATTTATTTGATTAGATAATTTTGTTGGTTAGTTCTAGCCAAATCATGGGATGAATTTTATTTGTTTTAAATTGTATTCAAGCTAGCTTGACAAGGTAAAATATGTAAGTATAAGGTCAAGTTGAGGATTGAATTGAGAAGAAGCTTGGGATTGAAAACATAAATCAAGGAAGAAAACTAGGAGTTGACTAAGTTGCAAAGAACATTATGATCAAGAAGGATCAAGAAATCAAGCTAGAATAGATATCTAAAATCATCAAATATAATTGCATCAACAATTAGGTCATATCATTGTTAATCTCTAATAATTGTATTAGTGAATCAAATCTCCAAATAGAGTTATCTTAATTGCTATTTTACAAATCTTCTAACAAGGTGGCATTTCTAGATTGAAGTGTCTAGAGACCTCTAACAAGGCCACTCCTAATAGGGTGAACTAAATCCTTTAATAGGGTCACAGCTAACAGTGTGTTTTGTAACCTTAAATAGGGTTGGCTCCTAATAGGGCTCACTTCAAAAGAGTGAAAAAATAGTAACTAGTTGCAATTGGTTATTTTTCCCAAATTGAGTTTCCATGTTAAATCTTGGTGTCTCTTGTGTTCATGTTACTTGCTTTATGATTTTGAAACTAAGTTAATTAAGGATAATCACACTAAACATCTTAAGAAAAAAATATTTTAGTGTTTTCTGAGTGAGAGTAATTCTTTTTGCTAATCGAGTGAACTTGTGTTAACCAAGTTACATAATTATTTCAGCTTTAGCAGAGTTTGGGTTTGAATTGTATTAACAAATTAAGGGATCTTGGATTTATTTTTGTGGTAATTGATTCACCTCTCCACTCTTAGTTACTCCTCTTATATTTCCAAAAATTGGTATTAAATATTTTGGTGCTTGGAAAGAAGGTTTCAAGGACCTAAGCTAAATATCAAGATGTCTTATAGAAGGGAGATTCCTAAGCTAAACAAAGATAAATTCTAAGCATGGTAGGAACTAATGAAGTTGTATTTGCTAACAATTGGAGACTCAAGCCTAACGCATCTAAATTCCATGTATGTGGCACCTACTAGAACTATGACTATGGAAGAAATTATAGAAAAGAAGAATCATAACATTATGATGATTGACATCGCTTCCATTCTCAACTATGTTGAATTTGATGAGGTAAAAGATTGTGCTAGTACTAATGAGATGTGAATCAAGATGAAAGCTATCTATGGAGGTGATGCAAATGTAAGGAGAGCTAAGGAAAAAAATCTTAGAGGTCAATTTGATCAGATAAAGATGAAAGAAGATGAGAATATTGCATAGTATAGTGAAAAAATTAAAGCTAGTGTGTATAATTAGAGCCTCAAGTGGGAAAATTGATGATGTAATAGTGGTGAAAAATGTATTCAAAACACTTCTTCCTATTTATGCAACTAGAGTGTTAGCTATTCAAGAAATGAGATGTGATCCTGAGAATTATATAACCTTGGATGCACTAATGAGAAGGTTGACAACATTTGAGTTAGATAATTTTGATAATTATGTTCCTAACTTTAGTAACCTCGAGTCTACATTCCAAGCCAATCTATCACTCAAGAAGAAAGTTGTAAAGTCTAAAAGTAAGAAGTCTGATAGTGAAGATGAAGATAGTTTTGATGATGATCTTGAAGTCATTGAATCATTTCTTACAACAAGATTTGTCAAAGGAAAAGGAAAGTACAAAGGCAAAATTCCTTTGATCTACTTTTCTTTTGAAGAAGTTGGTCACATTGTTGCAAGGTGTCCAAACAAAGAAGGAAAACAAGAAAAGAAGCATGACAAGTACAAAGGCAAGAAGGATTTCAAAAGATACAAAGACTACAAGGGCAAAGCTAAGAAATATTTTTACATGGCTAAGGATTCTAATAGTGGTGAAGAAGATGAAATGGTTTACATTGTTGTTAAAGATGAATTAGATGATGAGAAACATAAGATAGCCCTTATCTCACATGTTAGTAAGAATTATACATGGATCATTGATAGTTGTTGTTCTCACCACATGATTGGTGATAAATCTAAATTTGAGCACTAGGAACACTATGATGGTGGGAGTGTCAAATTTGGAAATGATTAACCTTGTTATGTAAAGGGAAAAGGTTGTATTGCACTAGCCAATGATCTTAGATGTGACAATACTTATTGGGTTGATAGACTAAAGCATAATCTACTTAGTGTGGTATAGTTGAATAACATTGGATTGAAGGTAGAATTCATGAATAGGAAAGCCAAGTTGTTGGATGGAAATGGAAATCTAGCTGGGGCTGGTAATCAAACAAGAGGTAATCTATTCTACCTAGATCTAACTATAAATTCATGTTTCATAGCTCAAGTAGAAGAAAGTTGGTTATAGCATAAAAGGTTGTGTCATGTGAATTTTTATAACCTGGTCAACATAAGAAAGAACAAAAGGGTTAGAGGCATTTCAAGCCTAAAGAAACTTGATATGGGAATGTGCAAGAACTGTCAAATTGGAAAGATGGGAAAGACAAATTTTAAAAGAAAAATTAACATTTTGAAGAATTCTTATAGCTAGTTCATACAAACCTTTGTGGAACTATTGGCATACAAAGCTACACTGGATATAATAACTTTGTTTTGTTTGCTGATGTTTATTCTAGGGTGATGATAGTTATGTATTTAAAGGATAAATTAGAAGCCTTTTAAAAGTTTAAATGGTATCTAGCTAGATTTGAGAAGGAAATAAGAAAGAAACGAAAATGTTTAAGATTAGATAGAGGAGGTGAATTAATATCAAATGAATTCAATGAATTATGTTATGAAAACATCATCAAAAGATAGGTATCTACACCTAATATACCTCAGTAGAATGGCCTTGCTAAAAGAAGGAATAGATCAATCATGGATTGTGTAAGGATGCTGGTGATAGATCAATCAGTTGAAGAAGGACTCAGATCAAACACCTTTTGAATTATGCTATGGCTATAAACCTAACATGTGTTATTTTAAAGTATTTAGAAGAAAATGTTATATAATGAAGGAGTCAAGAATAGGAAAATTTGATGCAAAAAGTGATGAAGGTATATTCTTGGGATACTCCAATAAGAGTAAAGCATACAAATGTCTGAATCTATCTACTCACAAAGTTATAGAAAGTGTACATGTAAATATTGATGAGTTTCCTAAAGAGTTTGAAGAACAAAGTAGGAAAGAACTTGAAGACTAAAGAAACTTTGTTTACTATGAGCCTAATACTTTACCTAAAGTTCATGAAAATAGAGTTCAACAGTCTTCACCACTCGAGTCCCCAAAATGCCTAGTTCAACCTAAATGGCATCTAGTGCAACCCAAGTCATAGTCTGAAGGACATGAGTCACAGTCAAAAGGACCCAAGTTTTAGCAAGTGCAAACCAAGTCATCTGATGGACCCAAGTCATAGACAATGGAACCAAGCATGATTTAGAATATCATCATGAACCTAGTGAATTTAGAAAGGAGCCCAGACTTGTTAGATATGTTAGAAGGCATCATGCACCCAAAAAAATCATTGGGGATTAGTCAGATGGTACAATGACGAGGAACAAATTAAAAGGTACATGTTTTCTTAATGAGTTTGAACCTAGAACTATCAAAGATGCATTAGCTAATAAAATCTAGATAGAAGCAATGAATCAAGAGATTGATCAGATAAAAACAAAAAAACTTGGACTCTTGTTCTTAGACGCAAGGATAAGAATTTAATTGGCACAAAATGGGTATTTAGAAATAAGCTAAATGAGAATGGAGAACTTTCAAGAAACAAGGAAATATTAGTTTGCAAGGGTTATGCTCAAGAGGAAGATATTGACTATGGAGAAACTTTTTCTCCTATTGCTAGACTAGAAGGTGTTAGAACACTCCTTGCATATGCAACACATAAAAGATTCAAAGTATATAAGATGGATGTGAAATCAACATTCTTTAATGAAATCCTAGAAGAAGAAGTCTACATTGAGCAACTAGAAGGTTTCATTGATCCTAGAAAAGGGACATGGTTTGCAAACTACACAAAGCTTTTTATGGTCTCAAAAAAACCCCTAGAGCATGGTATGAAAGGTTACATAATTATCTCATAAAGATTAGTTTTCAAAGAACTAATGATAACAACAACTTATACATCAAAGAAGAACCAGATAAGGAGATTGTGTTGGTAGAAATATTTGTGGATGATACATTATTTACTAGAAGTGATGATTTGTGCAAAAAAATTTATGTGGAAATGAGTAGGGAATTTGAAATGTAAATGTTTAGAGAGATCAAATTCTTTGTTGGCTTACAAATTGAATAGATGAAGGATGGTATCTATATTACTCAATCAAAATACATCAAGGAGATATTAAAGAAATTTGGAGTGGAGGATTCTAGACTAGTTGGAACACCTATGTCTACTAGACATAATCTTTCCAAAGATAATGATTCCAATGAGGTAGACTAGACTACATAAAAATCAATGATTGGAAAGCTTCACTATGTAGTCTACATAAAACTTGATATAACATTAGTAGTTGGTATGGTGGCTTGATTCTCTACTAATCCTAAAGAAAATTATATGATGGCAATCAAAAGAATCATGAGGTATTTGGAAGCTACTAAAGATTATGGTTTGTGGTATAAGAAAGGAGTAAACTTTGAATTGAAGGCATTCACTAATGTAGATTGGGCAGCAAGTGTTGATGACATGAAGAACACTAGTTGTGCAAAAAATTTTCTTGGAAAGAGGCTAGTATCTTGGACAAGCAAGAAGCAGAACTATATCTCTTAGTCTACAACAAAAGCATAAAATGTTTTTTTGGCAGTTAATTGTTCAAACATTGTGTAGTTCAAGTAACTATTGTTAGGTATGAAGGAGGAGATCAAGAACCTAGTTGTTATATTTTTTGATAACACTAGTGCAATCAACATATCCAAGAATCTAGTGATGCATACCAAGACCAAGCACATTGCAATAAAATATCATTTCTTGAGAGAATCGGTGCAAGACAAGGAAGTGAGATTGGAATATGTAAATACCAAAGAACAAATTGTAGATGTATTCACCAAGCCATTGCCTAAGGATGAATTTTTGTATCTAAGAGGTAACCTAGGGGTCATTCCCCTATCTGAAGATCAATAATTAGATTTTAATTATGCATCAACCAAGTGTGTTGAAGATCAGACAAATTGATTTAGTATTGTCAAAGTAGAATGCATATGAATCTTTACATCAAGGTAAATGGAAACTATATTAATTATTTTCTTTGGCATAAGATGTCAAAGAGGGAGAGTTCAATGTCATATATCAAAGAATTTTTAATATATATCAGTGATTTCAAAGAGGTAGAACGAACTTGAGCTGATATCAAAGAGGGAGAGTTTGATATTACAAACATTGCAATTAGAGATTGATGAAAAAAGGAGTTCACATTGATAGAGGGAGTTCTCATGGATGATAATTAGAATAAAAATAAGGGTATTATCCTTATTTTTTCTCTAAAATTTCTATGTATCATGACATGTTGTGTTTCCATCAATGCCAAAGAGGAGATTCTTGGATACAATCATTTAATTTTATGTTGTCTTTGATGTTACACAAATGTCAAGTATATATTAAGAAATTAATGTATGTCAATCTCACTCAGGAGTCAAAGGAAGTTGTAGTGTATGACAAGCATTTCAATATTAACCAAGTTTAGAGTGAGTGTTAACCAAGCTCACTCATCTAGCAAATGGAGTTTGCAAGAAGATAGTGTGTGTTGAGTTCACTCAGTTACCAAAATTTTTTTTGGCATGGAACTAGTGTTAACTGAGCTCACTTGGTTACTAAAGGAAATTTGAAGGAAAGTCTTTTCT
The DNA here is from genome assembly GCA_028749045.1 of Cupressus sempervirens. Lineage (NCBI taxonomy): Eukaryota > Viridiplantae > Streptophyta > Pinopsida > Cupressales > Cupressaceae > Cupressus > Cupressus sempervirens. The sequence continues at coordinate 271,211,733 of CM053788.1, read as the reverse complement.
AAGCTATTGTTGACTGAGTTGGGTTGGCTAACGAAGGATTCTCCTATTTTAGTTTATTTGATCAGATAGTTTTGTTGGTTAGTTCTAGCTAACTCATGGGATGAATTACATTTTTTTGAAATTGTATTCAAGCCGACTTGACAATGTAAACATATAAGTATAAGGTCAAGTTGAGGATTGAATTGAGAACAATGAGAAGAAGAAGCTTGGGATTGAAAACATAAATCAAGGAAGAAAATTAGGAGTTGAATAAGCTACAAAGAAATTTTTGATCAAGAAGGATCATGTATTCAAGCTAGAATAGAGATTTAAAATTAGCAAGTACGGTTGCATCAACAATCTAGTCATATCATTGTTACTCTCTAATAATTGTAGTAGTAAATCAAATCTTTGAATAGAGTTAGCTTAACAGCTATTTGCCAAATCCTCTAACAAGGTGGAATTTCTAGATTGAAGTTTCTAAAGACCTCTAATAAGGCCACTCCTAATAGGGTGAACTAAATCCTTTAATAGGGTCACACCTAATAGTATTTTTTTGTAACCTTTAATAGGGTTGGCTCCTAATAGGGCTCACTTCAAAAGAGTGAAAAAATAGTAACTAGTTGTAATTGGCCATTTTTCCCAAATTGGGTTTCCATGTTAAATCTTGGTGTCTCTTGTGTTCATGTTACTTGCTTTATGATTTTGCAACTAAGCTAATTAAGTTTAATCACAGTAAACATTTTAAGAAGCAATTATTTGAGTGTTTTTTGAGTGAGAGTAATTCTTAGTGTTAATCGAGTGAACCTTTGGTAACCAAGTTACAACAGTATTTTAGTTGTAACAGAGTTTGGTTTTGAATTGTATTGACATCTTAAGGGATCTTGGATATGTTTTTTGTGGTAACTAATTCACCCCTCTCTCAATTACTCCTCTATATTTCCAACAATAAGTTCCTAAGTTTCATATTCAAAAGCTTTAATGTTTCCAAATATGTTATCTAAATTGTTTTTTCTAAGTTTTATATTGATAAATCTTGTTACAAGTAATCTTATTGCAAGTTGAATTATTTGTCAAATGATGGTGCACAATATACCTAGAGTTCCTATTGTTGAAACTCATGCTCTAACACTAGATGTAATACCCTACTTTGGAATCCAAAAGAAATAAACCTAATATGTTACAAAGTTCACTGAACTATTTTTTTAAAGTTTGAATAATATCAAAGTAAAAATATGAAAGCAATATACATAATTCCATAAGTACAACAGATATGATAAAGTACATCCCAATAACATCATCCACTTTACATGTTGGAGGGTATGTAGTAAAAAATACAAGCACATCAATACACAATACGACATCCTGTAGGATCTCAAGATACATGATAATAGATACATCAAATGAATAAAAGTCTCCAAGACAAGAAAAAGAATGATAAATGTACAACTACACCAACAGATATCCAATAACTACCAATTTGTGGGGCAACTCAATGGTAAGAAGTCATTGCCTCTTAACCTCATGGTAACCTAAACAAGAACCACCCCTACTATGCAAGGAAGATAATGAATGATCCACACATAGATAAAAAAATTATAAAATTAATCCTAGGAAGGGAATCTTGATAGCCAAATCTACCTCAAGACTACACAAACTACTGATAAATAAAAGATAAAAAATTTCAAAAAGACTACCAACCAAACCAACATCACATACCAAAGTAAAAATTTAGATACCAAGTAAAAATCAAGTATCAAAACCCAAAGAGAAACAAAATTTAAAGAATATCCATTTCCAAACCAAGTCCCAAATGTCAAAAGCACAATAATCAACTCACATTAGTGAAACTAAATCACCAACAATTAATAACATCCAACAATAAAAATACCACTAGATGTAAATACCAAAAAGCTATGGAGGAAACTTAGGCTACATTTTAAGGAGTTTCAGCGCATGGTCAAACTACTTGAGTTATCCTAGACTGGTCTCTCAGTAGACCCCGAACCCTTAAGCATTGAGTTATAGTGGACTAGTTACTCTAGACCCTAAAACCTCAATGTGACACACATAGAACTAGAATTAGCCTCTCATAAAGATGAGGAATACTAATCATACCTCTCACTAGGTATTATACCACTCTCATCTTTAGCCTATATAAGCATCAAGACATGGGCAAGTCAATATCTCTAACTTGTCTTTTTTATTTATCTTAAGGCATGTGCGAGAAATATTTTAATTACTATTTTATCACTTGTTACATAGCTTATGATAGGTGTACACTAAAAAAGTGCACTCCTCTAAACCATTCTATCCAAAGTATTCGATGAATTGGAAAGCTTGAATTGTAGCTTAGAGCTCCCTAGTCATGGAGTGCAAAAGGCATACAATACAAGCAATAAGATAGCTCTTAGTTGAGACTTAGGAATGTAGCCCTTGCTAGTAAACCATGAAATGAGAGATTATTTGGACAAGATCAAGAGTGCTAGTGTCAAATAACTCTCAAATATGCAATGCAAAGATGAGACTATGCTAGAATGAAATGCACAATGCATCTATGCTAACAACATGAGAGTATTATGAAGCCATACTAATTAAACTAGGTGATCTATGCTATTGTAAAGGAACTAGATTAATGAAAATGAGGCTAAGCTAGAATGAGGATGAAAGAATGAGATAATAAAATAGAAGTTCTCCAAAAAATCCTCCATGAAAACCTATAAGTAAACCTGCAGCATAACAATAGCCTAAAATTGGGATCCTTAGATGAGGAGAGAGCTCTCCCTTTTAAAGATATAAGAATAGTTGAGATCAAGATTAAGAAGTGGATGAACAAGGGTGAGATTTAACTTTTAACATGATCCATGTGCAAGATTATTTCCACCAATAGAAATGAGTTGACTTTTCATGTGAGACAAAGTCTTTTCTTTTAATTTGTAAATAAATAAAAAAAACTTTACGGGTGCACATTAGAGTGGGTTGGAAGAATGGGGTCTTTTATTTAATCAAAAGGGGACATGTTCTTATAATCAAATATAGAATTAGGATATTATAGTCAAACTATAGGTTAAAATCAAATAAATTAATTTTTAGCAATTTTGTCTAGGTAAATGATTAAACAATTTAGCCAAAATAATGAGAAGGGGCTATTAGTCTTAGTGACCATTTTTAGGTGATTACAATAGGTAACCTTGATATTGACCACTTTCAATCCTAAACCCCTATTATAAGCCCCTCTAATTTCCATTCAACTAGACAACCTCTCCTAAGTTCCAAAAGCATAATGTGTCCCATACCAAAAAAAACAACAAAGATCAAGTTCAGTTTCATAATAGGCAACTCGAAAAAGCATTATTTCTGAGACCCAAGTCAAATTTTCAACAACATAAAACTCATAAAACACAAATCTTTATTCAACCCATTGAGCACATCTTGACATCTAGTAAAATAGACAATATAAATGAAAAACTCCAAAAAAGCCTCTAGTGTATGCCCTAAATTGCCAACTAACCAAAATAGGAAAACAATAACGAAATAATCATAACCATAAAGTTCAAAACCCATCACAAAAATAATTATCACAAAACCCCAAATCAAACACGTATAAAATAAATAGTTTCAAATGGATGGATAAATTCATTTGTTTGTCAAAGAGTCTGGTTGGCCAAAAGGACATGTTCATTCAATATAGAATTCTTGATTTCAAAAGAAATAATATGATTTGTATGATCAAATAGTTCCTAAAAATTATAAAAATATAACTTATTGGATTTTAATAATGCATTCAAAATTTATTAATATTCTTTCATCTAATAATATTAACAAAACCTTTTCAAAACATTCTATAAGAATCCAATTAAATTAACTATAAATATACTTATTACAATGGTAAACATATTAAATGAAAATGGCAATCTTTTTGAAAAAAAAAGGTAGAGTGAAAAAAGAAAATTAGAATCGTTTTACCCCAAAAAATCTCACTCGCATAAATTAAGAAGGAATTTTCCCTAATAGGGCAAGGTTAGACACACAAAAAACATCGATCCTCCCCAAACTGTAGTGCAATCATTTTCTAGAGCCTCTCTCCATTGCCACCAAAAAAATATTTGATATCTGATCTATAAATCTAGAAGCAAGCAATGGAAAAACAAAAAAATTTCAAAACCCTATTGAAACTTCATGAAGTGCAGGATACGGAAATGATCAAAATGTAAGAAAAACATAACCAAGTTCTTGCTAATCTAGAGGAAGACTGTAATGGTTGGAAACAAGTGAGAAAAAGAAAGATTGGGAGGGGATTAATGCCTCAAAAGAAAAGGGACATATCACAATATAACTCTAAGGATGATACACAAGTCAATCAACAAAAGGTTTTCTTCAATAAAACAAGATATGCAAGGAAGCTAACACTAAATGATGATCAGAAAGCACCCAATTCAAATAATGGAGATTTTAATGTTTTTAGCAAGCTAAGATCCAAAATAGTTTTAGAAGAAAACAACATCCCCTTAGGCTTTGAGCAGTAGATCAATTCTTTGGAATCATCTCTTAGGGCTCCCCTTACCCTTAATAAAAATTTGAAAGCCTATATTCCTCCCCATAAAAGAACATTTGGAAACAAGGAAAAAGAGAAGTATAATCCTACAATCTTAGGAACCCTAGAAAACCAAAAAAATACTCAGATATCCAGATCATAAGTGATAGATACATAGAGGACAAATGGTAGGAGTGTTCAAAGCTAGGTGTATTTTCATATTGGAGTGGGTTAGGCAAATTATTCTTAGAATTGGTGAGAAGATTAGAAAATATCTATCGACAACATGTAAGTATCATAACTTTCTCTAATTTTTCATTGCATGTACATTGTGTAAATAAAGAGATTAAGAATAAATTAATATCAAATCCACACTATTTTTATAAAAGATATTCAGTAAAAAATTCAGCTTGGGAACCAAACTGGAGTGATGAAAAAATTAGGAAACATAATGCACCTAATTGGTTTGAATGCAAAAAATTTCCTCCTAAGTTAAATCATATCCAAAGCCTAATTAAAATTGATAAGTCTCTACAAAATTTAATAGGAATTGAAATAGATTTTCACAAGTCCAGTAATATTAAATTGTTAGTGGATAAAGAATTAGGCCTCAAGGGTTTTAATACTAAAAAGATTATTAAAAATATATCCATATATGAATTAAGTTTTAAAAAATTTGAAGGAGTAATTAATGGATTTATTAAACCCAATCTAAACATTGAATATAAAATCTCAAATTTAAAAGAGGCACCAAGCAGTATCAACATCAACAAAAGGAGGAAAAGAGAAGAGGAATTAATAGAATAGAAAGAGGATATCTCATAGTTAATCAAAAAATGAAAGGAACATAAAGCAAAATCAACAGAAGGAAGGATAATGGGATAGAAAAAATAAGCATAACAAACAAAACCAGCAAAACGAAAAAAAGCACAAAGAGAAATGGAGATATTAAGAGAAATAAAAAAAGAAAGCAAAGGATATTCATGACAATCAACTTAAACTAACAAAGCTCAAAGAATGTGAGGTTTTCCAAAGAGAGAACATTACATTAGAATAAATTGAATTTAGAATAAAAAATTTAAATAGATTGTCCCATGATATCTTATTGTTACAAAATGATATTGAAGATCAAATCATATTAGGAGAACAAATACATAATGGTCATGGGAAAATGGAATTATAAGATTAGAGAGAAGAGAAGAAGAAAGTGTTGGTCAATAAAGAAATAGAGGGTAGTTCATTAGGGGAAAGTAACAAAGATGGAATGATAGTGGAAATTGGATTAGAAGATGATCAAAACCAAAAGAAACTTAATGAAGAAAATCTTATAGTAGAAAAAAAAAGATTCACCAAAACAGAGTAAAGGGAGCAGTACTAAAAAAGAACAAAATAATATAGGAAAAAATCCAAAAATGATAATTGCCAAAAATAGTGGGGACCAAATAGATACACTCCAAACCAAAATAGTTAAAAAGACTTAAGAAAATATTAAGGCAGAAGATAAAAGAGAAAATTAGGAACAAGGAATCTTGATCCCAACAACCTCATCAATATAATGGAGTAATACTATAATCTAGAAAAAATTAAAGAAAAAGATTTATAAATTCTAGCAAACATCAAAGAATGGGAGAGATCTCTTTGGAGAAAAAAACAAAGAAGAACAATGAGAAACTGGGGAAGCACTAATTCCAATAAAAGAAGCAAGATACATTAAAGAAATAGATCTAGAGGAACAAATAATCCTCAAACAGAAAAGAGAAGAAAAGGATCATAATGGAAATAGTCAGATATGGGAGGAATTTGGAATTTTGGATGACATACAACAAATAAATGAGATAGAGGAGGTCAATGAGTTGAAGAAATAATTCAATGAGAATAAAGAACAAAATAGATATGAAATGGAATTAGAAGATCAGATATTTGAGGAGTTAATAGAAGAAGAAGAGAATAAGGAAGAAGAAAAAAACTCAATCAACATAAATAATGACCAACACTAGTTGGATAGCCTAGGCATCACTATTAAGTAGGAAGGTTTTATAACTCCGAAATGTGGCAAAAAAAAAATAAAGAGAGGAAGGAAATCACTAAAGGAATAAAGTGAGGTTGATGGGCAAGCAAAGGACCAAAAAAAAATATTCAAAATTCTAAATGCAGGGAAGGGGAAGAACCTTCCCATACCACAATGAGGATTACAACTTGGAATGATAGGGGTCTAAATGCCCCTAGAAAGGAACACTTAATAAAGTGTAACATCACCTTATTTTAATCAGACATTACATTGATATAGGAAATCAAACTGAATAGAGAAGTAGATAAATTAGAAAAGAAATTAGGAAAATGGAGAACAGTTACTTGGGAAGAAAATGGGAATTTAGGAGGATTAGTAATTATCTAAAATTCATGAAAGGTACACCTCAATATTATAGAAACTAATAATAATTGGATGGGATGTAGAGTGTTGAGCTATAGGCATAATCTTCAAATAATTCTAATTAATGTATATGGACCTACACAGACAAAAGAAAAGAAAAAATTATGGGATGAAATCATGTTATTTATGGAAAATCACCCTTATTGGAGGAGACTTCAATGTAATCCTGAACTTAGAAGAAAAGTATGGAGGAGCATAAGTGATTACACGAGCAACTACATAATTTAGAGAATGGGTTGGGAAAAATAAGCTACTGGAAATCCCAACTAGAAATGGAACTTTTACGTGGAATAACAAAAGGAAAGATTTTAGTTACATAGCAAAAAAATAAGATAGACTCTTCTTTAGAGGAGATTTTAAAAACATGTATCTAGCTATCCAAGCAACCATTCAACCTATAGTAGGTTTAGGCCACTACCTGGTTAGAATAGAATTAGTAGAGCCTAATAAACCTTCTAGGAACCCATTCAAATGTGAAAAAATGTAATTCCTAGATAAAAACTTCATGGAATACATTAAATTATGGTGGCTTTATCTAAATTGAAAATGAACAAAGAAAAGATCTTAAAATGGAATAAAACACAATTCAACAATATATTTAAAGAAAAAATAAAAATAGAAATTCAGACCTCAAGAATTTAAATGATTAAGTAATTAAAAAAGGTATAGATAATGAAAAAAATTTAGAGAAAAAGAATTGTTAGTAAAACAGGAAGATATACTAGCAAAGGAGGAGATATATGGAGACATAAATCTAGGGAGAAATGGTTAGTAGAAGGAGATAGGGAAAAAACAATCCATAATAGTACAATCCATAATAGATCAATGAATAGAATCTCAAAAATAAAAAATATAGATGGAAATGAGAAAGAAAATCCTGCTAAAATAGTAGAACTTTTTATGAATTATTATAAAAATATCCATAACAACTTTGAATTCTCAATCAAATAGCTCAAGAAAAAATGCGAAGTACAATTCCAAGCTTGATCATAGTAGTAGATAATCCGAACCTCAATAAACCAGTTTCTATAGAGGAAATTAAGACAACCCTCTTTAACCTCAATCCAAACAAATCACCTGGACTGGATGGGTTTCAAGCATTCTTCTTTCAGAAATTTTGGGAAATCATAGAGGTAGATTTATGGAAGGCAATAGAGGCATCAAGAAATGGAAGCTCAACAATAACATAAATCAATCATAGATTGATAACCTTAATTCCAAAAAATTTTGCCATAGAAACACCAAGAGATTTTAGACCAATAGCATTATGTAACACAATATAAAAAATATTTACTAAAGCACTAGCAAACTAGATTAAAGTAATTCTTCCTAAAATTGTATCAGAAGAAAAAACTGGCTTTGTGCTAGGAAGATTCATTCTAGATGGGATATTGATTATTCAACAAACCATCCACTTAGCCTCTTCCAACAAGCAAGCATGTATGCTTATGAAACTAGATATCTAGAAAGCATATGACATATTGGATTGGAGGATTTTTATGCAAAACTTTAGAAGCCTTCACGTTTTCTCACCAATGGATCAATGTAATATTCAATTATATTTCATCACCAAAGATCTCTTTTTTTATAAATGGAACTCCAAAAGGATTTCTTTAGTATATAAAGACATATTTGTCAAGGAGACCCAATCTTGTCTTTCTTATTTATTATCATGGCTGAAGCATTTGGGAGATTAGTAAAGAACACTCAAGAAGTAGGCAAAATAAGAGGAATAACTGTGACATAAAATATTCCTAACATTACCCACCAACAATTTTCTAACGATACCATTCTATGAGGAACTAGTACCAAGGAAGAAGCCCAAAACTTTCAACAAATTATTCAAGAATATTCAAAAGCATTAGGAAAGAAAATGAATGCTGAAAATCTGATTTTTTTCCCCTTAATACTCCAAGAGAGAAGATTATATAAGTAATGAGATCAAATATAAGAAGGTTTCCTTTTTGTGTAAGTACCTCCGGGTTGATTTAGAAAATGGAGGAAGGAAAAATAAAGAATGGGATCATATTTTACACAAAATTGATAAATAGATGGAAACATGGAAAGGGAAATAGTTAACAAAAACTGGTAGAGCATTGAAGATAAAAGCTATCCTTTTAGCTATATCTATTTATCAAATGGCTTTCCTTCTGTTACCTAAAAACATCAACAAAAAACTAGAAGGAAAACTTAGAAATTTCTTTTGGAGTAGAACAAAAGATAAAAAGAAATCAGCATTGATCAAATGGGAGAAGATTTGTTGACCAAGGAACAATGTGGATTAGGCATTAAGAATTTTAGTTGGAAAAATGAAGTATTGGGAGCAAAACTAGCATGGAAAATGTATCAAGAAAGAGAAAGAAAATGGGCTAAAATTTTATATAATAAATATTTGAATGCAGAAGACCCATCATTACTATTTAGAATTAGGAATCCTCCAAAAGGGTCAGAACCTTGGAATTTCATGGTTAAATGTTAGTAAATGATTAGTAGTTATGCCACATGGGACATTGGAAGAGGTGATGAAGCACTATTTTGTGAGAACTCTTGGGATAGATTGCCCCCATTAAATAGCACTAACATTCTTATAAATGTCAAAAATGAGCTTATTAATTTATGGGGAACAAGTAGAAAGTTTGGAAGGCAAAGCAAAGATGATGGAAAATTGGACAAGAGGAATGGGAAGGAATTAGCAGCCAGTAAAATTTGCAGAGAAGCATTATGGAGGACTTGGATATTGAAGGAAATGGAATCAACAGGGTTTTGGAGGTGGATATGAGAAATCACTTGAGGAAATATTTTTCAAGAAAGCGTATAGTCTACTAAAACCATTCTTTGTGAATTTGAGGTTTCAAATGAAATTTTAGGGCAAGAAGAAACAACATATACCATTTGACATTTGTGTGGGAGATATGTCATTTAATTGTGGGAAAGTTGGGGATAAAGGAATTTTGAAGAAGATGGAAAAATAAGGAGAAAATCTCTACCTTTGAAGTAGGAGAATGTTCAACCAAAGAAGGCATAAGTAAGCAAAAAGCAAGGGATACAACTTGAGTTGCCTTTGATCCAAAACCATTTAGGGCTATAGAAAAGGGAGAGAAGTTTACCAAGATTCTCCAAGCTTGGATGAAAAAATGGGTAGGGAAACATAATGTGGAGGTAATTGACGAGGTTGGATAGGGAGAAGTTAAAATCAATATTTTGGAAAGTTTGTTGGTGCCCCATGTGGAATTTTTGACAGGTACTACTTAAGGGTGCATATTCAATTTAATTAATTAAAACAAGGAGAGATAAAAAGATGGGTTACACAAAATTGGAAGGGATTGAAAGAGGTATTGTTTCATAAAAAAGCCTCTTCTATTTTTATAATTTTGTTTAACTTAGCTTCGTCTAGAGATAGGATTCATGAATTTAAAGGGTGATTTTGTAAAGGATGTGGTATCTTGACTTTTCCTTTTATACCAAACTTTAATTCCATCTCAATAAGTGAAAAATTCTTTCCACATTGGATAGCGTTGCTAGATGTACCATTAGAATATAGAGACCCAGAGATAGTGGAATTAATAGACAATAAGTTGGGAATTTTTATCAATCATGATTTAATTCCTTTTGAACAAGTGCATCATCCAATTAGGGTTTGTATACTACTGAGTACTCAGAGATCTCCTCTAGATAAAATTGCATGTTAGTCAAAATGGGGTATTTGGAAACATAGTATTTTAATCCAAGGGTCATCAGAAATAGATTTATATACTTTATCACTTGGGAATTTCACCTCAGAGTGCCAAAGTTATATTGCAGATAGATTAATAGTATGTGAAGATCATGCAATAGATGCAACAAAATGTAGGTTATGGTTAAAAGAAAAACAAGTTGATTTGGTGTTAACATTGGAAAATGCTATCAAGAATGGGAATAATGTTGTAATAGGTACAAATATGACTGAATTAGCTAATATTAGGAAAGGGTTAGATCCATTAGATATTGGGGTTGTTGTGAAGGGTTAGCAAGAGGCAAGTTAGGGATTTGGGTGTAAGAGGGAATATTCACAAATAGGGAGAATTATTAACTTGGATGATGTTATACTTTGGATTTTGCTGACTGAGTGTACTCAGTAGAGTCATATCCTCCTGTAGGGGGAAAAGGGTCCAATGGGACCCACATAGTGAGTCCTTAGTTTTACTTTTCTTATAGGCTTCCAGGAGTAAGCCTAAATCTAGGGGGGTGGATATAGTGCCTACCCCTAAGTTACATTTCTATTATCATTTCCAAACTCTTTTAGGCCAATTTTATGCTTGATGTTTAGTAGCATTACCTTCAGATTATTAGATATTGTTTCAGATTTAGTTGATTTATGATGAGATTACTTGGTACTTTATAATTCATGTATGTATGATGATTATTATAGTGTTTTCAGTTACTGATGATGATTGGTTAGATGATTTATTATCATTATATGTGTTTTCTTATGGATACTTACCCCATACTACATGTGTATGGTGTGCATGTTTATTTAATTTATGGATGGCATTTCTGATGTGGTCAAGGAAGGAAGTTGTATTCACTTGCTAGTCAGGATCTATACAATGGACCACTTCCTACCAATTCCTATTTAGCTTAGTATATATTGTGTATGTACATGTGTGGATTTTATGTAGGTTGTAGGTACTGGGTATCGACTTCCCTGAATTGCTAGGATGAGCATACCCTATTGCATTATCTCAATGGTAAGAGAGGGGAGATAAATTCTCAAGTCCAAATCCTAAACCTTTAAGCCATTTGTCCTAATTTAAAATTAGGACAAGTATCTAAGTTGAGTACCCTCTGAATGCATCAAATGATGTTAATTTGTGATTATAACCCTTTAGTTTGATTTTGTATGTGTTTTGTTATGATGGGTTTCATATTTTGTTTTATGAGTCTTTGGTGAATTTTCTATTAAATAAGTCTAATTAAAAGATTAAAATTAATGATTTAATTTAATGGGAAATTATTATGATATTTTAATATTTAATTATATTTAATTAATTGAGAAATTAATTAAATAAAAGAATTAAATTTAGAGATAAAAGTTATAGTATAAATTTGGAACATGATAATATTAATTTAATTTAATAATAATATATTTAGAGTTCATTTTAAAATAAATTCTAAATAATATTATTATTCAAGTTAATAAATAGTTATCAAATTTAATGTTCGAAAATAAATTTAGAAGTGGAAAAGAAATTAATTTATTAAAAATTTCATGGTTGCATGATCCGTGCATAAGAATAAATTTAATAAATTAATCTAAAAAGAGTCAAGTGAAAATTAAAGTAAAGTAATTTAATTAATTAATGAATGTGCATGGAAAAGATAAAAGAAAGATTAATTAAGGAGATAACTCTTTATCACAATTGGGGGTTCATTTTTGGGGGATGCAAATTTGGAGAGCAAAATTTTGAAGAAGGAAGAAATTTTTGGAAAGGAGAAGGTTTTGGAGGGAGGAATTTTCTCTATAGTTTTCTGGGGCGTAGCAATTAGCATCAGTGTCTAGGTAGATGCTTGTGATTTTCACATATCTTAATACACTTTTTTCTTTCTTTTCTTCATCATGTTTGTTATATGGTTGTCAAGATAATGTTGTGATGAATATATCATATTAAGAGTTTCAGGTACTTTCATAAAATTCTTTTGTACAGGGAACATTCTTAATTAATCAATAAAACCTTCTTTCAATAGATTTGATTATGAAAAATTAAATGGGGAAATGGATGTTGAAATAATATGGAATCTTTAAATAAAAAATTTGAATGAATATTTGTATTTTGCCTATTAGATTAAAATTGTAAATGTTTAAATATATATATATATATATATATATATAGTTTTAGTGGGGGGGTTTGTTTATAACAAAATTTATATTTAATAAATTAAAAAAAAATAAAATTAAAAAATATAATTTGGGGAGGGGGTTTTACCCACCCCCCCTTCTTATCTCTTACCGATGGCAGACTGATATAAGCAGTCGTACCTGCGATTGTGGTTGCAGTAGGACTGTGATAGCAGCTGTGAGTGCATGGTCTTTTACATATGCGAGTGACTATTTTAACAATGCCAATATTAATTGAAATGCCAGTATAATTAAAATGCGGGGTATGGATGATTTGAAATTAATTTTTAATTTTTATTAAAAGTTATATATATTATTATTATTTAATATGAATTTTAAATATTGTATGCCAAATAAAGTTTATTAAATGTTTATTTTTATTTTTATATATTTAATTAAATTTAGTATTTTATTAATGTATGTTATTTAATTAATTATTTAATATAATATTATTTAGTTAATTAAATATGATTTAATTAATTTAGATAAGAAAAATAATAAGAATAAAATAAAATAAAATTGAATGATGAGGCAGTAGACTTAATTAAATATCGACTTTATTACATCATGAATTATTTTTGCTAGATATTAATGAGAAGTTACTTTTAGTAATTTATACCAATACATAATTTACCCTTAGAATATTTTAGGAGATTTATTTAAATATCATTGGGGTAAATCTTTATTTGTTTTTAACAAATTCATGGGTTGACTATAAGGTAAAAGGGGAAATCTTCTTAACTTGGAACCTACGCTGGAACCCAAATGAAAACCTTGTATTTAACCCAACCATGTGATTCAAGCGAACTAAAACATGTACTTGCATCTTGTTTCTATGTGCTATCTGTGTTTGGGGTTTTGGGGTTGACTAGATTGTTGACCAGTTATAGGACGTCTACTAGAGGCTTGGGGGTTATGTGTTTGTGATGTCATGCTAATGTTGATCTCGATCTTGATTACTTTTACTTAACTATGGTATGTGATGGTATGCTCTATGCTGAGTGTGTTTATATTGTTAATTACTATTTTCAGTGCCTTTGTGGGATGGTGAGATTTTATGCTATGAGATATTTGACTTAACCTTTTTTGAGTCATCGATTAGTTATATTTGGATTACTTTCCAGTCACTTTCAGAGGACTGAGGTGTTTTGAATGATTTTTTCTTGATAATTTCATGTTGTGACATGTTTGACTTGACCATTTTGGAGTCTTCGATCAGTATTATTTTGGAATACTTTTTGGTTGCTCATTAAGAACTGATGGATGTTGTGATTTATCTTTGATGTTTTCTAGTTGCTTACAGAGAACTAATGTGATTATTGTGGATTATATTTTGATACTTTTTACTCACTTGTATAGGGTTGAGGTGAGATTTATATGATTCTTGAGTTGAGCTTTTATGAGCCTAGGGTAGGTTATCTGCATGTAGTGTCAGGAAGTGGCTTGCAATGAGGGTCAGGGCCCTAAGTGGCTACTAGGGTAACTCATTGTAAGTCATTTTAATATGTGAAAACATTACACTAAATGAGAGTAAAATGAACCTAATAAGATTCTTTTATGTTCTCACCCATGCCTTGAGTACTAGTACAGACTAGGACAGGAGTAGAGAGAATGCTTGGTTGCAACCTTGCATTCTGTAGTATGCCTTGTCAGTATGAGAGGATACTAGTAGCCATAGTGGGATCACTAGGGACCCGAGAGTCCTAAGGGACTACTCAAATAACTTCGAGCATTATTCATGTGATGATACTTTCCCTCTTACATGGTAGGTTTCTTACATGTCTTGTGTGCCTCTGGGCCTAGATGTCGATCTATGTTGGAACCCTTGAGTTAGAATACTTTTAGAATTTCTTGGACTTAGAGAGTATTTTGATATCTTGTTTGGGACTTGAGACTATCTTCTCAGTGTGGTGGGAGTGGGCCATTTAGGTTCCACACGATTGGGTGGTAATGCTTTTTCACTCTTACCATTGAGATTCATCCATAGTCACCATGGTTGGAGCTTCTTGGGATGCTTGTTTATCATGTTTAGATGATGTTATTTACTAATGCATTTCCTTATATTAATGATTAGCATGTTAGATTTCCTTATGCCTATGTTGTAGCATATTTTAGTAGTGACATCCCTATTATGATAGTATCGATGATCTATTCGGTGACTTGGGATGTTATGTAGGGGGGATGGCTAGGGCCTATGATGGTCTTATGATGCTATTGACAATTGGGAGGAACCGTGCACTTAGTTGGTTGTTTTTTTATGATGGATAGTTGTATTTCATGTTGGATGTTTGTATCTTTTATGATTGATGGATGTATCATGTATGGTGGATGGTTTCATTTATTTCATTGTACTTTGTATCATGGATCTAAGGAGGATGAAGTATCTTTATTTCTACATATGTATATTCTTTTAGCCTTTCATACCTTGTGACATGTACAGTGGATGATTGAGCATTCTGAATTTTTGACAAGGGGCATTTAGAACAAATGTATATTATGGACTTTGGACTTTCTATTATTCTTTCATGTGGATGTGATATTTGATGGACTTAGTATTAGTTTAAATTCATATGTAATTCAACATCATGGGATCCTTAAGAAATGTAACCTGTTATGTATGCTTCTAGTTGATTGTATGTTGTTTCTTTTGCTACTATGTATTTGATGTGTATGTTACTCTTTCTTATTTTAAAAAAAAAATGTTGGAAAACTTAGTAAAACTTTAGGTCATTTCTTTTTGGGTCCCTTGGTGGGGCATTACAAACAACCTCTACAAAATTTAAACATTTTTTCCAAGTTAGTTTGATAATCATTTTGCCGCAAACTCTATTCCATTCCTGACTTTTATGTGAACTCTTCTTTGCTTGGTCTTTACTATTACTTGATTCTCAACATTTTTGGTTCTAGGTCTATATTACCCTTCTAATGCTCAGAATGTGTTGTGCGCAGCACACACTATATAACTCAATACTTGTATACTTGGAATTTTCTTGATTATTGATGAGCTTGGCTTGTATAGAAAATAATTTGCAACCAAAAAATTACTTGGCTCCTATAGAGCTCACTATATACTCGCTTATGTACATGACTCGGCCTATATAGAATAGCTTGGTTGTAGTGATGACCATCTAACTCTACCTTGTAAATGACTAAGTGGTTGATACTAATAGACAACAATGGTTAGAGATATCAACAATCTCCCCCTTTCACATTAGTGGAAAAAACACTTTATCATTTATTTACATTGTTGCAATAGAATCTAATAAATGAGATTTCCCCCTATGTCTTATGACTTATGTCTTGAAATGAACAATGCAAAAATGAATAACAGATCTATTTCACCTTTATTTGACCTCTCATTTACATCACATTTTTTGACTTTATTTCCTCCTTGTTGGTGAGCTATTTCCCCCTTGTTATTGAACACTATATGTTAGTGCTATAGGGGTTGAATAAGTGGACATAATCCATAATTTTTTATAAATTCATTATGAACTTAGGTAATAATGGTCAATGCATGATCCCATGTGGTTCATGTTGCCTCCAAAATTTGATTCTGTAGCCAAATCAATTAAACTATTAGCCATTGAGAGATTATGATATTCTATGATAAGATCTGAGGGTGTTTTAAGTTTTCTCTACATGAACTCCAAATGAGGTATCATCATTTCCCAAAAAGAGATCAATTTGGATCTCATGTCACTATATGCTATGTGAAGCTCAACCAATGTACCTTGATCATTTAGTAGATTATTGTAATGATCAATTCTTGATCCTACCGAGTTAGAAATAATGATGTTGGATCTCTTCATCTCAGCTTGAATTGTAATTATTTGTGCTTGAATGTTATTAGTGAATCTTGACACATATGAAAAAACCATGTACAAATGTTGTACCTTTTGAATTAATTCAATCATAATCTATTCTTTCTCTTGTAATTGTACATTCTATTTGGCAATGGTTATGGATACTTTGTCCACAACCTTGGTTTCAAATCATCTAGTAGACCAATCCATTAACTTCTCATTTGATTCCATACTTCCAACTTTCACTTGATCAACTATATTTACAAGTTGGTTTATGATTGGTGCATCTTCTTAAAAATTTTAAGGAGTTAAAAAAGATTATAGAGATTCAGAACAAGGGTTTGGTATCTTCTCCAATAAATCATTGTTTACATCCATTATATTAAATATGAGTGAAAAGAGAAGGGAAGAATTTTTTTTGGAAAGTAAAAGAATATCTAGGTCTCTCAACAAATCTATTGGGTTTGGAGGAGTGTTTGAAGAAATTAAGGTACCAATGTTAGATAGAGGGAGAGGTAAGTATCATTTCTCCCCAGTATTTCTATTATATACTCTATTAAAAAGTTTAAAATATCAGTTCACATTAATGGAAAATTTATATGTGTTTCATAACATTTCAATTCACTTCACAATTAGTAGAGGGTTGGAAATCAAGGTACCACATCTAGATACATGGAGGAGGGAGATATCGATAGCACAAGACATAATTACACATCAGGTGATGTTCAATAATACTCCTATGGAATTTCTTGTACCTACATTTTAGGAGATTCCAAAAAAGGTTAGGGTGGGGAGAAATACAGAAATGGATCTCAAAAAGATGACTAAGAAGATATCATCATTTGTGGTTTTAGAAAAAATTGTTATAATTGCATATGAAATTATGATGTAAGATAGTGTATATTTATCACAAATAGTAAATGAAGAAGCAATATTGACTAAAAGTGGTGTGGGAAGAGTGTGGTTGGAATACTAGTATTATTGAAAGTGATAAACAAGTAGAAGTAACAAATACATGGGCAAGGAAGACTGGGGTGTGTACACTATAAATGTGTCACACTCTAAACCCTTCCATCCAAGTGATTTCATGAATTCAGAATGCTTGGATGTTAGCTTAGGGCTCCCTATCCACAGAGTGCAAGAAAGTATGTTTCAAGCATATGAAGGTTCTTAGCTGAGCCTTAGAGATACCTTTCTTTCTAGTAAACCATGCAATGGGGGATTCTTTGAGACAACAAAAAGAATGCAAGTGTCTACAATGAGTTCCTCAAATATGTGATACAAATATTGATTGAACTAGTATGCATATGCAAAACACAAATATGTTAACAAGAATGAGAGTGTTACAAATCTAGCTATTTTAAGCTATGTGAATTAGATAATAGCAAAAGAGAAATTAAGATACATGAAAGTACACTAAAATGCTATGATATGAGAGAATGTAGACAAGAAAATAGAAGTTTTCCACAAAAGCTCTCAAGAATTTGAATAGTAAACCTATAGCATAGTAGTACTCAAGAGTGTGGATCCTTTGAGGGGGAAATCTCTCTCTCTCTCTCTCTCTCAAAGTTGAATAGATTGTGGAGATCAAGATCAAGATGATGGAAGATCAAGGGTGGAGTTTGAAAATAAGATTGATCCATGTGCATACAAAAGTCAACCAATAAAGAAAGAGTTGACTTTGCATATGAGACAAAAAGAGTCTTTTCTTTTAATTTGCAAAATAGAAGTAATTCTTTATGTGTGCACATAGAGTGAGTTAGAAGGAAGGGGGATTTTATTTAAATAAAAGGGGACATGTTCTTTTAATCAAATAATGAACTTAGGATAGTATAGTCAAAACTATAGGTTATAATCAAATTAATTGATTTCTAGCAATTTGGCCTAGGTAAATGATTAATTAATTTAGCTAGAATGTTGAGAAGGGGGCTAATAGTCTAGATGAACATTTTTAGGTGATTATATTTTCCCCTATTTGACTAATGTGAGATTGATCTGGGAACACATTACGTCAAAGAAAATAGAAGCCAAGTAGGCAGCAATAGAGATATATGATTCTGAAGAACAAAATGTAGAAAGAGATAGAAAATCTTGAATGTATAGCCTGATAGTGATAGTATTGACACTTAGGAAAAATATGATGTCAGAACTCAAAAAGAATTCTAACACCAAGAGCAGATAGACCAAGAGCAAACATATGCTCCTAAGAAATAGTTAGTTGTAGCAAGTAATGATAGAGTGTTTCTACCTCCTTAGGATTGAAATCAAAATGAGGTAAGGGGGATGCATAAATGAGCTAGATATGAGAAAATTGACATATAGAAAAGTCCATGATGACAGATAGATGAATAGAACCAAATAGTGACCATAAGGGAATGATAGAATGTGTTAGTTTGACCAAAGTTGACCATGAAGGATAAAGCATGAAAATTAGGTCAATTTGAGTACAAAGGTGATTTTAGACATGAAAATGTGAATTAAAGTAGATATCAAGTATAGAAATGATGAAGACATGAAGATGCCCTAGTGAAGATTCGAAGATTAGACCTCAAGAGGTCAGCGAACTACATAAAAGAAGGTAGAATATTAAAATGCAATTTTGAATATCAAGATGAAATCAAATTTTGATTCTGATCCTAAAAATGAATCCAGGATGTTGAAATTAGCCAAGGGTGCAATTTTTGCAAAATTTTGAGGAGTTTGAAAAATGAGCCAAAATTAGGTTGGAAGGCTATATAAGGGGTCCAAGTGTCATTTTCAAATCATTTTGTCTTTTGTGAATTTGGAGATCTTAGAGTGGTCTAGAGAGTGAAACATGGTGTTGGCAAACATTTTGACCCATCGACATCATTTTGAGTATAGTCAGTTGCACAACTGGCCTCTGGGCTATGACGTATCAATAAGTTGTCAAATTTTTTTCACTTTTAATGCATTTATGAGTGTTTTCACATGTTTTAATGTTTTAAATATGAAATATCCTATGATATTTCAAAAGTATTGCATGGGTGCTTTGAGAAATATTGCACGATATTTCACATTAAAAAATGTATCGCACCATTTGTATTTTTTTTTAATATATGGGCTATACCCAAATCTTGCATGAACCATTGTGAAATATCTATGGAGTATACTAGAAAGTATCACACAAGACTTTATTAGCAAAAGGTATCACCTACATATAACAAGAAGTATCACACAACTTTTTTGTTAAGCATTTTGAATTGGGTTTTGCATTTTTCTATCATTTCTTCAATGTTTCTGATGCTTGCTTGACCCTGGTTTGTAGATGGTGTTTCTGACACTTCACATCAGTGCCCCCAAAGTGGTGTGGTTGCATGTTTTAGATTGTCTCACTAGTGATGAGAAGGCTACCATATCAAGTATGGGGTTGAAGTGGGTTACACAGATGCCCCACATTCGAGTGAACCATGGGTTGTTGACTGTGTTAGTTGAGTGATGGCATAGCAATCACAATACCTTCCACCTACCTATTAGAGAGGCAAGGATCACTTTGAAGGATGTATATCACATCCTTCTAGTTCCATGGTATGGTGATTTGGTGAGTTCTACATTTGATTTCTCTTTTCTATTTTCAAGTTTTTATATTTGTGTGAGGTATATTGATGCAAACTTTGTTATATGTCATAGGTTTATTATGATCAAACCTTGACAGAGAGGTGAGTAGCCATACATGAGATGTTTTATGATGTCACCATTTTAGACTTTCATTTGAGTTGGAAGCAGCTTGTAGATGAGTATGGTAATGAGAACCCTCTGTAGTGTCTACTATGTTTGTTGGTTGCTCAAGCTCTAGTTACTGATAGGAGCTAGAAGGGCTTCCCGCTAGGATGGGGCAAGTTGGTAGCTGATCTAATTGGGCAGCCCTAGAGGATGGCATGGGGATCAGCAATCCTCATAGATATGTATCATGAGTTACATAAGGTTGTATATCATGAGGGACACTCTTGGGCATGTGGAGTAGTGTTGACTCAAATATAGGCATGCGAGCACATTGTTGTCATTTGAATGTAGGTGCAATCATGAAAGAACAACTAGTCTTACATATTCAAATATAGAGGTTTTGTACTACAGACATTTAGTGGAGATCTAACATATCATCGGTGTGTTTGATGAGCTCACATCATTTATATGGGGGCCACATCAATAGTGCCATAGGTGGTCCGACTCTTGGGAGCTAGAGTACATGCATTAAAGTTGGCCCCTAGTTAGTAGGCATGTAGATATTGTTGAGTGATTTGTGATCAACGTAAGTATGGAAACAGTTTGTAGAGTGCCAAGTGGTTTCAGTAGAGATGAATACCTATGCATGGTACTATGGAGAGGAAGCATAGGTTTGGCTTCCTATGCTAGATTATTAAATAGCCCTCTAGGGGACAACAACATTAGTGCAAGAGCCTTGAAATTGCAGGTCAGAGGTAGTAGATGCAAGTACAAATCTGGCATATATTTATGAGAGGAAAAGGCATCCATTCACATGGTTTACTCATTCAAATGCCTCACTCACATCAGAAAGATAGAGGGAGATGGAGGAGATGGCAACAAAGGTAGATGCAAAGGCAGATAGATGTAGGTCAAGGGTAGTTCCCAAGCCAGGAGGAGGTGGACACATGCCCAAGTCAGGAGGAATGAGGAGGAGAAGGAGGAGTAAAAGCCACTAAGACAACATAGAGTAGGGTGAGTGGAGGTGTAGGTAGAGTAGCCAACTAGAGGTGATGATGAGTGGGATGCAAAGTTATCAGCTATGGAGGCCAAGTTGCAAGCAACATAGGTAGCTATTGCAGTTCAAGACTAGAAGCTCATAAATGAGTGGGTGAGAGGGGATGAGCTCCATAGGGAGAGAGATACTACTAAGTGATAGGTAAAGCATCATGGTGCATGAGCCACATACTATGATGTCACCTACAAAGGTGTGGTATCACTTGAGTAGGGACTTCTTGACTACTTGGAGTGAGTCAACATACTAGAGGGTTTAGTACAACCACCAGATAGGAGACAAGCTCCTCCACCAGTTGCAGAGAGAGCAAGTTAGTCTTAGGTCTAGGTTAATGTATCATTGGTCTACCTCAAAATACGAATGTGATAATCATGCCCAAAGCCTTATGCTTCAATAGTTTATTCAATCTAAGGATTACTTCTCCCACCATGAGCTGCATTTAATTTTTCAACCTAATGATGTACACTTGAAATGGTTGGCACAATATGTGCACTAGGTTTCTTAAGGAGTCATTATGCTTATGCTACAAGAAAGTAAAATAAAAAGAAATAATCTATACTAGTGTTATAGGAAACTAACACACTTAACTCTTTACTGAAATGAATGCTAAAAATACAACTATACACTAACTCATATTTCAACTCAAACCATCCACTATAATTACTCTTGTAAGTGTTGTAGGAACACTCACTAAGTATGATGCTACAAGAAGAAACTTA
The DNA here is from genome assembly GCA_028749045.1 of Cupressus sempervirens. NCBI lineage: Eukaryota > Viridiplantae > Streptophyta > Pinopsida > Cupressales > Cupressaceae > Cupressus > Cupressus sempervirens. The sequence continues at coordinate 271,189,654 of CM053788.1, read as the reverse complement.
CAACTTCTACCTAAAATACTAGAAATGTTAGAAGCAAATCTAAACTAATCTAGTCTAATCCACCTCCCAAGTGGCCCTCATTGGTTGGCTTCTGCTAATCTACTAGCACAGAGTGTAAACCAAGAATTACTTCATTATATTCCAAAACTCATTACATAAGAACAATACATAAAACTATAAAATGACTCACTGTGAGAGTCAACAATGCTTTTCCATAAAATTTTCTCTAACAAAAAAACTATTGATCCAATCCCTATAAATAGAGGATTGACACTTATTCTAAAATAAGAAAGAAAACAAACTGACTACAAATCCACAAGATAAGAAGAAGAAGGAAAAATAGTAGCTTGCAGTACAAGCAATAAAGTCTGGATAACCAATTCAACATAATAGTAAATGTAGAGGGAATATAGCAACACTTCATCCCTACATTCCTAGAATAATAGCTCCTCCTTTGTAGTAGTCATGTCTCCTAGTACTGTTGTGGTTCTTCCACCATAGCTGGGCCTTAACACTCCTTATTTGAATGCTATCAACCATCCTCCCACTTCTTCCTTAACAGGTTAGTTGCAATGCAGAAATATTTACACAAATGAGCATAATCAAATTGAATCCAAATATTAGAACACACATTCCAATGGTTATATGAAATATTGCTTTATATATATAATATTGGCAAAGTATGACATATCTATCTACCCATGGGTTAACGGTTCTATCTTGGACTTATCATAAGTTCAATTAAGCATAAGTTCACAAATGTATTGGTAGTATTAAAATTAACATAAAATAGAGGCAATAATTAGCCTTATTATCTGCCCCCTGGTAAGTTTAATGCATGTTCTCAAGCATTGCATTTTCAATTTGTTGATGAAAAATCTCCTACTTTAGTCCTCCCTTGCATGTTACTCCTAAAGGTGTAGTGGAACCCTCGTGTTCTTTCTTAGACTTCCCTTCTATGATCCTCCTACAACTTGTCAAGTCATTTAGAGTTGATTCATATAGGGACCAAAGGAGTATAGGTGGTTGCATTGTTAATGGACATCAAAGTTCTAGTCTAGTCTACCTTCCTAGCTGTATGTATTTTCAAGCTGGGTGAAGGGCTGTCTCTAGGTTGATAGGACTATGTGGCTCTAATCTTTTGATTCCCTCAAGTATTCTACCCCATCTACTTTTAACACTAGCCATGGCTCTTTGAAATAAAAAGTAAGGCATGTTATCATATTTTGCATATACTTTTTCTCGAGCCTCAAAGATTCATTTTCTTATCTCCTTGTGAACATCCCCATAGGTTAGCCTAAACCAATCCCTAAGGATTTCTTCTGGTTTATTGCTCTCTACTCTTAATCATAGGGGTTTTGTTCTCTCTTCATCTTTGTAATTGTTCAATTGTTTGTCATAATTGGCCTCATTGTGCATCCAGGACATTAGGGCCCTAAGATGTATATCCCCTATGTAAGGTAAAGGATTCAATTGAGTTTTTGTAGTGATAATGAAATTGTGCACATACAATTCAAAGAGTAAATTGTGTTGCTAGGATGGAAGAGTTTGGTACATACCATAGAATTCTTGAGCTGACTTGAATTCTATATTAATGTCTTTGAGAGTCATCATCAGTTGAAATAAAAGGAGTTGTTCTTTTAAAAAAATGGCATAGATCCTAGGTGATGTCTTGCAAGTAATTATTTTATCAACCAATTTAAGGAATGATCCATCCTTTGCTTCCATTTTACCATTTTCTCTTTCAAGTCTGCAATTTCTTCACCTTGATTTGTTATTACCTTCTTCATTTCCTTTTTCTCCTCTTTCCATATGCCTGTTGCTAACACATGTTTATTATATAATCAAAAAAGAAGAATTTGTAATGTAATTGGGCCACTTTCCTTCTCATAGTTATTTTTCTTCTTCTATTCCCTCCATGACTATTCCAAAAAAATTGTAAATGATGTTTTCTTATAAGGAACTAGGTCAGTTTTGGAATTGGCCCACTAGTGCATTATTGGGGCTTTTCTTCTTTATAGCCTAGAGTATCTTGTTGGCTTGTTTGGGAATTATTTCAGCTTCATTCATACCAACCTTACATTCCTCATTAGGGTTTTGAGGAATGATTGGAATTTTAGGTTGATTGGGGGAATCATCTAAGACAATTTGTACTAGAGATTCTTCATTAGATTATCTAGGTGAAGTGGACTGGGTTTCCACAGACACTTTAGGAATTTTCCCTCTCATTCTAGGGCTCCTTTGCATAGGGTTTCTTCAAGCACCATAGCCTTTTTCCTGCTAACCCTTTTTGGTTTCTTTACTGTAGAAGTAGCTATTGGAGGAGCCAACTTTGTTTTCTTTTTCTTTGAGATTACAGGGTTTTGTTTTTGTTGTTGTCGGAGCTAAGGTTTCTTCTTGTAATTTTTGTTTTCTCTTTACTTGGGAAGAGGTATGTACATTTCTCATTTGAGTGGGTAAAGGCACATTTTTGATTCCCACACCTTGGATTCTTTGTTTAGTAGTTGTATCAATGTGGACTACATTATCCTCATTGGGTTGTTCATTAGGGTTAGTTTGAGGTTGTAGGATTTTATGTTGGAAAAATCTTGCCCATGACATGGGAGAGACATCCCTTAGAGATCTTTCTATGAGAAATTTGATTAGGGCATGGTGAGTAACATAATTGTCCTTTCCTTTATGGGTTTCCTCAGCATTAATACATAACATATTGTACAAGAATTTGGTGACATTTACTAGAAAATTATGTCCTACATAACTGAGCAACATAAAATGATGTGTATGAAAATTAGAAAATCTTCCTTCACAGGTAAAATACCTGATAATATGTATGGAAAACTCATTGTATGGCAGTGAAAGAGACATTCTTTTTCATCCCTACTTAGTAATATCCAAAGGAGGGTCATTTGGTATGAAAAACTAAGCTCTAGTTGATCTAGCATCATGTGCATTGGGGTAGGGTTCTCCTACTACTGGCAACCCAGTTACTTCCATGATCCACTCCTTGTGACAACAACTATCAATCCCCATAATTTTGCTTCACCTTCTTCAAATGTATATATAAATTCAATAGTTACTTCTTCATCATACTCCATTAGTTTCAACAAATATCCTAGCTAGCCACATGCATTAAACCTTCTCACTACTTCTAAAACACTATGTTCCACTAGTTGACATTGCTATAGCTGTCCTCCCATTTGTGCTTACTACTTTCAATCTTTTCTCTGTTTGCAAACCCTTCTTCCCTTCCGTGAATTTTAGACTCTCTTTTTTTTTGTTGAAAACCATTGACCCTTTTCACATTTCACATTCTTTTTTGCAAATTTCCATTATGAACAATATATCATGAGGAATAATAATGTGGTTTAAATAGGAATAAATCATAGATATGTGAAAATCTTTAAAAATTGCCTCAAAATTTAATTTGAATCACATTCGGTCTAACAATGAGGAATTATTCAGGAATAAGGGTACACCACTTGAAACTTGAATACTATGGCAACTAGATTTTAATCAAAAAAAGAGAGAGTATAGATTTGAGGATCTTTAATGAATAAATAGAAATGTCATTGAGAATTAGTAACTTTCCTTACCCCCTATGAAACATGGACAAGTGTCCTCACTTTTCATACTTGGCATGAGGTACAAAAATTGGCATAATGTCACAATAATGTATTCAATGGAGTAATAGATATAACCAATCAAAATCTATGCACTAAAAATGAATAAAATTTTAAAAGCTTATACCTGCCAATTTGATTATCGTATGTGCTAGTTGAAGGTGGAAAGAGTCAATGGTTAGTAATGACAGCATACATCAGTGAACTTACCATGTTACTGAAAGCATTGTAAAATGATGACGTAGAAGATGGGTGGGTGGTAGAAAAAGAAATGAGATGTGTCGAAAAAGAAGAGTTTAGAAAGTGAATGGATAATTTAAACTTTATGTAGACATAAAAATTTTATTATGGGCATGCTCAAAGGAATTCTTATTGAAGAGCTATAGGTAGAAGTTTGACACCTTTTGCTATAGGAAATGTTGCCTATTGTACATTTGAAATTGGCTGTTGAAATTGTTATAGGAAGTCTTCTTTTGTTTGGGGCTATTTATACAAATTGAGCCGATGTCCATTGACTAATAACTTGAAGTGTACTGGATCAATTGTGGTTAACTGGATAGCTCCATTTTTAAATACATGATGTATTTCATAGGGACCTAGCCATCATGTTTGTAGCTTTCCTGGTATATCTTTAAATTTGGAGTCATAAAGAAATGCTCAATTGCTAATTTTAAATTGCTTACCCTTAATGTGGGAGTTGTGTAATTGTTTCCTTTGCTTCTGTATGATTTCTGTGTGTTCTAGAGCATACTTGCACATTTTATCCAAAGAATTAAGATGTAGTAAGTACTCTCTCTATGTTGTAGGAAGATCAATGTTTAACTCTAGTGTTGTTCTTAAAGTTTTGTGTTCAAACTCAATGGGTAGCATTGTTGCTTTTCCATACAATAGTTCAAATGGTGTGAATCCTATTGTGGTCTTCCATGTTGTTCAGTATGCCCAGACAACTTATGGTAGTCTGTTGCTCCAATCCCTATAGTGCAAATGAACTATATTTTTTAAGATGGCTTCTATCTCCTAATTTGTAACCTCTACTTGTCCATTAGATTGAGGGTGATAGGAACTTAATTCTTGGTTTCTGATATTATATTCTTTCATGAGTTTCATGATCAAATTGGAAGTGAATTGAGCACCCTGGTTAGTAACAAGTTCTTTGGGTAAGCCATATTGAGTAAAGGTTTCTTCATACAAGAATTTGGAAACTTTATGGTCATGGGCATGCTTCATGGCTTTCACTTCGACCCATTTTGTTAGGTAGTCAGTACATACAAGGATATATGATTTTCCATTAGATGGAGGATCTATTGGACCAATGAAGTCCATGCCCCACTTGTCAAATGGTGTTAATACCATTTGTGGATTAAGAGGCATTTCATCTATTTTTTCTGGTTAGCCCATCTTCTAACATTTATCACACTTTCATGTATAGTTGATTGCATCTTTATGAAGTGTAGGCCAATAGTAACTAGTTGTTAAAATTTTCAACGCTGTTCTTTTTACTACAAAGTGCCCTCTACATGGTTCATTATGACATGCATGTAGAATTTCATGTGTCTCACATTCTCTAACACATCTTCTCATAACTTGATCAAGTCCAGCGTAAAATAGTATGTTATTGATCCAAGAGAATTAGAAGCTTTTCTCTACAAGTAGCCTCTTATCCTTATAAGAGAGATGTGTTGGCATTTTATTAGTTGCAATATAGTTAGGTATGTCTTCATACCATGGAGTTTTGGCAACAATATGAAACAAATGCTCATTTGGAAATATATCATCTATTAATGTAGTATCATCTTCATCATGGTGGATTCTAGATAGATAATAAGCTACCACATTCACTTTCCTAGGTTTGTCAATGATTTTAATATCAAATTCTTGCAAAAGAAGTAGCCATCTTGCTAACTTTCCTGTAATGGTAGGTTTGTTCATGAGATACTTAATTACTACATGGTTAGTATGAATAAATATGGGATAACCAGTTATGTAATGTCAAAAATTGTTTAGAGCATAAACTACTACTAACAATTCTTTTTTAGTCACTATATAGTTTAACTCTAGTTCATAAAGGCTCTTGCTAATAGTAGATTGCATTTTCAAAATAATGAGATTTTTTTCCTAGGACTACACCTATGGCATAGTTAGAAGCATCTATATGTATTTGAAAGGGAAAAGTCTAATTAGGACCCCTAAGTGTTGGTGTAGTTGTCAACAGTGACTTGAGCTCCTGGAAGGAGTCATCACATTCCTTTATCTAAGTAAATTCGACTTCTTCGGTAAGAAAAGTATAAAGAAGAATAGCTATCTGACTAAAATTCTTGATAGACCTCCTATAATAGCCAACATCTCCTAGGAAAGATTTGACTTCTTTTTTCTTTGTGGGAGCAGGGATGGTGAGAATTGCCTCTACTTTTGTAGGGTCTACTTAGATTCTAGCTTGAGAGATAAAAGTTCCCAATACCATGCCTTCCTACATCATCAAAAAGCATTTCTCACTATTGAGAGATAGGTTGTGCTCTTCACATTAGATTAACACTTTATCAAAGTTCTTCAAAGCTTCCTTTATCAATAAAGGGTAAAGGAAAGTGATCCTTCTTTGTTGCATTATTTAGTTCTCTATAATTTATACATATTCACCACTTTCCTCCTTTCATGGGAACAATAACTAATGGTGATACCCATTTGTTATCAGAGATTGGATAGATGAATCCAACATAAAACAACATTTATAACTCAGTTTTAACTATTTTGTGTAATGCTATATTTATTATCCTTTGAGGTTGATGGAGTAGTAACTTCCATCATTGATGTATATCCTATGGATGCAGAGTTTAGGGCTCAATCCTACCATATCCTTATAATTCTAAGCAAAGGATTTTTCTTGCCTATGGAGGATCTTGGTTAACAATTCCAATTGTGATAGGGACAACTTGTTGTTTACATGGAGATTATGACCAGGAGAAAGTTCCAAAATAGTTGTTAATTCTACCATTAACACTTTTGGTACTAGACTTGTAGCTACTTCACTTGGCAATAATTTGTCAATTATTTTAGGGCTTGCTAGATAAAAACAATCTTCATGGTTACATAACTTTAAGATAGAACTTTCAACACTATATTTGGCCACTATACACTCATTGGTAAGAATTCTCTATACTACATCATCTTCTTCCTGCATTTTTAGAAAAGATTACCTATGCAACATCATGAGATAAGCTATGAAATTTAGTTCTTCCTTTTCATCTCCTAAATCTATCCAAATAGGTTCTCCCAAGTTTAGTTGGGGTTGGGCAGGTGGATATAACTCTAGCCTCCTTATGGTTTGACCATTTGAAATTGTCATACTGCCTGATCTACAACAAATTTTAGCATTGGTGGTGGCTAACCAGGGTCTCCCTAATATAACAAGATAGCCAACAAGTTTTATTTTAGGTGATAAGATAAGAAAATCAACAAGGTATTCCCATGAATCTAAAGTCACTATCACATCTTCTATGAGACCATCTAGAGTGACAGTTGAACTATTAGCAATTTGTAACACTATGGGAATTATGGTTAAGCCTTCCATACATAACCTATACATTGTATCTTTACTCATCACATTTGTTTTTGCTCCTTGATCAAATAAAGCATTTTTCATAGCCTATCCATTTCTGATCAGATTAACTACTGGACTACTAGGATCTATATACTTCAGTATCACTACCTTTCCTAACATGGTATTTGCTAATTGTTTGACAACATGGATTATTTGAGGATCTTTTTTATTCCACCCTAGCTTCTTAAGACATGCTTCCTCAATAGAATTTCCATAAATAGGGACATCCTTGATAGCTTGGAACAAAGGAATTTGGATGTGCATATTTTTCAATTGCTCAACAATATCAAATGTCTCTTCTTCTTGTGATATATATTTCTCTTTATTTAACCAATGTGGAAAGGGAGGATTTGTGGTGGTATGATCAATAGTCCTGCTAGGTACATCAGTTGGCAAATTAGTATTTGGCAATATAGCTTGTAGAAGGGGTGTTCTAGGAGTGTCTGTAACTTCCATTATAATAGGGTACTTTGGTGTAGGCATAGTTGTACTTGATCTCACATGGATATCAAATACTTCTAGTGAATATGTAGGGCACTATTGAGTATCAGTAGTGTACATTTGTTGTTGTTGTTGGTTGTTGTTTAAATTTGGCTGAGACTAAGTAGGCATTTAGGTAGGCTTAGAATTAGTATTATTTTCTACAAGAGGTGGCATTATTGTAGGTTGTTTGACTAAAGGTGATATTTGTGGGTTACTAGAGTTTTGGTTAGGTCATTGTGGAGGCCCCCTCCATTGGTTATTTTGCTACCAATTTCCTTGTGACAGTTGCCATTGATTCTACTAATTTTGCCATTGGTTATTTTGTTGGTTAGGCCACTGGTTATTTTGTTGGTTTGACCACCAGTTGTTTTGTTGGTTTGGCTAGGAAGGTTGGGAGTACTGAGAAGGATTTTGATAGCTTTGGTTTTGTCATTAATTATTGTAAGGATTTGAAAATTGTAGAGGATCTTGAGACATACCTTTTCTTGAAGCCCATGAGCAACAAAGAACACTTGTTCATTGTCCCTATCTATCTTCATGTACTTGGTTGGTAAATCTTGATTCTCTAGGTTGGCTACCAACTTACACATGTAATCTTACTTCTGTTTGCGGTAGTGAAGACAATACTCTGCCAATCATGATTTAGCTTCTGCATGCTTCTTCTTTGTAGTCATTGTGTCAAGATGTGTAGCAACATCATTTATTATTTCTTTCTTGAAATATGAGAGTAGATTAGATATCTCAAGCTTTGAAATGCCCTAACTGATCCCTTTAGTGGTTGTGGACCAGTATCCTCTACCTTTCTTCACAATTGACCTTGAGTAGTTAAGATAGATTTTCTTAATGTCATCCCAAGAAGATTGGTATACATCACCACCATCCATCAAGTCTAATGCTTCCAAAAAATCATCATTTACCCCTCTCAAGAAGACTAACAAAAATCCTCTACCAATACATATTGGGGGTTCTTCTACATTATATACAAGAAACGTGAAACATAGTCTTCCAATGTTTCATCCTCCTTCTGTGATATTCTAAAAATGCCATCTCCTCTTGGATCATTCCCCTTGTATTAATCTTTATATTTCTCCAAAAATATAGTTTGCATTTCATCCTAGGTACTTGTTGCATTAGCTCCTAAGCCCACAAACCATCATGAGACTGATTCTTTTAGTGTTGCTAGAAACAACTTGAGCTCATGGGAATCTATGTTATAGTCAAAACTATGGCAAAGTATGTCAAACTCAAACAAGAAAGTATCAAGATCCTTAGTTACAAGGCCATAAAACTTTGGAAGAGTAGATATGGGTATATTTTTGAGATTAGCATTGGTTATGAGGCTTCAGAGAGGAAATAGAAAAGTAGGGTGTGCCATTATTGGAGGTATTGGATTATGGAGTTGTTGTTGAAAAGGAGTGTTGGTTATGAGGTTGTTAACAACAGGTGGATTTGGACCAAAATTATCAAGAAAGTTGGCCAAGATTTTAGCAAAAGGCTGAAGACTACTTATGTCCAAAGGTTCTTCTCTAGAGGAAGATCCTACAAGAAAATTAGGGCTTTCATCCTCAAAAGGAAACTTAACTTCTTCAATTTCATCATTCAAATTAATAGACTTGCATGGAAGAAATATTCCATATTCATCTCATTGTCTTCCTCTTTGATGCATGCAACCAAATTCTTCACACATATGAAACAACTTTTAGTATTGCAAATATCTAAAAACTATGACCCAAATAGATGTTCCTAGCTTGACACCATCCCTAAAAATGACACCAAAATGGTCTGCCTCACAATACATATGTGAAAATCATTCCCAAAGTCTTACATAGGAATAGTTTATTCAATCTAAGAATTACTTCTCCCACTATGAGGTGCATTTAATTTGTCAACCTAGGGACATACACTTGAAATGATTAGCATGGTATGTGCACTAGGTTTGTAAAGGATTCATTATACTTATGCTATAGGAAAGTAAAATGCAAAGAAAGAATCTATACTAGTGCTATAGGAAACTAACACACTTAACTCTTTACTAAAATGAATGCCAAAAATACAACTATACACTAACTTATATTTCAACTCAGACTATTCACTATAACTGCTCTTACAGGTGCTGCAAGAACACTTACAAAGTATGATGTTGTAGGAAGAAACTTACAACTTCTACCTCAAATACTAGAAATGCTAGAAGTAAATCTCCACTACTCTAGTCTAATATACCTCCTAGGTGGGCCCCCTTGGTTGGCTTCTACTAATCTACTAACACAGAGTGTAAACTAAGAATTACTTCATTATATTCCAAAACTCCTTACATAAGAACAATACATAAAATTGTAAAATAACTCACTATAAAAGTTAACAATGTTCTTCCATAAACTTTTCTCTAACACCAAAACTATTGATCCAATCCCTATAAATAGAGGATCAACACTTATTCTAAAACAAGAAAGAAAATGAACTAACTACAAATCTGCTAGATAAGAAGAAGGAAATATAATAGGTCTCGGTATAAGCAATAAAGTCAAGATAACCAATTCAACATAATAGTAAATGCATAGGGAATATAGAAAATTTTCATCCCTACATTCTTGGAATAATAGCTCCTCCTTTGAACACTATCAACCATCCTCCAACTTATTCCTTAGCAAGTTAGTTGCAATGTAGAAATATTTACACAAATAAAAATAATCAAATTAAATCCAAATATTAGAACACACATTTTGATGGTTATATGGAATATTGAATTATATGTATAATATTGGCAAAGTATGACATATCTATCTACCCATGGGTTAATAGTTCTATCTTGGACTTACCATAAGTTCAACTAAGCATAAGTTCACAAATGTCTTGGTAGTATTAAAATAGATATTAGAATTAACATAAAATAGAGGCAATAATTAGCCTCATTAATCATGGTAGTTTTTAATTGTACCCTGTGTATTTTGAGATGGATATTCAGATTCTGGATCTCACATTGCATATGTATAGTGACATATTTTGATATATATGAGATACTGGATTTGATCGATAGCCTTCTATACTTGTCTCATTTTGATGGATGTTTTGGCATTTTAAGTTTCCATGCAATGTTTTAGTTTCTTGCTTATGTATGCATTGTTTTATGCTCTTTTTTTATATGCTCATGGATCTCTCTCATGTATGATGTTTATCTCTTATGTGTATGATGTAGACTTATGTTTTTGAAAAATGTAACACTTGGACAAGTTAGATGTGATGTTTAGATTAACCCATCATGATGACATGATAACAAAGAAGTGAAAGATCAAGAAGATGAAAAGTAATGATTAAGAAGAAAGCAAAGAAGGTATGAAAGTAGTTAGTTGACATGTCCAAAAAATATGAAGAGAGAGCTCTCCCCATATGTAGAAATGCAAGACTTAGCCAGAAAATGAATCTTAAAATGCAAACTAATATGCAAAGTGGTTTTACAAGTAAGAAATGCATAACTTTTAGACTCTAATTTAACCATTGAGCATTTATTAGGGACATAATGAGATCATACAACCATCAATAGTATTACTATGAGGATATGAATGTGATCAATATTAGATAGGAATGTGGAAATCAAATCTAAGCATCAAAGACACGTAAGTCCAGATGGCTATGTGATTAGATTCCCTAAGTTTAATATAGCAAGATTACACCTATATCAAGGCATAAGCACTAGGATAACCTCTTAATGTAGTCTTGCAAAAATAATGAAGAATAATATGTTGTGAGTCAAAGTTCCAAGCAGGACAAGAATGAATGCTCTAAACATTATAGACTGATAAAGTATACCCACAAGCAAAAAAAAAGTAAACATGCCCCATGTCCCTAGGCTTCTAGTCCATGACATCCTTGAAAGACTATTAGGGAGGGAACACATAGGAACAAAATCATCACATACAACACACAAAGTAGATAAAATTCATCATAGATTAGTTGTTTAAATGTTTAAGTGTGTGTGTGTAAGTTACTTGGCCATTTCTTCAAGACTTGATTCTGATAATGAAAAATATTGCAATATCGGAGACTGTAGGTAAACTATCTAAAAAGTGTTGAAAAATACTTGATGTCAAAGGGGGTGGTGTAAGTTTCCCAAAAAAATCTAATGCACAAGGATACCTCAATAGGCTAAGTAGTTGTGCCCTTGAGATGAGGACAAGGAACAATTCCAAGCTAGAAATATGTGTTGCAGAGTGAGTGATTAAAACTGATAGACATAGGGGCAAGGGTCTCAAGTAGCGCCTATTTCCAAGTTTTCACCACTTGGAAAATTCTTTTAGGATTTTTTTCAATTTTTTTGTATTTTTTAATTTATTATTATTATCTTTTTGGTGATACATCAAAGTGCTTATTGCTAGGTTTTTACTAATATGATCATTTTTTAAGGACATTTTTGCTTTTTAGGATTTATTTTTCAGCATCATATATGATTTTTTTGGATTTTTAAGAATGATTTAGAGATCACTAGCTCTCATTCAAGATCATATCATTTTCTCCCAATGTCTAGCAAGGTGTAAGCCATAATGGAGTAGCAAGCTAGTGGATAAGCAAAGATAGATAAGAAAGGAGCAAGAAGAAAGTGAAAGCAATCCTCAAGGGCTCACTCCTCAAGAGTACAAAATATAGGGAAAGATAGCCATATGAAGTAGGTTTTTGATAAGAAATGGAAGTAATGAGAAAGATATCATGTAGGATAAGAAATGAAGCCAACAAGTGATATAAAATATGGCATAATTAGTGGAAGACAATAAGCAAGATAGCATGAAGTGTGTAATCCAAAAGAGTAGGCATGCCAAGAGTCCTGTGAGAACCATGTTTATCTTTATTATGATCAAGACCAAGAGGACAACTAGATAGGATAGAGATAGGATACAGTAATAAGAAAGGATCTAGATATGAAGGCTATGAATGAATGAGCAAGCACAATAGGGAAGTTGATAGATAAAATTGCTAATACATAAGGATAGCTCAACATTGTCAAGATCAAAGAGGAAAGATGAAATAGATAGATGATGGAAGAATTATACATGATGCCTATTTTCTAGGTTTTCATCATGGTACTAATCCAAGGCACCAAAATAAGTGATTTTCACCATAGGATGAATTTATTTATCTTTACTTTTGCTACCAAGGTGCCACAAGAAATGGTTTTCATCAAGGTGCATTTTTATTTTTCCTTTTTTTTTTTTTAATTTTTTGTTTTTTAGAAATAGGTCAAGCTTTTTTCAATTTGAATAGTGATTCTATAGGAAAGATAATTCATGATAAGCCAAGACCATAGAAAGGTATGCTTAAAGATGTTGATAGGGTGATGGAAGAGAGATAATAGAGGGAAGATTATATGGAGGATAAAAGTTCATGTCTTGAAAGGATTGTAGGAGTATGGATAACAAGAAAGTGTAACTTTTAGAGGATTTCATTAGGGTAGGTGAAAAAGTGGGAAAGATAAACATTGACACACACCTTGAAGGGTTATGTAATGATGGAGGAATTGTGGATGAAATAGCTTGAGGTTTAGATGTATGAGGTGGTAGGAGAATTTAGAAGAAGATAGAGTGGAAGCCTTTGGAAGCTTTTTAGGAAGTTTTTTAGAAGAAGATGGAGTGGAAGCCTTTGAAGGCTTGAATGTCAACTTAGATTTATGTTCAATATTCAAGTCTTTCAAGAGAGACTTGTGAATCCATATAGCTTTATATTTTCTGTTAGATACTTTAAAGCACATTTCTTCAATAATGGGTTTAGAAATCCATATTTTCTTTGATTTAGCTCTTTGGGTAGTGGATCTTTTCTTGGAGTTAATGTTCCAATAGTAGTCAATAATAATTTTTGCACATGTGGTAAACCTTGTTGAGTTGCTGGCAACACAAGTTTAGTTTAGTTGTGAGTCAAAGAGTTCTAGTTTGAATCAAGTTATTATTGTAGATGTGTTTGAGTTAGGTGTCCATAAGTTTTCATTAGCTATTAAGTTTGTGTGTGTTGTCAATCATGAAGTAGTTTTTTTTCAATCTAATTAGCAGTCATTTAGTAAGGTTGTTGGGTCAACTATTGTATAAATTTGCATCTATTATTCAATAGAATAACAAGTTGAAATTTCTTTCTTCTCTTCTTTTTTACTGCTATTCTATTTTTCCAATATGGTATTAGAGTTATCTTCCTATTAAGTTATGTCTATTAGAGACGAATATGGTAAGAAGATGAGGCCAGGAGAAGAACCACTAGATAATTATAATTTCATTGAATTTTTTGTTTTGTTTTTGAAGATATCAATGCTTTGAAAAATAGGAAAGAATGTTGTAAAGGCTAGATGGATGCTCAAATAGTTTGAGGTGCTATAGGATTGGAAAAGTTATACATTTACAAGGGTTATGAGGCATTCCATGTTGAGATGATGTGTCCAATAGTTTGAGGAGATTTGAAAGTCTAGAAACTTGACATCATACCTTTATGAGGATTATGAGACATTTCATGTGGAGATGGTGTGTCCAATGGTGTTTCAAAGTTGGATGATAGTTGCATAACTATGAGAAAGTCTTACTCAAATATGACATATTTTCAAAGTATAATTTCTACATAATGTTTTCTTTAGTTGTCACATTAAGTGGGGGTGTTGGAATTAGTGTTCCAATAGTAGTCAATAATAATTGTTGCACATGGGGTAAATCTTGTTGAGTTGTTGGCAACACAAGTTTAGTTTAGGTGTGAGTCAAAGAGTTCTAGTTTGAATCAAGTTCTTATTGTAGATGTGTTTGAGTTAGGTTTCCATAAGTTTCAGTTAGTTTTCAAGTTTGTGTGTGTTGTCACTCATTAAGCAGTATGTTTTCAATATAATTAGCAATCATTTAGGAATGTTATTGGGTCAACTATTGTATAAATTTGCATCTACTATTCAATAGAATAACAAGCTAAAAGTTCTTTCTTCTCTTCTTTTTTATTGTTGTTCTATTTTTCCAACACCTTTGTGGTCTCTTGAATGTTTTTTCTTTCTTAGTATTCATATGTTGATTAGATGGGATATAGTGATCTTCATTTTTCAATGGATTCTTATGTGTATTCTCACTTCAAAAAGAGTTGGGATTTGTGGATGAATAAGGAAAATATGACTAGTTTAGATGGATAGATGAATGAAAATTTGTCAAGGATGAGTGTCTTTATTTATCTTGAGGTAAGATAGGAGAGTTAGGAATAAAAAATGTAGGAGATGAAGGAATATATGACCCCAATATGGAAGGAAGGTTTGAAGGTTCTAGCTTAGATGGATAAGGACCAAGGATAGATTTTGGAAATGCAAATGGGTAGTGAGTAGGGATATTAGCATATTTAGAGTGAGCAAGGTGACCATGGGAATCAATAGACTCATGCATAGCTTTGAGAGGAGAAACACCTTTGATAGGATCATTTAAAGCTTGAGCATAGTTTTGAGGTGGATATGGAGAAGTAGAACATGAGGGGATGATTTGATCTTGACAAGTAGCTTTGTATAGCATATGAAGAGAAATTTTCTCATAATTTTTAGTAAGCTCAATGGAAATAGTGGAAGTGATGTCTTCATAATTCTTAGGAGGTGGATAAGACATTGGATATGGAGGGGTGACATCTTGAAGGTGATGAAAGGGTGATTGATCTTGATCTTTCTTTATAGCTTTATGTTTTTTAGAGTCCTCTTGACATGGAGCCACTTCTAAGGATAAGGGAATATGAAGAGAGAATGGATTAGTTGTAAAATTAGGCATATTAGTGTATGAATATTGGGGGTTTTTAGGCTTAGTAGCATGGAAAATATTTGTAGCCACGTGAAGATTAGCTTGAGTTTCTTTTAGAGATGGCCCTTGAGGATAGCCATAGTCAATGTAGAAAGAATTATGTTCTTTGTTTGATGGAGGCATGTTGGAAATATTTGAAGTTCTGGGAGATGCATGCATGAGTGTTGGAAGAAGTAGGGGTTTCAAGGAGACCATCACTAGACATAGGTTCATGAACATAATCTTGCTCAAGAGTAGTATCCTCATGACATGAGTCATTAGAAGTATCAACAATCCCATCATCAATAAGATTTTGGATTTTATGTTTCAGCTCAATGCAATCTAAAGTACTATGCTCATTATGTTGATGATAAGCACAATATAGATCTAGGAATGGGTTTCCATATGAGCTATACTTAGGCAACTTGATGAGCTCATTAGAAAGGAGTGTTTGCAAGATGATGTCATAAGAATATTACAAGGGAGTAAAAGTCATCTCAAATATTTTTTAGAGTCATTTTTTTTCTTCTCAAGTGAATAGAATGAATGTCTTCATCATTGTCTTGGTCAAAGGTAGATGCATCATGAAATCTTGGCATAAGCTCAAAGGAGGTATCACTTGTTTGTTCTTTAAAGAGGTCTTTATATCTAGAAGATGAAGACATTTGATGTCTTGGAGTAGAATATGTAGACCTTGAAGAAGATTTCCAATGTGTATGTAAAGGTCTTAAGTTTGATTCATTTAAGAATGCAATCTTCTCCTCTAACCTTTTATCAAGTTTAGACTTCATTTCTATCATGCTCTTAGAGAGATAAAGGTAAGAAAGATCATTTGTCTCTTCTAGTTCTTTGTATTGAGCATATAGATCTTGAAACTCTTTAATGACATGGAGGACATCATGATCATCTAGATTTGGTTGAGGTTTGATAGAACAAGGTTTGAATGTCATAGTGGTAGATATACTTCTAGTTCTTTGTATTTAGCATATAGATCTTGAAACTCTTTAATGACATGGAGGACATCATGATCATCTAGATTTGGTTGAGGTTTGATAGAACAAGGTTTGAATGTCATAGTGGTAGATAGATAATCAAGCATGAAGGAGACTAGAGGAAGCTAATAAGGTGACACAAGATAACTTGATGTCCAAAGTAGAGAGGTACAATGTTTGTACCTATGAATTATGGGCCTTTGAACCTCACAGACACTTCAACATGGTCATTACACACGGATTCATCCTAGAATGAACATGAGATTGTTCACCCAAGATTATTCCTGCGAGTCGACTTGTTGCCTCCTATCTAAAGGGTTTTTTTGCTTATTAAATATCCTTAGATTCAAGGTGTAAGAAACCATACCCTCTAAGAATGAAGGATTTAAAGAAATGCAGCTAGTCTAAATGAATGCAATAATTCTATCATGAGATGTGCATTTAGTCTAAGAACATGTAAATAGAATTAACTAAATGAATGCACAATAATTCTAAATGACATTAAAATCTAAATGATGGAAACTTCATGAGAGAAATAAGCTTAAGATGAGCACAAAATCTAGGAAAGATTCGATAACATAAGAATTCAACCTCTAAAAATGAAGAGATGAGCATCTCTTAAATAGACTTTCCTGGAATCCATCAACGGTTGAGATCGATTTCAATCAATGGTCAGGATTAAAGGTGAAGTTCAATCATAAAGGAAGATTCCCAAATTAAAGGGAGTTAACTAACTCAGATTTGAGGGTAAGAGTTAGTCAACTCAGATAGACTTTAGTGTAAAAGCAAGTGATCTGGGTCACTTCTAATTTGATCAGCAGTGAACTAGGAATTTCCTTTTTTGAACTGAAGAGAGATTTTGGTGAGATATTGAATTTAATAAAATGAGATATACTCTCATAATTACCTTTTCTATTTAATTAAATAATTCTATTTAATTAATTAGAGACACTTTTCTTATTTAATTAAATAACTTCATTTAATTAATTAGTAATAACTTCCCATTTAATTAAATAACTTTGTTTTAATTAATTAGAAGTAAGTTCTCCATTTAATTAAATAATTTTGTTTAATTAATTAAAATTGGCATATTTATTAAATTAAATAAATTTAATTCCATAGTACATTAGCCTTAGGATATAATTTAATTTAATTAATGTATAAATACTTAATAATTAAATTAAATATTAATCAATAGGTTTAATGTGACTTGTATGAGTAAATACTATAGGAATTAAATAATAAACACGATGACTATAGATTAGGGTTTTTTGCATCTGACATTTAAGTCAAGTATCGAGTAGCAAAATAAGAATTTTCCTAGTGAAATAGGACTTAAGATTGATTAGAAATAGACCAGAATTGGTATCATGGCAATGAGCCAATTTTGGGGTATTACATTTTTCCCTCTTTGAATGAATGTGCGAGCAGCATGTTCAATTCAAAGAAAAATCAGAAAGCATGATGCGAAGATGAGATTGGTTCTGAAGGTGATGACATGGAGACCAATTGATAAGCTATTAAGGACTATCTCTAGAATAGAGCTTAATCCCAAGGAATCCAAGCAGAATGCCTAGATAACTAAAATTGATAAGCATTTAAAAGAGTATCTCCAGAATGGAGCGTGATCTTTAAGGATCCAGATAGAACATCTAGATACCTAAAATTGATAGCATTTAGAAGGTTTCTTCAGAACGAAGTTTGACCTTCAAGGATCTAGATAGAACACCTAGATACCCAAGAGTGATAAGCATTTAGAAGATTATCTCTAGAATGGAGCTTAATTTTCAAAGATCTAGGTAGAACACCTAGATACCTGAGATTGAAAGCATTTAGAATATTATCTCCAAAACAGAGCTTAACCTTCAAGGATCCAGATAGAACACCTAGATACTTGAAATTGATAAAAGATAACAAGGTCCAATCATGAGTCGTAGAATCATCCCCAGAACAAGGCTTGATCCTCAGGAGTCGGGGTTTAGACTATCCCAATACCTATCCATCGAACTCTAAGAAGAGCTATTATAAGGTTGATCAATTGATGAAAAGATAAGATAGATAGCAAAGATGCTAGATAGGAGGGAGCAAGATGCCCTGAGTGATGAGATGCCCCAAGTGACAAGGACATAAGATAGGAACTAGATGCCCCAAGAAATAAATATTCAATGATGTAATCATCCTACCCCCTCGGGAGCAAAATCGAAAGATCACACACCAAAAATATGATGTGAAGTAGTATATCATGAGATATTGAAGAAATCTGAGATTCAACAGAATGTAGAAGAGATCAGAACGATCTGAAGAATAAAGAAGAGATCAGAA
Organism: Cupressus sempervirens; assembly: GCA_028749045.1. Classification (NCBI taxonomy): domain Eukaryota; kingdom Viridiplantae; phylum Streptophyta; class Pinopsida; order Cupressales; family Cupressaceae; genus Cupressus; species Cupressus sempervirens. The sequence continues at coordinate 271,170,891 of CM053788.1, read as the reverse complement.
TGATATGAAGGAATATGAAGAGATCAGAACAATCTGAAGAAAATTTAGAGTTGTTATGTAATGATTGCGAGGTCTGAAAGACCAAGTTTAACCAAAAGTTGACCAAATTTAGCCATAGTTGACTTGAGTTGACTATTTCCAAAATGGATTTTGAAAATATGGAGAATGTAGAGTTGAAAGGATGCCAAGATTCACAAAATATCAAAAAGATTTGGGTTGTACAAGCGTTCGATCGCATCGATCCCCAAAATTTTAAAACACATTTTTGAGGCTCTCAGGTGCGTCAAATTTTGAATTTGATCCTGAAAATGGATTTAGAATGGTCAAATTAGCCAGGGGTGTGATTTTTGCGCAAGTCTGAGCACTTTGAAAAATTTGGTCAATAGCTATATAAGGGCCCGAGGGGTCATTTTCAATTCATTTGTGCTTTTTGTCTTCTATTGATTTGAGCTTTGAGAGAGACATGGCAGTATACATGAGATATCATTAATTTGAGCACTCCAGATGACATAGCTGACCAACAAACTATGGACCACCGGTGAGTCATTGATTCTCTTCCTTTGTACTTTCACTTTCACATATTTCAATGTCATTTACTATGCATTTTAGCATGTTTTAGGATTGTTCAATCGGTCTTCACGCAAGACCTATCTCTTTTAAATAGGGTGAGCCATTTCTTCAAGTGCGACCGTAGGATCTTCGTGCGAGAAGCTTTAGGTTTCGCGTGAAGAATGAGATTCTTTGCACGAGGTGATTCGTTTCTCATGTGAATAGCTCTTTTTTCACACGGACAACTCTTTTTTTGCATGATGGAGTGATTCTTCATGCAAAGAAAGAATTTTTTCACACAAAACTGGTAGAACTTCGCATGAGATTTCACAAATTTTGCACAAAATCCCGTGACAGTCATGTTTAAAAGTTTTATTTTTGCAGTCAAAAATTGCATTTTAATTTGTTTTGATGCATCATTTTGACTTGATTTTGATTGTTTCTTTTGTTGTTTCTTATTGTGCATGCAGGAGGTCTTTGATGATGTCGCGTTTAGGTCTCATTTTCCACCATATGGGGAGCTATTATGGAGTCTCGATGATGTTGATCGGGTACACATTGCCCGATTGGGTTTGTCTTCTTTATCGGCCTTCTCACTGCATTGGTAGAGTGTTTCCATTCAGAGACGAACACATTTCACTTGCCATTGGGCAAGATGACTATCACTCTAGAGGACATTTGGAGGATCTTGCAGATTCCCTTTCACGGTGCCTGGGTCATCTATGATACAGTGCCCCGAGTAGGGACAAAGGCACTATCCCTTGTTTTTGAGAGAGAGCTTCCGATGGATAGGGCCATCAGCTGGGATGAGCTAATGCACATCATGGACCGACGCATAGGTTGGAATCTATGCTGGCTATATTTTTGAGGTGCTTCTTATGTGCTAACAGAGGACAACATGGTTTGGAGTGTGGGTGGGGTGCCATGCTTCGCAGGATGTTGGAGGCACCAGAGATCTTTTGGTGGGATCAGTGCATGTTGGCTCACCTTTTCCATGAGATGCATGAGGTCATCTTCCATGAGAAGAAGACCATGGTAGCTAGAGTATATATGTTGCAGATCTGGACCTGGGAGCATCTTCCCATATGTAGGCTAATTTTTGAGGATGCCAGAGAGCCCATGGAGTCGTATATATGCAGATATAGAGGGTACATTACCTAGGTCCACCTGGGTAAGACTGAGCATTGGCAGACACATCTTGATGACCTGGTCTCCATTGTATGGCGACCTTGGAGAGAGATAGAGGATTGGGATGATGCCCCCAGAGAGCTACCATGGATGTTCAGTTCTTACATGACTTCTCCTCCTTTGACATCAATGAAAAAAGTTCAAATTTCAAAAACTATCAAAAAGTTCTATCTAATTGCTGTAAAAAATTGTCAAAACTTCTATCTCACTTCCTCAAGCTAATATCATCTTCATACAATATCAAAATTTTCCTTTAGACTATTGATACCTTTCTCCCATGTGTCCTGGCTACTTTGGTAGTGGTGAGCATTGCACATAAGGCATATGATGCAATCTCAACTACATTAAGGTTGAAATATGTGAAATTGGAATAAGTGTCCTTTGCTTTAACACATTTCATCAATTATCTCTTAATGGCTTATAGTTTTAGAGCAACAAATTTTTTGAAATATGATAATCTTCTCAAAATTTTCTCTTTTTCAAGTTGTAGTTTCCTGATGTCAGTGTGAACACTGGTAACTTTTCCTTTAAAATCATCAACTCTACTAGAGGGTTGTTCTAATTGACTTGTCAGAGCTTCTAGCTCACTCAACTTCACTTTAGTCTTATTATTGAACTTTTTAGTCAACCTTTGAGATAAAGTACATTTTATGTATAGTACCTTGCCAACTTGTTGACATCTTTAGAGTTCCTTCATACAAGTATCAAGACTTGACAAATAATTCTTTATGTTCTAACAAAGAGTGATAAAAATATTAGCATCATGAGAAATTTGAGCCTTAGACTCTGCAACATTTAAAAAATTTGTAAACTCATCATCAAAATATTACTACTACTTTGGATCTTTATTCAGGGTTTGCTTCTATATGTTTGGCTACCAGAGTGCTATGCAATCTGTTAGTCACCTCCATTAATGTCCTTTGTAGATCTTGACTTTCCTGTTCTTCTCAATCAATTTTGTCAAAGATGAGATCAAGTTAGATTGATCATCATCATCATCACCTGTAAGGTTAACAAGAGATATTGAAGTGGATGAGCTAGATTGTTTGAATTCATCTTCCTCTTGTTTCTTCTTTGCTACTTTCCTTTTTTTCCTCTCTTCCTCTTCTTTCTCCTCTTTTTTCCTTCTTTTCTCTCTTTTCTTCTTCTAGCTTCTTCTCCTCCTCAAGCAACTTTAGCTTGGCTTCTTCAATCTTTTTCTTTTCCTCTTCTAACTGCCTTTTCTCCTCTTCAGTTAGTTTTAACTGAGCCTGAATGTTTTTGGAATGGGACTTGGGCTGATCACAACTTACAAAAGGATCATCTTCAATATTAATAGTAATATTTGTTTGATCAATTTGCATTATATCACCACTTATTGACACTTTTGAAGTTTTCTCTATAGTGGTAGGTGTTGTCTTTAGCTCAAACATCATTTTTTTGATGGTTGCAGTTGTTTTACTTCTTATGACATTCTTCTCACCTCCCGTAAAAAAAAATCTTACTTCATAAGTAAGGTGCTAGATTGTTCATTAGTTTCCTGATTTCTTCTTCATCATTAGTTGTGCACATAGTTCTTATCATGGATTTTTGAAGTTCCATGTCTTCTTCATGAACTGGTGCCTTCTTTGTTATAAGTCTGTCATAGACTTTCTGATTCACAATGCCTTCAATGTTTTCAAGTTTCAAATTGTTAAGAATCATATATCTCACATTAGAGATATCAATCTACTCTTTCCCAATATCATTGTATAAATCATAAAACTTATTCATTTGCACAAAGTTTCCTTCATTGATAATAGTTGTGTTAATCTTTTCTATCTTGGTTTCTAGGGCTGCCTTGATTTACCTACTAGTTATTTAGAAGCAATAACCTTTTCTAGTTGTTTGACTTCTTGTTCCTCTTCTTCTTCCTCTTCTTCTTCCTCACTAGAATCTGCAATTGCCAACAATGTTTTCTTCCTTTTTCTCAAGTCCAATAGCTTGTTTCTTAACTCTTTTTGACTTATGAGTCTCAACTTCTACGAGCCTTTCAAACTTCCTTTTGGGTTCACTAGGCTGCTTAGTTGATACAACATCATAAGGGATGCTCTGCTTTGCATGAGTCATTGCAAGAAATACACTAGATGCTTGACCAACTGATATAGGTGGCACACACATCAAACCTTGTTCACCAGTTTCTTTTAGTTTAGAGATTGTTTGTCTAATTTCTTGTGATTCTTCTTTTGACATATTGGCCTCAATCGATGCTTTCTTCATTATAGTCACAACCTTCTTATGAGATGTTTTTTCTAAAGATGCCTAGTAAACTGACTGAGTTATCTCCTTGTATGTTCCAAATCTATATGGAACTTGGTCCTTTCTGGAGTTCAACAATGGAAATATGTAACCAATAGCTTCATCATCACTCAATTGAAAACCTAAGGGTTCAAGAAATGTTTCCCTTGGTTCTACTACTTCAACATAAGTTAGGTCACTATCTACCATTAAGCATATGTCATCCTTAAGTCTATCAACAATTGCTAGTGCAATTCTAAATCTTTTTTTTATTTCATTCTAGAATGTTTGCATAATCAAATTGCCACTATCCAAGATTTTATCTATAGGATGCCTTCTGCATACATCTATTATCTTATCCATAGTACATCTTTCACTACTCATGATCTCTATAACTGGTAGAAATGGAAATATTTTAAGCACATGAAAGAAAATATGATTTATTAGTGACTAAAATTTGAATACACCAATCTTAGTTCTCTTAATCTTCTCTAGATTATCAAGGAGTTGTACTCTCAAAATATCACTCAAATTTACTTGTTTCGTCTTAATACAAATCTTGTATGCTACATAAATAAATCTTGTTGACAAATCATCACTCTTGGAACTTTCACAAATAGAATATACAATGATTCTGCTCAAGAATCTCATATCATATTTTCTAATGGTGCTGATCACCATTGCCTTGCCATTATAAACTGCTTTAATATTGAGTTCAATCTTCTTCTTAACTAGTTTCTCACTAATGGGTACACTACCTTGTTTGCTAAGACTAGTAACCTCATGAATAAGGTCTACAAATATTCCAACTACATTGTCTCCCATCCAAAAATTCCCATTATGAATTTTGGTTAATATAATTTGAGTCCATTCTTTGTTGTCAAGTTCATGGAAGAAGTAATATCTAACTAGGTCTAAATCTTTTAGATGTTCAAATTCAGGCTTCATAGTCATATCATGGTTGAATTTTTTTTCCATATCCTTGTTCATAAATTCACCTTCAACATTTCCAAACTTGGTAGACAAGTAACTTCCTACATCTTCCAAGTAAACTACATTGTTAGGAGTAATTGACAGAGCCAAATTAGGGTTTCCTTCTAAGGGTTTCATAGGGACAACCTTTAATTTGGGTCTCTCAACATTCTCAACATTTTGAACTAATGTCATATCCATGATTTCACCAGATAGAAATTTATTAAAGAAATTCTATGTAGAAAATGATAAAATGCCTCCTTTTTGCAATAGCATTTTACTCAAAAATGCTTTGACAAATCATTTCTAAATGCTCGAAGCTTTTGAGATAATTGCAATGTGAAAGAAATTCATACTCTATTTATTTATCCAACTTGAACTTGCATTAATTTTGTACTTTGCTACATCAAAAAGCTAATAATTTCATTCTGAAATCAAATATCTGCTCAAAATCATTTATCTAATCTTTGAATGCTACTTGAGGTTAACCATAGCTTCCTTTCATCATGACAATGCTCCACAAAACTTCATGAATTTTACTTTAAAAACATAGATTTCATCTTCTATCATAGAATAAACTTTCTTTATTGTAATAGTAACTCTTATTCCTTTGGTAACATTCTAATAAGCTCCAAATTGCAAGCAAACTTAGCTATATTCTAAACTCATTTGGATACATCTTTTCCCAACTTGTCTGCTCATAGTTTTGTCTCTAAATGAAGTTTCAAATTTAGGTGCTTTGAACAAGCTTAGTTCAACTTGGTTGAATCAAACTCAATTACTAACTTCAATCTTCCTTTCTCTTCATCATCTAACTTTTTTAGATTCAATAGTTAATCCCTTTGCAAATGTCTCATCAAGTTCTTCTTGAAGTTTACTAACTACATTTCCTTGATCTTCATTATCTTTGTTAGTTTTGAAGTTCCTTTCATGATTACTTCTATCATTTCTAAAGTTTCTTCCATTGTTCCTTCTGTCTCCAAAGTTTCTTCCATTGTTCCTTCTATCCATTCTACAATAATTCACTATATGTCTAAAGTTGTTGCATAACTTACATATTGGGGCTCTACTTCTAGGATTTTGTTGATCAATGGGTGCTTGACAATTCTAGGATATGTGTCCAAAATTGTTACACTTATAACACATGATCTACTTTCTTTCTTCATAAGGTCTTCTTTCTTATGATGTCCTCTTCTTAGATCTTCTTCTATCTATAGGGTTAGTATTTCTAAACATTCTACTATTCATTTTATCATTATCATATTTAGGTTTCCTACAATCAATTGCTTCATGACCAATACCATGACAATTATGACAATAAAAATTTGTAGCATGATTAAATGAATTACTAGTACAATCTCTTTTCACATGACTTATTTTATTACATGAAAAACACTTACCTCTAAATTCATACTTGGTTTCCTTTGGAGATTCCACTTGCTTTGGTTTGTCCAATTTCTTAGTTTCCTTGTCTGGTCCAACTTCTTTAGATTTATTAGAGGATTGACTGGATTCAATCTTATCATAAAATTTATCTTTTTCTTCTAGATCTTATATATTCTTAGGTTTCTTTGTAGACATGTTAAATAGGTAACAAAGACCAATCTTATCATAGGTAGGTCTTTGTACTGACATTTTTTCATCAAGCTTTTCTCTACTAGAATAAAGCTTTTCAAGCTACAACTTGCTTTAAGTTAGTTCACCTTTCACAATAATGTTGTACTTTTGAAGTTCTTCATAATCTACTTTTAATGCTTCAAGTTTAGATGTCTTCTTATATAGATTGTCTATAAGGTCTGAATTTTCAATCTTCAAATCATATTCAACTTTGCTAGGATCATTCTTCAAACTCAACTTTAGATTGGTAATCTTCAATTCATGCTTCAAGATCTTGTACTATGTTTTTAGCTTTGAATATTCATTATCACCAATTTTTGATTTAGGCTTGGATTTGAGATGTTCAATCTTGTCCTTTAGTTGTCCAATGCACAATTTGGAGTCTTCATATAAGTTCTCAAATTATCTCTTTCTTAAGTAAGGAGATCAATTTGTTCAAGTGCCTCTTCAAGATTTTTCATCAAATGTACCATATCTATAGGGATCTTACTCAAGCTATTAAGCCTCTTCTGAGTAATTGTGCTTTGATACCAATTGTTAGAAATAGGGAATACTAAGAGGGGGGATGAATTAGTATTCTAAAAAATTTTGTTACCAACTAGATATTATTTATTACTTTGAACCATACATAAGAAAGTAAACAAGTAATGCCAAATAGTAAAAGTAACCATGCATAGAGAGAACTCATAACACCATATTTTGTTAACTAGGGAAACTTTGGCCAAGGGAAAGCTCAGTGGGGATGATACCCACAAGATGATGTACTAATATAAATGTTCCTTGTTAGAGGATAGACCCTATTAGGAGTCTATAAACTCACTTAGTACATGTGAGTCCCTAGTAGGAGACTTTGAATCCTTGTTAGGAGTTGTGGTACAATGTATGCAAGAAGAGCTCACTACCCAAACATGCACTTTCAATTACAAGAAGAGCTCACTACCCAAACAAGTAATTTACTTTAAGTTCCTTAAGTATAGAAGTATAGATGTTGTAACTTCTTTCAGTTGACCTCTGACCTTAGTAATCTTAGATCACAAAATCAAGTTATCAAAATTCACTTCTACATATGATATAAAACTTCACATTCACAACTTTTGCATATATCTTCACAATAATCTCACAAGATGTCTTTACATAAATATCATGCCTTTTCACAAATTGCTTCAAGGTTAGCTAGGACCAAAATGAACTTTTCCAACTTAGCGTAAACATTCTATGATGTCATCCCTAATTGGTCAAGTAATTATTTTGTAAACAAAATAATTTCTTTACATTTTATTTTGTTGTTCTATTTATACTGGTAAATTGTAAATGTCTCTTCTCCGTATTATCTATATTGATGTCCAAGGTTTTACACATCATCAACATCAACATGTATACTATTTCCATATAACCTCTCTCTCAAAAATAACATCATATAAACAAGTTGTATATAAAACAATACACTATTGTAAACCATTTTCATACTTGGACAATTTTTTGAGTATCAAAAAACTAAGTATCTTCGTTTTTGAGGTTTTCTACAAGTATGTAAATCATTTGTTTTCATTAATGACAACATTTACATTTCTACATATAGCCAATTATCAACACTATCATCTTGTGTTTATTTAAAATATTTCCACAGCTATAGCACATTCAAGAACACATCACGTAATATCTACCTAAAGGACACAATCCATTACTCAACAACTTAGCCCATGCTTGATGCCCCTTCATCTCACACGAAGTGGTTACCCATGAGAAATGTTGGCTTTGTCATGAAGATGTCATTGGAATAACCAAGGGAACATATATGGTGAGTGTAAAATCTTGGGTGATCCGGGTAGTCCACTAGGATCAATCCTTGCACCAAGAAGTTGAGTGGAAAAAAAGGGTAGCTACTAACTTAGAGTGTTTAGAAAGGGCTTCCATTCATAATGTTCTACTTGCACCTAATTATGGGACACCCCACCTTGTTGTGTGTAATAGATCTCATGGCCACAAGAGAACCTTAAGAATTCTTGCTTAGCATTTTCCTCATGATCCCAATTCCACAAGTACTCACACTAATCAAAGACAAACAATACATCTACCAAGGTTTTTTAATAGCATTCAGATTATAGTGGGTTGGAATAGCTGAGTTTTATTGTCCCCACTTCTATTATTCCTCTTGGTTTCCCAAGAGTAGTCCCTCTAAAGGATGCTAACTAAATATGTTGCATCTACTTTCAAGAGTCAAGATTTTTGAATCACCATATGGGTGAAGAGCATACTCTTCTATCTTGATTGTTTCTCCCAAATACATGAAGAAATCTTAATTAATCCCCTTGCTTTCAAAATCCAAAGGCGAGTCAAGATTTATGATTCACCACAAGGGTAAAGAGCCTACTCTCTTATCACCAATCAACCCCAATCACAAGTTTAATGTGCCTATGAAATGAAAACAACTAGAGGAGTGTCGCATATGGAATAAAAGAAATACAAGAAAGTTTGGTTTTTATGCTTTAGGTAGCCCTACAAACAAGTGTTAGTAGATCTTGTACATTTGAAGCTTTGACATGCATTCTTTTTAGGGAAATTATGTAAACATTTCAAGGAAACAACCCACAAATACAACTGTTAGTCCCAGATGTCAATTATAAAATAGCATAAAATCTACAAATAGACCTCTGTCAAATAGCCAAAAACCTATAAAATTTTGAAAATATTAAAAAACAACTGATGAATTGACCTAACCACCTAAACAACTAGAAAATTAAAGCCAAACAATAATTTTGCTTGAAGACTATCGTACAATAGTTTTTAGTAGACCTGTGTGATAGTTTTCCTTCATGCAATATTTCTACTTAATCTAAGTGATAGAACTTACTATGTTGAGGCAATAGAGTTTGATAAGAGCATGTGATACTTTTACCAAAAAAATTATCGCATGGAAGTACAAAAAAATGTCACATGATACTAGCAAAGTATAGCCCAAAATCTGAGACTATAAAAATGAAAAGAAGAATGCAAATAGAATACATAAAATGCAAGATAAAGAGAAAAAATATGATGCTCTACCCCATGGTGGGTGCCAAGAATGTAAACTATAAATGTGTCATTCTCTAAACTCTTCTGTCCAAGTGATTCCATGAATTCAAAATGCTTGGATGTTGGCTTAGATCTCCCTATCCATGGAGTGAAAGAAAGTATGTTTCAAGCATATGAAGGCTCTTAGCTAAGCCTTAGAGATACCTTTCTTTCTATTAAATCATGCAATGGGAGGCTATTTGAGACAAGAGAAAGAATTCAAGTGTCTATAATGAGTTCCTCAAATATGCGATGCAAATATGGATTGAACTAGTATGCATATACAAAATGCAACTATGTTAACATAAATGACACTGTTACAAATCCAACTATTTTAATATATTTGAATTAGACTATAGAAAAAGAGAAACTAAGCTACATGCAAGTAAACTAAAATGATATGATATGAGAGAATGTAGACAAGAAAATGGAAGTTGTCCACAAAAGCTCTAGAGAATTCAAATAGTAAACCTGCAACACAATAGTAATCAAGAGTGTGGATCCTTTGAGGGGGAAAACTCTCTCTCTTTTAAAACCATATGGGTGGTGGAGATCAAGATGATGGAAGATCAAGGGTGGAGTTTGAAAATAAGATTGATCCATGTGCACACACAATTCAACCAATGAACAAAGAGTTGACTTTGCATATGAGACAAAAAAAGTCCTTTATTTTAATTTGAAAAATAGAAATAATGTGTTATGCATGCACATTAAGTGCATTAGAAGAAAGGAGGATTTTATTTAATTAAAAGGGGACATGTTATTTTAATAAAATAATAAACTTAGGATAGTATAGTCAAAACTATAGATTATAATCATATTAATTGATTTCTAGCAATCCAGTCTAGGTAAATGATTAATTTATATAGCTAAAATGTTGAGAAGGGGGCTACTAATCTAGATGACCATTTTTAGGTGATTATAGGGTGGAATTTCCATTTGATTTCATAGAAAGGTTATGAATAATGCAAACACTAGGGGATTATTGGAAATATAAGAGAAGTAATTTAGAGGGAGGGGTGAATCAGTTACGACAAAAATAAATCTCAAATCCCTTAGATATCAGTACAAAATAAACTCTGATAACTGAATATTGTTGATGTTTGGCAAACACACATAAAATGTTGGAACTCGATAAATACTGAACCTGCGTAGTAATGAATTAACATTCAGATCTTAAGATGTTATTTGTGGTTATCAACTTAATTTAATTTAATTGCAAGCATAGAAAAGAAATAGCATGAACATATTTGACACCAAGATTTAACGTGGAAACCCAATTTGGTAAAAACTATCAATTGCAACTAGTTACTATTTTCACTCTTTTGAAGTGAGCCCTATTAGGAGCCAACCCTATTAAAGGTTAAAAAATGCACTATTAGGTGTGACCCTATTAGAGGATTTAATCACCCTATTAGGAGTGACCTTGTTAGAGGTCTTTAGAAAATTCAATAGAATTGCCACCTTGTTAGAAAATTTACAAATGGTTGTTAAACCAAATTTATTAAGAGATTTAGATCACTGCTACAATGGTTAGAGAGTAACAATGAAATGACCTAATTTTAATGCAACTAAAATTGCTAATTACAGATCTCTATTATGGCTTGTACTTGATCTTTCTTGATCGAATGTATGTTTTCATCTCCACAAAGATATTTTGCTTATCCTTCTAATTCACTTCCTTACTACATTATTAGATCTTCAAAATCTTCCATGCATTCATACTCTTTTTTTTCACACTTCAAATTCTCAACTTGACCTTATACTTATATCATCCATATTGTCAACTCAGCTCATATATAACTTAGAATAATTAATATTCATCACCTTGGTTGGCTAGAACCAATAGATAGATCAATTAAACTCAATATGCCAAAATAAGAATATTCTTTGATAGCCAACCCAACTTATTAGACACTAACTTAGAATTGATTTTCCTATGTTAACCAAGTGAAGCTTGGTCAACACTACATACTGAAAAATTCTATTGGTAACTAAGTGAGCTTAGTTAGCACTGGTTCCATCCAACATTTCCTTCATTAATTGAGTGAGCTCGATTAACACACAATTTGTAGACTTTCCTTTGACACTTGAGTGAATTCGGTAATCACCACCTTCTAAACTAGGAAAACTCTAGATTTCTCAATAGCCACAGAAAACTATGTTTAATGCTTAAATGAGCTAGGAATATATTGACTGATAATGATATGAAATTTGTGTAATATCAAAGACAATACAAAATTAATCAATTTTATCCAACAATCTCCCTCTTTGGCGTTGATGGAAACACAACATGTCATAACATAATAAAATTTTGGAGCAAGAATAAAGTAAGGAACATATCTTTATTTTTATTAAATTCTTATTCATGAGAACTCCCTTTGTTAGTGTGAACTTTGCCTTCAGTTTTCTCCCTCTATCTACTAGAACTTATATCAAATTCATACTCCCTCTTTGACAATTCTTTTCTTCATTTCTTTATTAGACTTTCTATAACAACAAACTTCTCTCTTCTTTTCAACAAAATTTTATGAGATATGATAGTATACTTCTCCCTCTTTGAAATTTCATGCCAAAGATAATTCTTAGTGAATATTAATGTACATTAAGTGCAGATTCATTTGCGATGTGCCTTTATCAATACTTTACCAACTGATTAATTTTCAAGATGCTCTGGTTGACACATCACTATTCTTTATATAGTGAGCTTTAGATAGGGTAAAAACCCCTAGCTTACCTCTTAGATACAAAAATGCATCCTTAGGTAATGGCTTTGTGAATAAATTTGTAATTTGTTCTTTTGTATTCACATATTCCAATCTAACTTCTTTATCTTGCATTAGTTCTCTTAAGAAGTGATATTTTATAACAATGTGCTTTTTTTTGGTATGTATTACTAGATTCTTTGATATATCGATTGCACTAGTTTTATCACAGTATATGACTACTGGATCTTAGATTTCTATCTTCATTTCAACAGTTGTTTGAACCAAATGATGTTCGAACAATTGATTGCTACTGCCACATATTCTGCCTCTACTGTGGATTGAGAGATGCAATTTTGTTTCTTGCTTGTCTAAGACACCAGTCTTTTACCAAGAAAGAATGCTTCACCACTAGTGCTCTTCCTATCAACAATACTTCTTGCCCATCAACATCAATAAATACTTTTAAGTCCAAATTTCACCTTTTTTATACCATAAGCTATATTCTTTGGTACGTTTCAGATATTGCATATTTTCTTTGGAATTTGCTGAGAATCTTGCTACCATACCAATTGCTAATGCAATATCAGGCCTTGTATGTACTACATACTACAATTTTTCAATCATTGATTTGTATGTAGTCTGGTCTACCTCTTTGGAATCATCATTTTTGGAAAGCTTATCTCTAGTAGACATGGGGATTCCAACTAGTCTTGAGTCTTCCATTCCAAATTTCTTTAGTATCTCCTTGATGTGGATACCATATTTCTTCTATTGAATCTATAATCTAATAAAGAATTTTATCTCTCCAAACATAAACATCTTAAATTCCTTGCTCATTTATTCTGAAAATGTCTTGCACAAGTCATCATTTCCTATGAATAATGTGTCATCAACAAATATTTAGCCAACACAATCTTCTTGTCTGGTCCTTCTTTGATATATAGACTACTATTATCATTTGTTCTTTGAAAACCAATTTGTATCAAGTAGTTATGAAGTCTTTCACACCAAGCTCTGGGTGCTTGCTTAAGACCAATAATGCTTTGTGTAATTTGAAGACCATGTCTCTTTTGGTAGGATCTAAAAAACCTTCTAGTTGTTCAATGTAGACTTCCTTATCAATAATTCCATTCAAGAATGCATATTTAACATCCATTTGATAAACATTAAATCCTCTGTGATTTGTATATGTAAGTAAAGTTCTAGTGCCTTCTAATCTTGCAACAAGGGAAAAAGTTTCACCATAATCAATACCTTCTTCTTGAGAATAACCTTTACTTACCAACCTTTCTTTGTTTCTAGATACTTTTCCATCTTCATTTAGCTTGTTTCTGAATACCCATTTTGTACCAATTACATTTTTATATTTGGGTCTAGAAACTAGAGTCCAGGTTTTGTCCTTTTCTATTTTCTCTATTTCTTCATTCTTTGTTTCAACCCAACTTTCATTATCCAATGCATCTTTAGTATTTCTTTGTTCAAATTTAGCAAGTAAACATGTACCTTTCAATTTGCTTCTTGTTAGTGTTCCATCATATTTGTCTCCATTGATCTGATCAGGTGCATGATGCCCTATGAAATATCTTGATAACATAGGTTATTTGGATTTGTAATGAGTTTCACTAATTTTATCAGGCTTGGATCCCATTTTCTATGACTCGGGTCCATTGGAATTTGTTTGCTCTTGAGGTAGCTTGGTAGCCTCTAACTATGACTTGGGTCCCTCAAACTATGATTTGGGTTGCATTGTCTGTAACTTAGTAATTGTTGGAGATTTTGGGGACTTGGGATGTGAAGTCTCCTTTATTTTAGATAGATTTGGTAGACTATCAAGTTCATAGTAAACAAATCTTCTGTAATCCTCTAGCTCTTTGATGCTTTCTTCTTCACTCTTTTCTGCAAACTCATCAATTCTCACATGTGTACTTTCTATGATTTTATGGGTAGAAAAAAAATTAAAATATTCATATGCTTTACTTTTGTAGGAGTATCCTAGAAAAATGCCTTCATCACCTTTGACATCAAATTTTCCTTTTCTAGATTCTTTCAAGATATAACATTTGCTACCAAATACTTTTAAGTAACTTACATTAGGTTTGTAACCATACCATAATTCATAAGGATTTTTATTAGAGTATTTCTTTAGCTATACTCTATTCAAGGTATGAACTATAGTGTTAATACCTTCCTTCCAGTATTTGATTGCAACATTCTTTTCTATCATCAATATTCTTACACAATCCATGATGGATCTATTTCTTCTTTTAGCTATACCATTCTACTCTAGTGTACCAGGGGTTGATACTTGTCTATTAAATCCTCTTTCAATGTAGAATTCATTAAATTCATTTGAGATAAATTCATCACCTTTTTCTAATCTTAAGCATTTCAACTTCTTTCCAACTTCTTTCTCTACTCTTGCCAAGTGCTAGTTGAATTTTTGAAAAGCTTTAGATTTTTCTTTTAGATACATTACAATTATCATTCAAGAATAATCATCAACAAAAATAATGAAATTTTTTCTCTAGTATAACTTTTTATTCCAATAGGTCCACATAAGTCTATATAAACAATTTCTAAGACTTCTTTATAATGATAGTTTTTGCTTTTGAAACTAGTCTTTCCCATCTTACCAATTTGGCAATTTTTGCATAGACCCATATCAAGTTTCTTCAAACTAGGAATACCTCTTACCTTTTTGTGTTTTCTTATCTTAACTATATTATCAAATTTTACATGACATAATATTTTGTTCCATAGCCATCTTTCTTCTATATGAGCAATCAAACATGAACTTTTATTGAGATCGAGATAAAATAGGTTACCTTTTGTTTGTTTACTAGATCCAACTAGATTTCCATTTTCATCCAGTAGTTTTTCCTTTCATAAATTCTACCTTGAATCCAATGTTGTTCAATTGTGCCACACTTAGTAGATTATTCTTTAGTCCTTCATCCCAATAAGTATTATCACATATAAGCTCATTGGTTAATGAGATAAGATCTTTTCCTTTTATGCAACAAGGTTCATTGTTTCCAAATCTTACACTACCTCCATCATAATGTTCAATTTTTTTTTATTTTTAGTCATATGATGTGAGCATCCACTGTCAATAATCCATGTATTTTTTTTGTTAATATGAGAGATAAGTGCCATCTTATCTCCTTCATCACCAGATTCATCTTTTATAGCAATATTTCTTACCTTTTTCCTTGTAGTTCCTGTAGTTTTTGAATTCCTTCTTTCCTTTGTAGTTGTGAATTTTATTTTCATCCTTGCTTTCTCTATTTAGACACCTAGTAGCAATATGAACAACTTATTCATAAGAAAAGTAATTAGAGGAATTTTACCTTTGTACTTTCCTCTACCTTTGGAGTATTTCTTTGCAAGTATAGATTCAACAATTTCAAGATCACTATGAAAACTTTCTTCAGTTTCATCTTCACTTCCTAATTGATTGGTCTTTGATTTCCTCCTCTTTTCTTTGAGTAAGAGTTTGGCTTCAAATGCAAACTTGATATTTTTGGAATTAGGAACATAGTTATCATAGTTGTCTAATTCAAAAGTTGTTAATCTTCCAACTAGAGCATCCAAGGTTTTTTT
Source organism: Cupressus sempervirens (assembly GCA_028749045.1). NCBI lineage: Eukaryota > Viridiplantae > Streptophyta > Pinopsida > Cupressales > Cupressaceae > Cupressus > Cupressus sempervirens. The sequence continues at coordinate 271,154,947 of CM053788.1, read as the reverse complement.
TTATTTCGATCACATCTCATTTCTTGAATAATAGACACTCTAATTGCATAAATAAGAAGAAGAATTCTAAGTACCTTTCTTACAATAGTTATGTCATCAATGTCTCCTCCAGATGCTTTGATTGCACTTACACTAGCCTTGATTCTTTCCACATATTTTGCAATATTCTCATCTTCTCTCATTTTTATTTCATCAAATTATCCTCTGAGACTTTCTACTTTGGCTCTTCTTACATTTTCATCTTCTCCATAGATATCTTCCAATTTGGTCCACATTTCATGAGTAGTTTTATAATCTTTTACCTCATCAAATTCAACATAACTGAGAGCAGATACAATATCAATCATCATGATGTTATGATTCTTCTTTTCAGTGATATCTTCAACTGATAATGTTCTAGTGGAAATTTTGTATTTAGTATCAAGATATTTACAAATTGAATCACTGATAGTAGCTAGATGTAACCTCATAAGTCATTTCCATATTGCAAATTGTCTTTGTTCAACTTGGGAATCTCTCTTTTGTAAGACATCATGATCTTTAGCTTAGGTCCTTGAAACCTTCTCTGCAAGTACCAAAAGCTTTGATACCAATTGTTGGAAATATAAGAGGAGTAGCTGAGAAGGGAAGGGTGAATCAATTACTAGAAAAATAAATCCTAGATTCTTTAGATGTCAGTACAAAATAAACTTTGATAATTAAATACTGCTGATGCTCAACAAACACACATAAAATGTTGTAACTTGGTAAATACTGAACATACTTGTTAATGAATTAACATGCAAATCTTAAGATGTTATCTATGGTTATCATTACTTTAATGTAATTGCAAGCATAAAAAAGAAATAGCATAAACACATTTGACACCAAGATTTAAGGTGAAAACCCAATTTGGGAAAACCCACCAATTGTAACTAGTTACTATTTTCACTCTTCTAAAGTGAGCCTTGTTAGGAGTTGACCCTGTTAAAGGTTACAAAACACACTGTTAGGTGTGACTATGTTAGAAGATTTAATGACCCTTTTAGGAGTGGCCTTGTCAAAGGTCTTTAGACAATTCAATAGAACTACCACCTTGTTAAAGGATTTATAAATGGCTAGTAAAATAACTCTATTAAGAGATTTAGATCACTATTATAATGGTTAGAGAGTAACAATGAAATAACCTAATTTTGATGCATCTAAAATTGCTGATTATAGATTTCTATTCTGGCTTGTACTTGATCCTTCCCAATCAAATGTATTTTTTCATCTCCACAGAGATATTCTATTTATCCTTCTAATTTGCTTCCTTATTGCATTATTGGATCTTCAAAATCTTCCATCCCTTCATACTCTTTTTCTTCACACCTTATACTTATATCATCCATATTGTTAAGTTATCTCATATACAACTTAGAATAATTAATATTCATCACCTCAGTTGGCTAGAACCAATAGATAAATCAATTAAACTCAATATGCCAAAATAAGAAAATCCTTTGATAGTCAACCTAGCTTGGTAGACACTAACTCAAAAGTGATTTTCTTGTGTTAACCAAGTAAAGCTTAGTTAATGCTGCATACTGAAAAATTCCTTTGGTAACTGAGTGATATCAATTAGCACTAGTTCCATCCAACATTTCCTTCATTAAACAAGTGAGCTCGGTTAACACTCATTATCCGCAGACTTTCCTTTGATGCTTGAGTGAATTTGGTAATCATTGCCTTCTAAACTAGGAAAATTCTAGATTGCTTGGTAGCCATAGAAAGTTGTCTTCAACACATTAAAGAGCTCATCATATACTAATTGATAATGATATGATATTTGTGTAACATCAAAGGTAATACAAAATTAATCAATTATATCCATCAAGGATAAATCATCATTTCTCTGTATGCCTAAGACTTGAGGTTGTAAGATTAAAAGCATGAAAGCTAAGGATGAGATAGTAGCATGTATTCAGTCCACTTCGAAAGAGAATTTTCATTTAGTTAAAAGAATAACTAGGATGACCAACTGTCCTCTATCTGAAGTGTCAAGATTATTACTTGGAATGTTAGGGGTATCAATGCCTCTAACAAAATAGAAAAGGGTTAAAGATCATTTAGATGATTCGAAAGGAGATATTATCTTACTTAAAGAGACAAAGTTATCCACAAAGAAATATCAAGAATATATTGCCAAGTAAAAGTTATGGAAATATGTCTATTTTCCTAGCTTTGGTGCATCATGAGGTATCACTACTATGTGGAACCCAAGGACACTCACAAGTAGATTGGTAGATCAAGGAATGGGATGGCAATGTATAAATTTTCAACATTTTGATGTATCAATGGAAGTGATAAATGTAAATGGGCTAACATTAGTGCTTGAGAAGTTAAAACTGTGAAAGTTGTTGTTTAATTTAATTAGAGAAAATCCATAACAAAATATTATCATTAGATGTGATTTTAATGCAATAAGAAATAGTAAGGAGAAACAAGGAGGTATTATTCCATCTATGAAAGTTATGGAAGATTTTGATAATTTTATTACCTATAATGTTTTTTTTGAGGTGGCTACATCCAATGGTATGTTTTCATGGAATAATAGAAGAGATGGTTTTCTCCAAATTGTGGAAATATTAGATAGATTTCTTCTAGAAAAAACATGGAAGCTTACAACCCTCGAATTTACATAAGAAAATTTATCATTCCCAGGCTTTGATCATTTTTTGGTAGTGTTGTATATGGAGAATACCTTGAATAAGAATTTTTCTTCACAAATATCTATCTTTTAAATTTAAAAAATGTGGCTAAGGCATCCTTAGTGTTTTCCATTAATAAGACAATGATATGTTAGTGCACCAATAGAAAACAGATATAGTAAGTTCTATAAAAAGCTCCAATACCTTAAAATAAAAATAAAAATTTGGAACAAAAAGGTTTTCAAAAATATTTTTGAGGAGAAGAAAGAAATACAAAGGGAGCTAGAAGAGATAAATGAACATATTATTGCACAAGGGTTGATTTCAAAATTATTTTCAAGTTAGAAAGAAAAGAAATCTTAGTGGGAGGAGTTATGTAGTAGAGAGGAAGAATATTGGAGAAAGAAATCAAGGGACTTATGGCTTAGTGAGAGAGATAGAAACACAAAAAAAAAATTATGTAGCAGGAAGGTAGAGAAAAACAAGCAAGACTATTTTTCCAATAAAAGAACATACATTAGGCATACTAATTAGTGATGAAATAGGTATTAACCAAGAGGGTGTAAGGTTTTTTAAAGGTCGTCTTGATCATTTGCAAGTAATTGAGGGAAGTGATGTCCAAGTTAACTCATTACTTGAAGCTATTCCAAAAATTATATCAGATCAAGATAATAGAGAGCTCATGAAACCATTTATGATGGAAGAGATTTGGAAAATAATTAAATCTTTTCAACCTAGAAAATCTCCTAGCCTAGATGGTTTCATAATTCTATTTTATTAGAAATGTTGGGATGTATTAGGTTGGGAGTTGGTATTGGCCCTGGAAAAATCTAGGAGTAAGGAGGTAATGCTTAGGAATTTCAATTCTACAAATATTGCTATTCTTTCTAAAAATAGAGACCCCTAAACATCTTCTAACTTTAGACCTATATCACTTTGTAATACTATATACAAAATCTTTATGAAAGCTATATATTCAAGATTACAATGTATATTATCTAAAATCATCTTGCCAAAATAGGGTGGTTTTGTTCCTAGTAAGGAAACTATGGAAGGAGCAATTGTGGCTCATGAAACTCTACATTACATTAGTGAGAATCAGATACCTTCATTTTTAATCAAATTGGACATGATGAAGGTGTATGATAGGGTTAAATGGTCTTTTCTCATTAAGGTGTTAAATAAATTTAGTTTTATTGAAATATAGTGTAAATAGATTAAAGCTTGTATATCAAGAGCTCACTTTTCAATATTAATTAATGGATCTCCTTAAGGTTATTTTAAGTCTTCTCAAGGAATTCAGAAGGGTGACTCACTATCACCATCATTGTTTATTTTGATGGTTGGAGCTTTTAGTAGGGTTATTTCTCATTCTTAGAATTTGGAGTTATAGAAAGGAATAAATTTTGGGGGAAAGGAATTGGCAGTAACACATTCATTGTTTGCAGATGATACATTGTTGTTTGGACAATCTAGTTTGAAGGAAGCTAAGCATATCAAGGAAATATTAGATCAATATACAAGGCTATCAAGTCAGAAAGTTAGTGCAGCTAAATCCAAGATATTCATGTTTAATACGAATATTGTAATAGCTAAAAAGATTTATAAGATCTTAGAATTTGAATAGAATTTTCTCCGTTTAGCCTATCTAGGTGTTCATTTCTTAATGGGAACTAATATAGTGTTATACTAGAAAAAAATTATTGATAGGATGAAATCTAGGACTACTTAATGGAAAGTTAGGTGGTTATCATTATCACAATGTATTCTTCTAACTAGGTCAGTACTAGCTACAATTCCTAACTATTTTTTCTCAGTCTTATCGGCACCGTGTTGCATTATTAAATAGATTGAAAAAATAATTATGGAATTCCTATGGACTAGTAACATGATGGGAGAGAGGAAAATTTTGTTAATTCTTGAAAAGAAATGTCGTACGAGAAATTAGAAGGGGGTATTAATCTTCCAAAATTTTCACTAAGAAATAAAGCATTTGGTGGTAAGTTGATATGGTTCATCTATGAAAAAGAAGAGACAAAATGGTGTAAAATCATGCAAAACAAGTACTTAGGTACTTTAGAACAATCACAATTTTTTACTATGGAAAAGTTCCCAAAAGGGTCTACCATTTGGAATTTTATGGTTGCATCAAGAGATTTGGTTACAAGATACATATCATGGAGAATCAACAATGGTAAGAGGGATTTATTTTGGGAGGATTCATGGAATGGCTACCCATCTATAAAATATTCTAGCTCCTCAAGAGAATGGAGACAAACCTTTTGTGATCAATGGGGTTAGTGTGTAGCTAATTATATAGAGAAAGTTGATATGGTACCAGGACAAGTTAGTTGGAAAAGGTTGGATCAACTACCTATTCCAAATGAGACAAAGAGGGATTTCATAAGGTTATGTAATTCAATAATAGATATGAAATCAAACTATTCAGATGAGGTGATATGTGTGCCACATTAGGAGGGGTCTTATAATTGAAATTGGGATATAAGGTTGTTAGAAGTTTAGTTGAAGGAAAATTAATGTCAATGGCATATATATTTTGTTGGAACCTAGTTATAATGCCAAGGCTTAGGTGTTTTGCATGGCTTGTTCTAAAAAAATAATACTAACTAGAGATAAACTGTAGAAATTAAATATTGTAAAAAATTTGCAATGTGTAATGTGTTCAAAACAATTTGATCACTTATTCATTCAATGTAAAGTTTTGATTAAGTAAAAATAGGTTTTGATAGGACCCAAAACCTTTTATAGAGTACCAAACAAAAAATCTAAGAAAACCCTTGAGGAACTGTGCATCAATACCAAAAAATAATAGAACCTATGACAAGTATCCTTAAAACATCAAATAGGAAAAAAAGATAGAAAAAAGGCAGCATTAGGACAACTATAAGGTCTTTGTTAAATCAATAGCCTGATCTACAAGGATATTCATGTTCATAGTAGAGGCCCTCAGCTCATCAATTTCTTTGTCATCCATAACCTATATCTTCTTTGAATTTTCCCTTGTGCATTTACTGTGGCCTTGATCCTCTTTCATATCCTTAGAACCTTGAATTCTCCCTTGTTCTAGTTTGTCCAATAGATTCTTAGTGTTATTCACAACAATCTTCAAGATGAAATAGCTCTATTCTGCAAGCTTCTTTACCACATTTTCAATACTATCAACTCTATTTCCCATCAAATCCATCTTTTTCTGCATGTCCTTCATCATTTTATTGATAGCTTCATTATTTACTTCTAGAGGTGGGACTATCTTCATTAAATTCTTGACTTCTTTCACATTCCCAATAACATCTAAGAGACTATCCAATTGTTGGCCTAAAGTCCTCTCACCTCTAGTAGTCTTGTTTAGCTAATCAAACTCCTTTCTAATATTCTACATCTGTTCCTTCATACTACTAATGTCCCTTTTCATCAAACACGAGTTTCCAATGATACCCTTCATGTACCCCTATTCATCTTGGGCACTGCTCTAATTCAGGTTTTCCTCATCCATATCCAAAGTGTCTTTTTCAACATCTTCCTCCTTGATGCTTTTATCCTTAGCCTTCCCTTGAGACATCATCTTCTTACCTTTTAGTTTCTTCTTTTGTATCAGAGGCTCATCATCAAAGGGAATGTTCATAACTCTGTTAGTCTTCTTCACATTGGTTCTAGTAATAATCCTACTAGTTTTTCCCTTGGTTTTCTTCCCTTTATTCTCCTAAAATTCCTCATCAGATCCTATCTTTTTCTCATAATCCCTCCTTTCTTTTTCCTTTTCCTAGCAAACAAGCTCCTAGGTGAAAGGCTTTTCCTCTTCTTGTCACCCATCTCATCTTCTTCGTCCTCTATATCCTCTTCATTAAATTTTTTTTGTTCATTCAGGGTTTGTCCACTTTTTTAGAATTTAGAAGATTCATAATTAGCATCATCAAACCCTCGTGGAATGCATGATCCCCATCAGGATCATTCTGGATGGCTAAAATGGTATTATCTAGTGACTGCCTAAGGTAGAAAGGGAATTTTAGTCTAACCCTATGCCTAAAGTGATTTACTAGCATAAATTAGTGTTCATAAATATTTGTAAAATGCTCATCAAGGGTTAAGTATTTAATCACAACAACCATAATAAACCTCCAAGATTTGAAAATGGAATGAGGGCTAAAATAAGAATTGCCAATTTTGACCAACCCATTCCTCTCTGTGGTCAACTCTACAAACTCATCAACAACATGGTCAAACAACTTCCTATCCCTATAGAAGTTGATCCCATCCATATCAAGATTGGTGGCTTCAGCTATAATATCCTTCATGACATCCATTCTCTAGTTTTCAATCAAGATGCTTCCATTCTTCCATGTCTTGATAAACTAGCAGGTTATGGATAGATTATTGCCCTTTAATTTCTCATTGAAACCTATAAATTGACCAAAGATGTTGGTTATTTATTCTTTAGAGACTTAAAATTATGATGCCATTACCAAATACTTTGTGGGATATGTTTCAGGATTGGCCATATCCAAATAATCATTCATTCTACTCATGTTTACGGAAATGCATTCCAACCATAGTGATTTGGGTAATATGGTGGGAACAAAATAAGAGGTCTTTTAGGGAACAAAAATAAAATATAGAAGCAATGTTATATTTTTATTTATAGAATCCTCAGTGATCAAAGTGGCTTTAACTTATAGCATAAATACTATAGAATACTTTGTTGTTAAAGGATGGGATATCTTGATGAGTAATAATTGGCAAAATTTTCCTTCTCCAAGCTATATTTTTATTGCGTCTGGACCTAAAGTGGTAGCAAATTAAGTTGATGTTAGATGGATTCCTCTGGATGTGGGGGTGTTAAACCTTAACTTTGATGGATGCTCAAGAGGAAACTTAGGGGCCTCAGGGATTAGACCTTGTATTAGAAATCATTTAGGGAATGTGTTGGCAATGGTGGTGAAAAAGATTCCATTAGGAAAAAATAATATTATGGAAGCTTTATCACTATTATATGGAGTACAAATGGTGAAAAAACTTAACACTGCTCGCATTCACATTGAGTCAGATTCCATGGTAGTAATTAATGCATGTTTAAATAGAAAATTGGGCAACTAGAGGATTACATATATATTAAAACAACCATGGGAAATTATAGACTCATTTGAGGTTAAACTATATTCTAACACTCTCAGGGAAGGAAATAATGTTGTAGACATGTTGTCAAATCTAGGTTGTGATCAAAAGGAAGGAGAGGTATAATTATGGAGGTTTCAATAAATGAGATATCCTTAATTCTTTAGGGTAATTGAATATGGTATGTAGAGATTTTGACATAATTAAATGTTAATAGACATAGATACAATAAGAAGGTAAGTTTGATTACAACAATCAAGAATCCATATTTACCAAATGGACAATTTGATCTTCAAGCCTATGATTCTCTAATACATTAGCAAATTCAAGATGAGGTGGAGGATGTAAATGTTGGGGGAACAATTGGTGAAGGACAAAAGATGAGTTGGAATGAACATATTGTGAATATTCAATGCATGCTTAATGGTTGGTGAGGTAAGTAACATGATAGGAAATATAGTTCTAGCACAACTCAATGTGATAAGACTTATATTTAGGTTTTATTCACCTCTTCCATTGACAAGAGGATTGTGCTAGGTTAGAAACATGAATCATTTTTATTGGAGCACAACATTACTGGTACTTATTTCCCAATTCACAGTTAAAATGATTTAGTTTAGAACTTGAGTAATTATTTGAATATAAAGATGGATGTATTTGTGCATGCTTAGAAAAGTTCACTTCCAAATGTTCGATAACCATCTTGGAGCAATTTATTGTGTAATTTATTACAATTTTGGGTGGGATAGATCACAAAGATACCTTCTATTTTGTAAAATATTTTACAAAATACTCACTATCAAGGCTCTTCTCAACAAGTTTCAATAGTTTTTCTACATTGACAGACCATGAGTTGAGAATTTCACTGTTGTCTTATAGGCGAGTGAAAGAGATGCAGTTTCACTTCAGATATGAGTGATAAGTCTTCATACATTATTGTATGTTATAACAATAAGAATCTATCACTATGTGGTGAAAACACAAAAAAGATATAGTGATCGGTGATAAAGAAGATCACTGTAATACCCCTAAATTGGCACATTAGTGTACTGAACCAATTTTGGTCTATCAACTTTACTTAAAGTCTTATTGTATTAGGAAATTCTAATTTCAAGAATATCTACTTGACCTAAGTGCCAAATTTAGAAAATCATTAATCTACATTAATCACATACTTTATTTAACTCATAAATATCGATTTGAAGTAGCTAAATTAAACCTATTAATTAAGTTTAATTTGATTATAAGTCTTAGTACTTAGATTAAATTAAAATCACCCCTTTATCTAATATACATGAGTGTTGGTGTAATTAAGTATTTACTAATTACACTCTACTTAAGTTTACTTAGGTTAATGCATTAACATATTAGTTGTCATGTAGACAACACAATTGTTTGCACTCTGATTGAGTACATGTTGTCTACTACATCTCTTTATGAGATACATCGTTAAATTCTTATCCTCTCATTGTTGGACATACATTCATGCTCAATGGAGGATAATCCACTCTTGGTGGACATGTGCTTAGTTGTTATGCTTATCTCTTTGCTGATTCCTAGTCATATTAGTTGCCTTTATATAGAAGACACTTCTTTGATGTATTCATCCAATTATCTGATATCCAATCATCTAATATCCATTTTCATTTGATCATCATTTTTCTCTCTTGTGCTATTTGCTAAGCTTCTTGATCTTGGTGTTGAATTATTGCCTTAGGCAAATTCTTACAATGAGGAATTAAATATATTTAATTTAATTAAAAACCCTCATTCTAATTATGGAATTTAGTTATTCAATTAAGTAGGTTATTCATTTATGAGGTCATATTTAACTTTTTAAATGAAATATCTTCTATTCTCTTTCTTCAATTCAGAATTGGAAATACTAAGATGGCTGGAATTAGAAAAGGAATTAGATTAGTTAACTCCTTATTACACTCATAAGTGATCCGTTAACTCCCTTTTCATGTAGGAATTTTCCATTCTAACTGAATCTCATCTTCAATCTCAACCACTCATTCAGTTGATCTTGTCTATTGATCAAATTCTTGGATTTTATTTAAGAAACCTTTAACCTCTCATTTTAGAGGATGCACTTGAAAAGTATCAAATTAATGCCAATTTTTTTACTCAAGCATTTGCATTCATAATTCCATTGCTTTATATACTTTCTCATATAGATTACAATTTATACATCTAGATTATTTTTCTTATTTTATTCTTAGATTAATATGCTCATCATTTAGTTTAATATTGCATTTCATATAGATTAAAATTCTCCATACTAGTGGTCTGATTGTTGATCTCTCAATTCTAAGAGTGGCTAGCAAAATTCATCTAGTTAGAAGGCAATAGATCAATTTGTTGGATCAGTCTGAATAGACAATCCCATGTTCATTATAGGATGTTTCTAGCATGTAAGGATCATGTTGAAGTGTGTGGTTGATTTAGAGGCCCATAATTAGCACATACATTTCTAGTGCCCACCGTGGGGCTCAATAAATCAATTTTTTGGGCTTCAATTTTGATAATTTTTCAAGATTATGATATTTTACATTTATGTCCATACATTTCAATGGTTTCTCTTGTGATAAGATCAATTCTCACACAAAGAAATAAAATCTTTTCCTATAGTTTTGTACTTTCTCACACAAAAAAGTGTATCCTTGCATGTGAGAAAGCCATTTCTCAATTAGTACATAACCTATTCTTTCACGGGACTATGTAGAAGCTCACACGAAACTTGATACCAGAAAATGTAAACTACAATTTTAAGATTTTATTTTTCATAATGTCATTTGATCTAACACTTATTTTTGAAGCATTTGGTTTTTGATTTCTAATTTTTGACAGCCTAATAGTGGTGTGTAGATCATTTTCTGAAGATACCTTATCATGAACATACAAACAACACTAATGATTTGATTACAGGATGCTCAATAAAAGATTCATTGGTCAAAAAAGTATTCAAATCCAATCAAACATTGTGTCTATTTAATGCTTTCTTATACACATAGTTTAATAGGGCTCTAGATAAAATAGGGGAGTATGCTCTTTACTACTTAGAAGTGATGCCCAAGAGTAAATTAGAAACCTATACACCTTTGGAAGATGGTAGCCAAGGGAGGCAAGAATGTTAGTAGTTCTCTCAACAAATTTTTTTATGAAGAGATGATGACTTCCTTTTAGGAAAATCAAAATCTTGGAAAAAGACAAGTTGGGATTCATAACCTAACTTGGTGATGAACATGTTTTGTGCATTTGGGTAAGGTTAAAAGGTAGAGGAGTATTCTCTTTTCCCTTTGGGAAAATTAGAAACTTTGACCCTTGAATCCAAGCCACTAGTTTGTGTCAACCTTTAGAGGGTTTGCCAGTGCAATCCAACCCCCAAGAATGACCCAAGTGAACACACACCTTTTGTTGGTGATTCCAACTCACTATAATTAAGAAGCTTTGTAGAGAAAATGATTCCAAAGCCATTCTAATTTCCTCTTCTTCATTTTGATGTCACATATCAAGAAGAGGCTCTAGTTGTTGCATTGGGCAACATTGTCCCCAGGCTTTCTAGTCATGTGTGTGCACTTATAGATGTTAGTGTGGGTTTTTGGCCTCAACATCATTTGCAAAGCCACCGGGGATTAATGTGAATGGAATCCAAGCAAAAACTTTGAGATAGTTGCTACCTAGTTCACCTTCGAAAGGGGGCATAATATTTGTGAAAGGAGGGGGAAGAATCTCTCCTATAGATACTCACCATAGGCATGTACCTGGATGTTGGAAGGTGGTATACACCCTTGACCCCTACACAAGGGTTCTTATTGAGTGTATCTATTATTGAGTCCTTGGAATACACAAAAAACATGGGCACCCTCTAGTGGGGTGACATGACTGTGTGAGGTGAATGCATGCACATAAGTTGTGAGAAAAAGGTTTTTCTTCCTCTACCATTTTTGGTTATAGGGATAAAGAGTGTCTTTTTTGAGTCTATAAATTGTCTAAGTCATCCAAACAACAAAAGGTCGAGACTCCCCCATCCTTCTGAGTTGCTTTGTCCTTGGTCAGATTATTTGCAACTACTGCTTGCATCCCTTGTCTAAAAAACAACTATCTACTTACAAACTGACATGATGCCCAAAATCTAAAAATGATGTCCATATTTTCCTAAAACTTACCAACATTGTCAATCCTCTATTTAGAAACTACCAAAATCATTGGAAATCTCTTCAACTATAGGTTAAAAATTGTCAATTTTATCCTTTTCTTGCCTATAGTTCTACAAATATTTGAACAAGAAAACTATCAGTTTACATCTCCTTGTGTGGCTTTATGTATTTCCTCATGTGTCTAGATGTGAATCATCACATGAAAGTTTACCAAAAACATGAAATTTTGAGTCAAAACCTAGCTTTTCTACCAGATTGTCCTTTTCTTGTGTGGCTCTATCCAAATTCTTGCATGATAAAATAGATCCAAAATTGTTGTTCTAAATTCTCACTTGGTTCATTATGTTTCCTTGTGTAGATTTGTGTGAATCTTTATGTGAGCTTTTGTCCTAAAATTGTCAAAATTGCTCTACCAAAAGTGCTTTCTCTCTTGGTTTTTTATATTTCCTCACCTTGGAGTCATTTCTTCATGCAAGTCTATCCAAATTTGTCCAAAAAAATTGAGCTATTTTGATCTCCCTTGTTAAAACTTGATCCAAATCTGATCTATGTCTAAAAACATTTAGTTATCTCTCTATCTACAATAGTGCCAAATTAAGATTCGTTGTTTAGTTGATCACTTATGATTTGCACACAAACTAGTATCCTTACTTGGTTGTCCTATTTTGTTCTCTTGTTTTCATCATATCTTGTGTCATGATAGTCACAACTTTTGGTTATTCTAGCCATTTCTCAAACTATTCATACCTAGATATACAACATGCTTACTCACTTTAAGACAATGTTCTAGTCTAATTCTTGTTTAAAATTTGTTTTAGGTCATTGTCTATGACTATTTCCACAAGGAGTGGAAACTTGTTTTCTCCCTATAGACTATGACATGGTAGAGCTAGAGGTAGAAATCATGGTAGAGGTTGTTTCCAAGTTTATACATAGTCTGAATTCAATGAAGGGTCCTCACAATCTCTTTCACCTATTAGTCCACCTAGTCCTCAAAGAACATTTTTCATAAACTTTCAACAAACTAGGAATCCATTATATCATGAGAGGTGCTAAGAAGTGCTACATCTCCTACAACTAATTAAGAATTGTCACAATCTTGTGCCAGTGTTGTTACATGTTCTCATGCCAAGATGGTACTTAAAGGCCCTGTGCCTTCTGCTCCCAAGGTAGATCAACATAAAGACAAACCTACTATTGGTCCATCTGGTAAAGTTACAAAAATTGCAACATCTTCTATGGTTACCGACTATAGCATCCTTGACCAATTGTAATTGATGGGTGCTCAAATAACAATCTTTGAATTACTTAAAATCTCACCCGCTCATAGGAAAATTCTTGACAAAGCCCTTAATGAAGCAAACATATCTCAAGATCTTGATCTTGATAGGTTTCAATCTATGGTGGGTCACTTGACCTCACCTCACTATTTATCCTTTTTTGAAGAGGACTATAATTCATTGAGTCATCCTCATAACCAATTGCTACACATTGAAGTTATAATACATCAAAAAAAAATATGTCATGTGCTCATTGATAATGGAGCTGGTATAAACATTTGTTCTACTACTTTTCTCAAGCAATTTTTTTATTTTGAAGAGTCTATTGATCCTAGTCACAAAATAACCATCAAGGCATATGATGAAATTGAGCATAAATCCCTAGGTCTTATTGTGTTGTCACTTCGAGTTGGTCTAGTAGAAAGAGATGTTACTTGCAAGGCCCTTGACATTCCGCTAGCATACAATATTCTATTAGGGATACCATGGATACATGAAATACAAGTTGTGCTTTTAATGTACCATCAATGCATCAAGTTTCCATTTCAAGGCTCTAAAGTCACTATACTTGCTAATACTAGTTACACCTATAACATAGTAAAATTTGTTGAAAGCTTTGTACCTATTAATCAAGAATCTATGAATCATCATGCTAATAAGCTAAAACAAATCAAGAAGTCACTCAAGTTGACAAAAAATGGGATGGGAAAATATCACATTGAACCAATTCTATCTTTGACATCTCTTCCTAAGTCTCTCGTTCATTATGGGAGACCATCTAAAGTGAACAGACCTTTTGTGTTATTAGCTTAGAATAAGTTCAATGGTATGTTTTTCAAAGCTACTATACCTCTGAAAGTGGAAGATGAATACAAATCCATCGTTGCATGGATATATAGAGAGGAAAATCTAGTTGATCTCATAGAAAAATCTTGTGCGATTACTTCTGAAAAGTATGGTCTAGGTCTTAAGCTCATGAAACACTTTAGTTATAAAGGAAATAGTCTAATTGGATGAAACAGTAACAACTTGATTGATCCTATCAAAGCAATAGCTAGAAGATCTTGGGATACAATAGGTCTAGGTTTCAAGAAGATCCCCTTGTATCAAGGGATTAATAAATTCATGCCAAAATCTAAAAGTTCATCTGAACATGAGTCACAAATTGAGTCAAATAATCGTTAAGACAACTTTGATGATGAGGATAGTTATCCTTGTCCAATTCCTTTTGATCTTGCTAAATTCTTTGCAAAACCAAATGACTTTGTACCACATGTTAGCACTATGGATGTTGATAGTGATTCCTCTAAAAACACTACTGATACTCCCTATATTTAACAGGAACAAGGAGAGTCTAGTCATAGTATAGTTGTTGAACAACTTTGTAAAAATCAAGATGATAATGAAAGTGGAGAATGGGTTCCCATCACTACTGGGGAATTCTATAGTCTAACTCCATGTAGCACAAATTCTTGAAATTTCAGCTTCTAGATTTTGTCCCCCTTCATACGAGAGCTATGTTTGGATGCTTGCCCTTGAACTTCTTAATAATCTTAGTGACCTTTTTTGCATCTGGTAAATCCAAGGCATTATTCTTATCTTTAACCTTTTGCTAGTAATTATCTACCTTTATATGGTTCTTAGCAAAATCTTAGTATCTAACTCTAGCAAGGCTTCTTCTATCCTAAATGCTTGTCAAATATCTTCATCACTAAAAGCTTCATCAAAAATCTTTCTAAATCTTTGAACGACTACCTCAACCAATATTAGCTTCTCCCATGCATCATCCTCAAAAATGTCAAGACATGCATCACCATAATGTTTCTTTTCTTGCAAAATCTACTCTCAGGCTTGGTCCTTGAGCCAATAGATCTCTGCATGCAATGAATCCATTACCTTATTACTATCAGCTATCTTTTCTATCTAATCATCAATTAGATTAAGCTCTTCCACAGTATACACATCCATGAGTGTTTTGTACCTCTACCCCTTTATGGCTTGTAATACTTGTAAATCTTTTCCCCATGCATGTACTTCATCCATAATACTTAAATCTTGCTTCAAAATTGCTACCTTTTTATCCACATTTTCCTACATAACATGAAGTAGCTTTAGATTTCCTTAGCTGATGAGAACACATTTTTCTTCAAAACTTTCTCTCCATTATTGACAGGCATTCAAAAATAGATCCAGCTATACTCCTCCCCTATCTTTTCTTTCTAGTGTAGCATTTAGAGTCTCTTTGGGGTGTTTAGGATCCAAGGGAACAACAACTTTAGCTAAATATCCCTTTAGGATTTTATTTTACCTTCAAAGTGCTATTAGTTTTGCCCCTTCCTATTCCAGACTCCTAAATACCTCCTTCATCCCCATTGTAACCATCAACTTGGTTGTATCCAATGTGGGCTTTCCAAGCATAACCTCTTTGTTTTGATAATCATGTGGAGTCAAATCCTCTATGTCTGTATTAGGAGGAGGAATAGCCACTTGTGCAAAAAAATCTTGGTTTTGGTCACTATTGATGAATGTTAATGCTCTAGCCTCTTTTGATGGGGACTTAGGCTTCCTTAAAACCTCAATTAACACAATCATATGCTCTTCATCAAAATTGAATTGTTTCTTTTTACTTCTTATAATTTCTTTTTGCAACCACCTTGGGACCTATTCCATCGAAGGCCAGCTACTTGAGAATGATGGAGTTTTCTCTACTACCCCTTTTCCCTTATCAGTCCTTTCTAGGGTTTTCTCCCTTTGTGAAGGTTCTCTCTCTATAGTCTCCATTTTAGTAGAGCCCATAGTTCTTACCTTAGTTTCCTAGGAAGCTTGCTAAGGATATTCAACCATTTTTCCTTCTCCAGGAACTTCATCAATTGAAATTTGTTGTGGCTCTTCCTCCTACTCCTTTTGAATTTGCTCTTCCTTTGTACTTAGTGGTAGAGGAGTAGTAGAGTCTTTTTCTATAGCGATGACTTGCAATGAGGATGAAGGAGTTATCTCAGGACCCTATGACTTTGGTGGCATTTGAGTCTAGTCTTCCTATTGGGGCTCATTTATCAATGTATCCCTTCTTATCTCCCACTAATTCAGTGCTTATAGGCATGAAATCAAAATTTGACATCTTAAATATGTTAGTTCCCTCTACATCTTTCTCATCAATCCATTTTTGCATTTTTTCCTTTGATG
Source organism: Cupressus sempervirens (assembly GCA_028749045.1). Classification (NCBI taxonomy): domain Eukaryota; kingdom Viridiplantae; phylum Streptophyta; class Pinopsida; order Cupressales; family Cupressaceae; genus Cupressus; species Cupressus sempervirens. The sequence goes on along the minus strand of CM053788.1, from coordinate 271,138,522 downwards.
TAGTTGTCTATAAAGGTTCTTCTAGGATTAATGGCAGTGTAACAATAGCACTTCTCCTTCTTTCTTGCTTTGTGGCTCTTGCTAGCTGGGTTCTCCTATTTAAAGGTACATTTTCCTCATCTTCTTCTTCTTCCTCTTCTTCAAGAATAGGTTCCAAAATATATGGGAAAGGAACTACCCTCCTAATCACCCTTTTCCTTGCTTGATTGGATTCTAAATATTTTATGCTTTCTTGGGTACAGAAGGGATGCTTGTTCTATCTGCCAAGGTGGAGAGACCTCTTGAATCTCTACTTCCACCTCCATTTGACTAGGTGCAGCAACTGGTGGCATTTGCAAGTCATCTTGAACTTGTGATGCCCTAGTATCCTTCAGCCCTTGTACACTTACTTCTTCTAGTTGTGGAGGTGTCAAGATCTCACCTTCTTCTGGCTCAACTCTTTGGGGAGAACTCCTCTTTCTTTTTCCCTTTCCTTTTCTCTCCTAAGGGTGATAGTATTCAACTAGTTTTTCAAGCTAATATATCATTTCACATCTTATTGGTGACTGAGCTGCAAAGGTAGGGATAGTTTCTTTCTTCCCTCTACCTTTGGCTGGGTGGGCTTGTGCATGGAAGATTACTATTTCAATTATTGGATCAAGTTTGAAAGGTTTATTGATCCAATCCTACATCATTTTAATGATGTGCCTTTCCCTATGGTTAATGTTTGAGTTCTCTTCTCTATCAACCTCATCATTCACTATGGGTCTTTCCCCAATTTTATCTATGTTGAACAATGGATCAAGTAGCTCCCCTAAGCCTTGTTGCAATATTTTCAATGGGATCTTTATTTTTAAGGCATTTTCCACCAAGTAAAATTTCATTCTATAATAATCCCTTATTCAGATATTTTAGTCATTTGTAGCATTCATCTAGTGATCCTCAATGGCTTCTTCATGTTGGAATTCCTTGCTTGCTAGATATTGTACTCTCCCGATATTATCAAAAGATGGCCTCAGAAAATTGTACTCTTCTAAGGGATATTGATCTCATTTACATTTAGAAGATGAAATATCTTGCTTTTGAAGCACCCAAAATGGTCCTATGGTCAAAGGCCACATCCAACAATGTTTATGTTATTTTCTAACTCTATCGTATGCATCCATAATTTGTTGAGCAATCTCTAAGAGGACGAGTCTATCACAAGGGTACCTTGGAAGCTTCTTCAGGTTGACTATGGTACTAGCTACCCTTAAATATGTAAACATTTTAAATTGAATGTAATATGCATTGAGTACCATTATCTGTGCCACTGCATCATCTAATAATCTTTTCACATAACCTCCTTCTATGAATATGGTTATGGTGAATATGAATGCATCATTCACAATTTTTTACTCGTTGCTTTGCTCCAAGAGCTTCTTCTTCACCAAATAAGGGTAGATGATGTATGGCCATTAATTTGGACCCTGCATGCTACCTATTCTATATAACCGTGGATAATCTATTGCCCTTGCTGCTAACAAGTACACCAAATATGATGTCATATAAAATTTTCTTTTGTTCTTTACTACCTCCAACTGTTCACATACATTTTCACTCAAAGTAGCGGCCCAATCAAGTGATGTCTTTGTAGTCTTTGTGGTCTCGATAAAATGCACCATAAAGATTTTCAAATGTCCTATTGTTGGCAAACCCATAACCCTACTCAAAAGTATAATTGCATATCTAATGTCTTCTTTCATATATCCTCTGGTCATGTCAACTTTTCCAATCTTCTTTCCCAAAGGAGTCTTCTCTATAAGGTAGGATGATTGAATGATCTCTAATGCCTCTGCAATATGCTCTTGGTACCACCTTTCTACTTGTTCATAGGTAAGCTTGATGAATTGATCTGCATGTGGAAGATGGAATACCCTCTTAATGTTGTCAAGTCAGAGATCAAGGAAAATTTCCCCAATATGCTCTTCACAACTTTCTCCTCAGAATAAAAGTGTTCCACAAGTGTCATTATGAGTTTTGAATAGGATAAACTTTAAGAAAGCTGCCTCCAAAAAAGATATAAAATATTGGCGAATCTTTCATTATTTTAAAAATATAAAATTATTTCTATTGGCGAATCTCTCAATTTTTTATTCTAAATATGATTAGTATTGGCGATTATTTTTTAATCATAATTTTTTTGTGTAAAATATTGATGAATCTCAATAATAATAGGAAGTTAATTAATCACTATGGAATATTACAAATCAAAATTGAACATTTTTTACCTCACAAAATATTACAAGGGTTACTTATACTTTAAATCAATAGTGAACACTAAATATTGGTGGTATATCCCTAAAGTAACTAATAATTATGATAATTATTGGTTAGTTAAATATAATTTCTTCAATAATATATTATATTTAGGTGACTCAAATCTAATCATGTAACCAATATTGTGGCAAATATTTGAGTTCAAAATTATCAATAAAATAAATTATTGAATGATTTTAAATATTTTAGGACTAAATTTTATAAAACTATGGTGATTTAGGTTGTATCAAATCTTAAATTATTAGCCAAATTACTAGCAAATTTTTTTTCTAAAATTAGCCAATTTGTAAATATTAGCCACAAAAATATACCTTGGTTCTGAAGATTGTATTAAAATTGGGTGTGAAGTTGCATTCACTAGCCCTGATCGAATCAGTGCATAAACCATAGCAGACCTCTCAATAGGTTTGTTACAAATCCTTAGGAATTCCCCCAAATTAGTATGCCCCAAGTCTATTTCTTTGATTTTTAAGTAGTTATCCTGGAACCTTGATTTTGTCAGAACTCCTTGGAACTTGAAAATCACTAGTTGTAGTGCCATTTTCTCATCTCTAGAAGTTGACAAAGATGCCATTATATCTACACAAAAAATGTCCATTAGTTTAGAATGAAAATATTACAATAACACTTAATCTCATCTTGAACAAAATACTAAAAGTTAGATGTTTGGAAAGAACAAAAAAACACTCCCCATTATCCTTAAAAAAAAAACCTATTGGTGCACCTGGCACACCTAATAGGTGTACTAGATGCACATTCTCTAGAACAAAATTCCAATATAATGTTGGAGACCCCCTATCAAAGTTTGTTTCTTAAAGTTTTAAGTGTATTGGTGTGTACTAGTGCACCAAATTTTGTGAGCCAATGCACACCAATAATTATGCTTTATGTTAGTTTGTTGAGGGTCTAGGTGTAGATTAGCACATCAAATTGGGTGTGCTAATGCACACCAATATACTTTTAACTCTCTTTAAAAAGGTTTTGAGGTTTTCGGAGGGTGCAATTTTTTTTCGGTGTGCACTAGCGCACCCAATTTGGTGTGCTAGTGTGCACCAAATATTGATGATGATGTGCTTTCTTGTAGGTGGAGAATGAAAAGTCCACACCTCACCTAGTGTGATGGTGTGACATGATGATCTCAGAGCTAGGACAATGTGGTTTTCCAAAGAAGTTGAAGATAAAAAAAGATAAAGTGAAAAGAGAGGACCCCTCCCCCCTTTAAATAGGCATTGCACCCTTTTGATAGAGCTATAAAACACACCAAAAGATTTTCCAAAGAATTTGGTTTAGTGGGAACACCAACTAGTTGTGCTTGTTGTGCAATTTTCTTCATTTTAGACTTATTCTTAATCAAAAATTTTCATTTTGATAACTAGGGTTTGTGAATAGGACCTAGGGTTCTAGGCGAGAATGAATATACAAACTAGGGGGGCTGGGAAAGACTTCCAAATAGTTTGGAGCCTACACTAGGAGTCCAAAAAAGCCAAAATTCTAAGTAGGGGGTCTCCATTTTGATTAGCAAATGGGGCATGCATTGTGGAACTACAACAAAAAGAAGGGCACTTCTTGTAAAGATAAAATACTCATGCAAAGCCAGGTCATAGCACTCTAGTAAAGTAATTATGCTTTTGGAAATTTTATATTTGATGTGCAAGTAAACATAAATTTTAAATGGCCTTTACTCATGGAATTAAATACAAATCTTTCCATTATGAATGTTGGCCAAACTTAATTCATTCTTGTAGCACCAATGTTCAAACTCATATACTTATTTCAATAGGACTGCTCATAATTCCCATCTTCAAGTATATTTAAAATGGTTATTTATTGAAGTCTTCATATTGTGTAATAGTTTAGTGAATGGAAATCAAAGCTTTTGGTTATGAGAAACTTATTGGCCTAGAGAGTGAGCTAAAAGATTTGTTAGACACATCCTTCAAATTCTACAATTTGGGTGATCTTTATAAGAGGCTTAATTCTCAACCTCTTCACCCAATCAATCAGAAGCTGAAAGATAATGGACTAGTTGAGGTAGTTGGATTTCCTATGGCTATACATGCACCTAAGCTTGTTTAAGAATTCATAGAATGATATGACCTAGAAATAAAGTAGATTTTGTTTCCTAACTAGTCTATTCTCCTATCTATCAACAAGGCATTGATGCAGTCTGCATTTGGCATCCTAGTCAAGGAGTGGTATTGTGACATAGATTTTATGTCTTTTGCGTCTATGTTCAATGAAAATAAGACTCTTAAGTAGGAAGACATGCATAAGACCTGGTTCCAAACTACTTGCTTAAAGAAGATCAAGATGCCAAAGACTCTATTCGACACAAATCTGAAGTGAGAGATTGTAGATATCCTTGCACTTCTCCTTAGGTTAAAAGGAAAAGAAGAAAATATGTGTAGAAAATATATTGGAATTTTTTGAGCATCATTTCTTTCTGGTGCAAGGAATTTGCGTAGAAAATATGCACATAGATTTGGCACAGATCATCTACCATGAACTCTCATCAGAGGCTTCATGTAGTTCTACATGTCTTCTTATTTAATTTATGCCCTAGCAACTCACCAAAGGTGGCCTAGCCTCCCTACCATTCAAGGTTACAATAAGAACACTAAATTCTATGAGTTTTACCCACATCTACAACTACAAAAAAGTTACAACTCAGATTATGTGGTAGTTAATGATGCCTTCACAATGAGACTATGTCATGAATTGTAAGGATGCCCAGAGAGGAGATTCTCACCAAAGGCAATTTCAGAAATAAGTCAATTTAGATGTTCATTCATCTAGTTCTTGAGTTTCTCCTATTTATGGATAGGATCTTATGATAGATTTCCTAAGAACTTTCCAAGGTATCTAGAGGAAAAGGTGGTGCTATTCAAGATGTATCAACAAATCCTAGAAGTAAACACTCTGTACTAATGTAAAGAAGATTTTTAGGATTTCATTTCCTCTAGTGCTTGGTCTGTATACTTGTATCTCTAGATCATATGCCCAAAATTTGGTGAAAGTATTTTAAGGCAAGATCAAGTTGCTAGATTATGAGGTGCTCAAGCCTCAATATGATCTAGTTGATTTTGTAAAGGATCATTTGAAATTGGGATATGCCTATAGGCATGTCCCAGACATTCAAGATTATTGGTCTAGGTTTCTTAATGAGTACCAAAATTGAGAGAGATTTTGGTCATGACTAATTGTTGATGAAATTAAAGTATATAACAATTCTGTTGATGTTTTTGACCTTGCAAATGATGGAGGATTTATGCATCCTACATCATATGAAAAGATCAAGAACACCCCAATTCTATATTCCTCCCCATATGCTAGCCCAATAATTGATACCATGGAGGTTCTAATGCAGGGGATCATCAAAAGAACTAATAAATAGGTTGAATGGAGTCAAAAAAGGAAGAAAAGAATGGGAAGTACTAGATCCATGTGAGGAGTTTCATCTAGGAGCAATTAGTCCACTGCAATAACAACCACCACAACTACTACTTCAAGTGTTGTAGGCCCTACTTAATCCATTGGGTAAGGAAGAGACCATCCTCTAGAGAAGAACATGCCAATTACTCCTATGTGTAGAAGTGGCTCTCTTCCAAACACTGGAAATTTTGGAGAAAACAAAGATGACAATGATAAGGGGAAGGAGAAAGAAAAACTAGTGGCTAAGCCTTCCTTCCTCCCTCATTAAAGTCATAAATTTGGATGGTGACACCAATCCAATGGATGGCTAGGAGAAAGATGTATCCCAACAAGGAGAAACCTTAGCCCTTTTGGTAACTAAGGTAGCTACTTTCCCCATTGCTTCCTAGGACAACACAACTTTGTTAATGCCAAGTAATTTGTTCAATTTCACTTCTTTTTAGTTGGCTATCAATATGCTATCTATGGAGTCATGGCTCAAGGAAACTATTGATAGAAATAAGAGGAGATACAAGGATGCCACTCCATCAAAGGACTTGATCACACAAGTCACCTCTTCTTAACCATCCAAAATGGCAAAGAAGAAAAAGACAATTACTACATTGGCTACAAATTCCTCTACTAGTCACATGCTGATCAAAATCACTGAGCCACAAAAAGATGACAGATTTCACAAGCTATCAAAGACGATTTCCAAATTAGAACACTAGATCTTGGTGTTTATGTTCATGATTCCATGGTAAACATCTAGAAGTCTACCAATGAGAAAATAGAGGACAAGTTGGAAGAGATTAGAGAAAAGAAAGAAGTATTGAAGGCTTCAAACAAGGAGTTGGTGGAATGCATCAACTCTTCCCTTAGAAGCATGTCTCTAGGTCAATTTAACCCAAATGTAGAAAAAAAAAAGAATTTTTTGACAAAGTTACAACATGAAAAGTAGTTTGGGAAGGTTGGAAAGGCATGGGTACATCAACTAAAGAGTCAAGGTAATGTACTAGTGGAAAATTTGGGAAACCTACTATTGGATGCACACAAGCTTAGAGAGGTAACCTTGGACCATAAGAAAACTATACAGAAAGTGGCTAATGGGATGACAAAGCAATTGGCATGTCTACATGTGGTAATTGACATGAAGACAAATGTGGCAATTACTCATGGGATCATCAAGACGGGCATGAATCCATTATTTCATTGGAGACAATCCTCAGAGTTTGTCATAGAAAGCTCTAAGAGGTCTGCAAATAAGTTAGGAGATGTATGTGACCTAATGTAAAAAGTTATTGATAAGTGCTTTCATGACTTGAAAATATTGCACACAAAGTCTTTTGTATCCACCAATGGAAAGCTTGTGGATATTGAGAGAATGAGATCAAAGTTCTTGGCATTTGTTGATGAGTCCATTGACCCTCTCAATTTCCAAGTGTCTAAATTCCAAGAGCTCTCAGCAACATATATGGTCATAATTAGAGAAACAGGGAAGTATAAATCAAGAATGACTAGAGTGGATGAGTTAACAAACAAGCATGACTACTAGATGGTCTAGGTTGACAACATTATCATTTCAAAAGCTGAAGAGTTGAACAATGTAACTGACAATGTGAAAGCATACAAAGCTAAATTAGTTACCTTGAAGAAGACATAATTATCTTTGACGTCTATCATTCTTCTTTCTTCTCTTTCATTTTGTAGCCACTCTTGGTGTTTTGTTAATCTTTGTAATAGGCAAATGATTTAAGCTTGTTCTATTATTAGTATTTATGTTTGGAAATGATCTATGAAGCAATCATCCAATGTAACCAGCCATTTTGAGAAGGCCCATATATGTAAACTTTTAAGAAGTTAATAAGATCAACACAATTTACTTTGGGAAAACCCCTATAATTGTGACTACTCTGTGGGACTCTAATTTAATCTTAGATTTTGTTGTTCATTTATTTTAAGAGGAATTGGTGGAATGAATGTATTAGTGCTAAAAAATGAATGAATGTGAATGAACTTGGTTTTATTCCCTTTATTTCTAGTGAATGGTATGCTTTACTCTATTTAGCATAAACATGTCTTCCATTATTTCTGTTGGTCTGTGTCTTTAATTAATTCAAGGCATTAGGAAGTTGAAAACTGATCTATGGAGTGGCTAAAGGATAGATAATCTAGGCATTATCAAAACATCAGCTAAATTACATAATATAGGAATTACTTATTTCATGGTCTTTTCCTCTCTTCCTATTATTGTAGTCAATTCTACAAGTTTCTATTTCTTTGGATTGATGGTTTGGGTAGAGTGCATTTAGTGAGTTTTTTGCCATTTCCTTGCCTAGGTTGTTTAAAGTTTTGAGCAACTTGGTTTTTCCTTTTCTGCTCTTAGGTTAAGATCATATGCCCCAAAAACCCCAAAAAAAAATTCATTGCATATTTTACACTTATAAGGGAGTTTTACCTTTCAATTTAGGGGTCTTTGAATAGACTGCTATATTGACTTATTCTATTGTTAACATTGTGTTTTCCATAAGCCATAGGGCAAGTAAAGAGTCAAGGTATAGAGCAATTTATTAAGGAAGACAAATTGTTAACCAATAGAATTCCAAGAAGAATGGAGGACTGAACCAGAGATCTATAATCTATAAGTAACTTGTAAGTTATTATCAAATCAAGTCTTATTATTGCTTTCTAATAGTTGTACCAGTGTGGATAAAATCCTTTGGATTAAGGTTAACCTAATAGTCATTTGTAAATCCTTTAACTGGGTGACATTCTAATGGAATGTTCTAAATTCCTCTAACAAGGCTCACTCCTAATAGGGTGATTGAAATCCTCTAATTAAGTCACATTTAATAGTGTGTATTGTAACCTTTAATAGGGTTGGCCTTTCACAAGGCATCACATCAAAAGAGTGAAATTGGGTAGCATATTACTGATGGTATTTCCCAAATTAGATTTCCACACAAAATTCTTGTATCAAATTATGTAAATGTGCTTATGGTATTTCATGTTTACATTTCTACAAATTTATTTTGACCTAGGACAATAAACTACTAAGTTAAGGTATTGTATGATCTAATGGATGCATGCATGTTATGGTTTTATGGATATGGATTTGTTAAGAACTAAATAGTTTTATTTGTACATATAGACCTTGGATAACTAATTCACCCCCTCCCCTCTTATTTATTCTAAAGAATTCCAATAGTGGCCTACTACAACAACCTTATCAATGAACTCTTAAAACATGGTAAAAAATAATCTTGTTTTCTATTATGGACATAAAAATATCTATAATTTTATGCAAGCCATAACCAAATCATGTTTGACAATTTCTAACTTAATTTCAATGATTGATAATTTTTTCTCCTCAATTAGCTTATTTCTTTTTAATTTTGAACTAATTACATTTTTTGATATTGAGCACAAGGCACACTTACAAACTTTTTTTTTTCAATAAAAAACAATGTTACTTACAATTTTTTGTAAAGATATGCAGTCAATCAATTTTTTGGGTCCAAGAATTACACTGCTTGGTCTAAATGTTGCTCAAAACCAAACTATTGCAGTAGCATGGCTAATGTCAATACTTAGTTTGAGTTCATTCAACCAAGCTAGTTTTCTTCTAAATATGCACACAGGTCTCTTGTCTTGATTGATTTACTAGTGTCTTCAATTTCAAACATATTACGGTTGGTCTTTGTGGCTTACTAAAGTATATCATTCTACCATTGATTGAGATCTCCTCCATTTGAATTTAGTGTGTGTCAATAGCTTTAAGAAACTTGAAAAATGATATCATGATTTTCTCTACTTAGAAAAATCACTTTTTTGAATATTTGGATTATTTTTTCTTTGTTGTATAATCAGGATATAGCACCATAATATGTAGGAGTTCTTCATGGTATGATGGTTGATCCCTTTTTTATCCTCAAGTTTCAAGGCAATGGATTGATGGTTGATCTCTTGAAAATGTTATATGTTGCCAACATTACTATAGAGGGTAGAGAATTTAGGGCTAAATTGGTTGTTTCTTTGAAGGAAGGGTCATCAAAAATATATTTTGATTCTACTGAGCTTGAAGAATAGTGTGGGGGAAATGCATAGGATTTAATAGTGGAGTCACAATGATTAATCTGATTGTTATGGAGAATGGACAATTCTAGGTTTGGTAAAATTAAACTGGATGTAATGTTACCATTATTTAAAGAAAGAGAAATGGGCTCACCAAGTAGAGGGCTTGAACATTTAGCCATCTCATCTCAACTATCCATTCCATTCATCAGTGCCTTTATAATTGGTCACTTCTATACCTTCTTACTATTTCTTTATACTTCCACTTCTCCTTCCTCTTGGCTTTGAAGAAGCTTCTTGAAGAGGCTTTCTACCTCTTTTCTTCACTAAATTATGAATGACCCTTATAGATTGAATGAATTGGGCACCCCCAAATACTCCTAAACAAAATCCAATATTAGAAATATGACACCAAAGATAAATAGATATTAGACCAACAATACATCACTACATAAATGTGTTAGCTTGCACATTATAGAACACATTTTTACATCTCATACTAACCCATAATTTGGTCTTTTAAAACAAAAGAAAATTTTTGAATTCCTAAAAAAATAAAAAACTATATTTTGTTAACCTATTTTGCAAATAAACTAAATTGTAACAAAAGGAATTAAACCTATTCTATGTTTACCTATTTTCTAAGCAACACACTAAATAGTAACAAAAAATACGTTCTAAAATTCTAGTCTACATCACCTATTTACCAAGCCATTTGCTAAGTTGTTAAAAAAATCTATTCTGTGTTAATCTATTTTTCAAATAAAATGCATTATATCATATTCAATACATTTCATGCAGTTGCATTACCATTTGTAGAGATATATTATGAAAGAAATTCAAATTAAAGCTCTCCAAAATTTTTAAGAATTCTACAATCTACTATAATGCCTAATTTTTTCTTTAGCTCTCTTGCATTCGACTAATGACGAAATAGTCCTTTATTAAATTATATTAAAAAATATTGTAACTCATTTTCAAACTAGTTGAAACAAAAAAAAATGTAGATGACCCAAAAAAGGGTTTACAAAAAAAGCTAATAAAATGGGCAACCAAGAAGCATAGCAAGAAAAATACAAGGGGCTAGAAAACCTTAATAACTTCATCTAGTAATTATGAGCCATTCTAATAAATCTATTCTACAACTTAGCTTTTGCAAGCTGCAATATTCAACATGGCACAATACACTTATTTTAAGGGAAGAGCATCTAGTAATCAAATTGAGGGGCATAACATGAATTTACTATTATTATTTTTAATAGTTTGGCTAGCCCTCACTTGTACCACATAGCTATCACAAAACTATCTCAATTACAATGACTAGTTTTGACGGATCAATGTTGCTTCCATAACACAACTATCACATTAACATCATAATTGCAACAACATCAACACGAACTCTTACCCCTTCCTTCTTCCAAGTTATGATAGTTTTATCCATTACAATTGTGACAAATGCCCTTGCCATCACAATTTGCGATAGAAAAATTTTGACACCTATCCAATAGGAGCCAATTCATGGTTCCATCACTTGGGCAATGGGTGGCCATCATAATTGTGATAGCCTTCTATTGCAATTCAAGTCCAAATGTAGTAGTGTTAGAATCCATGATAGTTCCTCCAGCAACTCTTATTACACTTATAATATCCTTTATTTGGTTTACATATTGTGCCATATTCTCACCTTGTTTCATTCTCATGTCATCATACTTACATCTAAAACTTTCATCTTTGGCTCTTCTCACATTATCGTCTCCACCATGTACAAGTTTTAGTTTATCCTATGTTTGCTTAGCATTGACGCAGTTCTTGATATCATCAAACTCAACATCATTGATAGCGGATATAATCTCAATCATTAGACTATTGTGATTCATTTTCTCCAAAATCAAGGGACTAG